>CM053034.1:98741625-99421625 GCA_028564925.1 Lithobates sylvaticus | reverse complement strand
TTTTTCACAAGCACAAGCTCTCCAGAAATGAGAGAAACCACTTACTGCTGGCAGGGGGAAAAAAAACTACTGCAATGTAACTGGTTATAAAGTGTGAGCTGGAGTTTGGCTTTAGTTTAGTTAGTGTATCTAAATTTTCTAATACATTTTAACACTGTCCCAGAAACACAGCGGATTGCTCGGTTCTCAGGGCTCCCTGAGCAGAGAGCTGGTGACTGTTTTACTGTGCTGTTTATCACTCAGTGAATGTAGATTTGTTCTGATATTCTTCCAACATTTAATCATATTTATGTTTTGCTCAATAGTCAAACTACTCCCTGGTTTGAAGTGCGTAATATATTTTTTAAAGTGCTTCTTTGGAGCTGTGAATTTTTAGCTTATGGATAGTGCTGAACCTGTGTTTTTAACCACCTGCTGCCTGCCCTATAGCAGAATGACGGCGGCAAAGTGGTTTAAAAATCCTGACCGGGCGTCATAAGATGTCCTCAGGATTTTGAGCCGCTGCGCGCCCCTCTGGAGCACGTTTTGCAGCGATCGTTGTTGCGGGGTCAGTCTGACTCCCGCAACTACGATCTCGGTAAAGATTCTCCGACGGAGACTCTTTACCACGTGATCAGCCGTGTCCAATCACGGCTGATCAGTGTAAATAGGAAGAGCCGTTGATCGGCTTTTCCTCACTCGCGTCTGTCAGACGCGAGTAGAGGAGAGCCGATCGGCTACTCCTCTGACGGGGGGGTCTGTGCTGATCGATTATCAGCGCAGCCCCCCCGAGGACACCACCAGGGATGCCCACCACCAGGTATGCCACCCTAGACCACAATGGATGCCAATCAGTGCCAACAATGGGCATCACTGAATGGCATGCATTATTTGGCTTCCATCAGTACAATATAATGCCGCCTATCAGTGCCTATCCATGCCCATCTGTGCCGCTTATCCATGCCCATCTGTGCCACCTATCAGTGCGCATCAATTCCACCTCATCAGTGCCACTTCATTGGTGCCGCCTTGTCAGTGCAGCCCCATCAGTGCCCATCAGTGAAGGAGAAAACTTACTTATTTACAAAGTTTTGAAACTGAAACAAAAAAAACATATTTTTATTTTTCAAAATTTTTGGTCCTTTTTTTTATTTGTTTAGCAAAAAATAAAAACAGTAGAGGTGATCAAATACCACCAAAAGAAAGCACTATTTGTGGGAACAAAATGATAAAATTTCATTTGGGTACAGTGTAGCATGACCGCGCAATTGTCATTCAAAATGAGACAGCGCTGAAAGCTGAAAATTGGTCTGGGCAGGAAGGTGTGTAAGTGCCCAGTATTGAAGTGGTTAATATAGGTTCAGCACATTACTTTTTTCATCTCCTTTTTTATTTAAGAGAATAAAAAAAAAAAAAAAAAAGAGCACATAGGAGCTGGAGCTGATTTATATTAATTGAAGAACATGTGTTGAGGTATAGAATAGAAATGCAGTATGGGAGTTTTATGTAGAAAAGCTCCAACGCTAGCAGTTTGAGACCTGATTCAGTTTTATTCTATGACCTCGGCAGCTGCAAGAGAACCTTTATTCCCCTCTCAAAGTAACTGAGGTTGTTTTATAAATGCAGTTTGTCATCGCCTAAGCATAAGTTGCATATAACTGCATCCCTGCCCTGTTGGACATCATGGGCAGAAGCTGTTGTGTTTTTAGCCCCTATCCATTAAGCTCTAGATCAATTACATTTTTCTTAATCTGGTAGGTGTGTTTTTTTTTTTTTTTTTTTTTTTTTTTTTTTTCTTTTACGGTTTGTTTGCATGTTTGTTTGTTTTCTGTTTTTTTTTTTTTTTTTTTTTTTAACAGGGGAGACAAAATAGTGGGGCCATCACAGAATAAACAGATTAGTAGGAAGCTATATTCATCTATTTAAAATTACATTCTTTCATCCGTTACCATTTTCTTACTTTTTCTCTCCATAGCAATGGATGTGATTGTGTATTTTGTGAACGATGAGGCAGTTCCGCTGACAGTGGATGGCCTTTCTGGCATGATGGCACATGAGTTGCACCGAATAATCCGCGAAGTCCTTGTGCTCCCTGACATTGCTCAAGAAGTCTTTGCTCTATGGCTTGTCTCTCCATTTTTGGGTAATAAACATGGGCATTTGACATTGCACAGCCATACCGTTATAGTGAAATGTCTCCCTCATATAATTTGTCCTTCTTCCTTCTTCTTCTTTTTTTTTTTTTTTTTTTTTAGAGGTGCAGCTGAAGCCAAAACATCAACCTTACAAAGTCTGCAGACAATGGCGTGATCTGTTGGCACGGTTCACGAATTGTTCAACCGAAGACATTCATCAAGGTAAACAAATGATCTTTTATTTTTCTGAATGTAAAGTCAGAGATTCAGATGACAAGGCATTTTCTTTAAAGACAAAAATAAAAAAGATTTTTTTTTTTTTTTCATCTTTTATTTTTCTTTAAAGCAAATTTTTGATTTCACTCCTCACTACCTATCACCGTTTCGAAGGCCATAAAATGCAAAATAGCACAAAACCCCCCCAAATGACCCCATTTTTCTATTTGTTGAGAGGCATGGTGAGTATTTTACAGCTCTCATTTGTTTTTTTGAAAATGAAGAAAGTAAAGAAAAAAACATTTTTTTTTTCTTTTTTTTCAATTTTCTTTGTGACAAAAAGCGAGATCTGCAAAATACTCACCATACCTCTCAGCAAATAGCTTGGGGTGTCTACTTTCCAAAATGGGGGTCATTTTGGGGGTTTATGCCATCTGGGCATTCCATGGCCTCCGAAACTGTGATTGGCAGTGAGAAGTGAAATAAAAAAATTTACACCCTTAGAAAGCCTGAAGGCGGTGATTGGTTTTTGGGTTCCGTACGCAGCTAGGCTCCCAAAAAGTCCCACACATGTGGTATCCCCGTACTCAGGAACTGAAGTTTACCGCCTTTGCGCAAGAGAAGGGGGGGGCAGGGGTGCTTTTTTTTTTTTTTGTTTTTTTTTTTATTTATTTAGCTTTTTTATTTTATTTTTAAAACTGTTCCTTCCATTTTTTTTCTTTTGTTATGATTTTTATTGTTATCTCAGGGAATGTAAATATCCCCTATGATAGCAATAGGCAGTGACAGGTACTCTTTTTTTGAAAAAATTGGGGTCTATTAGACCCTAGATCTTTCCTCTGCCCTCAAAGCATCTGACCACACCAAGATTGGTGTGATAAAATGCTTTCCCAATTTCCCAATGGCGCGGTTTATATCCGGGAGGGGGGACATTCCCTCCCACTGCTTGTAAAAGCAGTCTAGAGGCTAATTACCCTAGAATACATGAAAGCCGATCACTGGCTGAAAAGAATGATACCAAGCTGATACCTAAACCTGCAGGCATCATTCTGGTATAACCATTCAAAGTCCAGCAACATACTGGACATATATTGTAATCTTTTTTTTTTTTTTTCATGCAGCCTCTTGGCTGAACTGAAGTTCCACTGTAAAACAGCGAGCAGGCAGGATTTTATTGCAGAAGAGACATGCAATAAAATGCCCCTTAAGTAAAAATGTGATAAACGTGACGTATAGCCTCTATAAAGATGTGAAACAAAAATAATGAAATTGTGTGTAGAACAGCAGCTGCAGTGAACAAATCACCTCTAAAACATCTAAATATACATATAAAGGAATGCTTCTAGTATGCAAACAACAAACCAAAAATGTATATGGAAGATCATAAATTGGTCCACAAGTAGGGTAGCCCTTCACGTTTCTTCCCATCACCATGCCTCAAATAGCTAATGTGTTTTAATAGATTCACTTGTATTGTGCGCCACCACCATGGGGGCAAAAATTCACACTCGCCAACTCACTCCAAATGGACATGAAAGGCCTCCCTCTCTTTTTGTATACTCCAGAGATGTCTCCTTTCATCACTCTTTCACAGCTAGTGGACTAATGGATCTCATATGTACAAGGGATCTTCCACCCCATATTCAATGAGTAAATGGCAAAGAGATACAGCGTAGTATGTGTGTGTTTTATTTTTTTTTCAACTTAAAAATATCAAAGTTTTTCACTTACATTTAAAGGTGCTTTAGGTAATCACCAACACAGCCTTTCTGTAATAGAGAACTGCCGCTCTGCTGAGCCGGCGTGCATTCCACTGGTTGGAAATTATGCGGGTACACCACCAGATGTGACGTTCCCCGTGGCAACTGCGCAAACTCAGTGCATTTCACAGGAAGTCCCTCTTTAGGAATGCCCCTGCCTGCTTGCGGTCTTCTCGGGTGCTGTAAACTGAGCTCTGCAGCTGGGAGGACGGCCACCTGCGCATGTGCAGGAGTGATGTCATCCCCTCCTGGCCAATAAAGATGCCCGAAGACCGGCACCCAGAAGAAAGTGCCGGCGCAGGACTATTGGACAGGTTTAAAACTTTAGTTCTGCTTTAATATTCAGGAAGCAACTGATGGGCAAGTGTCTGCTAGAGAATGGTGAGTGGCAAGGATATCTTCCCATCCTTTTCATCTAAGCAGTACTTTACTGACATTGGTGAATAGCAAACAAAGCCAGTTCACAAGTAAATTAACTAAGTCAACTATTATTCAATTCCAATCAAGTTAGGATAGTGTGTAGAATCAACATAAAAGCAGAATGCAATAGTTTGTAAATCTCATAAACCCATATATTTATAATGTGCCTCGATGTTTAAATTGCAAAGACGTTAAATATACTGTATCATCATCTACAGTACATAATATCAAAAGATTCCAAGACTCTAGAGAAAAGCTCTGTACGGAAGGGACAAGGCCAAAATGCAATATAGGATACCCTTGATATTTGGGCCCTCAGATGGCGCTTCATTAACAACAGGCATGATTCTGTGATAATTCACTGTATGGGCTCAGTTTACTTCAAAAAATCACTGTCTGTGACCTCAGTTTGTCATGCCATTGAAAAAGTTAGCATTTATAACCCCAAGTTTTTTGTATTCCTGATAAGTGCCTGCTATACCATGCACTTGCAGGAAAAAAAAGTATCCTGTTCTCTATGTATTGCTTCCTTTGTGTGAAATCCCCTGGTGATCCTGCCAGTCCCTCTACTTTCCTATTAAAAACTGACCACACTAAGCAGGAGAGTACACTGTGGTCAGTTTTCTAGCTATGCTGGGAACTCGGCCTGCTCTCCAATGATCAGCCTCATTCTGACATGCCTCCCATGCACAGCCTTTCTTTTTTTTTTTTTTATCTATATCTCTTTATTAACTTTTTCTCATACATCAAAAGTAAACCATCTAGTACATATTAAATACAAATTATATTCAATCACATACATCTTACATTCATTAAACTGTGAGAGAAAGCTACCCAAGGTATTTAATAGAACTTGTTCCCCTCATACTACCCAATCAACTCCGCCTTTCTCTCCTCCTCCGCACTTTCCATCCATCTGCTTGCATTTCCACTCCTTGTAACACTTAACGTCCTGATCCTCACACCCTTGTTGTCCGATTAAATTTTCCTATATCCAATTTCTCTCAAACCACATTTTCCATATCATCTGAAATTTGGTAAGGTTTCCCTGTTTAATAAATGTTGTTTTTTTCCATAAGAATCACTCTCTCCATATTCTGTTCCCATTCCTATATGGTTGGTGGTGTTGGGGATTGCCACTTTTGGGCAATCAATTTTCTAGCCTGAAAAAGGCATCGAATAATTGCCAGCTGCACCTCGCTTGACCTACCCTCTCGCTCGAGCCCCCCCAGTACACACAGGGTGGGATCCAGGTCAAGGTTGGTATTAAATACCTGAGCAATCCTATCCACCACCTCCTTCCAGTATCGATATAGTTTTGGACATCTCCAAAACCATATGGATAAGATCTCCTCCCGATCTCCTGCATCTAGGACATGTGTCATCTTGTCTACGGCCAAACCGAAAGAGTTTTGCTGGGGTAAAATAAGTTCTATGTAATAAAAAGAGATGTGACATCTTCTGAGGAGGAGAGAGGGAGACCCGAGGAGCAAGAGCGAGGATCCTTTCCCACTGTGAAGCAGACATAGTTCCCACATCTCTTTCCCAAGTAGCTTTATAAGGCCCTATTTGGGGGCCTTCCCTATTCCTCTTGTGTATTTGTAGGTATAGTTTAGATATCATCCCTTTTCGAGTATCCGACTCAACTATACTCTGTAGTACCGGGATATTGGTCCTTTCAAATACCTTCTCTTTAAACTGTTCGGTAAGGGCATGCCGTACCTGAAAGTACCTAAAAAAAAAAAAAAAAAAAAAAAAAAAAAAGACCTCTTAGGCAGCACAAATTGTTCTCTTAGGTCCTGGAAACTTCTAAGCCTCCCTTCCTGGTAGATCTGAGTAATGAAGTTCAGGCCCAGTCTCTCCCATTCTCTAATGGTACCCATTTTTTGTAGCTCACGCAGGTTGTTGTTTTCCCACAAAGGGGAATAATCTGTGAAGCCGCTATATCCCAATAATTTTTTGGCAGTATCCCAAACTTTTGCTAGCAAGTCCTGAGTAGGTAACCCCTTCTGAAAAGACCCTGCCTCTAAGACTTCGATCAGGGAATTGTGAGTTGATTTGTAGAGAAGAGTCTCCCACTCTCGCCCCCTCTTTTGTGGCCTCACATCCCCCAATATGTTGGAGCTGGGCTGCCAGAAAGTAACTCAAAGGGTGCGGGAGAGCTACACCACCAGCGTTATTTGGAAGTTGCAGAGTACTAAGACGGATACGTGGTATGCCCCCCTTCCATATTAAATCTCTAAATAAGGTATCTATCTTCTTAAACCATTTTTTTATAGATCCATATTGGAGAATTATGGAGTAAATACAATAGCTGTGGCATAAGTACCATTTTGATTAGGTTACAGCGACCTGCTGCTGACAGGGGAAGTTTTTTCCAGATTTGAATCTTGCCTTTGAATTTATTCAGAAGTGGCACTAAATTGTCAGGAATAAATTGTTTGGGATCTCTTGATATGTTTATGCCTAAGTACTTAAACTGGTGGACAACTTGAAGCTGCGCTGCCTCTTGAGGTAAAGGTTTATCCAATGGATCAATAGGGAGTAGATTTGATTTATCCCAATTAATCCTAAGACCTGACAGAAGTCCGAAGTTTTCAATTCTGCACATGGTCTCCCGTAGTGAACCCTGTGTATCACTGAGCAGTATCAAAAGATCATCTGCATACAGAATCACTTTTTCTTATATTTCACCTCGTTTAAAACCTTTAATTTCTGGGGCTAATCTAAGGGAGAGAGCTAAGGGTTCGATTGCGAGGGCGAAAAGGAGGGGGGACAACGGGCACCCCTGCCTTGTCCCCCTCAGCAATCGAAACCTGGTGGAGTATTCGTTATTTACTTTAACTCTTGCCCCAGGCGCACCGTATAGTAATCTCACCCAATTAACAAAATTCGGCCCTATCTGGAATTGTGTTAATGTTCTCCACAGGTACTCCCACTCCAGTGTATCAAAGGCCTTTGCAGCATCCAAGAAAAGCACGGCCCTATTTCCACAGTCCTCCGCTGGGATTTGAAGGTTCAAGAAGAGCCATCTAATATTTAAACTGGCAGACCTTCCTGGGATAAATCCCGATTGGTCCGAGTGCACCAGTTTACAAATAACTTTATTAAGTCTAGCTGCCAAGACTTTTGCCAAGACCTTCATGTCCGAGTTCAGGAGCGAGATAGGCCTATATGAGGCGGGGGAGAGTGGATTCTTGTTTTCCTTGGGGATTACAATTATGGTTGACTCCATCATCGATAGGGGAAGCTCGCCCTCCACCATTGATGAATTAAATACCTTCAAAAGCTCGGGGAGAAGTACCTCCCCGTAGCGACGATATATTTCAATGGGAAGGCCGTCCGGTCCCGGGGATTTTTGACCTGCCATTTCCTGGACGGTCCGCTGTATCTCCTCCAGATTGACAAGGCCATCGAGGACAGCCCTGTCCTCCTCAGAGAGACAGGGGACCGCCAATCCATCAAAAAATGTATCCAACTTTTCTCTTATATCTTCCTGGCTAGAGTAATATAGATTCTCATAATAAACTCTAAAAGTGTCCACTATCTCTGGTGTGTATGTAGATGTCTTACCAGCTCCAGTGTCTATCATCGGGACCATCGATGAAGGGGAGTTGGTCCTAACAAGGTGAGCAAGCATCCTACTTATACCTTCCCCCTCCCCAAAAGCAGCTTGCTTCTGGAAGATATATTTTTGTTCTGCTTTACTCAGCAAGATTAGTCGGTATTCCTTTTGTGCTTCTACCCATTCTTTAAAATTCATCGGTAGTGAGTTTTTTATGTATTTCTCTTCTGCAAGAGATACTTTTCTCGCTGCATTTTCTTCCCCCTCCCTTGACTGTTTTTTTAATCTTGAGATTTGCTGAATCAGCAAACCCCGGAGAATAGCTTTGATTGTATCCCAAATTATCCCCTGGGGGGCCGAGCAAGCGTTCATATCTATGCTTTCTCTCAGGGCTTGTATGACCTCGTGAGGATCGCCCATAAGTTCCAGCCAGGAAGGATTGATTCTCCATTCCCGGTACGTAGTTCTCTCCCCCACCTCCATCGAGGCAGTCAGGGGGGAGTGGTCGGAGAGACTTCTAGGCCTATACCTAATGTTATCTAACAAAGACATCGACTCATCGTTGCAAAGCAACATGTCAATCCTCGATAATGTAGAGTGTGTACTGGAGAAGCACGAGTATCCCCTAATCCTAGGATTCCGCAGTCTCCATATGTCTTTCAGGCCCAGTTCCCCCAGGAAGCGAGGGAAACGGCTATCCACTAGCCCTCCCCTCTGGCTCCCCTGGGGAAGCCTATCCAGTGCCGAATCTAGGACCATATTAAAATCACCAAAAACCATGACCGGGAGACCCGGCCTATCCAGCACAAACTCCACGAGGTCAAGAAGGACCTCAGTGTCAAAAGGGGGCGGGATATACACATTAGCCAGCAGAACAACTTTATTTTCGACTTTACAGTGTAAAAAGATATACCTTCCCCGATCATCGATTTTTCTTTGGATACAGTTAAATGTAATCCCTGAGTTAATCAATATACTGACGCCTCTTGAAAAAGACGCATGGACTGAGTGATACTGTAAGACAAACTCTCCCCACCCTAGCCTGGGAATCGAGG
This sequence comes from Lithobates sylvaticus, assembly GCA_028564925.1. NCBI lineage: Eukaryota > Metazoa > Chordata > Amphibia > Anura > Ranidae > Lithobates > Lithobates sylvaticus. The sequence continues at coordinate 99,412,495 of CM053034.1, read as the reverse complement.
CGTTGGTCAGATGGGTCTCCTGGAGACAAAGAATGGAAACCCCATAGGATCTAATCATAGAAAATGCTGCCGCTTTTTTTCCTGGGTCACCCAATCCCCTAACATTCCAAGAGCATATAGTGACTTGCTTCCTATTAACCTGTGTGTCGTGACTCATTAGTGATACTAAATTTCTTTAACTTCATCTGTAAACTTAATTCTTACACCCGTACTCCATATTACCCTCCAAAATTTATATAAGTGTGAATAACATTTGAGGAAACCTTTTGAGCAAACTTATCCTCAATACGTGAGTTTCTAATTAATACTTGTGGAGTGTTAACGATCAAACTTTCCAAGTGAGTGAGTTTTTTACCATAACGTTTTTCCTCCCTCCTCCATAAATCTTCATACGTATTGTGCCTCACCCCCATAACCATACATTCACATCCAGCACTTCTAGCACTCCGATTACATTCACCATTCATTACCACCCTAGGTTTGGCCGGGGGCCTTCTAATGTGACCTACCCATTCACCCCTCTTTTTTGAGACATTCTTGATATTAGTGTCAATAAATCTACCCCATTCCTAACCCTCCCTTTACCCCATACTGCCCATCCATCCCCCTCCCCCACTTTAAAGAAAACCCTTCCTCTAAATTCAACCTGCAACACCCTAAAACCAATAGAGTGCACCACCTTTTAACCTCTCCCCCCCCCCCCCCCCCCCCCCCGGGGGAGCGACACAGCAACATGAAAAAATAAAATTTAAGTCACTATATGTCACCACTCGGTCCCCCCCGCTCTATTTAATTTAAAGAAAAAAAAAAAAAAAAAAAGGAAAGTCCAGTCAGCACATTGAATTGATCCTAGTCGTCTAAAGTCGCTCCTTATATTTTATTAACCAGTCTTCAGCCCCTTTAGGGGAATCAAAAAGTAAAGTCCCTCCGGGAGCCATTATTCTCAATTTTGCTGGGTATAATAAGGCGTATGTTAAGTTAGCTTGGCGCAGATTTCGTTTTATTTCCCCGAATTTGGCTCTCCTTTTTTGAAGATCTGGGGAGTAGTCGGGGTAAATAGACACCCTCATGCCATTGTAAAAAATGTTTCCTAATTCCCTTGCCTCCTGTGTAATTGTTACTTTGTCCTTAAAAAATAGTAGTTTTGCTAGGATGGGCCTAGGAGGGGCCCCGGGTTGTATAGGTCTGGGAGGGACCCTATGAGCTCTTTCCACTGCGAGAAGTGAGGAAAACGATTCCTGACCAAAAGTTTCAACAAGCCACTTTTCTAGGAAAGCGGTAGGGTCTGGGCCCTCGGAATGTTCTGGGAGGCCAACTATACGGATATTTTTTCTTCTCATCCTGTTCTCCATCTCATCCATTTTATTAATTTGTATATTGAGGAGATTTTTAATATCGCTCACTTCACCTTTTAAAGGCGCCAAGTCATCTTCCACTAGGCTCATCCTATCCTCGAGGGTTGTGGTCCTCTCTTGGACCTTCTGTACCTCATTCCTTACAGTAGCAAGTTCCTCCTGTATTGATTTCAGTTGGTCATGCATGTCTTTCAGAGAGGCTCTGCAAGAATTAACTGCCTCTAGTATCTCTTTCAAAGAAGGCTCCGTCCCAGGTGTACTATCAGCCCCCCTTACTGAAAGTGGGCCGTCCACTTCCTGACTCCGGGGTTGCCCCACTAGTTCACCCCCCTCCAGTGATGTCCTCTGGGGAGTTTGTATGGGTGTTTGGGTCTGTCCCTGGCTTTTCCTTCCCCCTGTAGCCCCTGTCACTCCTCCTGTCCGGTTAGGTTGGGGCTGCTGATTTTGTGAGTGGGTTTTCTGAGGGGACTGTGCTGGTGCTTGGCTTGGGGTATGGGCGAATTTCTCCAATTTAGCTGCTGCTATTTGGCTAGCCTGACTGGCCGCTTGGCTGGCCTTTGTCGTGCGCTGTGAAGGCATGTTTGGTAATTGTCTTAACTATAGCAAGCAATATGACTTGGAGGGGGACAAATCAGGGAACCACGGGAGAAAGTAAGTAGAAGAAAAATTTATATTTGACAGAAACAAAACAAACTTCCTTCTTCCTCTCCTCCTTTTCCCCTCCTCCACTACCTATTTAAACTGGACCGGATAAGGCCCGAGAAACAACAGGCCGGGGATTATCCTCTACACCCTAGGGTGATGTAGTACTGAGACGTACTGAGCCAAAGTCCATTTGAGGATTTTACTTTCAATAATATAAAACAGAACTCTATTGCACCATACCCCATCAGGGGAGAAAAAAAAAAAATAGGAACACGGAAGCCAGGTACTCCCTTGTTAAACCACTTTCACTTTTGCAGTTCAAATGTTAATGCATTTTGACAAAGCAACCATTTCTATAATTTAGGCAATCTCACCCATCCAGATTGTCAGCGATGAGGTAGAAGTGGGTACAGAGTCCGCAGGCCGATGGGGCTGATGAACAACGTAAACTGATCTCCTTAGGATTATGAAGCATGGGAAGCCCTCTCACTGCTATCCCTGCTACCACATTCAGCACGCTTGTGTAGGAGTGGATGTACTCATCAGCTGGTGTCCAGTGTCTGTGCAGCCGACAAGATTGCAGTCCCAGCAGAGGTAGCAAAAGCAGCTGAGGACTCTCACCCCCCTTGCCGCCGCACCTCCCCTCCGCCTGGCTTGTATGTTCTCCCCTCTCTCTCGTCCGCTCCTCCTATAGGGTTCAGTGAGGCTCGTGGATAAAAGCACACTGTGGGGAAGGACGCTGGCGGTGAATGTACCCGCCGTCACACTGACACCGGCTCTCTTCGATCCCACACTGCTCTGCGTCTCGTGGTGTCCAATGCCGCCACACAGCTACACACAGCTACCCCGCCGTTGGAACGTTGCGGGCGGGCTCAGGGCTTCAGTTTAGTAGGTAGAGCGGGGGATGAGGGGATGAAGGAACGCAGCACGGACTCACTCCTCTCTCGCTCTCACCCGCATCCGGTCACGCCCCCCCGTCCCGTCAGCCTTTCAATGGGAAGATCTCTCCCTCTCCCGAAGAGCCATGCAGACCAATTTGATGCAGTGTGCAACGTATGGTCTAAGCACTGACAGGCTGACCTCCACCCCTTAGAAATCTGTACTTCGAGCATGTGCACTCAACTTCTTTGGTTGACCATTGTGGGGCCTGTTCTGAGGAGAACCTGTCCTGTTAAACCGCTGTATGGTCTTGGCCACCATGTTGCAGCTCAGTTTCAGGGTCTTGGCAATCCTTATAGCCTAGGCCAGTGGTTCTCAACTACTGTCCTCAGTGCCCACAGACAGGCCAGGTTTTACAAGATAACTAAAATACATCACGGCTGATATAATTTTCTGCTCAGTGATTGCAGTATTCTAGTCTGCATCTCCCCAAGGTAATGCATAAAACCTGGCCTGTTGGTGGGAGTTGAGGACCACTGGCCTATGCCATCTTTAGAGCAACAATTCTTTTTTTTTTTTTTTTTTTTTTTTTTTTCAGGTCCTCTGAGAGTTCTTTGCCATGAGGTGCCATGTTGAACTTCCAGTGACCAGTATGAGAAAGTGAGAGCAATGGTGCCAAATTTAACATACCTGCTCCCCATTCACACCTGAGACCTTGTAACACCAACAGGTCACATGACACCGGGGAGGGGAAAATGGCTAATTGGGCCCAATTTGGACATTTGCACTTGGGGGTGTACTCCACGTTTGTTGCCAGCGGTTTAGACATTAATGGCTGTGTGTTGAGTTACTTTGAGGGAACAGAAATTTTACACTGTTATACAAGCTGTACACTCTCTAAGCTTTACATTGTAGCAAAGTGTTATTTGAGAGAGAGAGACTGACTCATTTTGCTTTTAGATTGGTACTTGTCCTCTCTACCTTTTTTATATGCTGTGATTATGTTGTGTTTTATTTGGGGTGTGGTTGAATAAGATTTAATTATTACTATAAAGCATGGCATAACTAAATTGTTTGCTTCCTGTGTGCTCTTTACCTAGATGAACCTTGTCTGCAGTTCCGCAGAAATATTTTCTTTCCTAAATGTCGAGAACTTCAGGTGAGATAATAAGTTATAAAGATCATAAACTGACAACTGAAATCATCTTCACAGCCTTATTAAAGGGTCTTGAAATCATAAAGCAAGGTCAAGTAGAACTGTTTGTGTTTGGCTCTATAACAGGAACAGTGTATTGGTTTCCATGTTTACTAAAGCATTGTAGTGGCACACAATGGGGTTGATTTACTAAAACTAGAGAGTGCAAAATCTGGCGCAGCTCTGCATAGAAACCAATGGCTTCCAGGTTTTATTGTCAAAGCTTATTAGAACAAGCTGAAGTTAGAAACTGATTGGCTACCAAGCACAGCTGCACCAGATTTTGCACTCTCCAGCTTTAGAAAAATCAACCCCAATGTATTTGTTGCTATAGATGTTAATGTGGGTGACACAGCCTTCTTAATTTAAACAATTTAAGTTCCTAGTCAGGACCCATGGATCACAAGGAGCCAGGTCAAATGTGTAAGGTTACAGTTGGAGTAGTCCGAGGGCCATAGATGCCCCCTAAAATATGGCCAATGGCTGTGAGTGCTGATCACTGTTCTCTGGCTGGGGTAGCGGTCCCCATGTCAGCCACAATAGCTCAGCGAGTAGATCGCCATGCTAAAATCGGATGTGTTAGTTAAAGCGGGATTGTACTGAAAAAAAAAAATTTAAAAGCCAGCAGCTACAAATACTGCAGCTGCTGACTTTTAAAAAATGGACACTTACCTGTTCCAGGGTCCAGCGGTGTCGGCAGCAGAGGCCGATCGATCGCTCGGCTCCCTGCTGTAGCCGGCGCCATTCTCGGTGAGGGAATCAGGAAGTGGCTTCACTTCCCGATTCCCTACTGCGCATGCGCGAGTCGCGCGGCGCAATGAGAATCTTCAGCGCCGTCTGCCGGGTCACGTGTGTGTCCCGGCAGACAGCGCGCCGGGACAGGAGGTGACGTAAACTCCCGTGGGAGTTTATGCCCGGAAGTGGGTGCAGATACCTGTCTTAGACAGGTATCTGCACCCCCCTCCCCCCTGAAAGGTGCCAAATGTGACACCGGAGGGGGGGAGGGTTCCGAAAAGCGGGAGTTCCACTTTAGGGTGGAATCCCCCTTTAAGTGATCTGTACGTGGGTTTTTTTTTTTTTTTTTTTTTTCTTCCGTTCAACTGGCTGTGTCTAACGAAAAAATAACTTCCTGTCTGTACCCAGCATAAGCGTAGACAAAATTTAATACCCTGTGCCTATGATGACCGCTCTCGATGCACAAGCAAAGAAAACTGTGGAGGCTGTTTGTGGTCCCATATATTAACCACTCCTACATGTAAAAATTATAATTTTTTTTTTTGCTAAAAAATTACTCAGAATCCCCAAATATTTTATATATGTTTGTTTTTTTTATTTTTAGCAGACAACCCTAGGGAATAAAATGGCGGTTTTTGTATAATGTGAAAGACGATGTTACGCCGAGTAAATAGATACCTAAGATGTCATGCTTGAAAATTGCGCACACTCGTGGAATGGCGCCAAACTTTGATACTTAAAAATCCTTCCTAGGCAACATTTTTTAAAGGTTACCTGTTTAGAGTTATAGAGGAGGTCTTGGGATATAATTTGTTGCTCTAACGTACGTGTGATACATCACATGTGTGGATTGAACGCCGTTTACATATGTCGGTGTGCTGTACGTATCCACTGGCTTCTGTGTGCAAGCTCGTGGGGGCGAGTTAGGAAAAAAAAAATGTATGTTTTGGGGGTTCTAAGTAATTTTCTAGCAAAAAAAATAATTTTTTTTTAACTTGTAAACACCACATCTAAAAAAAGAGGCCTGGTCTTAAAGTGGTTTAAAGTACATTTTATCCTTTTAATGAGTAACTGGATAGCACTGAATATTTCAAATGTGCCAATTTCAGAAAGTCCACTCAGTCTGACCTAATCTAAATGCTATTTAACTGTTTAAGTGTCTTTAAAGCCTAAGTTCAGCTGAAACCAAATACATAAAATTCAGCACAAGAGATATAACTTGCGGTTAGTATGATGTGTCCCTTGTGCAGATTCTTCTTTTTTTAAGATAAATCCATCCTAATAAAATGTAAGGCTAGTTCTTAATAGTTGGAGACCCTGTTGCCAGACCATTTTTTTTTCCAAAACTCTTCCCACAGGATTATGTGTGTATTTAACATACTTTCTTGCATGTTATTTACCCGCAAAAGACTCCCATGCTAAGAGGCTGCCGCTATGCTGCCATCTTGGAAGTTATGTAAGCAGACTCAAAGCTGTCAAGTTACACTCTGTATTCTATTTCGCTCCTTCCTTGGCTGCTGCATAAGGGTTTTCTTTAGAAATAATATAGCTAAGAGAAACGACCACATATACAGGAAGAAAAGTAAAACCTCTCCACATTTCCTGACCGCTACAGTAGATGTATAGTAAGACCAGGAAATTTAGTTTTTATGATTGAAAGGACTGTGGTCCTTCTAAAGTATGTGTTTTCACTTTATTGCATAGCGTTCTTTAGTTCTCACAAAAAAAATTAAACAGAAGCCTTGATACTGCCCTATGTAGTTCTACCTACATAGAAAGCTCCAAAAGGTGCTTGTAGTCTAATGTACTTGCTGCAGTCATATTGAAAATGCCTTCCTAGTGCCAAAGTAGAAGTTAATCCTGCTATTAGAAAGAGTGTGGAGCTAACACCGCGCTAATCACTAAACTAAACAGAATATTGATAAAAAAAATATATAAACAGCAATATATCAAAATTGGACGTGATAACCAGTGAATAAAGCAGCAGCTGATAAATGTGGGATATACACATATAACAGAAATATACAATGAAAAAGCCACGCTAAATATTAAATATAAATCTAATTGACCAAAGAGTGGAAAAACTCAAGTAATAATAATCAAACAGTCCATGTGAGGAATCAAATACTTATTAAAAAAACATTGATTGATCTTAAAGTCCATGTGAAACTAAAAGTGATGAGTGACAAAAAATTATATGACAATGTGTTATCCAAAAAGGTGACTGTGAAGAAAATCCACCAGGAAACCGTGATCCACCACCGCTCTAATAATGTGCTTACCAGAGGGCTAGCTTGGATAAGCCTGTAACTCAAATATCATCAAGATATGACCGGACCATTAGACATCGCCTCCGAATCCAAATCTCCACTGATAGGTCTGACCAGAATCTCAATCAGTGGAGATTTGGATTCGGAGGCGATGTCTAATGGTCCGGTCATATCTTGATGATATTTGAGTTACAGGCTTATCCAAGCTTGCCCTCTGGTAAGCACATTATTAGAGCGGTGGTGGATCACGGTTTCCTGGTGGATTTTCTTCAGTCACCTTTTTGGATATCCCATTGTCATATAATTTTTTGTCACTCATCACTTTTAGTTTCACATGGACTTTAAGATCAATCAATATTTTTAAATAAGTATTTGATTCCTCACATGGACTGTTTGATTATTATTACTTGAGTTTTTCCACTCTTTGGTCAATTTAGATTTATATTTAATATTTAGCGCGGCTTTTTCCATTGTATAATCCTGCTATTATCTTGTACTATTATTATACAGGATTTATATAGCACCAATAGTTTTTACAGCACTTTACAAATTACACGGTACAAAACACAGCACAGTTGCATTACAATTTGAGTATCAAGGGCGGCTATTTTTGCTTTGCAACACTTCATTATTGTTAGTTTTCAGGTGGTGTTTTAGGCATAGAGAAAATTAAATTGCCCATTTTATGAGATGGCTATGTTGATTTTGCGTTTAGATCGTTAATGAGGAAGTTTTGCGTCTGCTATATGAAGAAGCCAAATCTAATGTCCTAGAGGGCAGGTACCCTTGTGACTTAGAAGACTGTGAACTGCTGGGTGGCCTAGCTTGCCGCTTAGAACTGGGTCCTTATAACCAAGAAATGCATACACCTTCTACATTAAGGTATGAGTATACCTTTCCATGCTTATATATATTCATATTTTTCTTTATTCTTTCTCATTGAGAGTGGTCATTTAATATACAAATCTGTACATGAATACTTTTCCTCACTCACGTGAGTTTTTTTTGTAGTAAAGCCTACTTGTCTAATGCTTTTCTGTAAAAACATACCCTCAAAGCAGTATTAAATCCAAAGCAAACATTTTATTATATTGCAGCTTACCAATTCTTAGATGTGATGGCTACATTCATTTCCTTTTTTAGTATTTCCTTCTATTTTCATCTGGTGATCTGGCCAGTAAACCTGTTTTTCAAATGAAAAAGCTCTCCAGCAGAATTCATCAGAAAGATGAGACAAACCATTTAACACCAGCAGGGGTGCTTACAATGATCAACTTTTTTTTAATGTAATACCTTTATCCCAAAAAAAAAAAATAAATAAATAAAGTTTTTTTTCTGTATCTGCTTATAAAGTGTTAGTTGACGTTTGGCTTCCGTTTGTTAGTGTATTTAAATCTGCTAGCGCATCTAAAACCCCTCTCCCCCAGACTGACAATGTTGCTGTCCAAATATGCCACCTGTGCTCACTCATCCAGAATACAGGACATGTGTGTTTTGGCAAGATTACCAGGTGAAAACAAAGGGTGGGGGGGGAAGCCTAAGGAAAAAGAACTGATCCAGCCAACACATCTAATGATTGGTAAGCTGCAGTATTACATTTTTGATTTGGGGTTTAATACCTCTTTTAAAGCTAGATCACCAGATATTTTGTTGTACTTTAACTGTGTTGAGCACTGGTAAACCATATCCTCCCATTAGGAAAGCTCATGACTGAGAGAAGTTTGGGGTTTTTAAAAATAATTGAAAACACAACATTGGATGTGTTACATGTATTCCACAACTCACTATTGGGGGCCTGGTTCACACCTTTGCACCTATATGTGTGTTTTGCAGTGCATTAAAAACGCATATGTCATGAATATACATTGATTCCAAAAAGGCCGTTCACATCTGCGGCTATTCCAGTGCAGTCCCACCGCATGGACAAGGAAAAATGCCTTGTCCTATGCCTATGTGCCTGATTCACACCACTGCAGTGCGATGCGGGTACAGTGGACTGAAAAAAAGTACTGCGTGCAGCATGAGAGGCAATCAACTGCCTTGTACCGCGCAGCCGGCAATTAAAGTTTATTAGATGTCTTTGTGACATCTCAATAAAGTTTGTAAAAAAAAAAAGCTGTGTGATCTGCCGTGCTCCGCATTTCATCACTGTGCTGATCTCAGCCGGATCACACTGCACAGTGGCTGGTGTGACCCAGCCCTAAAAACATGTTAGAAAACCTAACGCACAAGGAAAAATGCATGACAGCAGAAGCGGAGGGATGTGAACCCAAACTCTTAAAGCTATTACTGTTCATTGTGTGTTCTTGGCAGCCTATAATTTTTTTTTTTATTTTATAATTTTTTTTTCTGTATTGTCTGCAGTGAGATTTATGTATTCACATAGGGCTTAATGTGACTAAATTGAAGAACAAACATGTAATGTATTGCAATTTACAAGTCCTTGATTTTGTTGGCTTTGTTAATAATTTTTTATTTTTTTTATTTTTACCTGGTAATTCTGTCTGTAACACTTTTTTTTTTTTTTCTCCTAAACATGCCCACTTGCTGTACTGTATCTATGTAGGAACAGCATTCACACAGGTCAGAAAGTGTTAGGACCACAACACACTCCCCCCCCCCCCCCCCTTCTCCTCCCCATAACATGTAGAGGGGAGGTGTTCTGTAGGTTGCAAAGGGAATTGGCAACAATACCTACTGATAATTTCTGGCAGGACCCAGGTTCAGCGGCAATTATTTTAGTTATTTAACTAAGTTATTTATTATATATATATTTATTATTAATTTAGTTACATTTAAAAAAATGTAAATGGTATATTTAGGCCAAAAGGAAGCACATGAGTAAAAGTTATTGTAAATGCATTTACAATAACCACCTTTCTAGGCTCTGCTCCGCCAGTGCTTGGAGTGGCTCTGTGACATCAGTTGATAGCGGGCTTTAGCCCGCCACTAGCTGATCATGGGTAATAGTAGAGCAAAAATAAGTGCACTCCTGTGACCCAGAGAAGTATGACCAAAACTTTTTTTCTTGTAATGTACCGTATTTATCGGCGTATAACACGCACCTTTTCACCCTGAAAATCAGGTGCAAATAATGTGTGCGTGTTATATGCCGATACTTACATTTGGGCTGCTGAGGAGGAGCCGGGACAAGCGCCATCAGATTACATACAGTGGAAATCGCCTGTTTGTTCGGAGACAGCTGTAATATGTAGTCCTGTCTCCTGGAGGTGGGATTTCGTATTAAAGAGACCACCGAGTAAACGGGAGATTCTCGCTGTATGTAATCTTTGATTTTAATGCTTCAATAAAGATACCAGAGAGTGCAGCAATATTTTGCATCTGTGCATGTTACTAAACCTCACAGACTGTGCAGCACCTTGGGTTCCAGCTCACAACATGTGAGAGTCAGTCACTCGCCTAGAGCGGCATTGCTTTGGCTTTACTGATCCTAGTTTTAAATGTAATTGTTAGCCCCTTGCACTACATGGTTGTAGGTAAATGTTGTTTGCTAAGTTAGGGCCTCTGGAACTAGAGCTTGGCTGGCGAAGACCCTTTTTATCTAACTGAAGCTGGCAACATAGCAGCAAATGTTTACATCCTAGTAGGGCTGAAACAACTAATCGATTATGAAATTAATCGATTACTATTTTCATAATCGATTAATCGGCCAGTAACATAATGGGGTTAAAGAAAACAAAAATTAGCCCTTTATAGTACAAAAAGAGAAAATAATCGCTAATGTAAATTATACTTTCACAGTTCTACAGTAAAAAAATAACCCCTTACAGTAGTGATTATCTGCTTTTTTTTTATTTATTTTTATTTTTTTAACCCCCTTATGTTACTAAATGTCTTAGACCTGGTTCACATCTGTGTTTTTTTTTTTTTTTTTTTGGTGTTTTTTGCAGAAACACACTACAGTTCATTTAACACGGTTTCCTATGGGACACGTTCACATCTACGCTTTTTTCAGCCGCTGCATATTTGGAAAGGGTCAGGGACTTTTTTTTTTTTTTTTTTTTAACGCAAAATGGTGCTTTTTTGGTTCAATATACTTCAATGGAGAAGCTGCAGAAAGACATGTAATATGTTTTTGCGGCAATTTGTGTTTTTTAATCTGCCCAACCAGAAATTGGCCAAAAAACAGTATGTCTCTTCTAATAGTACATACAGTATATCTCTTCTGTCTGTTATTCTCAGAGTGGATTCAATATTTTGCTCCCTAACCATATAGTTGGTTGTTTATATCTACCACTGCATAGAGATATTTAAGAATACATTTTCCTTTTTTTTTTTTTTTTTTTAAACTTTACATATTAACTAAATTATACACCACCCTTTTTTTTTAATATTATTAATTGAAACAATAATCGATTTATGAAAATAATAATTAGTTGCAGCCCTACATCCTAGTTCTTAATGACCTAAAGAATGGGAATGATTTCTCAATTACGAGTTGGCACTTATATCCTTGCAAATATTGGGTTACTTCTCCCCCCTGACACACTCACACTCACACACACTTTATTCATACGGTACGTCTTCAGTATTGATGACATTTTGATGATTTGAAGCTTTGCACTCAATAGTACCATTCACCAACTTGAAAAATGTTACCTATCCTATTAGACTAGCAAAGGGTTCTAAAGCCCCATACACACGGTCGGACAATCCGCGGACCAGGTCCGTCGGACCATGTCCGTCATACTTTGTCCGATGTTGGTTTTGCGTACACACGGTCGGACAAAGTTGTCGGAAAATCCGATCATTCTGAACGTGGTGACGTTTGTTGCCTACGACGGGACTACGTAGAGGCTAGTAGCCAATAGCTTTGGTCTTGTAATGTGATCTGAGCATGCGTGGCACTTTGTCCGGTCGGACAACCGTACACACGATCGGATTTGGTGTGATCGGACCGTGTTGACGGCAAATCTTTCCAGCAGGAGATAAGACTTTGTCCGTCGGACAAACCGACGTACACTGTCCGATGGTGCATACACACGGTCTGATTTTTCAACAACATTGTCCGATCGGACAGAATCCATGAAAAAGTCCGACCGTGTGTATGGAGCTTAACTGTGGTATCGCAAGAAGTTTTCACATCTTAAAGTGATCGCACCCAGCTAGTTATCACTAGTGGCTGGTACAGCCGTTAGCAATATGATTTAGAAAATGTACACTCTAGATCAGGGGTCTCAAACTCAAATTACCTGAGGGCCACAGGTCAAGTTTTCACATCCAATGGGGGTTGCATGCAAACTTTCCTTTCCCCCCCAGCACTGGTGTCAGCGGCCGCATTATTAACCCCCAGCATTAATGTCAGCGGATGCACTATTAACCCCCAGCATTGGTATCAGCGGACGCAATATTAACCCCCAGAATTGGTGTCAGCGGATGCACTATTAACCCCCAGCATTGGTGCCAGCGCACGCACTATTAACCCCCAGCATTGGTGCCAGCAGACGCACTATTAACCCCCAGCATTGGTGCCAGCAGACGCACTATTAACCCCCAGCATTGGTGCCAGCAGACGCACTATTAACCCCCCAGCATTGGTGTCGGCGGACGCACTATTAACCCCCCAGCATTGGTGTCGGCGGACGCACTATTAACCCCCCAGCATTGGTGTCGGCGGACGCACTATTAACCCCCCAGCATTGGTGTCGGCGGACGCACTATTTACCCCCCAGCATTGGTGTCGGCGGACGGACTATTAACCCCCCAGCATTGGTGTCGGCGGACGCACTATTAACCCCCCAGCATTGGTGTCGGCGGACGCACTATTAACCCCCCAGCAGTGGTGTCGGCGGACGCACTATTAACCCCCCAGCAGTGGTGTCGGCGGACGCACTATTAACCCCCCAGCAGTGGTGTCGGCGGACGCACTATTAACCCCCCAGCAGTGGTGTCGGCGGACGCACTATTAACCCCCCAGCAGTGGTGTCGGCGGACGCACTATTAACCCCCCAGCAGTGGTGTCGGCGGACGCACTATTAACCCCCCCAGCAGTGGTGTCGGCGGACGCACTATTAACCCCCCAGCAGTGGTGTCGGCGGACGCACTATTAACCCCCCAGCAGTGGTGTCGGCGGACGCACTATTAACCCCCCAGCAGTGGTGTCGGCGGACGCACTATTAACCCCCCAGCAGTGGTGTCGGCGGACGCACTATTAACCCCCCAGCAGTGGTGTCGGCGGACGCACTATTAACCCCCCAGCAGTGGTGTCGGTGGACGCACTATTAACCCCCCAGCAGTGGTGTCGGTGGACGCACTATTAACCCCCCAGCAGTGGTGTCGGTGGACGCACTATTAACCCCCCAGCAGTGGTGTCGGTGGACGCACTATTAACCCCCCAGCAGTGGTGTCGGTGGACGCACTATTAACCCCCCAGCAGTGGTGTCGGTGGACGCACTATTAACCCCCCAGCAGTGGTGTCGGTGGACGCACTATTAACCCCCCAGCAGTGGTGTCGGTGGACGCACTATTAACCCCCCAGCAGTGGTGTCGGTGGACGCACTATTAACCCCCCAGCAGTGTTGTCGGTGGACGCACTATTAACCCCCCAGCAGTGTTGTCGGTGGACGCACTATTAACCCCCCAGCAGTGGTGTCGGTGGACGCACTATTAACCCCCCAGCAGTGGTGTCGGTGGACGCACTATTAACCCCCCCCAGCAGTGGTGTCGGTGGACGCACTATTAACCCCCAGCAGTGGTGTCGGCAGACAGACTATTAACCCCCAGCATTACCCCCCTACACTCCACAAATACCCCCACACACTCCACTTCACACAAATACCCCCCCCCCCCCCCCCCCCCCCTGTCCTTCCCCCCCCCCCCCCCCCCCACCCCCCCCCCACCTACACTCCACAAATACCACCCCCTCCCCCACACACACACACTCCACAAATACCTCCTCTTCACAAATTTCAACCCCAGTAACGCAACTAAGGACTTTGCTCAGGGTCTGTGTGATTACTCACTTAACTCTTTTCCTGGCAGTCAGCTGGTGGCCTGATCTTCTGCCTCCAGAGTCTTCTCCTCCTGTCAGGTCCTGACTTTATCACAGGCCTAGTGGCAGGGCACCCCCGAGAACACCACAATCTTCCGCCCTGAGGTGGCAGCAGGACCCTGGATTCGAGGTCGGTGTTCTGTCATAGTGCCCGGGACAAACTGGGCATGCGTTGTAGGTAGCGCAATAGCGCAACAGCTGATTTTACGATCAGTTGTGTGGGCTAGACGGCGCCTGCGCACAATAGCCGACTGAAGACATTTTTCAGTCAGATTGTGCCTCGCGCTGCTGAGGAGTGTTCATGTAGGTGTGGGGCGGAATTTAACATGAATGATTTTTTTATTAAATTTTATTCGTTTTTTTTAACTTTTCCATTTAAAATCCACATTATATCATCCTTATCCCATATTCCCTCGCGCGGATGTTTTCAATGATGGCCAGTGCTGCAAAGATGGGGGCGGAATTTTTAACGATGCCCAAACAAATCTTTATCTGCTATTCTTCCTGGAGGGCCTATTTAGCTCGCTAAACGTTTAAAATCCTGCTCCATCTCTGCAGCAGTGGCCATCCTTGAAAACATCCGCCCCCTTCATGTTGGGTCAGCACTGGCCATCAATGAAAACATCCATCCCCCTCATGTTAAATTCTGCCCCTACATGAACATGCTTTGGCACAATCTGATGTCTTCAGTCAGCTATTGTGCGCAGGCGCCGTCTCGTCAACACAACAGCTGATCGTAAAATCAGCTGTTGTGGTATTACGTACGGCACGTGTGCAGTTCGTCCTGGGCACTATTTGATAGAAGGCACTTCTCGATAGAACTAGGCCATTTGTAACCGGTCCACAGGCTGGTACTTTGAGACCCCTGCTCTAGATGGACATTTTAGGCACCACAACACACACAGTCATCTAAACGTAAAAAGTTTATTACAAATAGTCTAAAATGACAAAGTTAGATTAAAATATTGTTCTATGTATAATAAGAATGGATGCAATAAATACAAACAATTTTATATGTAACAAATGTATATAACAGGAAAAAGTGACTCAAAATGTCATGGGTTTACATGGGCAGTGTAACACCATGGGACAGTGTAGGGTGGGAGCACAGCATGGATGTGGGGACACAAACAGACACCTGCCACCAAGGCAAACGGAACCAGGCTGAGCAACAATGGTTCAGGGTAGCGTATCAAAACACCATCAGGCGATCACCCAGCAGATAATATACCAGCAAATGGCCATAAAAAGCCAATAAGGGAAGAAAGCTGGAACCTAATATAGTAAATGCCAAAGGTTGTCCTGATATTGAAAAACATGGGCTATAGAGTGTGCCGGAGAAAATTCTAATATTAAAGTGGTTGTAAACCCTTACAGACCACTTTTACCTACAGGTTAGCCTAGATTAAGGCTTACCTGCAGGTGCAAGAAATATCTCCTAAACCTACACGGTTTAGGCGATATTTGCAAATGACAGGCACAGATGTCTACGGCACAAGCGCCGTAGACAGCAGCGCACTGAGCGCGCTGTTGCTAACGGCGATCATGCCGTTAGTGGCATCTCCTGCGCGCGGCCAATCACAGCGCCGGAGCCGCCATACCCAGAAGAAAGATGAACGCTTCGTGGAAGAGGGGACAGCAGTGACATTGCAGGCTCCGGTGTCAGGTAAGTGACACATAATGGGCTACAATGCAAAGCATAGTAGCCCATTATGCTTTACCTTTGCAGGGAAACAAAGAGGAAGTAAAACCAATCAGGGTTTACTTCCTCTTTAAATAGATCTGTGCATTAAAATAAACAGTATCAACAGATAAGTCAGCAAAAAAAAAAAAAACATTATGACCACCCACCTAGTTTTGAGTAGGTCCTCCTTTTTGTTGCCCTGATCCGTCAAAGCATGGACTCGACCTCTGTAATGAATAGTTAATTAATATTCCTTGTAATGAATGTAGACCATGTACAATTTGAAGATAGCAATTTTTAAAGCCATGGGTCGTTATATTAGCTATATTTTGGAACACCCTGGCATTATTTTCATCATGGCTTATAACCATGTTTGACGAGCATCTTCAGAAAGTGCTTTTTAAAAGACCTTTTTGCTTCCTCTCAACCTGTCCAGTTGGTTGTGAATATAGTTCAGGCATGCTGTTGGATTGAGTTCTCAATCATGCCTAGGTACATACAGAAGCTCTGATTGGGCATTTTTACAGCCCCAAGATGGCGACAGGAGAGGACACTCTCTAACTTGGCTCCTGGAGTCCGGCTCATTAATCCTGCTTCTATCCGGTGCAAAAGACCTAATTGTGCTGTGGATCAGTCCGGGATAGTCAGTGGTGCCTCTGGGTCATGACTGGCGGCAAACCCCGTCGCTCCCAGTCCACAGCAACCTCATTAGATCGGGCAAGGCTCAGGGGACAGGCCACCATTACAGCGCATATGGCATCTCAGACAGAGAGAGGCCTCCGTCTCTTCCCCTGGACCTCGCGGCCGCCATGCTGACTATTGCAACCTGCCAGACTGCACTTGTAGACAAAATAGACCACCTGCAGATGAATGTGGATTTTATTTGCAGGGATTTGAACTCCTTCCGCAGCAGTGTGGCGGAGGAGGAGCAGAGGATCTCCGCAATGGAGGACTCCATTAGAGATCCAGCAGGTGACTTCCATACCCTTAAAGTCAAGGTCAAGACATTGGAGACCAGAGCGGAAGATGCAGAAAATCACAACCGGCGTAACAACCTGCGGATCATAGGTCTCCTGAAGGGCGCAGAGAGTAATGATCCTACTGCCTTTGCAGAACGTCGCCTCCCATTGCTGTTACCTAAAGCTCACTTCTCTCCTTTCTTTACTGTAAAGAGAGCTCGCTGGATGCCTTGCTTTATCCTACCTGCTATACTGCATATGCTGATGTCTACATCCTGAGCTACCTGGAGCACCTGTGTCCTGCCATGCCTTGGCAGGGTTGGGCCACCTGTTGTCCCCAGGCCCTCATATACATCTCCTGCCTATCCACTATGTACCCTGGATGCCATTAGGATGTATCCCTGCTGCTGCAATGTCTTTGTGGTGGCTCTCTCCCTTGGGTGGTTTCTGTCCCTGCACAGGCTAATGCTGCTCTATGACTGTAGGTGTTTGTGCCTACCGAAGTCAGTTGCAGAAGTGATGCATGAGAAACTGCTGATCACTGATCCTAGTACCCTCTGATATATTGTCAGCGCACCGCCCGCTCATGGGCCTTACCTGCCATATAGATCACTTAACCTGGTCCTTTTTAGGGAAATGCTGATTGTAGCCCTGGGGGCTGTGTTTAAGTTGCCTGTTTTGCACTGTTCTTACTACATTAAGTATGTATCCTCAGCGGCTGCTGAGAGACTGCACCAGCCTTTTTATCCGGACTCCTAGTTCCGGCTTATGTACTGTACTCCAGCAGACCGGTCATCGTTGACTTTTTGCACATTGTGCCTCCACATGGGCTTGTTGCCCTTCTCAGTTTGGGTGTTGGGCCTCCTCTGGTTTTGGTGGGGGGGGTTTACTTATGTTTTCTTTGCTACATGTCTTTATGTCAGTATGTGTTCTGTATTGCATGTCTACTGTTCTGTCTCGGGGTTGCTAAATATTGCTATATATACCTTCGCGAGGGCTAAACATGACCATTCCTATTGTAGATTGGATTTTAGGACCTTATGTCTGTATGTAAAATAGTGTCCTGGAACACCAGGGGTCTGAACTCCCAAGGTTAAGATCATTGCTGGTAAGCTCTTAAGCCTTAGGAGGTCCTGGATTGGTCATTTATACCATTCCACTTATTCCAATCGCTCACGTGGTATTAGTGTACCGGTACGCAAATCTCTGCCTTTCCGCCTTTTGGCACTAGACATTGACCCAGGGGGTAGGTACGTTTTATATTTCATGCAATTATTACTACATTGGAGGTTGTCATAGTGGTATTGTATCTGCCCCCTCCAGCCTCGGTGCATTTACTTTACCAATTGGCATCCAAGCTGTTGGTTTATGCTACTGATAACATTATGATATTTGGGGACTTTAATATGATGCCAGATCCTGGGTTGGACAGACTAACACAGACATCGGGCTCTGCCACACACCTGGGGTTTTGGGCTTTGGTTTGGGCGTAAACCTCCAATTTTTTACGGACGTGGAGACACCCTAACTTGCGGGCGTATACCTGTCATTCTGCCTCTTACAGGACCTTCTCTAGAATTGAACTGGTGTACGCCTGGGGGTCTGTCCTTTCCAGGGTTTGTGATGTCGCCATTCTCCCCAGGGGTATCTCTGATCACGCTCCTATTTCCCTGCAGCTCAGTTTGACGTGTCCTTTGGCAGAAGGCTTGTGGCTTTTGTCTAGGTTCTGGCGACCTGACTCGAGGGTTGACATCCCTTGCAAGACTGCTGTGATTAATTTTTGGAACTCTCAGGATCACACTGCTACTATCCCCATTATTTGGGATGCATTTAAGCCTGCACAAGGGGTAGCTTCCTGGACCATATTGGGAGGGTGCGTAGGGGTGCCCGTAAGGAGCTACAGGAGGCGGAAAATTTAAAGCTATGGCCCTGGAGACTATTTATGCTAGGGATAGGGACCCTCTGGTGTATTCCTCTTTCCAGGCAGCTCTTTGGTCTCCCTTATTCGTATATCAGCCATTAAAATTCACCTGCTCCATCAGAGTCAAAGGCTCTTTTTAACCAGGGGAGAGGAGTTGTCGACTGTTGGCCTGGTTGTCGCAGGGCCACTCCACCCCAGTGTCCATATCCTGTATCCGACCCCCTACTGGAGAAGCTATGGTAGATCCCTCACAGATTAATGGTTGGTTTGCCTCCTATTATCAGGAGCTCTATAGCTCCCGAGTGACGTACACTGAAGGAGAACTGCATACACACCTGGTTTTAGCTGACCTGCCATGTCTTACAGACTCGACCAGGGAGAGGCTAGATAGTCCACTTAACCTAAGGAAAATTAACTAGCGGTCAAATCTCTGCAAGCTGGAAAGGTGACGGGCCTGATGGGTTCCCGGCAGAATTCTTTAAACATTATGCCGATGACCTGCTCCCCAAATATCGTAAGGATGCTACTGAAGGCCTTGGAGGAGAGCTCCTTTCCCCGTCTGTCTGTGGTGGTGGTCCTCCCCAAGCCTGGCAAGGACCCTGAACTATGTTCCTCATACCGATATCACTCCTGAATGTACATCCTAAAAATTCTTGCTAAAGTTCTGGCCAGCATTTGGTGGGAAGTGACAAGCTCAGGTTCCCACTGATTCTGCATGATGGTGAGTTGAACTATTTCACTATATATTACAATGTAGTAATAGAAATAATGGAATTTGATCATCCTGACACCATATCAAGCATGATGTCAGGATGATTTTAAGTGCTAACACCAGCCATTTGCCCGAAAAATCACCTCCACCGCCAATTTCCCCATCAACCCCGAGACTACATCCCCCACCCTCATCTTTTTTTGGGAAGGGGGGGTTGTCCCTGAATGGCAGTTTGGAAATGTGGTCTCTCTATGTTGCTGCTGTTGAATGACTGCATAGCAGGTGGTATTGCTGGTGTTGCTGCTGCTCAAAGGCTGCATGGCTGATATTACTGGTGAGAGTATATTTAATTTGTTTTAGCGAAAAATTGTTCGCATTTTCATTTTGTTTCCATAAAAAGGCCCACCAAAATCCTCAGCACCAGGCCCATGATGCTCTTAATCTGGCCCTGGGCGGACCCATGGAATTGAACATGCTACTTGACTGGTTCCCCTCCCGCTTCCCCCCCCCCCTTCCCTTTATAGTGATGATCTCCTTCATCCTTAGATTTGCCCCCCCCCCCCCTTTTTTTTTTTTTTTCCATACGAGACCCTCTAATGTCTGTACAGGACCCACTGGTTCAAGTGATGATGTGATCCTGACCTTTTATCGGATGCTCCAAATAAGTAGTCTTAGATGTATATGACTGGTCTCCCCTTGCAGTTTAATGTATACCATGCAACTATATTTTGTTACTGACATGCGATTACTTTAATAAAAGTTCTTTCAATTGTAAAAAAAAAAGTATTAAAATGGCGCAAAAATATCTGGTCATGGAACGTGTATTGTGTGACTCTATTGTATACTACAGTGCAATACAGGGAAGTTCTCTGTATGATACTAAGTTTGCACATTGCATCGTGGGATGCAACAGGAGTGTATCTGAGTGTCCCCTTTCCTAAAATTTGCATCTTGCATAATTCAGGTTCTAAGAAATTAGGAGTGCAGTGAGCCACAGTGAGATGTGATGTGCGTGTGTTTTTTTTTTTTTTTTTTAAACTTCATGTCTCTGCTCAGCAGTATGGTGACTATTGATGAGCCGAACACCCTCCTGTTCGGTTCGCAGCAGAACATGCGAACAGGCCAAAAATTTGGCACGAACACCGTTAAAGTCTATGGGATATGAACATGAATAATCAAAAGTGCTAATTTTAATGGCTTATATGCAAGTTATTGTCAAAGTGTTTGGGGACCCGGGTCCTGACATTTTTTCTGGAGCAGTGATTTTTTTTTTTTTTTTTTTTTAATGCTTAAAGTGAAACTATAAAAATGAAATATTCCTTTAAATATTGTGCCTGGGGGTTGTCTATAGTATGTCTGTAAGGTGGCACATTTTTCCCATGTTTAGAACAGTTTCACAGCAAAATGAAATTTCTAAAGGAATAATTGTAATTTTAAAACTGCTCGCGGCTGTAATGAATTGTTTATTTTTTTAATTTTTTTTTTTTTCGGTCCGTCGCGGGGAGATAGAAGATGAATGGACATCGTGGGACATTTTTCTTTTATTTTTTTAATAGACTTTTCCCCAAGCTGTGTCTTGTTGTTTTTAACATTTTGAAACTTTTTTTTGTGAAATGGTAGGGGTATTTGTACCCCTCTACCATTTCTCACAGGGGGGGAGGCCAGGATATGGGGGTCTCCTTGGTAAAGGGGGCTTTCAGATTCCGATAAGACCCACCGGCATACCCCCACAACCACCGGGCAAGGGTTGTGGGGATGAGGCCCTTGTCCCCATCAACATGGGGGCAAGGTGCTTTTAGGGGGCTAGCGAGAGACTGGAACGAAGCTGGAAACGGCTTTGTTACAGTCTCCTTGATGTAAACATTGAAGCAACGTCACTTCTGGTTTACACGGCTGTCGATGGCGCCGGTTTTTAAAAAATGTAGAGTATTCAGATACACCGTTTTCGGTGAGCTGAATACTTTGAAGTGCAAAGGAGGGATTATTATTTTTTTTTTTTAGAGTACCTGTCACCACCTATTACTGTCACAAGGGATGTTTACATTCTCTGTGACCATAATAAAAGTGATCACATTATTTTTTTTAAAAAAAACACAATTTCAGAATATAAAAATAAATAATAAAAAAAATTTCAAACCGCCCCTGTCACAGCGAGCTCACGCAGCAAAGAAAACGCATACGGAAATCCTCTGTACCTCTAACCTGGTAACCGTAAAAAAAAATTTTAAAGCGTCGCCTATGGAGATTTTTAGGTACCAAAGTTTGTCGCCATTCCACGAGTGCGTGCAATTATAAAGTGGGACATGTTTGGTATCTATTTACTCGGCGTAACATCATCTTTTACATTATACAAAAAAATTAGGATAACTATACTGTTTTTTTCTTTTTATTCATGAAAGTGTCCCTTTTCCAAAAAAATTGTGTTTAAAACACCGCTGCACAAATACCGTGTTACAAAAAATATTGCAACCAACGCCATTTTATGCTCTAGATTCTCTGCTAAAAAAAAAATGAGAGAGAGAGAGAGAGAGAGATATGTTGGAGGGTTATAAAAATAGGGATTTTAACTTGTAAACACCAAATGTCAGAAATAGGCTTAGTCATGAAAGGCTTTCGAATTTGCCCCAAACACTGCATATTGTTTGGTGTTCCCAGAACATCCGAACAACCAAAGTTGAACCCGAACTTGTGCTCGGGCTGAACCGTTCGCCCATCCCTAATGGTGACATACAGTGCCTGTGCGTTGCGGTAAAAAAAAAATCTTCATTTTTTTTTTTTTTTTTTCTGGGCTGTGTTGCAGTGCGAACAGGGCACATACCATTATAGTGCAGATAAATGCGCCTTTTACAAAGATGGGTTCAAACTTTTTTTTTTTTTTTTTTTATTAACAAGTCTGATGGGTATAATATTGTTTTTAAAATGGGGAGCATTTAAAATAATTTTGTGCAAACAAAAATGGAATGTACTATTGGCAAACTTGACCCTCTTGGCACCTGTAGACACCATATTAGTATTTTCTTCAGAGTGAGTGTATGTTTTGGTAGATTGTGCTTTGTTTTGGGGTGCCTTGATTCTGATGAAGGACCACTAGACTTTTTAAAACAAGGGCAGGTTTTATATACATAATTTCTAATTACCAAGATATACACTACACTACATAAATTCTAGTTACAAATTGGGAAAGTAGGTAAGTAGCAGGAAAATGTAGAGGGAAGAAAGGGTTCTCTCTAGGCTCACTCGTTCTGTCTGACTCATTCATAGCAGGGCTTCTTGTCCCGTTTTTGGGACTCTCCCTCAGTCTGGTCCCATGGAATTGTATTCTTAATCCAGCATTGACAAGAGGTCACAAAACTTCATTCCTGATCCAGGCTCAGACTGGAGTTTTTGAGCAGATGATTACGCAGGACGTTCATAATAATCCTGCCCCGGCAAGCATACTGCAATACTGAACAGGTTTGGGCAGTAAATACCCCAGGGGATCCTAATGGAATGCTGACGATTTCAGGCATTCATCTCGTCCTTTTTGTTGACAGTTGGTTTTACAATCTTCATCTGCCTTAATACAGATCTATTTGCAATTTGCTCTTTCAAGAGGCATATTTTAGTTACTATCACAGCTGAATAGATATCAATTTGTATCTGTTCTAAGAATTTGATATCTAAGATGCTGAAATTTCAATTGTGATATATTTCTTCTTTCTTAGACCCAAGCTGGAGTGCTTCCTTCCTCCTTATATGTGTAAAAAAAGGAATGGATTATTGAATGCTTTTATTAATAAAGGGAATCGCCAAGCAGGTTTTGAACAGACTTTGCTTAACTCCTACAAAGAAGTTACCGAAAATAATACTTGTGCAGAGGGAGAAGCCACAAACTACAAAGAGTATCTGAAGAAGTGCCATGAACTTCCCTATTATGGGTTTGTAGTATTTTTATATTCAAAATGTTTGGTAAAAAGGGGAAAGACCGGAAAAGGAAAGTATGTATCCTCTTTTAAATAGACTTTCTACTTTGAGCCACTGTTCACACCACTGCGACTATTCATGCGATTTGACATTATTAAATCGCATGACAAGTTGCACCCCATTGCCAGCAATGGAACTGTTCATATTGCCACGACTTATGTGGCAGCAATTTATGAAATTTTCCTCCACTATTTTTAACTGATTTAATTTCAAGTTGCATAGACTTCTGTTAAATGTAGTCACAAGCTGCGATGAAATCGGCAGTGCAAATGGCTCTGATGTGTGGGTTTGAAATCACGCTGAAGTAGCAATTTCAAAGCCACACCAGTGTGAACTAGGGCTTAAAAAGGGAAAATAAAACTTTTCACCTAGAAAGCATTGCAAGCTCAAATACTCATCACACCAGACTAAGACCAGCAGCATGAATAGAAGTGGTAATATTCCTAAAAGAGTGCAGTGCAATAAAAAGTAAATCAAGCCCGCTCCTTTATCATGTGTTTAATGTGCAAACCCAGCAATTTAAAAATCACAATACAATATTAAAACAGGCTTTAGACAATACATTAATTTTAATGTGCAAATGACGTGCGTAGCTGTGCATCATAAATCGTGACATCAACCTAAAAAAAAATGCAATATAATGCATATAGAAAAGTGCATTTAATAAATGTGTTCTGAAGTCAAACAGGCATTTCAATTCATATGCTTAAAATGTGCTCAGTGTCCAAAAAAACGATCCTTCGGGATCAAAATTCAAGATTACTGCCGTGTACAGCCAGTGTCATCCACCACCAATTGCACTAGACCAGTGATGGCGAACCTTGGCACCCCAGATGTTTTGGAACTACATTTCCCATGCTGCGCCTGCACTCTGCGGTATAGTTGAGCATCATGGGAAATGTAGTTCCAAAACATCTGGTGCTGTGAGCTACTGCGTGCTCTTATGTGAGCCCACCCCAATGGAAAAGTATGGTCAAAGCTTTTTTGGCGAAACTCCTCTTGTAAGTCACATGAGTGCACTCACTTTTGCGCTCTTTTCATCCAGGGTCAGCTAATAGCGGGCTATTGTCAGCTGACGTGGCAGAGCGGCTCCAGGCTCTGTAAGGATCCCTACTATATAGTCCACCCACCTGCCTGATTTGACAACTGGCTCCAGGTGAGAACCAAAGCCAGCTGCACCCTCATCTCCTGCTTGGCGCTCCAATGAGTGCTGACTGACAGTCACTGCTCTCTGCGCTAACCAGATCAATAACTGAATGATTAGCACTACATCTGATCTTTCAGTTCTCAGTCTTGGAGCCAACATGGGACAGCTGCAGCATCACACTGATGCTGCAGCACAGAGATGAGAATATACTGTGTTTTTATTTTTATTTTTATGTACCTCACATAGACACTCCTCCTCTTTTTAAGAAAAACGTGTCTCAGAGGTAAGTGTACATTGGACATAGCCCTTCCCTCCAACAGCACTTTTGATTTCAATTTTCCTAAATATCTTCTTTTTAATGAGCGCCATCTTTGCTTGCATGTTCCAAGAGCTCCCAAAATACAGAGGTGTGTTGTGTGTTTGTTTGTTTGTTTTTTTGTTTTTTTCATTCAGTGTAACCTTTTATGTGAATCTACAGGTGTGCTTTTTTCATGGGAGAAATTGACAAACCAGCACAAGGCTTTCTGAACAGAGCTGGACGCAAGACCGTGTCGGTTGCTATTAATATGGAAGGAGTGTCTGTTATTGACCGTAAGGAAAAGGTATTTGAACTCTGTACTTTGTATGGTTTGTGATTTTTGGAGAAGATTCTGTTACCTATAAAGTGTGGAAACTTCTGATCTTAAATAGTGCGGTCGCCAATGCAGCTTAAAAAAAAGTGCATGTAAAAAGTAAGAAGTAACAAAGCCTTTAAGGAAGTTTTAAAGTGGAAGTTCAGTCTACAACTAAAATCTCTAAATCTACTTGCAGACAAAATCTAAGACTAACCTATCTAGCCCTGTAAAGCAAAAATAACTATACATTCCGTTTTTTAATTATTATTTTTTTTGACATGTTGGTGTTCTATCGTTCACTTGTATGTTATAAGTTGCACTGAATAAATACAGCTGGAGACTGTAAAACACAAAAACTGTGTCTGTCTAAATTTCGGGCTGTAAAGCAACTTAATTTGATTATTTCAAAGGGGGAGATTCGTTTCTATACCCACTGTAGGTTAGTCTTAGATTGTGGCTGCAAGTAGATTTAGAGATTTTAGTTTTAGGCTAAACTTTAACTTATGTGGAAGCTGGGAGTCTTTTTTTATTTTATTTTTATTTTTTGTATTTATTTTAGAGTGCAAAGCAAATTTATAAATGAATGGCCAAGATACAGGGACTGATACCAGAACCGGGCTAAAGAAACAGTTAGGCCCCATTCATACTTGGTGATTCCAGTCCGCATGTTAATTGCTACAAAACACACTTTGTGCATTTTGGGTGCCATTCATTCGAAATGGCACCCCAAATTGTTGTCAATCGTGTCAGAATCAGCAATTGGCAGAAACCTGCTGCAAAACACGCCTTTAAAAATCACATGAAGCTTTTCGCCCAAAAAGGAGCAGGAGATTTTTTTTTTTTTTTTTGAGGGGACAAATGCACAAAGGGCAGCCCATTGTAGTGAATAGCAGGCAGAATCATGTGAACACAGCCCCCCCCCCCCCCCTCATAGGCAACTGAAGACGACCGGCCAGCGAGTCCCCTGCAACTTAGCACAGGGGCTGGAGAGAAAAAAAAAAAACTGTGTGCTGATCCTGTTGGTCCTGAGGAAACCCAAGAACTGAGGCTCTGAGGTATGCAGCGGCTTTTTAAAATGGTAGATGATGCGGTCCCTGTTTTAGGTGGGAGGAGCCCTATTTCTCAGATGCTGCCCTGGAAGATGACTTGAGAAAAATACACTTCAATGAATAAAAAAGAAAACTAAACAGTAAAGTTAGCCCAATTGTTTTGTATAATGTGAAAAGATGTTATGCCGTGAGAATCGTGATCTTTATTCTAAGCAAAAAAATTGTGATTCTCATTTTTAGCCAGAATCATGCATCTCTACTTTACAGGTCCTTTCACTCTTGTATATGGGGTCCAGGTACAGTTCCTCTTGGTCTACTAGTTGTAGTGACCAATCCAGATAACGCCCTCCTCCACCCCAACTGAGGCTTAGTTGCGCTGGGAGAGGTTTTTGCCCAGTGCCCATTCACCTGGAGGTGGTAGAATAGCACAAGTATTTTGTGGAAAAAAAAAAAAAAAGAATAGCACAAGTAGTCAAAAATATGAACTCTGTGTCTGATGTACAATTAGGAACATATTGATTTTTAAAGCAAGATATCAATACAATATCAAATTGAAAACTGAAATCACTGCTACAAAATCAGGTCAAAAAGATCAAAAAAGATAATTTTCTACATTACATAGAAGTCAATTAGTTGAAATTGACACACTACTAATTACCATACAAAAAAAATTAAGGTTTCTCGGATGGCTCTTTGTCGCAGATCAAGGCTTTTGTCAAATACTATCTGTGACTGTTTTATTTGATACTTCTAAAATTCTACTTGCTGCACAGGCCTCAGCTGCAAGTGACCCCATGATTTGGGAGGTTTTTAATATTATATAGGCCTACTGTTTTAACTCGGACTATATGCAATCGGCAATATGGCTGTCTTTATACATAGGTGTGTGTGTGTGTGTGTGTGTGTGTGTGTGAGCGCGCGCATGTGGTTTGGGGATCAGACCTCTGGGAAGGGGCCTGACCAGGGTCCAGTTGTATATGGATTGCCCAGGAGACCTACCTCCCTGATGCTTCATCTAGCACAGTGGGTCTCAACCCTGTCCTTAAGTACCTTCAACAGGCCATGTTTGTAGGTTTTCCTTTTATCTTGCACAGGTGCTTTAAATAAGAGTCAATGTCCTGGTATTTTGGACAGCTATTTTATCTAAGAGAAATTCCCAAAACAGAGCCTGTTGGGGGTACTTGAGGACAGGGTTGAGAACCACTGATTTAACACAATCAAATCCCACACATTCAGGCAATACCAGACATACTCCCTGGGCCTGACACTGGTAGCTTTATAGGACATAATTCCAGTCCTCTAGCATCAAGGCAATATGGTATATCTCCTATCGCCTCCAAGCATAATACTCTTCATCGCATTTTATGTG
The DNA here is from genome assembly GCA_028564925.1 of Lithobates sylvaticus. Lineage (NCBI taxonomy): Eukaryota > Metazoa > Chordata > Amphibia > Anura > Ranidae > Lithobates > Lithobates sylvaticus. The sequence continues at coordinate 99,384,986 of CM053034.1, read as the reverse complement.
CAGAGTTTATAGGCAGTGTTTCAGGCTTCCATCACTGCCATCACTCGGACCTTATAACTGGCTTGGGTTGTTATGACACTATATTCAAACATAATCAATATCTATCTTTCTGTATTGCCCCTGAGCAGAAGTGAATCAAAAATACTATCGATTTTTTTTTTTTTTTTTAAGTTTCTAAAAAAATGTTACATTCCTGGAATGCCTGGATTACTGTCACATTTGCTTGCTGCATCAAGCAAACATCAAATGGCTGGTGACATGACTGATCGCATGTACAGCACCAAGCAGCTTCCTTGGCTGTAAAGGATAATGGGGTTTTATTCTGCTTTAGGGCTGTCAGCAGATCGGACTACAAACTCTGTAGTATAAAATGGACTTGATTTTGCACAGCTATGCCTGCAGAGGGGGCTGGCCTAAAGTGATCTGGCAGGACTTGGTTTCTGACTAAAGTTTTACTTTAACAGAATGTGGTTTAACAGTCAACATGGATGGTTTATCCGGCTACAGATTCAGTATCTTTAAGCAGGGCTCTACCTAACTCTAATCACAGCAGTATCACAACTAGCACCAGAGTCCTTGGGGGGGACTCGGGCTTAATACACAGGAAGAACACCTGACATTTGCATTTAGATGAGGGGACAGTTATATTGCGTATCCAAGAATGTGATTTATCCTCACATATTGCTCATATGCGTAGTAACTGGCAGTCTAGCAATTCCTGTGTATTTCTTGCTTTGGTGACCAGACCGCCTACCTGGTCACACCCTTTTCTACACGGATCGTTAGGGGCGTTGTTGTTGTTCCATTTTTTTTTTTTTTTTAAGTAGCTATTTGGACACATCAGGCATTGTAGTGAAAATGTATGGTCTAGGTATCATGGAATTCTACTATCCTCCAGTCTCTATAGTACTTACAGTAGCTCACTCCAACGCAGGTATGGGTGATCTTTTAGCGATTTTTCAGTCCCAACCAGGGATGGAAAGCAGCGTCCCCATGCTTACAGTGCCTGATTGGCTGCTCATTGGATGGTGCCTGGGTAGTTCCAGGGCCCGCGACACTTGGCAAGCCAAACGGCATTGCAGTAATGATTTTTTTTTTTTTGTGATCACCGCTGTAGGGGGTTTTAATTCCTACTGTCTTTCAGTGTGTGGAGCATTATTCCCAAAACCCACAGATGAATTGATTTCAGTACGATTCCTAAAACTGATTTAATTTAGGGGTTCCCTGCTACTCTTCATATTTATATGTAGAACCTCTCAGTTGAGTTGGAGGTAATTTCACAGATCTTTGACATCTGTATTGGGCAGAGGAAGGGGTTCGCCTCAATAGCTCCACAAAGCTGGCAGTTATATCAGACTAGCATCCCTTACATCTACCAATCTCAACCAGGTACCACCCAAGGGAATCGCAGCCCATTTTACCAGGGCTTGGTCATCTTTTATGTGGAGAAAGCAGGAGCTACGCCAGACCAGATCTGCCAGGTGGCAACCTGATTGAGCTCCGGTACCCTTACAAATCACTACAGGATAGATTTCCTGTCCAGCCAAGACCAATCTTTCAGTAGAAAGGTCCTTTGGGCTGTAAACCCCCCCACCCAGAGTTCTTCAGCTCAATATCCTGTCAGTATGGAAAACGTCAGAAGTCCTTGGATCTGTTAATGCATCTGACTCCAAAAAGCAGGCTAAATGTGCAGTTTTGGATATCTAGATGTTGGCTACCTTCTTTCAATGTATTCAAAGACCCTGTTGGTCTGGTGAGGCATTGGGCAGAATCTGTTGGTTCAAAGAAGGTGGCTGTTGTAAATTACTGATCAACAGTCTGGAACTTTTGGGTGATTTGGCTGGCCCTCCTACATTGTCTTGTCTACCTAAAAAAACAAACAAAAAAAAAATCTCTCATCAGTGTGCAGTCAGGTGATGCCATAGCTGTGGCATACATAAACCCTCAAGGAGGGACAAAGTCACACTGCTCCAGAAAAAGCAGACATGATCTTGTCTTGGGCAGAACTTTACCTTCTGGCTATTTTCACTGTTCGGTTTCCTGGTGTGGAAAAATTGCAGGCAGACTTTGAGCCACCCACATATGAATCCCTTCACCCAGTGGTGTTCAGAGATTTTTTTGCAGTGGGTGACCCAAGATGTAGATCCCCTGGTATCCAGATTCAACAACAAACTGGACAGGTTTGTGTTCCGAACATGAGATCCTCAGACGTTTGCAGTAGATGCTCTGGTGATCCTTTTTGTTACCAGTTTTCCCTGATGTATGCCATCCCTCTATTACAGTGTTCCCCGCCTGTTGTGCAGGATAAAGGTGGAGAACATTTTAATGATTCCAACAGCACCTGCTTGGCCAAGAAGATTGTAAAATGCAAATATTGTAAATCTCGTGGCAGATGAGCCATGGACTCTTCCAGATTGGCTAGATTTGCTGTTGCAGGGTCTGATCTGCCATCTTGCTTTACAGTCCCTAACTTTCACGGAATGGCATTTGAAACCCAATTCTTGAGGGATGTTTCTGACTCTGTAATCCCTACCCACCTCCACACAAGAAAGTCAACTTCCAGGAAGGTGTAGCGCTGTACATTGAAACCCTTGTTGCCTGGTTTAAGTTGCATCACTGATGTATCATAGGACACATTATGGCTTTTCTCCAGTCCACTGTGGAAATGTCTCTAACTTTTAGGTATCATTTTAAGGGATGTATCTCAGCCTGGTATGCTCTGTTTCAGAGACCTATTACGTCTCGTTCTTTGGTAAAAGCTTTTGTGCAGGGTGGCAAATGGATTGTTCTGCCTGTGTGGCCCTGCTTGTCTCTGTGGGACCTTTTAACTTGGTCTTGTCTGTTTTAGCAGACTTCTCAGCTCACAGGGTCTTTAAGTTGGCTGCACTTTCCTGCAAGGATCCTTTCCTGGTTCTTCACTTGGATAAAGGGGTGTTGACTTGAGGCCTATTGTCCTAATCCTAAGAAACCTTTACCAAGTAGAAGGTGCTTCACTCTTTGGATGTTGCTCTAGCTGTTATAGTTTGTCTGCAGTTTAAAGCTTTATTTTAGAGTCTGATTACTTGGCTGATCTTCTACCTGAGGGTCAGGCTGCTTCTGGATCCACAGTTTCCTTTGTTTAAAAAAAAAAAGAAAAAAAAGAAGGATCCCTGAAAGGTGTATGAAGTTATTGGATGATTCAGCATGTGTGCATCTAACTGAAATTAGGATAATCCATATTGGGTGCACTTTCAATTTGTTTTATGGTGCTATGAGCTCATTCATATGTTTAACAGAAATACACTGACACTTTTTTATCAAGCATAATAACCATTGTGGTTATTCAATTTAAATAACTTTTATTTCTATCCATACATTATGCACATTCAATTTCAAACATCTGTTATTGCTTTATTTTTGATTTGATCAGTTTCATAAAACCTTTTCCTATTTTGTTTTCTTTTCACAGCATGTCTTAATAAGTTTGAAGTTTTCAGAGCTGTCCTGGGATCACACATATCCAGATAGAGAAGAGCATATTTTATGGCTGGAGTTTGATGGTGATAACGAAGGAACACCGGTTAACAAGTTGCTAAAAATATACTCCAAACAGGTGACATTCCAGAAATAATTTAGTCATTTATATTGCATCTTCCTTGTTAAGCTACCCAGAAGTGATCAATATAAAAGCATGTAATACATTTTCAGAGGAAGAAACTGAAGTACCTTTTAATGCATATACTGCACATCAAAAAACATTTCCAGATAATAACAGATGAGATCTACCTGCCCGCTTGTATACTGTATAGTGTGAGTTCAGCATCCTCACATTACCCACAACAGAAGGTTGCTTATGCCCCCTACATGCATCAGACAGAACCTTTTTAAGGGTTCAGTGTATGTAGTTAAAGAGGGATTGCACCTGAAAATAGTTTTTTAAAAGCCACCAGCTACAAATACAGCAGCTGCTGACTTTTAATAAATGGACACTTACCTCTTCCAGGGTCCAGCGATGCCGGCAGCAGAGGCCGATCAATCGCTCGGCTCTCTGCTGCTGCCGGCACCATTCTCGGTGAGGGAATCAGGAAGTGAAGCGTTGCGGCTTCACTTCCCGGTTCCCTACTGCGCATGCGTGAGTCGCGCAGTGCAATGATAATCATCTGCGCTGTCTCTGGGACCCATGTGTGTCCCAGCAGACAGCGCGTGGCGGGACAGGAAGCGGCATAGAGTCGGTGTAAATACCTGTCTTGGTGCCAAATGTGACACCAGAGGGGGGTTCCGAAAAGCGGAAAATCCACTTTAGGGTGGAATCCCGCTTTTTAATGTTTTTTTTTTTCCTGTTTCAAAAGGAGAGAGAATGATAGTTTTTTATTTGCAAGAGATATTTTTATCATTGTTGGAAATCTCCAACCAAGCTTGAAATTGCTCATGTCATTTCACATATACTATGCAATTGTCACTGAAGACTTCTGAATCTGTTGCTTCACCTGAAAATATATGCTGTAGCCAAAGTAAAAAAACTTTTTAAAGGTGTATTTCAGGAAAATGCAACCTGCAAATACATACAGGGACAATTTATTTGCCAAGATGTCTTGGTTTAACATGTGAAAAAGAAGCCAACTTGTTGTGTAAAGTACTTTCTTTGCCTAGAGTGCCTTGAAAATGTATTCATACCCCTTAATTTTCCACATTTGGTCATGTTACAACCAAAAACGTAAATGTGTTTTATTGGACTTTTTTGTGATAGACCAACACAAAGTGGCACATAATTGTGAAGTGGAAGGAAAAATGATAAATGGTTTTCAAAATCTTTTACAAATATATTAAAAGTGTGGGGGGCATTTGTATTCAGCCCCCCTGAGTCAATACTTTTGTAGAACCACCTTTTGCTGCAATTACAGCTGCAAGTCTTTTTGGGGATGTCTCTACCAGCTTTGCCCATCTAGAGAAGGAAATCTTTTGCCCATCTTTGCAAAAGAGCTCAAGCTCTCTCAGATTGGATGGAGAGCGTCTGTGAACAGCAATTTTCAAGTCTTGCCACAGATTCTCAATTGGATTTAGGTCTGGAATTTGACCGGGCCATTGCAATATGAATATGCTTCGATCTAAAACATTCCATTGTAGCTCACGCTGTATGTTTGGGGTCATTGCTCTGCTGGAAGGTGAACCTCCGCCCCATTCTCAAGTCTTTTGCAGACTATAACAGGTTTTCGTCTAAGCTTGCCCTGTATTTGGCTCCATCCATCTTCTCATCAACTCTGACCAGCTGCGCTGTCCCTGCTGAAGAAAAGCATCCCCACAACATAATGCTGCCACCACCATGTTTCACGGTGTTGATGGTGTGTTCAGCGTGATGTGCAGTGTTATTTTTCTGCCACATATCGTTTTGCTTTTAGGCCAAAAGGTAACATTTTGGTCTCGTCTGACCAGAGCACCTTCTTCCACATGTTTTTCTGTGTCCCCCCGCATGGCCTCTTGCAAACTACAAATGGGACTTCTCATGGCTTTCTTTTAACAATGGCTTTCTTCTTGCCACACTTCCATAAAGGCTGTGGAGTACACGACTAATAGTTGTCCTGTGGACAGATTCTCCCACCTGAGCTGTGGCTCTCTGCACTCCTGCAGAGTTTCCATGGGCCTCTTGGCTGCTTCGTTGATTGATGCTCCCCTTACCCGGCCTGTCAGTTTAGGTGGATGGCCATGCCTTGGTAGGTTTTCAGTTGTGCCATACTCTTCCCATTTTCGGATGATGAATTGAACAGTGCCCCGTGAGATGTTCAAAGCTTGGGATATTTTTTTTTTTTTTTTTTTTTTTTAACTTAACCCTGCTTTAAACTTCATAACTTTTATCCTTGACCTGTCTGGTGTGCATCGGTTTTCTTGATGCTTTTTATTCACTAAGGTTCTCTAACAAACCTCTGAGGGCTTCACAGTACAGCTATATTTATGGGGATATCTGGGGATATTCCCAAACATCATTGATAAGTTCACCAAAACATTCCTCCAGGAGACCCTATTCTCCGGCAGGAAGGTAATGGCAAGAAAATGGATGAGACCACAACCACCCGACTTTACGGAATGGAAGGCGGACATCAATGCCTCCCTCCCATATAAAAAGATCCTTTTTATATTAATAGAGTCAGAATAAGCAGTTCCAAATAAAAAATTTAATTAGTGCAAAAAAATGCAATTCCAAATGATAAAGGATGAATCCGTGCAAAAAATGCAAAATTTAATCGTGCACTAATGAGTATGTGCAACAAATAAATATAAAGTGCAAAAAATGGTGATAGATAAATACACATAAGCCTGTGCAAAATAAGCCGGGAATAGTGCAAAAAGCAATAATAAATGATATAAATAATGATAAAAATATAAATAAATAATGTAGTAAAATTAATATTGTGTCAGTCCAGAATAAGCGTGCTCAAATGAAACAGTCCTGTGCACTTCAAATTGCTATTGCCGACAACCAGTTCCCCATACACAGTGCAATCACTATGTGGATCAAATTCTCTGTGCCGTGAATCCTCCCAATATAGCAGTATAATCCTCTTTAGCAGTTAAGGGTGATCTCCTCCGTGCAGCTGAATATTTGCTGCTATACGCAGACTTTTGTAGATTTTAAATCTTAGACGCTTTCCTTGGAGCCATCCTTGTTGGTGCTTCCCCTTGGATTGGCATCCTTTATTATTTGCAAGCGCCACATTTTCGGTGTGGGAACACTTTAATGGTGGCTGCGGCATTTGTTGCTATTTATCTTTATTCTTTTTAATCTTTTAGTAATTTTTCCCTGTTGGTTTGCGCATTTGGTCACCCCCCTTTTGTACTTGTATTAACAGAGGTTGCCCCGAAAAGTACTATAAGATATGGGACAGGTGGCTTCAAGACTCCGAAACATGTACTTGACAGTTCTGATCCTTCAGCAATGTCAGGCCCATGCTCACAGAGAATGTCTGCTGTTTGTTTTTGATAGCATGCATATGTATGAATGTATTACTGCTTACCATCCTGACGTCTACTGTATACCTATGGTTTCGCATTATGACATATACGCATATTTTGATGTAAATGTTTATATCTGTGTTCAATAAAAACATTTTTTGAGTGGAAGAAGCCCTCTGACCGTTCTGTTAAGTCTGACAAGTGGGAAATTGTATACTACTTGAATTTAAGTGCACCTGTCATGAGAGAAATATGTAACCTGCCCTTGCTGACAACTCCTTCTGGAAATGCTTGTTGTCTGACTTAGGGGTGCTTTTGGCTTTAATGCTCTGAGTTTAACATGAACATGTATACAAATCTAACACTTTCCAACCAGATTGTTCTGGGTCTGTGACTCAAAAGTACTTGGAGTTGTGTAATCCCAATTACAGAAGTTGTGTAAATGTCTCCCTTTCTGGTTGTCATTGCTGTTGTGCAAGTTTTTATATTGGTATGAGTAAAGGTTTCATAAGTACCAGTTGATCCTACAAGCTTTTGCACTTTTTTTGAGACCTTCTTTCACAGCTTGATTGCCAGCTCCCAGTTCTCCATGATGGTGGTCTCCTTCACCTTTCACCCTGTTGGCTGCATTAAATGCCCCCTGCTAGTTGATTTAACAGCTACTCTGGGCATTTAGCAGTGGAGATGGAATATCTGTAAATGTAGCTGCCCCTTGCTGGAGAGTTTGGTCTGTTATAGGTAATGGCCCAATGGTGGATAATGCTATAGATATTTTATTTTTATTTTTTTACCTTATTATTTTTAAGCCAGAGGGTAGCCAGGTGAATCAAATTTTCTTTAGGAGACTAAAATGGCAGCCCCCATACTGTACTTATGTCATGGCAGTGTAATTTCAGCAACTATATACACTTTTTTTGCTTTTCTGGTTTGTTGCGTTAACACACCTTACTTACACGCAGCCTATTCAAATAAAAGGGCTGCCAACTTGCCACCACAGGGAAAAATACAGACATATTGCATGTTTTTTTTGTACACAGCATACCACAGTGCATGGTTATGTTGAACTGCATTGCCTCAGTGCTTTGGGGTACCACTTCAAATTAATGCTGACGTACGTAATGTGTGTAGAACCCTCTATCAATAGGTAGGTGATAGTAATAGATTTTTACTAGGAACTGTCAGCACAGGCAAATTTAGGCAGGCCTATGCTGTAAGCTAGACCTGTCTGTTTTGATTTGGGAGTGGTCAGAGTAGCAGTGGGTGTGACCACCTGTGCTCCAGTTCTAAGGCACCCCTCCATGCTTCCAGGGAGAATATTCTGGAAGAGGGGCTGGGCCTAGAACTGGAGTGGAAGGCAGCTCATGTGGGAGCCCTGACCAATCCCCATCTGGTATTGGCAGGGGGCAGGCCTCCTATATAAGCTGAGGTAACATGTCACTAGGGGTAGATGTCGGCTGAGTGAAGTGGAGAATGGAATACTAGGCAGCAGCAGTAGGGCACCCCCATCTGGGGGGGGCGGGGGGTGTACAGATCGCAGGAGGCGGCCCAGGGAGAGCTGTGAAGGAACTTTGCCTCTTTACGGTCATTGGCAATGTCTTTATCCTCATCACACGGTGGTCGATAAAGAACTCCTACAGCAGAGGGGCAGGTGAAGCTGTCGGAATGTATGGTCCAGTCAAGTTCTTGCTTCTGCACGGTCATTAGCAAAGTCTTCATCATTTACACGGTGACTGATGAGTCCTGGATCAGAGGAGAGACACTGGGGATCTGTGGCAAATCGATGTGGCCTGAGGGCACAGGATTTGCAAGTTGGGCTGGCTGCGATCAGTAGTCCACCATCCAAAAGAATGCTTTTAAACTAGGCCTCTGGGGAGAGGTGCTGTAGACCTCAGGCCTAGTAGCAGCGAGCGACCAGAGCCTTCTTAAGGATTCATTCAGAGTGGGTCCTTCTTGCCCAAAGAAGATGTGACATTATTTAACCTCAGTATTGATACGTTTGTGCGGGAGGAGAAGTTCTGGGACCATCACTTTTACATGGTAAAGAGTGATGTCTTCATCCTTTACACGTTACTGTATGGGGTATTCTTCGAAGGAATAGTCTGTGGGAGTTAAGCAGAGGAGGAGCAACAGTCTGCATGGTGATGCAGGAGGAGATTCATACTCATTATGAATGCACATCATCTCATCTGGCCCTAACTATGTGCTAGTGTGTGTGTGTGTGTGTGATCTTTAGAATATGATGGCAATTAAACAATCCTATGGGCATCCCATATACCCTTTTCCCCAACCAAGTTGTACCCCCCAATAAAACGACAAAAACAAAACCAGTAAAAGACTGTTCATTGTCTCTGCAAGTGATGTATGAAGTCTGGCAGCGGGGTGAATTGGTGGATTGTCTGTTACTAGTGGCAACTACATCGCTACATGTGTAATGCTGTAACGCATCACAAAATATAATATATATATATATTAATAATATTTAGTTTTTTTTACTTTTATTGCTGGTTCTGAGTCTGTAACTTGGAGCCAGGCACCTAAAATGTGTCAATTGGCCAGGTATGGCATTCTTTGTATTTCTCGCATGACAATCGTAGTTTCAGTTAAATGAGGATATTCTGACTGTCTTGGTGGCAATGCTTTCTGGAGATCAGCTAACCAGGAAGAGAAAATCTCCTAACAGGATGTGCACTTTCTAAACGGTATATAAAGATTAAAACCGCAGATATACATGCTAAACTTATGTAGGCAGATTTGTTTCATCTCTGTGAATCATCTGAGGCTGTTCACTTCACTGGGTATATGTGAGGGTTTACGTCCACTTTAAGGAAAAAAGGAAAATACTGCTATAGTTTTTAGACTTTACCATTAAGTCCTTCCTTTTTATTAGTTTTTATTTTTTTCAGGCTGAGCTGATGAGTGGTTTAATTGAGTATTGCATAGAACTTAATCAAGGTGGAGATTTGCATTCTCCAGATTCTGTTTCTGGGAGCACACCAGTTGCTGAGAAACGGAGCAAACTACGAAGACAGGAAAGTGTTCTGTGTAACCGCATCAAGCATCTCACCACTATCGATTATGTTGATGATGGTAAGATATTTAGTATAGTGATCTGGTTAAATTCTTTGATCGTATATGGTGTTTATGATGTGTCTACTTGTTAAATCTAATGTCCTGTATTAAAGAAAAAAAAAACGCACATGCAGAAACATGTACATAGCTCCTAACATTTGTATTAAAGGGTCAGACCGCTCAAAATCAATATATTTTTTTGCAGGGGGGGAAAATGTGCGTTTTTTTTTTTTTTTTTTTTTATTATTTATTTTTACACAGGAGCCTGCAAGCATTGCACACACAATCAGTAGATGGCAGGTGCAATGTTGGGCTCCTGCAGACTCTTCTTCCAGCTCTCTGCCTGTACCACTGTGTGGGCTTTCAGTTAAAGAATATATCAATGGGCTATGAGTGTACTAATTGTTCCACAGTGGAAGGCGGGACCTGTAGTTTATTTATTCGTTCACAGTTCTCTGTGAATAAAAGACAGCCCTGTCAATTTTAAAGTGACTGTGCCTGTGGGGAAGAAGAACTTTCTGCGTGCTGTTGAGGGTGGCAGTAGGGGATGCTTCGCAACATGTTGCATGTTAATCCCTAAATATAGATGTAACCTCGAATCTGTTGCTAAAAGTGCAGTCAGCCTTTAAATGTCAATGTTAACACAAACATGCAATTGAGCTATAAATGTGTTTATTTGAGGATGTGAAGCTATGGGAGCTACTGGAACCAGCAACCTAAACACTTCCAAGTCTTGTATGCGATTAATCAAGTGGGCATAAACGTTGCTTTGTGTAATTTCTTTATGTATAACTATTTTTTATTTTTTTTCACCAGGCACTGAAATTAAACGAGTGAAACCCAAAAGAGCTGCATCATTTTTCACACGACAGTCAACCCATGGCTATGCATCTGTGTTGCCTGTTGACAGCCCTGAGGAAAGCTGACAAACTGCAGCTAGTAAACACGAAGACCAAAGAAACTTCTGAATCACTGAACGTTCTTATTCACTGTATGGACCAAGCCAAAGCAATAAGGGCCATAATTAACGTGCCTTATGTTGCTCCTGCACCTAAAGGGATGACTCTTCAAGAATGCCAGGACAAAGCATTTCTACAGCCAGGTTTACAGTTAATTTCTAAATTACAGAATGCAGTTTCATTATATAGAGAAGATAACGGAAGTTCTGTGACCAAGTTTGATCGTTGTGTTGCCATGAGAGTGTGGCTTGTTGCTGTTTTTTACCCCCACTCAATATCTGGCCATCAAAGTGTAATTGCCTGTACACTAATATTGTGTTGGTATTCCATGATGGCAGCTCAGTTTAAGACTTGCTGTAAAACGATGGCTTCTACATTTGAACATGACGCATATCAAACTTGTGTGTTCAAATGCAAAAGGCTGCATTTGACCGACTTTGCTTTTGCATTCAGAGAAGTGCAAAGCAGGTCTAACCTAGCCTCAGAACTGCCATTCACACTGCACTATGGAGGTAAATGAGAATCTGCTGATTTGTGTTTGATGTGCTCTAATGTATAAACCATTACTGTATAGGGAAACTATCTCTTTTGTCTTTTTTTTTTGTTTTTTTTAACTAGGATGAAAATAACTAATAACAAAACCTTTTAGATTTGGATAGACTGGTAAGGGGTTAGAACCAATGTCAGGGTTTTATTCTGTCTGTTTCATCATTGGGCTTATTAATTTTATTTAATTGTCCTGTTCACCAATCTCACTGGGGATAACAGTAAGGGTAAATCCAAAATTTTGAGTGACCACAAAAACAGAAATAGAGGAGAAATATTCCAACAGGAACCCTTGTTCTTCTGACAACTGTCCTAACAAGGGATTTCCCTTCACATTGAAAAGATAACGTCTCCCTTTCTGTTGAGCCTACCAGACAGGGAGTGAAGGGAATTTCCCCCAATGATACACAGATAGGGAAAAAAATACAGTGGTTTTCACCATTCCCTACTCACCCATTAGGGTGAATTACCCATTCATTGTTCCGTGTGTTGTACTCATGTGTACCGTTATCATTGAAAGGTAAAAGAAAATCACAAATTTTGGGTTGTCCCTAGAACCGTAATAGAGGTGAAATCTTCCAATGTAGACCCTAGTTTTAGTGCCATTCGGGGGAGGGAGGGCTAGAGATTTATTCATTTTGGAGTGGATTTCCTCTCCCTTCTAATTTTGGTCATGGAACAGGAAGTGGAAGGTTATCTCACCAATGGGACACAGATGGCAAAAAAATATGACGGGTTATAACCCTCCCTTACTATCCAAAATGATACTTTAAGACATTGTTGGTTTGCTGTTAAAAAAAAATTAGACATTGGTAACGAGAAGTTTCTTTGACAGAGATGAGAGTAGAGCAAGGACAACCTTTATGAATGTGTTGTAATGAAAGGTCAAACTTCAACTGGAATGTCAGAAATGGGAATAACCTCTGTCCAATGGATTAACTGGATATAACCCAAATCCATGTACTTTTATATAAAATACATTTGAGCACCTGTTATAATTGTTAAAAAATGTATGTTACTGTAAAGAAATATGACAACATTTCAACAATGAACATGTCCTATATTAAATTGGACCTGAACTGAGTTAAGAATTGCTGTGTTTTATAGGAACATCTAGATATGTTAAAGTGTCACTAAAGGCTCTTGATAAAAAAATAAAAATAACGTTTCACGGAGCCCTGGTTCACATTGCAGAGATTAGGCATGTGATTTGACATGTTAAATCGGCGGCTATTGCCGACAATGGTACTGTCCGAATCTGTGCACGTTTACGCCGCCACATCGGGATGCGATTTCAATAGACATCTGTGCAGAAACCCGCACAGATGTCTCTAAAAATCGTGTTCAGCTGAACTCGCACAATTTCATTCCCTCTGTCAGTGTGAACCTAGGCTAAAGGTAGATTTTTATTTTTTATTTTTTTTTCTATGTTTTGGATAGATTTGAGAGGGATTGGAACACCTGTCGGGTTGATGTCTGTGCCCCCATTAGGGAGATTCGTCCTCTGAATTTGTCTTGTTTACTGTTGTTGAAAGTTGTTAAAAAAAAAAAATAATTTTGGGTGGACATCAGAACAAGAATAGAGGGGGGGGGGGGGGGATCTTCTAATTGGACGGCTAGTTCTAGTGACCCTGGTTACCCATCGGTATTCCCTGACTTTGGATGGAATTCACTCTCACTTCCTATTTTGTCTATGAGACAGAAAATGAAGTTAAATCTCCCCAATGGGACACAAAGGACGGGGAAAAAAAAACTGACAGGGTTTAAAGCCCTCCTTTTTAAGCCAGCCATAGATTTATTCAAATCGCGGCTGGTTCAGCAGGAACCAGACGAGTTTCAAACCATGTATGGGCAGGCTAAATGTACCCAAGTTGATCAACTTGAGTACAACCAGCCTGCCAGATTTTCAGTGCGATTATTGCTAGCGGTTGTTATAGCCGGCCAGTAGAACCTCTGACAGAGGGAGGGATTCCTCTGTCAACACTGTCTTTCTTGCAACCTGTAGATTCCTCTTGAAAAATACAATTGCACTTTTGCCTCCAGGACTCGAAGTTGTAGTGTGAGATCATCTAAGGCACTTTTTCTCAACCTTTTTACTGTGGGGGAACCCTTGGCAAAAAGTCTGATCTTGGGGGAACCCCTAAAAAACAATTTTTTAGATCTACAGCTTACGGAAAATTGGATCTGATCAGCGAGCTGTAGATATAACCATAATTTGTTGTAGAAATAGCTTTACAATTCATTCTATTATGTAAAGTTTACATCAGGGGTAGGCAACCCCCAGCACTCGACTCCCTCCCCATCAGCAGAGCGGATCAGCACAGGGAAGTGTCAGTGAGAAGCTAATGCATTCCAATTTCAGAATCCCCCCCCCCCCTTACCTGAGGGGGAGGCACTGTGCCCCCACACATTGCAAAAAATGGGTTTGGTGTTTGGTTCTCTAACTTTGCTGTAGCTGCGATCGTCAGCTTTTGTGATGGGGAAGAGATTGGGTGCAGTTCTGGTAGGGGGGGTGGTCCCTGTTTCCAGGAGGAGGGGGACTGTCTTGGCCACTGCTAAAGCCAATCGCAGTCCTGCTAGCCCCGCCCACCATCTGGAGGAAGATGACTGGCTTGGTTGCCGCTACCAATCTCATTTACTTTTATTTAAAAATAATTTTTGTGTGAAGTTGAAATTTTTTTTGTTATAAAATCGGCACACTCAATTTCTTTGAAAACATTTTTGAGCACACTGTGCTCAAAAGGTTGCCTATCCCTGGTTTACATAATAGAATAAATATTAGAACTCACCTGACACCAACATTACGGCGTAAACAGGGCACTTATAAATCAATAGTTTAATTTTTATGTCCTTGCAGAGACCTACGTTGGAACAAGACCAAAATATTCTAAGCATGTCAAACTTGCACTTATTTTCCATCAGTTTTTTGTTGCACATATGCTGTGACCTTACTGAACTTGAGCAAAACTCCCAAATATTGTGATTCATAAATGGGACAGAAGACTATGGGAACTGTTGGTCCTTGTTCACAAATCACAACATACATGCATAAGAATTGATGGAAAACTGCAGATTTGACCTGCATAGAATTCTTTGGTCTTGTTCACATCATGCTCAGAGACATGCATTTTCCTTACATAGGTCTCTGCAAGGACATAAAGAAAACAACTGATTTCTATGTGCCCTGTTTATACCACAATATTTGTGTCATTTGAGTATCCTTCTCTGCAGAAAAATACATACATGTTGCCTATTTCTGTGCAGAAAAATACACACATGATACCAATGTTGTTTTCAATGTGCACTGACAGCAATGTGTATGGAGTCTGCATTCAGGGCTGTTATACACTGGAGATGTCACCTCCTTGTTCTCTGCACCCCCTGCACACTCTGCATTCACCTCATCTTCTGTACACAGGATTTCACCTCCTGATCCAGCCATGTTCTCCTTTTCTCTGTCCCCCCTCCACAGTGTGCATCACTGGTACCATTTAATTCAATCTTATTCGTATAGAGAACAAGAGAGGGGAAAAAACTGTAAACATTACAAACCTTGGTAAGGTACACCAACAATAAGTATCATTTACGTTGGACCAAATGCATATCCAGGTTACATAAAAATGGAATAAAAACATGTTTATAAGGCACATCAGGAGACCATCTGGGAATGCAAACCCCTGAAAACATTACAGGTTAAAGTAACATTCACCATAATTTCAGAAAAGTAGATCACAGGTGTCCCGTACGTAATGCATCAGGAAAGGTTATATGAAAAACCGGTCTTTATGAAAAATAATATGTCTTAGGGGTCACACACTGAATCGGTAACAATGGATAAGTCAAAGTCATGGTACATTTGCTCAATGGATTCCTAAGGGTGTATTTAGAAATAGAGGAAAATGAATAAGGGCAGAAAAGAGGGGGCATAAAGATTAGGGACAAGAAGAACTCCATCATAGTGCCCAGGCGACGTCTAGGCAACTCTCATCCTATGAGATAAACTTCGAGGATTATCAGAACATGGACCAAGTCCAAGTGAGAGAAAACGCAGTCTTTACCATATTACTCCGCCAACAGACGTTGTGGTCCACTTCTGTAGCCCAATCCCCCAGGCAAGGAATGGTTGTCCATCTCCACTGAGGGGGAATCACTACTCTGGCCGCTGCAAGAAAGTGTAGCAATGCATCTTTTTTTAATGGATTTGAATTTGCCAGGGAGTATAGATAAGAGAACCACCTCAGATGAAGGTTGAATGGAAGTCACCATCAGTTTACAGTATAGTTTGAAGATCTGTTTCAAAAATCCCTGTACAGGAGGGCATTCCCAACAGATATGGACCCCGGGAGCCAAGTCACAGCCAACAGGTATCTGGTACTGCCGAGTTGAAATGGTATATAGTCGAAGGGCATCTGTACCATCTTGTTACCAGTTTAAATCCTTTTTCCTGGGTCTTAGTGGCTAGGTATAGCTTGTGCGTCAGGATAAAGCATTTTTGCCAGTCAAAAGGGGAGATAGGGTGACGTAGTTCTGCCTCCCAGGCCTCCGTAAATGGTGGAAGGTCAGGAGAAGAAATATATTGAACAAGAGGGAGTAAAGTTGAGATGAGATACCACATGCTTTGGAGGTTCTGCCTGCAGGAGCAGTTCCTCAAAACCTGTCGGTTCAGCTAGGATGTCTGGAATGGATGGGAAAGTCTGGCTGTAAGAAGTAGTCTGTTGTCTCTGAAGCCACTGCATGGGGTGTCAAGAAAGCAAACTGGAAGGGGTATCTGTCCTGAAAGTGGGGTCTGCTCAAAGCACTTGGCCAAGTCTCCTATGATCTTCTTTTCGCCATGGTCCAAATCCTGTTGCATACATAGCCGGCAGGAAGTCCGGGGTCCCAAAGAAGGGAGTCATAGGCCCCTGGTGATTCGATAAGCCCCTTCTGGACAGCATCCGATCTGAGATCTGAATCGTTTGATGGGTAAGGTCATTGAGGTGGCCTGAGCCCCCTTGGAGCGTGGGCAAGGTCCATGGGAGTGCAGAATGTTCAATTGGGTTCATATGGCTTTCCAAGTGAACCCAGAGCTTGGTTGAAGAGTCGTGAAACCAATCTATTATGTGAGTGATGAGCACCACTGCCTTATGGTATAAGGAGGCATCTGGGGCTCCAGCCCCCCTCTAACTTTTAGAAGAGATAATGTTTTATATCGTATTCTGGGGCGGGCAGCATTCCAGATGAATTTGGAAAACAGCATTTTCCAAAGAAACTAATTTGGTATGTGTATAGGAATGGTTTGGAACAAATGCAGGAACCAAGGGTGAACATCCATTTTCAGGGCATTCACTCTACCCAGCCATGAGAGCTGTTTGGACACATATGTAGATCAATCCGCTTGGGTTCTAAGGAGTAAGGGAGTAAAGTTCTGGGAAACTAACTGGGATGCATCTGCCGGTAATTGAATTCCGAGGTACCTGATGGAAGTGGAACTGGTTGTGAAGGAGAAAGTAGTCGAGAGTCTTTGTAGGTCCGACTTAGGCAGGGATATGTTAAGGATTTCCAATTTATTGTAATTCACTTTGAAATTACTAACTGCTTCAAATTTCTGGAACTCCTGTAATATTGAGGGCAAGGATGTGTGGGTGCGTCACAAACAGGAGCAGATCGTCTGCGAAGAGGGCGAGTTTAGTAGGTGGGCCCGACTGTTCTACCTTGGACAGGGGAATTGTTACGTAAAGTGATAGCCAAATGTTCCATAGTAAGAACATGGAGGGGGGACAAGGGGAATCCCTGTCGCGTCCCATCAGCGATAGAAAAGGCTGGAGACAAAGAACCATTCAGTCTAATCCTAGCAGATGGAGAGGAGTAAAGGGACATTATCCTCGCTATCATATTAGTTCCCAAACCTATTTCTTGCAGGGATAACCGAAGGAACTGCCAGTCCACTCGGTCGAATGCCTTCTCTGTATCGAATGTTAACATGGAATAATAATGGAATATCATGGGTCTGGGCATAGTTAGAAGAAGGGTCTTCAGGTTATTGTCCCTAGCTTCACAGCCACTCACAAATCTGACCTGATCTGAGTGGATAACCTGGGTAACAATGGTTGTAACCTACTGGGCAGGATTTTAGCGAAGACTTTTAAGTCGACAACAATCAAAGATATCGGCCTATAGTTTGCACATAAAGTTGGGTCTTTGTCTTTGGGATGAGGGATATATGAGCCTCGAGTGTTTGTGGAGGGAACATTGAGCCCTCTGACAGAGTTGAGCATCTTAAGACGGAAAGGCGCGAGAAGGGGAGTGAAAAGTTTATAAAGCTTAGAGTGAAGCCATCAGGGCCTGGGCTCTTTTCACTTGGTGTATCCGCAATGGCTTTGGCAACTTCATCCTCTGTGAAAGGAGTTTCCAAATCATTAATGGTGTTCAGTTTCTAAGTGTTTGAATTGCAGCCATTATGGCGGTTGAACGTTCCTTTTTTCAAACGTGTACTCAATTGAATAAAGGTTCCACATAAAAATGCTTTTAGTGCCTCAATGTTTTATCTGAAGCGTGGTCAAAAAATAATTACTGTATATACTCGTATAGCCGAGCACATTTTTTAGGCTGGAAACCCCCCCCCCCCCCCCCCCCTCAGCTTATATTTGAGTGAGGGTGCCCATCTGCAGCCGTACCTTTTCATAACTAAAACGACGGGTGTCTCCTGCTGTGTCATGCGTGCCATGCTGTGCGGCCATCCATTGTAACAAAGCCCTGCCTCCTCCTCGTCCGTCATAGGCAGAACACTGATGCAATGCTGAGAAACTATTAGTGTTCCATCTATCATGAACAAGGAGGCGGGGCTTTGTTACAATGGATGGCCGCCGAACAGACTGCATGACACAGCGGGAGACATCCGCTGTTTTAGTTATCACAGGTACAGCTTCTTTTCCCACCCTAGGCTTATACTCAAATCAATAGGTTTTCCCATTTTTTTTGTGGTAAAATTGGGTACCTCTGCTTATATTCGGGTCGACCTATACTCTAGTCTATACGGTAGATATTGTGTCCGAAACCCTTGTCACACATTCTGAATTTGTAAGCAATGAATCATAATCGGAGGGGAGCGAGAACGTCAGGTGTATAAGAGAGTGGTCAGACCAGACCATTAAGTCTGTCGCATTCAGGAGACCAATCCAGACAGCTGTGGTTGTTCAATAGGTAGTTTATGCGACTAAAAGTCTGATGTACATGAGAGAAGTGGGTATAGTTACAAGACTTGTCATACAGCACCCTCCAAACGTTCACAAGAAGCAGATCGTAGAATGCACGTTTTAAAGCCCTCAGTTTGGGGAATGAGATACACGACTGCAAGGTGGAGGACACTGCTACTATTTAGACCCCATACACACCATACAACTTTTGACTTTAGATTTACCAAAACCATGTAGTGCAAGGGCCTGCCTGATTTCATACAAATTGAAATTCTTAAAGTGGATGTAAACCCAATGTCATCCTTTCTAAACTACTGCCATATGGGTTATCTATATGGACATGCATGCCTCCTGCATGTATCTTTATCTGTCAAATGTCTCCCCTCTGTCTGTTATGAGACCCGAAAAACTGCAGATTCGTAAATCACCTGTCACAGCAAGGGGGAGGATTTGACAACGTTTTTCTCTGTTTGTCAAGATTTATCTCACTGAACAATAAGAGGATTGCTCAGAGCTTGATTAACTCTTTGTGGCAAGACTGGGCTCAAATGATAGGAAATCTTATACTCTACATTATGACATTAAAAAAATAAATAAATTCGGGTTTACATCCACTTTAAGGTTTGACCTCCTATTATATGGTTTTGGTAAATCTAAAGGAAAAAATTTACAGAAATTTTTATAGTGTGTATCCAGCGTTTGGAGAGGATCTTGCCTTTTTGATTTGGTGCTCCAATCTTCATTCTCGGCTACCTTCACGGCTCCCCGCCTCCATTCTCGGCTTTCTTGGCTCCCCGCCTCCATTCTCGGCTTCCTCAGCGCCATGCCATGCTTGGAATTCAGAAGTCCCGCTCTCTGCATTGCTCCCGACTCCGCCCTCTGAGTTCTGAGCTGGAACTACAGAGAAGTCATCGGGTATCAATGCGCGCTGACAGTACTCACTGTCAGCGTCCATTGGGAACACTGAAAACAACTTTGGGCGGAACCCTCCTTGAGAAACCCTGATCTAAGCTACTGTTAGTGCAATAGTGACACCAAGTCTCATGAAACTATTTATTTTTTATATTCTTTATGCTGGAGGGGAATCTGTACCTGAGGGCCTGCGGTGTAAGGATCTTCCTGATTTTGAGTCATTCATTCATTCATTCTGTGGATCTGTGACTTCACCTCTCCGTCCTCTTTGAATATTTTTCCATTAGATCACTATTCATCAGGGGGGCAGCTCTGACATGAGAAAGCAAGACCCTTGTCCCCAACAAGACGGCCATCAACACACAGAACAGGGCATGGTAAGTCGGTAATGGCGGGGGGTGATTAGCTCCACAGCCAATTTAACTGTTTTTTGACCTGCTTGTCTTTTTGGTGCACAGCTTCCACAGTTCAGATCCTCTTAAAGCGAAGCTAAACCCATCAATTTATTGGTTTCCCAAAACATTTACATTCAAGGCATGCCATGAATAATATCTGTCCTAGTTGCTTGTGCTCTCACTGTCAAGCCATCAAATGGCTGGTGTCATGGCTGATCACATGAGTAGCACCATGCCTACTGCATAGGGTTACCACCTCACCCCTTTAAACCCAAACACATTTCAATTACATAGGTTCTGAGGCTAAATGAATGCGAATAAAGCACCAAGCGAGTTTAATTAACACCTTAATCACCCACAGAACCTGTGTAATTAATGTGTTCGGCTTTAAAGGGATGAGGCGGCAACCCTGCTACTGCACATCAGAGGAGCAAGATGACCGCTTCCTTGGCTGTAAGGCCCCTTTCACACATGCGGACCGTATGTCCGTATTTCATCCATCCGTTTTCGGATGAAATACGGACATACATGCATGCCTATGGGATCCGTTGACACCCGATATCATCCGCCTCCGCTATGGTCCAATTCTGCAGACGGAGGAAAACCCTATTTTTCCATCCGTCTGCAGAGCGGATGGGATGAACACGGACAGACGATCTGTGTTCATCCGATCCCCGTGTGAAAGGGGCCTAAATGAAACATAAGAGGGTTTAGTTCCCCTTTTATAATTATAGAATGTGTTAAGGTTAAAGGTATACTTGTTTTCTGATTACAAGATTCAAATTAAATGTATGCCTGTCAAATGACTTAAAGAGGTAATGGTCATCCAAAACCAAAAATGTAATATATTGCAATTTACCAATCCTTAGATGTGGTAACTCTATTCTTTTTCTTTTTAATCTTTATTTTAGCTGGTGATCCAGCCAGTAACACACTTCCTGTCTTGGGGTATCTGCATTCTGGAAGAAGTAGTAAAGCAGACATATTTTGGACAGCAGCATTGTCTGTCAGTCTGGGGAGTGGGTAGTGTTAAGTTCGCCATACATGGATGAAAATGAATCCGGTTCAGCAGGAATTTCAATCCCACTGTGGTTGTTCCTGTTCATGAGGAGTTGATGTATTAATTGACTTTCATGAACAGTTCTGCTGGAACATTTCCATTCAATCAGCACTTGGAGCCAATCGACTGCAGCTCTGATCATTGTTTTCTGATTGCGGGGAAGTCCTGCTGCCAGAATACAGTGACACAAGGGAGGATTTCCACATTGCATGTGTGGATGGGGAATCTGGATATATATATATATATATATATATATATATATATATATATATATATATATATATATATATATATATATATATATATATATATATATATATATATATATATATATATATATATATATATATATATATATATATATATATATAAACAAACAAACAAACAAACACGCACACCTTTTTCCAGAGCGATGGGGGGGCGAGGCATGGACTGCTGTTAAACAGAGTTTCACTGTGTGTCTGTGTGCAATGTCTATGGCAGGGGTTCCCAACTGGGGGTGATAAATGGGATAAAGAGCAGCGTGTCCCTGGGTCAGTATGCCTTAAGCAGTGGTAGTACTGTAGGTGGTTGTGTTGCGTAGATTTTAGTCTTGTTTTTGTAACCAAAAGGAGAGAATAACAGAAATAAAGTAGTACTAAAGGCTTGCTTGCATGTTTTCTTTAAAAAAAAAAAAAACAAGCCTGTTATGCTTGCCTGGGCTGTGCAAGGGTTTTGCACAGAGCAGCCCCAATGTTCCTCTTCTCGTGTCCCCCGACGGCACTCTTGGCTCCTGCCTAGTGCCCCCATAGCAAACCGCTTTCTATGGGGGCACTCGTGCATGCTCAATGGCTCCCGCTGCTGTCTCTGAGCCAATCGGGCAGAGAGCCGGGACAACGGCTGTTGTACACATCGCTGGATCTAGAGCGGGCTCAGGTAAGTATTAAGGGGGCTGCGGGAAGCTGAATACTGAAGGTTGCAAAGAGGGCATGAAGGCCTTCCTCTTCAGCCTTTACAACTACTTTAAAGGGGTTGTTAACCCTCGTGTTTTTTCACCTTAACCACTTCAGCCCCAGAAGGATTTACCCCCTTTCTGACCAGAGCGTTTCTTGCGATTCGGCACTTGCGATTCGGCGCTTTAACTGACAATTGCGCGGTCGTGCGACATGGCTACCAAACAAAAAAATTTTCCCCACAAATAGAGCTTTCTTTTGGTGGTATTTGATCTCCTCTACGGTTTTTTTTTTTTTGTGCTATAAAAAAAAAGACTGACAATTTTGAAAAAAACACATTATTTTTAACTTTTTGCTATAATAAATATCCCCAAAAATATATAAAAAAAAAAATCGCAATAAGCATTTGATTGGTTTGCGCAAAAGTTATAGCGTTTACAATATAGGGGATAGTTCTATGGCATTTTTATTAATGATTTTTTTTTACTAGTAATGGCAGCGATCAGCAATTTTTATCATGACTGCAACATTATGGCGGACACATCGGACAATTTTGACACATTTTTGGGACCATTGGCATTAATACAGCGATCGATGCTATAAAATTGCATTGATTACTGTAAAAATTTAACTGGTAGTGAAGGGGTTAACCACTAGGGGGCGGGGAGGGGTTACGTGGGTATCCGGTACGTTACTTTGCCCAGCCGTGCCATTCTGCCGACGTATATGTTCAGGAGCCGGTCGGGAAACGGTTAATGCATAGAAGGTGCATTAAGGTGAAAAAACACCTGCCAGTGACCGGCCACCCAGGGACTCATCACACTGATAGTAAGTAATGTCCTTTGTGCTAATAAATATATAGGCACCTAATGTTACCACAAACAGGGAAAACCTATTGACTCGAGTATAAGCCTAGGGTGAGAAATGCGCAACTACTGTAAGTGGAAAAGAGGGTCAACAATGCCCATTTGCAGCCTCACTGTGCCCATTTGCAGCCATAGGTCCCCCAAACGTCAAACTTGGTAGTTAAGGGTTCCTAGACGCCCCCTAGCTGCACACAGAATTTGGGATCTCTGGACCCAAAGGGTCCCAAAATAACATTGCTGCAGATGGACACAGTTGACCGAATTTGGGGCCCCGGATCTCAGGGCCACTTGGTGCTAGGAACCCCATCGTTGGATATGTTGTGGTGCTAGGTCCACTGGGTTGGCATCCCTAGCACCAAGTGGCCCCGAGATACGGGGCCCCAAAGTCGGGTCGGAAAACTTAATTTTCTGCTGCAGAAAAGTGCTTGACTCAAGTATAAGCTGAGGGGGGCATTTTCAGCACAAAAAAATGTGCTGAAAAACTCCGCTTATACTCGAGTATATACTTTGTGTGTGTGTGTGTGTGTAATATATATATAATATATATATATATATTTTTTTTTTTTTACACTAAACTTGGGACTAAACTTTTAGTAGAAAAAAGGGGGAAGTATCCACTGGCAGTGCAATTTCCTTCAATCTTCCTGTTCACGGAGAAATGTGATTACTAAATATTTCCCAAACACAGCATTTTTATGAGGCTTGCTGTAAGCAAACCACAGATCAAATCTGCAGGAGACTGCTTTCTGTTAAGCAGCCTACATACATTATTGGTGGTTGGATGCTTTTGAAAAAAGATCTTTTTCATAAATGCATATGTTTAGATTAGCAAGCATTTTCTGGCAGGGGAAGATTATCTATTAAATGCCTCAATTTCACATGAAACAGGGTTTCTCTGATCTGTAACTCTATGGCCCCTGGTTTAGGTTTGCCTCCTATGCCCAGCTGTTGGCCCTTCTCAGTGATAGACTCTCTATGTATCAGTGAGGCTGAGGAAGCAGATCATAAGAAGCAATCACAGGAACTGCCTCTCTTAGCATGTAAGTGTGCTCTGCTGGAGATTAGTAGTAGTGTGCATCCTTGTGGAGATGCCAGCTACCAAAGACCCTTACATACCAAGGTGCAAGGAGGAAGGTAATAAGCCTGTATTGCAGAAGATCTAAGGCAGGGGTAGGGAAACCTAACCACTTCAGCCCCGGAAGCATTTACCCCCTTCCTGACCAGAGCCTTTTTTGAGATTCGGCACTGCATCGCTTTAACTGACAATTGCGCGGTCATGCGACGTGGCTCCCAAACAAAATTGGTGTTTTTTTTTTTTCCCCCCCACAAATAGAGCTTTCTTTTGGTGGTATTTGATTACCTCTGCGGTTTTTTTATTTTTTGCGCTATAAACAAAAAAAGAGCGGCAATTTTGAAAAAAGAACACATTATTTTTTACTTTTTGCTATAATGAATATCCCCCAAAAATATATAAAACATGTTTTTCCCTCAGTTTAGGCCGATACGTATTCTTCTACATATTTTTGGTAAAAAAAATTGCAATAAGCGTTTATTGATTGGTTTGTGCAAAAGTTATAGCGTCTACAAAATAGGGGATAGTTCTATGGCATTTTTATAAAAAAAATTTTTTTTACTAGTAATGGCGGCGATCAGCGATTTTTATCGTGTCTGCGACATTTTGGCGGACACATCGGACAATTTTGACACATTTTTGGGACCGTTGGCATTAATACAGCGATCGATGCTATAAAATTGCATTGATTACTGTAAAAATGTCACTGGCAGTGAAGGGGTTAACCACTAGGTGGCAGTGTAGGTGTTAAGTGTTCCTAGGGGCGTGTTTCTAACTGTATGGGGGCGTGGCTGTGTGTGGCACAACACTGATCGCTGCTCCCGATGACAGGGAGCAGACTATCAGTGTGCTGTCACTAGTCAGAATGGAGAGATGCCTTTTACATCGACATCTCCCCATTCTTGAGCTCCGTGACACAATCACGGGTATCACCGCAGCGATAGTCCGCGTGACCCGCGACCACGGTCACGGAGCTCTCGGCAGGCACGCGCGGCGGGAAATTAAAAGTAGCGTACGGGTAAGAAACTTTGCCCAGCCGTGCCATTCTGCTGACGTATATGTGCAGGAGCTGTTCGGGAAGTGAAAATCTAAAAAAAAAAAAAATTAGTTTTTTGACATTTCTTGTCCGCATCTAGAACAGTCATCCCTCGCCTTTTGGAAGTCAACCAACATATCTTCTCTGGGGGAGAGTGTCAACCTTGGTGGACCAATCGGAGACATTGAACGACTGTTGGCGCAGGAGGCAGTACAATTTTCGCTAACCTGGACTTCTTGGTCTATGTTCCGCTACTCATCTGAGTTTCTCACCTGGGCCACAGGAGACCCTACACATATGTCTTCTGGACCTTGATGGAATATATAGATCTCCTTTCTCTGGATTTTTATTTATACTATGCAACTTTGCCTTCCTAATTATCTTTCTTTATGATCCCTTGCTTATACCTTGAAAAAGTATCAGCAATGTGTTCTACACCTTTTAGTGATCCCTACAGCATACCTATAATTTTTTATTGTAAATCCGTTGATTAAAAGTTTTTGATCTTTATTCTGTGATCTCAGCTTTATTGAAATTCTTTATATCGATACCACGTTACGTGTTTCAGCCCACTCAGTTGTCCATTTATTGTTGAATACCCTCATATTTAGACAATTGTAGATACTTACACACGCTCCTTTTATGATCCTTGTACGTATGTGTAATGAATATTGTATGGTTACAGATTTTTGATGCTATAAACTAAGATTGAACTAAAGAGGTGAAGATCTACCTGAACAACATGGAAGAAGTCAAAGATCACCAGGTCACTGATCAGTGTCACGTCAGTGTCGCCATGTTGCAATCGCGTGCATTGCATGGCAATCATGGGTTTATATCCGGTAGTGAGGAGACAACATATGGCCTACTCACCACCTGTCAAACGCACCCGGATCACTTTTCAGAGTAGCAGCATGCTACATTTGTGAATGAGCACTTGGAGGGGGGGGGGGGGGGGGTAAAACCCTGTGGTTGAGTCATGGATTTACCACACCCTGCCCCCTTTAGCTTCTTTAGCCAAAGGTGTACACATGCCACAGCAGGAATTAAACTCCCTGTTGGTTTTAGTGGGTGCTACCGCCTGCAAAATGTGACGCGTTCAAGTAAATGGGACCACAATGCAAGTGCCCCACAATGGTCTAAGGGGTTAAAGTGGGTGGTGAGAAAGCACTCTTATTCTAAGCTTTAACCCTTTGTTTGCTGTGTTGCACGGCATTTGCAGAGTGGCCTCATTCACTTGAATGGGTCATGCTTGACAGGTGCTACACCCACCAATGATGATAGGGCGTATAACTCTTGCTGCGACATGTACACCCCTGGCCATTGCAGCTAAAAGGGGTTGCGGT
The DNA here is from genome assembly GCA_028564925.1 of Lithobates sylvaticus. Classification (NCBI taxonomy): domain Eukaryota; kingdom Metazoa; phylum Chordata; class Amphibia; order Anura; family Ranidae; genus Lithobates; species Lithobates sylvaticus. The sequence goes on along the minus strand of CM053034.1, from coordinate 99,358,697 downwards.
TGGAGCAGGGGTGGTAAAAACACATCCTAACTATGGGGTTTTACAACCCCCCATAACAGAAAATGTAAATTAACCTTTACTGTTCTATGCCCCTAAAAGGCTGGTTTCACACTGTTGTGCTGCAGTTTACGTACCCCACGGGTACCTTCCTGAGTAAGCTGCTCTTTGCCATAGACATATATTGTATCCCGCGGGTGTGGTGCTCTTTCTGAAAGCGCAGCAGGACTCCTGCATTCAGAAAGTGCACCAAACCCATACATATAATAGAAGTCTATGGCTAAGCGCAGAAATGCGTCCAATCGCATCGCCTGTCCTTTCAGCCAATCAGGAGGAGGGGAGAAGACGCAAAGGTCCCACAGCTCATCACTGTCACCCGCTGCCTGACCTGCCCCAGAGATGGGGTAAGTGCGGGGCAACTTTTGATGAGTACAGTGGCTCCATTTGATGGGCACAGTGAGGCTGCAATTGATAGGTTTTTATTCAGAATTTTTCAGTTTGTTTGTGTCCCCCAAAAATTTTGTGCACCAGCCTCCATTGCTGGTTGCTGACCCCAGATCTAAGGAATTCCTAAAGTTTGCATCTTTATAATGACTTCTCCCCAGCTACTTCTTCTTGGCTCGAGGCATCTTAATTGGCTGGGCAGGGATGCTGTAACTCCTACTCCTACTCAAAGTAAATTCTAAAGCATTTTTGCAAGGAAACAGTCTTTACTGCAGAAGAGATATGGTATGTTTGTTCTGCAATAAAAATTCTTCCTGCTTGCAAGTTTTTTTAAGATCACAGCAAAGATTTGCTTTAAGTAGGACCACTGACATAAATGAAAGTGCATTTATCACATGGTGTTTTATTTTATTTTTTCTGGCTGCAAGTTTACTTTGGTAGCTTAAAGGTAGGTGTACCTAGTGTGAAACTGGGAGAGGGCCTTTGTCTATGCTAAAGAGAAAAATAACATCAGTGGTCAGATTGTCCAGCTGTGGCCCCCATTGCTAGCTTTCTTAGGATCTTTTCTGAAGTTCTGCAACAAGGGTAAAAATCCTGATGGCTTTTGTTGGTAAAAGGACTAAGTGTCCACTGCTTGTATTACAAATGATTCCTAAAATATTAGGTTTCCATGTCAAAATTTCAGTCCGTTCTATGTTGTATTTTAAAATGAAGCCACCAGGGGGAGTAGTTGACGTGTGTATAAACTGTAGATACTTTTTTCCAACTGTCATTATGTAAGAGTTGCTGTGAGAACACATGAATAAACCAAAGGTTATTTCCCCTTCCCAAAAGTAATAAAGCTTGCATATAAACTGTAAAATGATCCGTTCACACTTGAGTGTTTTATAGCTCCAAAGCAACAGCCAAAATCCCATGGTTTTCAATTGTGCCTGTTCACACCTGAATGTTTTGTGTCACTTGGAGTTTGTACCTCCAAAAGTACATGATCTGCTGTTGACCTACAAGCTTCAAGTATTATTGATCTCAATAGACCGCATCGGGAGCACCTGAAAAACACATGAAAATGCACAGATCGCCATCTTTTTTCCTAGTAACATTTACTAATGTTGTAGAAATCCAAATAGGATCGAGAATCAAACACTGACTATATTTAGATTCCCACTCCCATTCTAAGCCTATTCTATCTACCCTGTAAAGGAAAAATCGGTTAACTTACCTATGCTGAGGGTGCTCCTGTCTGGTCACATGATCAGGTCTGTGCCAGCTTCACTGAAGAGAAGTGACAGCCGACAACGGCTGCAGAGCCTGGGCAATTCACGTCACCCACAGGCTTACTATGTGCCATCTGTTGTTGGCTGCTTCTTCTCTTCACGGAATCTGGCGCTGGGTCCCAATCATATGAACAAACTAGTGCACCCTCAGAATAGGCACATATACAAGTCTTTCCTTTCACAGGGTAGATAGAATAAGCTTAGAATAGGAGTGGGATGAGATTTAAGTATAGTGACTGAACTTCCACTTTAAAAGGATAGTTCACCTTTACAAAAGACCTGCCTATGCTGGTAAGAGATGTTTGTAGATTAAAACAAACTGTGCAGCTCTGACTAAAAATGTATAATACCCTTGCAATAGGTGTAGGCCATTTACATGCCTTATAATGCCTGACTGGAATACTGCCAGGACGTTGCTAAGTACTCCTAGGATGTTGCTAAGTGAGGCCCAGTCTTGTCTGCTCACCTCCACAATCGCAGAAGGTCTTTCTCTGATTCAAACCCCCTCACATACTTTTTCTCCCCCTTGATGCAGTAGCTCTGAGCTCAGCTTTTGAGAGCTCACTCCTGTGATGGGTAGAGATGGGCAGTTGAAGGCCTTTAGGTTGAAACGCGTTGGGCCTGCTTCACGTGCTTTGCGCATTGCTTTTACCACAATTTTTTTGTGATCACATTTTATACCGCCATCTGGAATTGATGTTTGTACATTTTTATTTAGATTAAAAAAATGTTTTTTTGCATTATGGTGTAAATGTGATAACGTCCCATTTGTCACTGGCTCTCGGCACAGACCCTCCATTTGAGGTCCAACTTCCATCTGCTTTGAAGATCTGTCCGAGTTTGGACATTTGGTTGTGCCACACCTGGATTCACTCCTGTTGATTGATTGAATGTCTGCATTAAGGCTGGGTTCACACTGCTGCGGTGCGGGAACGCTGCGAATACACTGCGAGTTCCCGCACCGCATGTCTCCCGCCGGCAGTTCACACTGCCCTATGCGAGCTGCTGGGGGTGTCAATGAAATGTTAATGACACCCCCATAGCAGCTCGCATATCGCAGTGCGATCTGCAAACTCGGACAGGAATCGGATCGCATGGTGAGAACACCATGCGATCCGATTCTGCTGCGGAGCGAAAAAAAGGGTCCTGTCCGATTTTGGGCCGAATGCGTTGCGAATTCAGCCATACTATCTGTATGGCTGAATTTGCATCGCACAGAGATCGCATATGATTTGAACTGCAGTGCGGTGCGAATCATATGCGATCTCCCGCACCGCAGCAGTCTGAACCCGGCCTTAGAGAGATCCCTCTACAGGCTCCATCTGCATCTGAGTTGGTACCACCGATGATCATCTGGCTTTCGGCCAATATAAGCCGATTGACCCACTGTCGTACAATAGGTGGGTCCACCTTGTCTGGTAAGAAGTATTTATCTACAACTTTCCATTAGAGGAATGTTCATCTCGGGGGTGTGTGTGTGTGTGTGTGTATATATGTATATATATATATATATATATATATATATATATATATATATATGTGTGTGTGTGTGTGTGTGTGTGTGTGTGTGTGTGTGTGTGTGTGTGTGTGTGTATGTGTGTGTGTGTGTGTGTGTGTGTGTGTGTATATATATATATTATATATATATATATATATAATATATTCCATTTTGGTATATTCAGTGCTACACTTTTGTTTATTTATTCACTTGGACTTTGAGTGTTGGCAGCTTTATATAGAGTGGTTTAGCGCAGCAATTTTCTTTAATCTTCAGAGATGGGCAGTGATGACTAGGCCTCACTTAGCAACGTCCTGGTATTCCAGTCATGCTTCATAAGGTATGTAAATGGCCTACACCTATAGCAAGGGCATTATTCAATTTTAGTCAAAGCTGCACAGTTTGTTTTTATCTACAGACGTCCCTCATCTGCATAGGTAGTTTTGTGGTAAAGGTGAATTATCCCTTTAAACAGACACTGCAGCCCTCTTTTCGATCAAGCCCTATAATGGGTGAAACAGGTTGGAGTGGCTTCAGGTGGAAGGCTGCAGCGTGTGTTCTGTCTGGCTAGTAAACCTATCTGAATTTCTATGAAATTTAAATTGTGCGTGGCCCATTTTTGTTACTTTGTGTAGAGTGGACAGGCATTTGGATTTTGCCACTCAGCTGGAGATCAGTGCAGATCCGGCCCGTGGATAGCCGCTTGCTCAGCGGGGATCGCCGGAGCGATCTCCGCTGAGCAGAAGATGACAGGTCCGTCTCTGCACACTGTGCTTTCTGGTGGAAGTCTCCCTCACTCTACAGCGTGCTGTGAAAATCACTCCTGTCTTGATTATTAGATGATCCTTTGAATATTTAAGTCCTTGCTGTTTTCTGCCATTACTGGACATTACACACTTTATATTTGGACTTTATCTTAAATAGTGAACTCATTTTGAATATTTTTTCTTCTTTTATGGTATATGCTCAGCCTGGTTTTTACTATTGATCCCAGCCCGGTTTATATTATTGACTGTGCACCTTCAGGGTATATAAATATTGGTATATTTTGTTTTTCACATATAACTATTTTGATACATCTTTCTGAGCTCTGCCCCACAGAATCAATCTAGGTGGTTGTGCAGACTCAGCCAGGTGTTTGCTAATCATTGCGCACTATAGGTGTTTATTTTTTATTTACTATGTGTTTCACTTTTTTTATATATGCACCAATTCAATTGTCAAACTGAGATTATCTTGTGACCATATTTTTTAATTGGGGTTACAAGCTCAGCCTGACATTGATTATAAAGTTTATTACAAATTTTTGGGTAGTTCAATGCCAGCCAAATCACAAATAACTACTTTTCACTAAATACAACAGTTATTGGTACCACCCTTTCGAGACCTGTGCCTCAAAGCCACGAGAGCGGTTTTACAGACTCGGCCAGGTGTTTACCGCGTATTGTGTATTACAGGTGTTCACTATATATATATATATATATATACTATATATATATATATATATATATATTTTTTTTATTGTTGAATTCGTTGTGTGTGTCACATTGTATCAACTAGTGGTTGGTTTTATATCAACCATTTTTTTCCATATATGTCACGATATATGAGAACATAATTCACGATATTATTCACATTAGACACGCAGCATTCAGTCACATTGAGTGGTGTCTTTTCAATCTTCAGCACAGCTCCCTTCCTTTTTCTTTCACACTGGGCATTTGGACCCATTGTTTTGGTGTCGGTGGAATGCACAAGGGCACTTGTCCATGAAAACTAATTTTTTTTTATCATACATACACTGCTCATCTGGTGCCTCGATTTATGCAAGCTTACAATGCATTCTTGGATGGGACTCCACTCCCTATGGATTCCTTATTCGCTCTGATTCCTAAAGCTGGTAGAGATGTGACACACTGTGCGAATTACCGTCCGATATCTTTATTGAACATGGACCTCAAGATCTTTACCAAGATCCTAGCCAACCGTCTGATCTCTTTTGTTCCCAAGTTAGTTCATTATGACCAAGTAGGGTTCGTCCCAACCAGAGAAGCCAGAGATGACACAAGTAGGGCCTTGAATTGTATCCATTTGGCACTGGATTCCTCCGTATTCCTCTGGGGTTACAAATCAAAAATACTGTCCCATCGTATCTTGGCCTTATCAAAGGATAGGGGTGGTATAGGGTTCCCTGACCTGTTTAAATATTACTATGCGGTCCATTTAACCAGAGCTTTGGACTGGACCAAGCATTTTTCAAAGAAGGAGTGGGTGGGGTGAAACAGGCCATGTCACCATGTCACCCTTTTGTTGTGACAGACTTCTAACCTACCGGCATCCCTGAAATCCCACCCTTTGATAGGGACTGCGTTGTTTGTAATAGCTAAGATGGGTTGTGTCACGATGTTCCCTCCCACCCCCTCACCTTTGTCACCTTTTTGTTATTGGTGCTCAAGAGTTTCCTTCTAGTTTGTGGGGGAGGAGGTTTAAGGAATTTCTCTTGACTAACCGGTCTAGACTCCAAGACTTTCTTCTTGAGGGTCGATGGTGCACTATTGAGGAAATTCAAGCAATGCTGTCGTCCCCTCTGGACAGGTGACGAGCAACACAGATTAGGCACTTTCTCTCCTCGCAATATGTGCTCTCCTCTAGTCATTCCTTGTCTGCTTTTGAGAGGCTCTGCCTAGTTTCCGCACCTCTTCGCCATCTTCTGTCATTAATGTACCTGATGCTGATTAAGCCAGAGGAAGGCTTTAGGGCTGGGCATTCTCAAAAAACAGAGCGTATTTTACGCACTGCAGCTCAATTGCGAGTAGGTTCCAGGAGGTGGGGTTTAAGGTCCTGACTCGATGGTATAGTGTCCATGTTCTTGCATAAGATTTACTCCTTCAGTTCCCTCCACTTGCTTGCGGTGTCAACAGCCGGACGGTTCACTATTACGCTTATTTTGGACATGCCCCCTTATCCTCCCCTTCTGGGACACTATTCTGATTAGCCTGCAGTTATGGACAAGGCTGCAGATGGCCATGGATTAGGCTGTAATGATGGGCAAGGCTGCAGATGGGCACAGATTAGGCTGAAATGATGGGCAAGGCTGCAGATGGTCACTGATCAGACTGGAGTGATGGGCAATGGCGAGGCTGTGGATGGGCACTGATCAGGCTGTGTTGATGGGCACTGACCCTTATTTTGCTTCAAAATTCTTTATTTAAAGTGGTTGTAAACCCTTACAAACCACTTTGACCTACAGGTAAGCCTAGATTAAGGCTTACCTGTAGGTCCAATAAATATCTCCTAAACTTACATGGTTTAGGAGATATTTAGAAAAAAACAGACAGCGGCGCGCAGGCGCACTGCGCATGCCGAGATCACGGCGATATGGCGCCTTCATGCGCGGGAGTGACGTCATCGCCGCACCAGCGAATGACATCGCTGGAGCGGCGAGACCCGGAAGTCACTCCGGGAATGATGGCGAAGATCGTGGATGAGGACCGATTCGGGGGCTTCGTCCTCAGGTAAGTCATTCATAATGAGCTAGTATGCTATGCATACTAGCTCATTATGCCTTTGCCTTGCAGGTTCCGTTTTTTTTTTTTTTTTTTGAGATAGGTTTACTTCCTCTTTAAAATGTAAATTTTTTTTTTTCCTGAAACTTCTTTCCTAATATTAAGGTGCGTGTTATACACTGATAAATATGGTAGATACCTAACATGTCAAGCTTAAAAATTGTGCACGCCTGTGGAATGGCCACAAATTACAGTAAATTAAATTATCCTTTAAGCCAGGGTTCTCCAAACATTTCACTTCGAGGGCCACATTGTATAATTTACACACATTCGCGGGCCAAAAAAAAAAATGTTCATCATAAATGAATCCACAGCAGTGGAATAGAATAGAATTTGACAGACAGTATTGGTACACATCAGAGTCTCCCCTAAATTTTTGTCCCTATCAGGGCCCCCCACATGTGTCCCCATCGAGTTCCCCGCCCCCATCGAGGCCCCCCGACACATGTTTTTTTTATCAGGGCATCTCCACATGTTTCCCATCAGGGCACCCCACACATCTGTCTCCATCAGGGAGTTCACACATGTGTCCCCATCACAGCACCAACACCAATGTGTCCCTATCAAAGCTCTTCCCACATGTGTCCTCATCAGAGCTCCCCCTCCACAAATGTGTCTCCATCACAGCCCCAACACATGTGTCCCTATCGGGTCCTCCAAACATTTCCATTTACATCAGTGTCCTTTTGCCTGTGCCTGTACACTGCACACTGTACACTGCCTGTAGTGGTGGTTAGACTAGCTGTGCTGCCCGGCTCACACAGTCACTCTGTATGAAAAATTACACTGATGTAAATGGGGGTGGAAGCCGGGAGGTGCAGCAGGTCCGCAATGACCTAGTTCACTGGTTGCTTAGGATGCCAGCAATCCTAGCAACAACAACACAGTGAAGAGCCGGAAGTGATCAGGTTGCTCTAGAGCGGCTTGGATCACTTTTACAAGAAAGCCCATCATGAGCTCTAAAAAAAAAAATGATACTAGAATCATGGCTGCAGCTATGGTCCTGATATCACTGCTCCCGTCCGAGCCCGTATATATACATATGGAGGACGGAAGTGGTTTTAAACAAAAAAAAAAGCCATGATATACGTGATATTTTCAAATGATTGATGTATAAATAAAATTGAGTTTCATGTTTGACATGTAACAATTTGAAAACAAGAATGCTCTTGGCAAATAAAAAAGTAACCTAATATTATACATTACTACCAATGAGTGCCTGTTCCTTTAACGGATAATTTGGAAGGGTCTAGTCCAGGAAAAGTGGCCCTGTCACTCAAACAAGAAAACAAAGAAGTATCCTGTAAGAGAACATGTTTCATACTTTCTTTACCAGTGAGTGAATTTTTACTCTCTTGTGAGCTGCCAGCCTAAGTCACAGATATAAATGCCAGTGGTTCTATCGGCATAGTTGCCATTATTTGCATAGTGCTGCCCACCATCTTTAAATAAAAAATATACCTGTTCTTTTTAGCTCTGTAAAAAGAGCATTCACATGTACTTTATTTAGAAGGCAGTCCTGTACTTTGCAGTAGTTTAGCAGATGGCCTTGTCGTTCCTTTTGGCCGACTCACCATAAGGCCTTGTGCACACGGGTGTGAAAATGCCACTTTTAGAAGTGTGTATGTGGCTTTCTTTTCTTTTTTTTTTTTCTTTTTTTTGTCTTACGCCTCTGAAACTCATCTTCATCTTCGTGCCCCTACACGTGCAGGCTTTAAATCTGTATTTGCACACTGTGTTCCCCAAACTCACGTTCCAAAGAGAAGCATGTTTGCAATTTGTATGCATAAAAGTTCATAAACATGCATATATGCATTCTAGTGGATTGATTAAATGAATATTCTAGTCCAATAGAATTGATTTATGTGCATATGCTTCTAAACGCCATAACCCTGTAAATGCGCATAATTATGATCTAAAATTTGCATTTTTTTTTTTTTAGATGGATTATTCTGCCAGTTTTTGTGTACAAAGGAGGCTTTTAATATGCCTGTGTGCATGAGGCCTCATAGTACATCTGCATCAGCATAGATAAATGAGGAATAAAATTACTTGACACAAGTTTTTTCCACTAGATGGCTGTGTTTGGTTTCTTCGTCTTGTCTTATGCTGTAGTTTTCCATTACATCAGATACTGAAATTGTTGTATTACGAATGTGTGGGAGGACACTTCAAGCGTGTGGATGCCATTACTGGGAGAATTATGTGGGCTGCAATTGCTGACCTTTTTTAAAAAATACCAGTTGTCTTAAAGGAAACCTGAACAAAATGATATAAATTGTTTTTTGCTTATGTCATCGTTTAACTTGCTAGTTGCTTGGATGTCAATGAGTGAGTGACCATGATACATAAGCAGATTATGACTTCTGACTTCTATTTCTGCATTCTTGTTGTAGGTCAGTGACTAAAAGTATTAAAGCTAAAGATGGCCAGTCAAAGTGCATTTCAACAATGCCAGGCTACATAGTTTTTAGTATAGGTGTGTTCTATACCAGTAGAAGTGGATGTGGCTGCTGGAACCACTAAACTTGATTTATTAAACTACCAGCCTTACCTAAGCTGGCCATACACTAGTAGAATTTGGTTCAAATTTTTAAATTTTAAGAGCGTTCATTTGACTTTTTAAGGTCAATAATTTTTTATTTGGATTTCAAGAGTAAGAACATACATGTATACATAGTTACACAAGGAGTATGTATTAACGGTATACATACAGTTACAAAATAGAGACAGTAGATAAGAAATAAACACAAATGAACAATGGAAGGAAAACAAAGAGCGTGAGTCATACAGTATAAGCCAATAACATGGTTATAGAGTGTCCAGAGTATTTAGATAAAAAAAAAAACAGTTAAAGGTTGTAAAGGTAGAAGGTTTTTTAATATTAATGCATTCTATGCATTAGGATAAGCCTTCTGTGTGCAGCAGCCCCCCACAGCCCACCTAATACTTACCTGAGCCCACTCTTTATCCACCGATGTCCACGAGTGTCTTGGCCATCCGGGACTCTCTCTCCCGATTGGCTGTGCCATTGGCTCCCACTGCTGTCAAAGTCAGTTGGCCAATGAGGAGAGAAAGAGGGTGAAGCCGAACCGCAGCTGTGTCTGAATGGATACACTGAGCTGCGGCTCGGCTCAGGTGCCCCCATTGCAAGCTGCTTGCTGTGGGGGCACTCAGCAGTAGGGAGGGGCCAGGAGAGCCGAAAAGGGGCCCGAGAAGAGGAGCATCTGCACTGCTCTGTGCAAAACGACTTCACAGAGTAGGTAAGTAAGACACGTTTGTTATTTTCGTAGAAAAAAAAATGCAACTTTACTATGACTTTAAGTTTGCTTCTTAAAATTGCCATCAAGCATAACAGGTGTTACTTGGAACTTGCGATTGCCCAGACTTTGGTCACAGTGGTATGAAAAAAAAGTCTGGGCAATCTCATTTCGCTTTTTAATCATTAGTGAGGTCAAATTTGGCATTCATTTTCAAAAACAGGAATGGAAAATGTTGCCCAAGCTAACAAGTTTCTTGTGGCTTTTCATTTGGGAAAGTCCATTTATTCTAAAAACATACAAAGTTTTGAAGTACTTTCAAACATTTGTCTGAGAAATACTTATAATTTTTGTACAAATGTTTGAACTTACTAGTGTATGGCCAGTTATAGACAATAGTTGACATTATCCTGATCTAGATGTTTTTGGATGGATCTACCTAACGTCCTCCATTCCTAACCCCAAGGTGAAAAACTGTTCAGCCACTTGTTTTTTGTTTTATTGTTGTTGTCAGACCAATGTTCCTAATAGAGTGGATGCACCCTTAACATATTTTATGCAGATTATTAACCTACATTATAAAGGCCTCCCTTGTGTAGACCGCCAGCTATGTTTCCCTTTGGGAGCATAGAGAAGAAGCCCTGTGTAAGCTCCAAGTTATACCTTAAAGCTTACATAAGCCTAAGTATTCTTTCCCCAGGTGAAAGTGCAGGGGCCTGCGTGGCTAATTGGCAGCCAAGCACTGGCAGTATAGTGGATAACATCACATGCTCCCCCATACCTGGAAGTTCTAGGTATGGTACATTGTTTACCCAAGTAAACAGAGTGGTGATGTACCAAAGGAAAGGTAAGTAAATGTAGGTGAGAGGTTCAGCATTAAAATTAACCGATTGCTTTAACCTGCATGGTAAGCACAGGTTTATTTTAAACAGGAGTAAGACCTGTAGGAATGCTCTTTCCTCAAAGTTTACCTCAGCAGAGCAGCCATTTTTTTTCTCTGCATTTTTTTTTTTTTTAGAGGAACATTTCAAATGTAAAGAATTTTTTTCCACTATTTGAAGTATATAGTAAAGCACGATAGCCATGATAGGATTGTAACTGCATTTCTCTGAAATGGCATTATACCTAAAGCTGGCCAAGCACACATTGATTTTTTTTTTCCATTCCGTCAGCAGGCTGAACTGAAAAAAAATCCATGTTGCTTTTAGGCTTACACTTGCGGTTGGAGGCTGGTAACCGGCAGTTCAGCACTGTTTTTACAATCCCCACCAAAGCTGCAAAGGCAGGGCAGGTGGACGGAGTTGTATTCATAACACGGCAAGAAATCTACACCTAGTTGTGTTTTATAGGCAGTAACTCCGCCAAAGGCAACCCATTCTAGTAAATGGGGCCACGTCACAACTGCCCTGCAACTATGTGCAATGGGCTTTGTTGCAGCTTGGTAGTTTGGGCTTTTAAACAGCCAAGCCATAAAGCCTCCCAGTCTCCTGTTACCCTAGCAATCCACAGCAGATCTCTCTGCAGAGGGCAACACTGATGTAAACAAGCCCTCACTCCCTTCCAGTTGGTAATGCCTCACTTTCCTGTTGTGTCTTTGTGTACATAACGCAGCTTGCATGCTCCTGACTAAGGGACTACACCTGTACCTATCCCTGCTCTGTTCTCTGACACGCACAGGTGGCTACAAAGGCTGGAGACAAGGAGGATGAAGATAAAGATCTGCCCTCCAGAGAATTGATGGAGTGTGCATCCTTTCACTGTTCATGCAAAATTGTAAGAATAATGAAAGTACTGAATGGGAATTTTAGTCCTGTTGCCAGTACATTCATTAACGTTTGTGTTTGTGTGTTCCCTGACTGGAAGTTGCAAGGAGCGCTAATAATGAAGAGGAGGATGATGGTAATGATGGGTGAACCTTTCTAAAGCCCTGTACACATGGGCCAAATGTTTGCCGAAATCGGCTGTTAAAGTAGAAACCAGATGACTTTTGGCAGCTGCCTGTCCAACAGAAGGTGATCTCTCTACCAGCTTCTGTTGAACAAGCATGCTTGAAAACTAGCAGCTAATCGACATCGGATCAGAGCGCTCGCAGCCAGTGGCTGCAAGTGCTTACTGGTGTGTTCTGGTAGGGGTTTTTCTGTCCCCTGTCAGAACACAATAGCACAATGAGGGAGATCACTGTACTAACATCGTTTGTGTTTAGTACAGCGATTTTGTCAAGTTAAACACATCTGGCCACACTTAAACCATAAATTTCAAAACCAATTTAGACAGGAGACAATTAACCTACCAACATGTTTTTGGAGTGTGGGAGGAAACCAGGGTACCCAGAGGAGACCCGCGAGGCACCGAGAGACAAGCAAACTCCATGCAGGTAGTGTTATGGTTGGGATTTGAACCAACGACCCTGGTACTGCTAGGCAGGCGTGCTAACCACTTAGCCACTATACTGCCCCCGACCTTATGTATTACATTAAGGTCATGCAAGCTTTTTCACAGCTACTGGGTTAAATCTCTGATTCCTCCTCTTTGTTTCTGCACATTCACTCAATATAAAACAAAAGGAACAATAATGCACACTGCATGAAACACTGGGGTTTATTTACTAAAGCTGGAGAGTGCAAAATCAGGCTCACTTCTGCATAGAAACCAATCAGCTTCCAGGTCTTATTGCCAAACCTTAAATGAACAAGCTGAGGTTAGAAGCTTGGCTACTACAGGTGCACCAAATTCTAAGTGCACAGATTTATGTGTTCATTTAACCACTTCAGCCCCGGACCAATTGGCAGCCAAAGGACCATTCTGAGTGCACAGATTTATGTGTTCATTTAACCACTTCAGCCCCGGACCAATTGGCAGCCAAAGGACCAGGCCCCTTTTTGCGATTCGGCACTGCGTCGTTTTAACTGATAATTGCGCGGTCGTGCGACGTGGCTCCCAAACAAAATTGGCGTCCTTTTTTTCCCACAAATAGAGCTTTCTTTTGGTGGTATTTGATCGCCCCTGCGGTTTTTATTTTTTGCGCTATAAACAAAAATAGAGCGACAATTTTGAAAAAAATGCAATATTTTTTACTTTTTGCTATAATAAAATATCCCCAAAAAATATATAAAAAAACATTTTTTTTCCTCAGTTTCGGCCGATACGTGTTCTTCTACATATTTTTGGTAAAAAAAATCGCAATTAGCGATTATTGATTGGTTTGCGCAAAAGTTATAGCGTTTACAAAATAGGGGATAGTTTTATAGCATTTTTATTAATATTTTTTTTTTTAACTAGTAATGGCGGCGATCAGCGATTTTTATTGTGACTGCGACATTATGGCGGATACATCGGACATTTTTGACACATTTTTGGGACATTTGTCATTTACATAGAATTCAGTGCTATTTAAATAGCACTGATTCCTATGTAAATGACAGTTGTAGTGAAGGGGTTAACCACTAGGGGGCGGGGATGAGTCAGTGTGACGTGTTGTGTTTATTTTACTGTAGGGGGGCGTGGCTGTACGTGTGACGTCATTGATCAGCGTTCCCGATGACAGGGAACCGCCGATCACTGACAGTCAGTGTAGGAAGCGCGGGGAGAGGTTTGTTTACACAAACCTCTCCCCGTTCTTCAGCTCCGTAACCCGATCGCGGGACACCATCGGCGATCGGGTCCGCTGGTCCCGCGGCCGGGGTCACGGAGCTCCCGACCGGGTCGCGAGCGCGCCGCTAGCGGCGCGCGCGCGACCCACAGGCAGGCACATGCACGATCACGTACAGGTACGTGATTCTGCCTGCCCGTGCCATTTTGCCGACGTATATCGTCGTTAGGCGGTCGGGAAGCGGTTAAAAGATAAAACACTCACAATAAAATGTGCACTTTAGCGCACACCATATAGCTCAGCATATAAATCATAAACCCAGACAGTCTGTTTACAGAGTAACGCGGCGTTAATCCAGCTCCTCAAGCCCAGTACATTCAGCCAGATGATGTCACCCCCAGCTCTGTCCTACGCATTTCTGTCAAATTACTTTGTCAGGGGCATGTGGGACAAGCTATATACTGTATAATATTTTATGGGTGGCATGCTTAACTTGTGGTGCTGGTTATGTGCTGCTTGCCGGGAGGGGGGTGCTTGTCAAGTGCCACTGGCTAGTCCCTCTGTCAAAGACAGTTATCTGCTACCCCTTCCCCCCTGAAAAGGTGCCAAATGTGGTATCGGGGGGGGGGAGACAAATGATCAGAGGTTTTGGGTGGAACTCCGCTTTAAGAAAGAAGCTTATTACACTACTAAGGCATTTGCTTCCCTGGTCTGTTTTTTGTTTAGGTTGTCCACAGTCCTTGTTTTGGCAATTCAATGGATGGCTGCAAAAACCCTGATATAGTGAAGGCTGCAACACTGGTTCAGAGTTTTTTTTTTTTGGCTGGTCACACCTGAGCACGAGTGTGGGATTAATCGTGATCTGGTTAATAAAAACTGTGATTTTTTTTGTGTGATTAAAACGCAGGCAAAACTCTAACGGGGATTGGTCCCACGGATGGTGATGATCCTGTTTAAATTCTTCATTATGCTATTCAAAATATAAAATTGAATTAAACCATTTTTTCTTATTGTAGGACCCATAACTGGTTACCAAATCACTTAAGTGGCCTGCGCTCTTCAAAGGGTTGAGCTCCCCTGTTGTATGGTATTATATACTGTCATATTTTATGGGAGAACAGTGTTGTTAGCCTAGGCTGCTCTCCGGATTTGGACTTTACACACCTCCTCCTCTCATCTCTGACTCCATTACCTAGGGGAAGGGGCTGTATAGTCCACAGATGTTAGCTGGGAAAGCTTATAACATTGTTTGAGATTAGAAATTCAAAGTTACTAGTAAACTGGATTCTATCAAAAACAACAAGTATTATTGGTACTTGTAGAAAATGTAGTTGCCCTGAAAAAAGAAAACAAATGCAGCCATTGTATCTGAGGACTGGTGAGCTTCAATATATTACACTTTTTTGTTTTAGATAAACTTTAGGCCTCAAACTACCAGAAACGTTTTGATCAGGAGCGTTTCTAGGGTCCCAGGAAACCAGGGGCACCTCTGGGAACACAGATTAAAATGTTGATGGGCTGGTAGGCTACCACGATGACCACTTTGGATCAAATCTAAAGCCTCGTACACATGGTACGATTGTTGGCAGGGGATTGTCTGTTGACAGACTGTTGTCCTAAAATCTTACCGTTGGTACACTCCTTTTGACAATTGTTGTCCAATTTTCGAACAACAAATGTTGGATGAAAGGCTAGTAAATTTTCGGTGGACAACAGTTTGACGTCAGATTTTCGTATGGTCAGTACACAAATCCATCACATAAAAGTCGAAAGTACAAATACGCATGCTCGGAATCAATGCTCGCCAAACACGAAATTAGCAGAAGGGGCCCAAAGGGTGGTGCTCAAGAGCTGAAATTCCTCATAGTACGTCACTACGTTAGTGTTTGTTGCAAGACAATTGTGTACCGTTATTATGCAAGACAAGCTCCTGGCCCTTTGACAAAAATCAGATGCTCGGTTGGCCAACAATCGTACCGTGTGTACGAAGCTTTAGACTAATAATATTTGACTGAACAAAAATGATAAATCATGTTTTAACCTTTATGATGCATAGAATGTATCGTCTGCATATCTCAAAGGAGACATGGAGTACTCAGTGAGAGACCTGAGGCATGTACCTTTTTGGTGCCACGGCCTAACAACGCTCCTGGTTTCAATATAGTCATTGACAACTGCTAAACTCAGGTTTGAAATTTAATTTCAGTTAGATTGATAGTCTCAACATCTAGTATAACATAAGGTGGCCATGCATTAAACCATTTTCCTTAGATTTACCTTCAACTATGTAGTACACGGTCCTGCTTGATTGCATACAAATTGAAAGTGTTTTGTTTTACCAAAACCATATAATATGAGGTCAAACCCAAAGGACAATTGTATAATGTATGGCCAGCCTTACTTTTATTGGGATGTTTATGGCTTAAAACTCCTGAAGTCACACATACTTCTGTCCTCTACATTTTATAGCCTTTTTGTTTGCCAACAAGTCATGTGAGCCTACTCAGTTGACTTGTTTTCTTTACTAACTGCTATTGAGCTGGCAGCAGTACCTGTTTGTAACAGGGTGGGGGATGGGAAAGTGCATGTTTACAATGTAGAAATCGACAGGGACGCTAGATAAAACACATAGAAAGTCTGACCTCATTGCTAACCAACTGCAACAACAGAACAGAGGGGAATTCTTTAAGGCATATTGAGTTGTCATTTACAATTACATTGTTTTAATAGATTCATATATTGCAACAAAAGACAGTGATTTTTTTTTTCCTTTCAAAGAAATGTACAGAATTAATATATATACAAATATTCAATTTTATTTTATTTTATACATCAATACAGCACTGATGTACAGTGTACATTTCCTGCCCTCTAATTTACCACAGCCAGTCTGGGTTTAAGGCAATTAATTAAATGTATCAGTATGTTTTTTAGGCTGCGGGATGAAATCCAACCTAATCACATGGAGAACATACAAATACCATATTGGTCTCCAGCGAGAAGAGACCACAACCATTGCATCAACCACTTTGCCAGATTTGAAAGTCAGTTTCTAAATTCATGTATGAAAGGTGGCTAAAAAGCAAATTTCAGGACCCATTTTTTAAAATCTTCTTTGAAGCACTTCAGACCGGAAAAATTTACGCCCTTCCTGACCAGGCCATTTTTTGCGATACATCGCTTTAACTGACAATTGCGCATTTGTGCGACGTCGTACCAAAACAAAATGTATGTCTTTTTTTTCTCACAAATAGAGCATTCTTTTGGTGGTATTTGATCACCTCTGCGGTTTTTATTTTTTGCGCTATAAAAAATAAAGTGCGACAATTTCGAAAAAAACACACAATATTTAGTAGTTTTTGCTATAATTATCTCCAAATGTTTAAAAAAAAAAAAAATGTCTTCATTAATTTAGGCCGATATATATTCTTCTACATATTTTTGGCAGAAAAACTAGTAATGGTGGTAATCTGCGATTTTTTTTTTTTTTTTTTTTTTTTTTCTTTCTTTTTAAATTTTGTTTTTATTTATTTATTTTTTATCGGGATTGCAACAGACACATTGGACGCTTTTGACGCTTTTTTGGGACCAGTGACATTTATACAGCGATCAGAGCTAAAAATAGCCACTGATTACTGTATAAATGTCACTGGTAGGGAAGGGGTTAACAAGGGGTTAAATGTGTTCTAACTGTGGGGGGAATGTGACTGACTAGAGGAGGAGATAGATTGTTGTTCCTACTTAGTAGGAACACACAATCTGTCTCCTCTCCCCTGACAGAACTGGGATTTGTGTGTTTATACACACACACACACACACACACACACACACACACACACACACACACACACACACACACACACACACACACACACACACACACACATCCCAGATCTCGCTCTCTCACGTGATCGCGTGTGTCGGCGGTCATTGCGCCACACGGGCACGTGATTCGGTTCCGGGGAGCTCGATAACTGTGGCAGCTGTTCGCAAAGGGATTAAGAGAAGTATGTTTGTTTTTTTTTTTTCTTTTGGATTCATACTTACCTAGGTGGATGCATAGGTCTGATGCTACATTTGTTTCCGGCACCTCTACACTGAGAAAAAATAACAGAAAAAGGCTGTGCTGTGTGTACCGTGATGGTACAATACCTAACAAATATCCTTGAGTGTTGCAAATGAATAAACAAAGAAAATAAAATAAAGTGAAGTCCAAACACATAAAATAAAAAAAGTGAATGATTAAAGAAAAACGGAAACACCATCAACTTGTGATCCACCACCACACTGGTAAGCGGGTGGTGGATCACAAGTTGATGGTGTTTCCGTTTTTCTTCAATCATTCACTTTTTTTTAGTTTATGTGTTTGGACTTTTGCAACACTCAAGGATATTTGTTAGGTATTGTACCATCACGGTACACACAGCGCAGCTTTTTCTGTTATTTTATCTTGTTTTGTGTATATCTCACATAATTTAGAGCTGCTGCTAGGTTATTTTATTTTGTGCATATTTTTGTTTTTGATTTTTTTATTGTTCAGGGCTGTGTTTTTTTGCATTTTTTTTCTATAATCTCTACACTGAGAACCAAGCGATTGAACACCGCTGATCGCTCGGTTCTCACAGCTCCCCGAGTAGAGAGCTGATAACTGTCAGTCAGAAGCTTTCGGCTCTGCCCCCCAAGCTGGGCTGTGGAGGGATCGGGAGCGGCCGGCTCAGACTCTGTGCCAGTCCAGGGTTCTGGGTGGATCCTGACTGTGACGTCAGCAGAGAGCGGATTTCAGCCCACTCTCTGCTGAAGACGGGTCACGGGAGAAGTATAGCCAGAGCCGTTTTTAAGGCAGGGTAAAAGGGGCAGCTGCCCTGGGCCTTGTCATTGTTGTGGGGCCCAAAGCAGCTGCCTCATACTTGCCAACTATCCTGGTTTAAATTCCCTCGCCCCTTGAAGTTTTAGTCCTGTGCTGTGTCCCAATATCTCAGTGTGAAGTACTGCTACTAATGCTTCCAGCTCTGCCCTATTGTTGTGTACAGATGACTCACCTGCAGACCATGTGTTTACATGTAAGTTACCGTCATTCATATGTAAATAGCAATGGCATTCATATGTAAATAGCAGGGGCCGGCGGCATTGATATGTGTATCATGCCCCCCTGAGGTCATATCCACAGTAATCTCTAGCAACCAATCAACAAGCAGAAATCATGTGCTGTAACCTCTAGCAACTAACCAGTGAGCTGTAATGTGTGCTGTAACCTCTAGCAACCAGTCAGTGAGCGGTAATGATACACCGTAACCTCTGGCAACCAATCGCAATAGCTCCCTGATCTGATTCAGTAAACTGATTTTGAGTCTAGCTGCTATTTATTGTATGTCTCGGAGCAGGTGGAGAGCAAAACTGCATGGGGGGCCCCCAAGAAAAGTTTTGCCCAGGGTCCAATCAATATTAAAGACAGCCCTGAGTATAGCCAAACAAGCTTTGGCTATACTTCTCCTTTAAACCCAAAATTATTAAATGAGGTGGTGGCATTCGTTTTTTTTTCCATTTATTTTCACTTGGTGATCCGGACAGTAACACGCTTAATGTCTTTAATTGCATTCACACCTGGGCGTTTTAAACCGCGGGCAGATATTCTGCAATTCTGCCCGCGATTTCAAATGCCGAGGTGTAGATGACAAATTGCACAACACACATTTCAGATGCCATTCATTTGAATGGCACCTAAAAACATGGTGTCCCGTAATAAATCGTGCTGCAGTCCCGGAAAACCGTATCGTGTGAAGCTTGTCACCCAAAAAATGTTTAGGATCTTTTGTACAACATGCTTCACGGGATGTGGTTTGCCGTGATTGCAGCTCGATTTATGGCACCAGAACCACACCGCGCTTTTAGGTGCCATTCAAATGTCATTCACACCTGGGTGTTTGGAAATTGCAGCAAATCTGCCCATGATTCAAAATGCCCAGGTGTGAATGCACCCTTAGGGTGTCTCCCCTCTGGATGGAGGATCAATGGAGACACCTTTGGAGGGCAGCGTTGTCAATTTGGGAAGATGGTAGTGTGAGATGTACTAGCAGATTTAGATTTGGACTTGGTGCACAAATTAAAAACAAACTTCTGTTCACACTTTCTAGGCCTCATGCACACAGGGCATTTAGCCTCAGTGAATCAGGCTCTGGCGTTTAGGCATGGGTTGAAGGTACGGGTGTGTCATCCAGCCCTGCTGCCAGCAGCCTGCCAAATTCTGAAAGGCTGAAAACTGCTGCAGCTGGACGGTGTACCAAGTAGTTCTTGCAGTACCCCTGTCAGAACACAAAAGCTCAGCAGGGAGATTGCTGTACTAATATCACAGTACAGCAATCTACTTGTGAGCTCCTCATTTTTTTTTTTTTCATTTCAGCCTGCTGGGTTGAACTAAAAAAAAAACTACCTATGTGTACCAGGCTTAAGATGATCAGATCACATTTTGTGTCAAATTACTGCATGCATGGATTATGGTTAGACTAATGTAAGGGAGTTGCTAATATTTTTAGCTCTAGTAATTACTAAGAATGTTGGATGAAATTAGAGCAGGCTTAATTATATGTAATATAATGTGTGTACAAACACATGAAGAACAAAAATAAGTCCTGAAATGACCATGGCACTATACCTCCCAACTTCCTGAGATAGGAAAGAGGGGCACCTTTTTAGTAGTACTGTGTGTAAGGATAGGAAGTGTCCCTGTTACGCGGACCATGAAGATTTAATAAACTAAAAATTACTGGTTAAACCCACAGGTGCATTTTTTTTACCGCTGCTTTTCCTTTATGGTGGTTTTAAAAGTAATGTAGAAATTGGATGAAAGGTTTTTTGAAGCATACCACATTTGATTGTTGATTAATGCATTTTTATATACATTCATAGACCAAAAAAGAGAGACAAATGGGGAAGAAAGAGGGACACAGGGATTTGGTACCAAAAGAGGGACAGTCTCTCCAAATGAGGGACAGTTGGGACACACTGTTTACATTTAGCATTGTATGAAAATGTATACATTGTGTGGTTTTGATTGAAAAAAAAAAATGGGGACATGTTTCACAGAATAATTTGTTTGCAAATCCAGTGCTATGAAGTTTTTCTGGTGTTGGCACTCAAAACAAACCAACTTTAACTAATATACGGTACAAATCATGTATATTTTGTTAGCCAGGCAATTACTCTATTACTGCATATAAGGACATACAGTAGAAAGTGTCTCCCTTGTATTTCTCCTGAGGCTAAGCAAAGTGGCTGTGCACCATACAGTTAGAGCCAGTTCACACAGGGGCGACTTGTCAGGCGACTTAGCTGCCTGACAAGTCACGCTCCGTACAATGGAACCGTTCTAATAGGAGCGACTCAAGTCGCTCCGACTTAGAAAAAGGTTCCTGTACTACTTTGGGGGCGACTTGAGGCAACTTGCATTGACTTCTATATAGAAGTCGTTTTGCAAGTCGCCGCTGAAGTCGAGTGCAGGTCGTCTCACAGAGTCGGCCTGCAAGTCGTGTCGCCCCTGTGAACCGTCCCTTATCATACCACACATTATTCATCAATCTTGCTCCAAATTCTTCAGGGATCCATTACTTTGGCAAGGCCTAAAAAACACCTGTCGTGAGATAACGTCAGTGGCCCAAATTTTAGCTATGTTTCAAAGAATGCCCCATATCCTCACCCGAAGACAAAGTACCAGTATGACATCTGGGCAACTAGAAATTTCAGGAGGTCAAAAGTAAGAGCCTATTTTTGTCTCTTATGACAGGTTCATTGCTGAAAATATCACCAGTTTTTGTCATAGACAATTGAGAACCCCCCGATGCATATACATATTATTTGCAAAAAGGTAATTTTGTTTATTTTTTCCCATACCAAAAAAAAGGTTTGCTTTAGCGTATGGGACTGTACTGGTTTGGTCTGAAACTCAAGTGATTTGAGTTATCCAACGATCAAAACAGAAGATGCGATTCTTTGTTTGATCTTTGCAGTGGGTAATGTATGCATCCCATCGAACATTGCTTCTATGTGGCCCTGAAATAAAAATATGATTAACACTTGCCCAGCCTATCTATTTCTATACCCTGGATCACCAAAACTGTTTCAGATTGGGCTCCATGCTGCTGATTAAGGGGAAGTCTCAGGAAGCCCAATCTGATATGTATTGGCAGCTTTAATATAGGCAGCACATACAAAGTCCATGCACATTGTGATATAGAGAATCAGAAATTCTGATTGATTGAATTCGGCTCATTCTATAATGACTTTTAAAGAACAAGCTTAAAACCTTTCTGAATAGTCCCATTGTTCCGGCCTTAATGTCATTGCATCCTGTTTAACACGGATAAGCAGTAACATGATCTACTTGTTTTTGCTGCATTCAGAACAGGAGGGGGAGGGAGGAACTAATTCGGAATGCAGCCAAGATGGAATTTTCCAGAAGCACCAAGGGCACAGAATTCCAATGAATATACCAAGCTAAGAGAACAGAAATGCTTTTTGTTTCCTACAGTATGTAAAGGTGTCACAATATTTTCTCGTGGAAAAGAAAAGGTGTCACAATATAGGCAGGCAATAAACGTGAAATGGACAAGTTATAAAATATACAGGTTAGGGGTGAATCGCCCCAACAGCCATGCTAAATGCATGGCCATTGGTGGGTGTGGGCAGAACGCAGTTCTGAAGCGCCAATTCCAACGTATCACGGTTTTCTTTTTTGTTTAGGACTTTATTGTAATGTCACATGTGATATTTTATTAGATTCTTTTCAAACAGCAGTATTGGGATGCAGTGGTTCCTGCAACAGCCTGCTGTGCTGGAAAAACATACTGCATGCTATATCTCTTTTCAATGCACACAGCACAATGCAGTGGTTTGAATTGACACCATAGGAAACAAGGCAAATTGCTTTCTCTTTGCATTGGGACCGCACTGGGCAACACTGCTCAGTGCATCCCAATGCACAAAAATGAAATGAGTCCAAAAACAACCGATACTGAGAACATCTTATCACCCCTCCCTCTCAATAAGCATACATTTGTACACACAAAAGATTGAGGAAACGACTGATGATAATGTGGGGTACACTCCAAATATACTTGCAGCTTGAAAGGTTTTTTTTTATTATTATTACTGGTTACCATATTTTAGAACTATGCCTTGTGTGAACAAGCCATACTGAAAGCACATTTTCTCTTGTCTAAGCAATATTTCAGTGCTGTAAAAATCAGCAAAATTATTTGTAATTACCTGTAGTGATAAAGTCCAAAGTTTGCTTAAAATGCAGTCTAATGAACAAAATTTGACCCTGAACTGATGATGTAGAAAAGCAGACAATAACCCCCCCCCCCCCCCCCTACTGTGCATGTTGCAGGGATTTAACGGTGGAAGATTTCTATGGCATGCAGTAGGGGTTATGAACGTTAGGATTTCAGGTACAGGGGGTAAAATGGTGGGTTAATGAATCGCAGAAGTTGGTATAGGGGTTATGATGATAGGTTTGGAAACGTGGCTACAGGACAGAAGCTGATGCACCTTAGCTTCTATCTGGTTCCTGGACCCAGGCATGCCAGGGTACACCAGCACCTAATAACTCCTCTACTGGTAGAGATCAAAGTGGTTTTTGCTTTAGAAATATTTCCACTTTTTTTGTTGAAAACTTCTAGTTCATAAATATTTTTGTAAATCTTGCTTACTCTGCACTTTGAAATGTACCCATCGACTGGGCTAGATTCCTATTGAGGTTTTTATCACTAGAACCTGAAGACACACACCCTTTTGTGCCTACTCAAATTCAACATCCTTCTGCTAGGATCAATACTTTTACACGTAACATTTACTTGTTTGACCTAGCCTGTCTTTGGGTATTGTAACAATGTGTGGGTACGAGGTTATGGTTTTTGTTTTTCACAGTGATCTGGAAACACATGTGCCATCTACAGTTTCACAGTTCTATAGTTAGTCAGGTTGGCATGTTCTACCCAAAAAAAAAAAGAAGAGGAGAAAGAAAGACCTTAAACCCTCAAAACCCTAAACTCACGGTTGATCCAAAGTAAAGTTAAAAAACAAAAAATTATATACAGTTTGATCCAATTTGCTCCAGCAGGGAAAAAATCCTTATACTCAAACGCAATTGGACGATTCCCTAGACCAACAGAAAAACCTTTTCAAATGTTATTTCCAATAAGCCTTTTATATTCTGTGCCTTTAGAAACATATCTAGTCCAGAAAGAACAGTCAATGTAAACAAGAAAGGCTACTCCCACACTTATGCATCATACACACAATGAGAATATCAGACAAATTAACCTATTTTTTATTTATTTTTTGCATTCTTGTTTTTATATTGAAGTCATGGCTGACGGGAGTCGACATGGAGCACTGCACAGTTGCACAGCAGATTATGGCTTGATAGGTTAGAGCGGCAGATTCTTTTTGTGTGTTTTTTTGTGTGTGTTAGAACATTCAATGTACACATATTTTAAAGGAGAAATATAGCCAAAGCTATTTTGGCGGTACTTCTCCATTGGGTCACAGGAGTGCAGTTTGTTCTGCACTCCTGTGGCCCGTTTTTAGCTGACAGTGGGCTAAAGCCTGATGTCAGCTGACGTCACTCAGCCAGTCCAGGCTTGGGAAAGATCCCAACTTTACAGTTTGATCCACCTAGATGCCTGAACCGGCTGCTGGCTCAGCCTCTCCGCATGCAGCTGAGAGCCGGAGCCAGCCCCGCCTGCCTACTCCACAGCCCAGCGCTCCAGTGGGAGCTGGAGAGGCAGAGCAGAGAGCCAGTCACTGACAGTCAATGCTCTCTGCTCAGAGTGGAGGGTGGAACTGAGTGAGCAGCAGCATTTAATTACTATTAAAAGTTCTTGGGGTGGAGCCGGTGGGGGAACGCTGCAGCTGGGATCGGTGCTGCAGCAATCTAGGGAAGTATGATTTTTTTTCTAATTTTCTGTATTCTCGCACTTCTCTTTTAAAGCTGAAGTTTAGGTATGGCTTTATGCATAGTTACATTGGTCCAGCTTGGACTATTGTAACTACCCATGTGCCATACTTGGGAAATCTCTGTGGAAGATGGAATTTACTATAGTAAGCACAACTACTTCAGTGATCTCCACTAGCTTCCGGATGCCATGCTGTCTTGCTGCTTCATCAGCACTGGAGGTTGCTCGCTCAGCATGGGCGCCAGTCAGAGAACACTTTGCATTTTTTCAATGATTGTAAAGCATTCTATGTTTGGATGAGGTGGAGAGGCAAGGCACTAATGTCATAATCTTCACATTCTGACACAAGTATAACCCAAGAAAAGCACCCTTTTCAAAATGTTTTACAACTTTTTTTTCTTTCGCTTTTTGTCTGCGTATAGATTTGTTTGTTCCAAACATGTTTGAAGCTGTTTACTCACTACCTAAACTTTCAGCAGAGGTAGTGAGACAGTCAACAGTAAATGGCTTCAAACATGGACAAACCTAGATCTCCAGACAAAAAAAAGTTAGCAAAAAATAAATAGGGGCAGACTAGCGGTTTCTATGTTGCTATTACTGATCCTCAAAGAACAATAATATAAATAAACAAAATTGGTTGTGAAGCAAGTAACGTGAAACAGTTATCCAAATACACTTTAAATCTTTTGACTGGTCTGGAGAATCGTATTCTCTTCCCAATGAGCATACGCATTTATTTGCAACCTCATGGTAGTTGGTCTTTATCCGTGGGATTGTACATATGTGCCAATGTGTTTGTGCTGAGATTATACTGCACTGCACGCTCCCAGTACAGAGACAAAGGTCTCCAGGTATCATACGAATGAGAACATAGAGGCCCGATTCATGGGCAACTGATTGTCTATCACAGTGGTCGGTCACTGTACAGATTACCCCTATGTTTTCCCCTCATGAATGGAGAAAAGGATACATTGCATCTCTTTTTCTTCTTTTTTTTTTTCTTGCTAGAGGAAAAATGTAAATAAATTAAAGTGTGTATAAAGAATAATAATTAAAAATAAAGAAAAAATAACTAAATCAGTGTTTGATCTAGGTCCAGGTTGAAGGTAGGGTTAAAGGTCAGAGTCAAAAGTTGGAATCCGTGTATTTTAGATAGGATTGAAAAAAAATGTAATTTGGTGTCAGTGTGTTTTTTAGGTAGGATTAAAAAAAAAGCAAAATGTACAATATTGCTTCTGGGCCCTTCTATGGGTACACACAACAATCACATACACATATGTGGTATTTACTGCAATCATCAGGAGCAGGGGAATTTATTTGGACTTTGGCAGTAGATTATGGTAATACCAAGAAATATACAGCTAAATTATATAAAAAAAAAAAAACAACAAAAAAATCGGGAGGTATCAATTACCATTGACCTTTTAAATGAAAGCTGAATTTGTCCTGAAATAAACATGATATAATCCACCTGGATACACTAAGTAGCTGCGATGCTATGTACAGTTTTACGAACGCAGGTCAAATTGGAAAAACTATTCAGGCTTTGTTTTACCCTCGTCATGAAGGGGTTAAGACAGACATGCCATGACGTGATCTACTTGTTTTTGCTGCTGTCTGAAAAGGAGGGGGAGGGAGGAACTGCGCCATAATGCAGTCAGGATGGAATTTTCCAGTCTCTCCATTCGTAAAAACTGCCAAGCACAGCCAAGTCTGTATACAGGTGTCACTGTAATTCACAATTCAGAGAGAACTGCCAAATATTTTTATGGCTTTGTGAAGGGACTATGCTTAGAAATCATTGGCTGTGGCAAGGGAGTTAGAAGTTTATTGAAAATGACAATTCGGCCATCACATTTAACCACTTGCTTACTGGGCACTTAAACCCCCCTCCTGCCCAGACCAATTTTCAGCTTTCAGCGTTGACTCACTTTGAATGACAATTGCGCGGTCATACAACACAAATAGAGATTTCTTTTGGTGGTATTTAACCACTTTCAGACCGGACCAATTTGCAACCAAAGGACCAGGCCCCTTTTTGCGATTTGGCACTGCATCGTTTTAACTGACAATTGCGCGGCCAAACAAAATTGACGTCCTTTTTTTTTCCCCACAAATAGAGCTTTCTTTTGGTGGTATTTGATCGCCCCTGCGGTTTTTATTTTTTTGCGCTATAAACAAAAAAGCGTCAATTTTGAAAAAAACACATTCTTTTTTATTTTTTGCTATAATAAATATCCCCCAAAAATATATTAAAAAAATGTTTTTTTCCTCAGTTTAGGCAGAGTACGTATTCTACATATTTTTTGTAAAAAAATCGCAATAAGCGATTATTGATTGGTTTGCGCAGAAGTTATAGTGTTTACAAGATAGGGGATAGTTTTATAGCATTTTTATTAATAATATTTTTTTTTATTAGTAATGGCGGCGATCAGTGATTTTTATTGTGACTGCAACATTATGGCGGACACATCAGACATTTTTTACACATTTTTGGGACCATTGTCATTTATACAGCAATCAATGCTATTTAAATGCATTGATTCCTGTGTAAATGACACTGGCAGTGAATGGGGTTAACCACTAGGTGGCAGTGTAGGGGTTAAGTGTGCCTAGAGGTGTGTTTCTTACTGTGGGGGGGGGGGGGGGGCGCGTGGCTGTCAGCTAGTGAATGCTGATCTCTGCTCCAATCACAGGGAGCAGAGATCGGTGTCACTAGTTGCTAGACAGAACGGGGAGATGCTGTTTATTTCCGCATCTCCCCGTTCAGCCTTCCCGTGAGACGATCGCAGGTATCCCCGCGGCGATCGAGTCCGCGGGACCCGCGACCGGCCTCACGGGGGTCCTGACCGGTGAGAGTGCGCCCGATGGCACGGCGGCATCTTAAAGGGGACGTACCTGTACACCCTTATGCCTGTCCGTGCCATTCTGTCGACGTACATCGTCGTGCGCTGGTCAGCAAGCGGTTAATTACAGCTGGGATTTTTATTTTTTGCTAAACAAACAAAAAAAATGCAAAATTTTGAAATTTTAAACAAAAAAACAGGTCATTTTTCTCCTTCATTGATATGCGCTGATGAGGCGGCAAAATAGCGCGAGGAGGAAAAATAGCCGACTACCGGCTGTGTTTTCATTACATGATCAGCTGTCATTGGCTGACAGCTGATCACGTGGTAAGGGGTCGGTGATTGGCAGACTCGCTGGCAGAGTTGTCAGACTCGCTGATCACAGAGCACACCGCGTGCGCCCTTCAGGGAGCGCACAGGCCGCTCGTGCAAAGCAGGTCCGTGCTGTAGCCATCATTCGGCTATAGCGCGGATCTCTAGTGGTTAAAGTGGCTGTAAAGCCAGAAGTTTTTTATCTAAGGGTACTTTCACAGTGGGGCGGTGCCGGCATTATCTAAAAAAGGGCCGCTAGATTTAGCAACACTTTACTGCTGTTATAGCAGCATTTTTTGGCCACTAGTGGAAAAACTTTTAACCCCCCCACTGGCGGCCGATTAAATAGTTAAAAGCGCCTGTGTTGCAGTGCTGCCGAAGCACTTCGGCAGCTCTGCCCATTCATTTTAATGGGCAGGTCGTTTTGGGAGTGTTGTTTACACCGCTCCTGCACCGCCCCAAAGATGCTGCTCGCAGGACTTTTTTTCCCCATCCTGCAAGCGCACTGCCCCAGTGTGAAAGCTCTCAGGCTTTCACACTGGGGAGGTATGAGAGGTGCTTTTCAGGCACTTTACAGGCGCTATTTTTAGGGCTAAAATGCCTGAAAAGCTTCCCAGTGTGAAAGGGATCTTAATGCATTGCATGCATGAAGATAAAAAGCCTTCTGTGTGCAACAGCCCCCCCCCCCCCCAATACTTACCTGAGTTCCTTCTAACTCCATCGAATGTCTCAGCTGCCTGGGACTCCCCTCCTCATTGGCTGAGACAGTAGTGCAGCACCATTGGCTCCCACCGCTGTCAAAGTCAGTCAGTGAGAAAGTATAGGGGGTGGGGCCAGGCCGCAGCTCCGTGTCTAAATGGACACAGAGAGCTGTGACTCGGGTCGAGTGCCCCCACAGCAAGCTGCTTGCTGTGGGGACACCCAACAGGAGGGGAGGGGCCAGGAGCTCCAACCAGGGACCCGAGAAGAGGAGGATCCAGGCTGCTCTTTGCAAATCCACTGCACAGGGGAGGTAAGTATATAACATGTTTATTTTTAATTTATACATGCTTTCTGTAATGAGGGACTGTCCTACTAAAATGAGGATAGTGGTACAGGTGATTAAACTAAATGTAAATCTGACCACACACAATGGTCTAGAAACTGCTAGACCCTTTTGCAAGTGTGCGAAAGTCCGGGTCCAGTCACTGACTCTCTGCTCTCCCCCCCCCCCCCCCCCCCCCGAGCTCACTGGAGCGATGGGCTGTGGAGAAGGCGGGATCGGCCAACTCAGGCTTTTAGCGGCTTTCTGAGAGGCTGAGCCAGGTGCCGGTCCAGGCATGTGGCCAGGACTGTCTTAATGAGTGGGCACACCTGGGCACTGCCTGGGGGCCCCTGCACTTTCTCCAAAGCAGCTGGTCCTTGAGCCCATGCTGCCCCAAAATTGGGGGCCCCATGATGGCACTGAGAGTGATGGATACACAGGGGGGCAGGCTGGCAGCAGTGCGCTGTGCTGAGCAGAACGATACCTATTATTTCACAGCCAGCAGGGAGGGGCAGGGTCAAAGCTTCAGTGATGCTCTGACCCCGCCCCATGCAGCTTGAATGCTCGGGGGTCGAAGGCCGCAGGGTAGGAGCTGGAGTGGGAGCTGCTGAGTCGGCCGCACTGAGAGCCCACATGCAGAAGTGGCATTGTGGATGGTGTCATGGTGAGCCCAGCTGTCCAGCAATGTTTGCACCAAAGGGCTTGGAATGCCCAGAGGGATGCTCCCTCCTCTGCAACTCCTTCTGCCTGCTTGATTGGTATAGGTGAGTCCAGTGCTGGAGGTGGTCACATAGCCAAAAGTTCACATGCACTGTACTACAGCAGAACTAAAACCTTTTTGGGTGGGTAGGGTAATAAGGGTTATAACCCCAATCCATTATTGTTTTCCCATATATCTCCCATTGGGGAGATTTCCTTCCTGTCAATCATGCAAAACAGGAATTGAGAGAAAAAAATTGTCTAAAAAGAGAGGAGATCACACAATCTGTGCAAAATGGCTGTCAGACTACTTCCATCTCATAGTTAAATAGTTAGTCTGGTTAATAAAGGACACAAAGTCCATCTAGTTCAACCAATAAAAAGGGGAAAACTAAAAAAATGTCTTGTGTGTGGGCTGCTTAATGGAGATTGGTTGACCCTTTTGTTCAAATTAGCATTAAATCATTGTTTTATTTTTGGTCAATGTGCTTACAGCTAACTCAACAGACCATTCAAGCATATTGTATATGTACAGGAGGAGCACACAGCTATGTAACAGGATACAGTGAGAGGAACTATCACATCACAGCAGTTTCTATACTGGCCTATTTTCAGCACAAGGTTGTGGGGAGAGAATGTCAGTACAAAAAGAAGGGGGATGGGGAGGAGTAGAGCCAGCTTCAATGCTGCATTTGTGCAAAGCAAAAAGAATGATTTTATATACGGTATGCTAATTTTAAAATGACTTTACAGTGCATTAAATGAAATAAGTTAAAAATAAAAACCTGGTGTGTGTGTGTATATAATTATTATATATATATATATATATATATATATATAATTTATGGTCATGGCCCTAAGACTGAGACCGATATGGATCACATAAACACGCGACAAGACATACAACATAAATAGATCTAAGGTGTGCCTTTCGTGGTCTGGTCGGTATGCCAGGAAAAGGGGGCATACCCAAGGTAAGTAATGGGTAATTATGGAGAAGGATATGTCAAAGTGCCCTGAAAAAGGGGAGGGAGGGTATCGTGCACTGGAACCGACAAGCAGCATGGGCGAGTGGGCGGGCTGCTCAACCACTTGACCACTGGGCACCCCCTTAATAACCAGACCAATTTTCAAGTACAAATACCCCCCAAATGACCCCTTTTTGGAAAGTAGACATTCCAAGGTATTTAGTAAGAGGCATGGTGAGTTTTTTGAATTTTTTCCCACAATTCTTTGCAAAATCAAGATTTTCTTTTCTTTTTTCACAAAATTGTTATATTAGCAGGTTATTTCTCACACACAGCATATGCATAGCACAAATTACACCCCAAAACACATTCTGCTATGCCTCCTGAGTATGGCGATACCCCATTTGTGAGAGTTTTACACAGCGTGGCCACATACAGAGGCCCAACATGCAGGGAGCGCCATCAGGCGTTCTTGGAGCATAAATTACACATATCATTTCTTGACTACCTCTTACACTTTTGAAGGCCCTGGAGAACCAGGACAATGGAAACGCCCCAAAAATGACCCCATTTTGGAAAGAAAACAACCAAATGTATAATATGTGAGGCATATCGAGTCCTTTTGAACATGTCATTTTTTTTCTACAAGTTTTTGTAAAATGTGTAAAGAAAATGAAAATTATTATTTTTTTTTTTTTTACACAACGTTGTCCATTTACACAATAACATGTACATACCAAAAATGACACCCCAAAATAGATTCTTCTACTCCCGAGTACGGCGATACCACATGTGTGAGACTTTTCCACAGCGTGGCCACATACAGAGGACCAACATGCAGGGAGCACCGTCAGGTGTTCTAGGGACATAAGTTTCAAATCTAATTTGACTACCTATTACAATTTTGTGAGGCCGGGTACGGCTGAGTATGGCAGAGTTATGCAGAGTATGGATGGGTGAGCATAGATGGATGGATCTGTCACTGAGCAGCGCTGTGGGCACTACACATGCAGCCCACAGAGCTGCTGTCACCGATCTCTCCCCTCTCTGCTCACACTGGACGGAGAGGGGAGGGAGGAACCAGAAATCACGCCGTTTTTTTTTACATGTGATCGCTCCATCTTTTAATGGAGTGATCACGTGGTAAACGCCCGCGAACAGGTCACGGAAGTTCTCAGGTGCGCGCCCCAGGGGGCGCACGAGAGCGGGATTCTGGGAGGACATCACTGTACGCCCTCCCAGAGTTAAGCAACTGCCCTGTAGCCGTCTTTCGGCTATGGGTCGGTTACTAAATAAATTCAGGCCACCATACTGGCCTTCTTACTTATGGTTGTGGCCCTAAGACTGAGACCGATATGGATCACATAAACACGGGACAAAACATACAACATAAATAGACCTGAGGTGTGCCTGGGTGGTCTGGTCGGTATGCCAAGAAAGAGGGCAAAAGACTCAGATAGGGTAATAATTCTTTATTGGTTTAGTGGTTTATTGAGCCAGCCTGGTGAAGGCCTGTGCCATTTCCAGCTGAGAATTTGGGATGTATGTATCGAAGCAAGTGGACTTCCATCTGCCTTACTTCTTGATCATGTGGTCGGGTACCCCGTGCTAGGATGCAGTAGAAGCCGCTCCAATCTGGAAGGAGTGTCCAGAGAACTGCCTGGGGTCAAGGCCCAAGTTGACTAGAAGGATCCTGACATGTCTGATGAACTGGCTGCCACTCAGGAAAGGTTAGCAGCAGGCTACTATCAGATTGCCTGGGTAGCTTGGACAGTAGTTGGTCAAATCCCGCCACTGGGCACCAGGCGTTATTGGTTTTAAACAGCTTGTTGTCAACCCCGGAATCAGTTTGTTGGGTTTTGGAGACTGTAAGATGCAGAGAGTAGCGGTCCTGAAAACGAGTTAGGTGATGTCTGAGCAGTGTTTGACTGCCGGTGCCATTAACGGTAAATTCACTAGGTCGCAGAAAACCATAGAAGGCCAAGTAGATGGCTGCTTGGATGACCAGGCTAGGCAAAAGCCCAAACAGACAACGGGTAAGGATTTCAGACATGCCTCTAAAGATGGCACTCGTGACAGGTAGGCGTTTGCCGCTGGCTACGGGCTGGTGTTTCTGGACGCCCCTTAGGAGAGACCTGATGGCATGGGCCGTAAATACTGATGGTTTACTGGGGTCCTGTAAGGACAGAAAGGGCTGGCTGCCAGCTAGATATTCTGGCGAACCAGTGGCAGACGAAAAAAATAGCCTCAAAGCCCGTGGAGGCTGCAGCATTGATGACCACCTGTGGTGACTGAGCTGATCCTGCCGGGATGAACATTGAAATGTCGTTCTAGTTGGTGAGGAACTCGTCCCACATAGCTAAGTCTGCTATTGCTGCTTGGTCTAGTTTGAGACCAAGTCTGGATCTTGCACTGGTGTGAGAATAAATGTATGATGTGTGATATAAAGGACCGCCCTTGAGTAAAAATCCTCATAGTGAAGTTGAGCATCCCTAGTAAGTTTGCAACTGCCTTCTGGAGCACCCTTACAACAGGGTGAAGTCATGGATAACTGTCCTGATACAGGCTAGTTAGTCAGGAGGCAGAGAAGTTTGCAAGGCACATGTATCCAGAGTGACACCTAGGAAGTTTTATAAAGTGTGCCGGGCCTTCCACTTTATGCTCGGCTATGGGCACCTTGAGGTTGCTAAACACTATTCTCTACTTGTCTATATCTGCCAGGGGTGTGCCTATTTCGATGAGCAGGAAGTCAGAGGTAGTGGATGACCGTCTAACAGTGGGCCTGGTGTGACAGAATCCATGTGAGGGCCTGAGCAAAGATATCGAACAGCCACGGGCTGCTCTTGGATCCGAAAGTCAGCTTGGTGGCGAAGTAATAAGACTCCGTCCACTTAATACAGTGCCACTGTAAGAGGAATGGCGCGATAGGTAGGAATTTGAACGCATTTGAGATGTCTGCTTTGGACAGCCAGGCACTGGGACCTAGCCCAATGATGGCCAGGTCAACTGAGGCATATTTGAGGGGAAATTCCTGCATTCGTGGGTGGCCAGAGGTAAGGTGATGAGGCCGGTGTGGATCTCCGCTGTGAAACCGTGCATCAGGAATATGGCCTGTGTAGAGAGATAGAACCCCAACCAACTGACATCTATCTGGCATAGTCAGGACTTTCCCTACTGTTTCAGTTGACAGGTGGCCTTCGGGTGTGCTTTATGGCATGCTGTGCAAACGTGGAAAAGCCTGCACTGGCCATGGAAGCATCTGCCCTGATTGTAATTGTTACATATGGTGGCATCCCCTACTGAAAAAGGCAGGTCGTCCTAGTCTGTCCAGTTGCCGTGATTGATCGGGGGCTGGCCAGCCCTGACCGGTGCCGGAGTTGGAAGGGAGGTAGAAGGGACCCCTTATGGCAGCATCAGAGCACCAATTTTCTGTGTGGGTAGCAGGCTGGCAAATAGTACAAAGCGGGGAGCGGAGGCCTGCGAAGTGGCGGCAGAACAGCTCTGTGTCAGAAACACTCCAGTCTGTCTTGACCTGGACCTGGCTGAGCCTGGCAGCTGCCTTGGCCGAAAATGACCGGTGGTAATCGTAGAAGTCGTAATCGTAGAATTGACCATGACTGTGTAGAGATATAGATCCAGCTCTTGCCTTTTGCTGGGGGCGGCTGGAGCAGACAACATCTCTAAACATCCTGAATGGCAGGATAACGAAGAGAGTGTTACGAAGAGATGCAACAGTGGATAGAGAGCAAAGAGGGGCACAGAAACGCAGTTAAGAAAAGACCCGTGAACTACACACCTGACTGGCTCCCTGGTAGTGAGGTCCTGGCACAGATCGAGACTGGGTCCACCAGAAACCTGTGGTGAGGGTGACATAAGTGTAGCATATACTCCTTTTAACTGAAATGAACTGGCCCACCCCTGTCATGCTGACCCTGGTGAAGATGCCAACTGTGTGTTCTTCCCCTTCTTCTTTTTTTTTTTTTTTTTTAGGGAGATAACATCCAACCTGGTGCAGGATGGAAACCTGAACTCGATTAACCTAAGGGAGAAAGACAGAGAAAATGATGAGTGGCCCGCATGCAGCTGGAGATAAATGGCCAACTGGGTGCTGATACATGTTTGCGTGGCTGATTGTGTGCCACTGAGGTGTGTTTGCAAGTTTGGTTTTGTAGGCGGGTTCGCGCGTAGGTACTGCAAAATGTTTTATGCTACTGGAGATGATATTGTGTGGTTGCAAGGGTCTCAACTGGGGTCAGGTTGCTGAAATGATATTGCGTGGTTGCAAGGATCTCAATGACTGTTGGGTTGCTGGGATGATTGCGTGGTTGCAAGGGTCTGATGCGTGTCGGGTTGCTGAGACGATATTGCGTGGTTGCAAGGGTCTCAAATGAGTGTCAGGCTGCTGTGACGGCTTTGCGTGGTTGCAAGGGTCTTACTGAGTGTTAGGCTGCTGAGGCGATTTGCGCGATTGCAAGGGTCTCGACGAATGTGGGGTTGCTGAGACAATATTGCGTTTGCAAGGGTCTCTAATGAGTGTCATGCTGCTGAGACAATTTTTGCATGGCTGCAAGGGTCTCAATGGGTGCCAGGTCGCTAAGATGGTATTGCATAGTTGCAAGGGTCTCAAATGAGTTGGGTTGCTGAGAGGTTTTGCGGGGATTTGCAACGGTCTCAGTGGTTTGCAACTCAACATGGGATAAGGACAATGTTTATACGATTCGTAAATTCATAGGGGGAACTAACGAATGACATGGGAGACAACGAATGGTAACAAATTCATATGACATATCATAGTGAGTTCGCATCGGACTGTATCGGGTGTGCAACGTATTAGGGAAGTGTGGCGTGGTTCTGTGCATGAGGTCCTTAAGAATACGTTTGGTATAGTAACATGGATGAGAGAAGCAGTGCGTATGAATGATTCGTAAGTTCTGCTACGGGAACTGAACACATGACATGGGTGACACAACGAGTGGCCACGAATTGACATGACAAAACATGGTAACAGATCCTACCTGCAACAGTGGGCCGTGCGACTGAGTTTGCATCTGACAGTAGCGGGTATGCAATGTCTCAGAAGAGTGTGGTGTGGTGCAATGCATGACCCACACAAAATAACTTTGGCAAATAAACGGGAGAAGAACCGTGTGTGAACGATTCGTAAGTTCCACAGCGGGAACTGAACACACAGCATGGGGAATACAACGAATGGCAAAGTATGCAACGTATCTGATACTTGTGTGTTGCGTTGTTTCCGCAATGCGGGAGCCCTGACCCTGTGACATCACACGGAAGAGTTAAAGCTGTTATAGCGGCAAAGGGTGGGCCAACTCAATATTGAACCCTACGGACTAAGATTGGGATGTCATTAATGTTCATGCGTGTGTAAAGGCAGGCATACCAATACTTTTGGTATATGTGTAGCACAAACCCCTGAAGGAGCTGCTGGTTTAATATGGGCTTACCGTTACCTTCTTGACCTCGTAGATGTCTAGGTGTTTCCCGAGGTAGATGGCCAAAGAACTGTAGAAACTGACACTGGATCCGCTTTGGGATTTTTATTTGCAAAAAAGGGTAGACAAACACAGTCTCTCTCAATAGGGATAGAGGGTTCAGGTAGAAAGTTCAGGTACTCTTGGAACTGCTCAAAACTGAAAGTCTCTCACTATAGAATCCAGAGAATAGCCACTCACAACTGGATTTTCACAGCTATCGGATAAACCTCCTCTCACTAGGTTTAGCAGCCGATAGATTATTCAAATAGAGCAAGGTCTCTGCCACAGACTTGGTTGTAGAACTTGTGAATAAAAGTCTATGCCACAGACACTTGGTTGTAACTGAAGGATATAGACCCGAGGTGCCCAACCAGTGGCCCGGGGGCCACACGTGGCCCGCGGTGCCCTCTGATGTGGCCCGCGACCTCCTGCTTTGGGATAGCAGGTTTGCAAGCCCAAATTGCGGGTTGCTGATCCGCCATCCCAGAGCATCAGTGTTTCTGAATGAAGCCAGCAGTAGATGAAGCAAGTGGTTGCGGAGTGAGCAGGGCCGCATATGCGGATGCTTTCTATATAACGCCGGCTCCTGTCACAAGCGAAGTGATGCCAAATGCACTCTGCCTGGTACAACAACAGCCGGCGATACCTGAATAGAAGACTGTTATTAAAGGTAAGTTTATTACTAAAAAGTGTATATATGAGCATATCTGCAGTGGTTACTGGGCTGCTTTCAAACTGATCTGCAGGTGCACTTTCGGCTTACCTGCACTGAGTCATAGACCTGTGTTATTACCTGCGGGTATGGTGTGCTTTCAGAAAGTGCGCCACACCTGCAGTATATGTGCAGCTAACCCAGGAAAGCCACAGGTCCACTGCGCTGCACCCGCACGGCAAGTAAACTAAAGCACATCAGTGTGAAAGCAGCCTTAGACACCTTTCACATGATCGGTTCAACCCACACGGACACTCTATTCACCTCTATGGATCGGCAGATGTAAACGGACTTGTGTCCATTTGCAGCCACCTACCTCCAACTGTCCCCTTCCATCTGGTTGGATCAGATGAGAGGGCCCACAGAGTAGAGTGGGCTGTGTCTGTGTCCGCTCTGCGTATACAGAGTGGACACAGATCTGTCAATCGTCCGCTCCACTTATTGTGGCCCGCGATCAGTTACCAAGTTGCTTAAGTGGCCCTTGCTCTTCAAAAGGTTGGGCACCCCTGATATAGACAAACTTAGGGGACCCTCATAAGGTACCAGTATCTTGCAGCTGGACCAGCGATACCGTATGAGCGTGGATTCACTTGGCGTCTTTCAACTTAGCTTCCAGGCTCTTGCTGAGGAACCAGCCTTGTGCGTGGCCCTCTTCCGAAGAGTCCTCCCCTGGTTGCTTTCTCAGTTGCTGGGCCTCTCCACAGATGAGACAGCCCCGGACCACCTTGGAATCCTCCTTCCAGTTACTTTGCCTCGGGCTAGCCAGCCCTGAGACTCGAAATTGGATGGATCTGCACCCCAGGCCATGAGGGCCCTGAGGGCTGGTCAGGAGGACCAGGACCAACAGACAGAAAGATCTTCTGGACCGGAACCCAGAAGCATGTGATTTCAGTACCTTAAGTACCCTCTCCCAGAATTCACAGCAAGATGACACACTCACTGGTTGGTTCCGAGAGAGATTTGCAACCAATACGCCCAGCCAAACTGCGCTCTCGTGCCTGTCAAAGGTGACAACGACACCTATGGCCAAGCAGAACCCAGTGCAATCCAGCCAGACTGGTACTGAAACCATAATTTAGTACAATTAACCCCAAAACCCAACTGTTGTTCCAGGAACATTAAATTTACAAAACACATAGCGCGTGCTCGTTAGGAGCCCGGCGCTACATATGTATTTATCTCAGGGAACGCTAACGGTCCATAGTCCATAGGTTGGGGGTGCAATACTTACCTTGCCCCGGGTGCTGGCAACGCATGCTAAGCTACAGCACCTCTGCAGTACAATTGCAATAGAGATATTTATTGGTTTGAAGGTGGACAGATATAATATCATGAGATTAATGGGGGATGAGGCTGTGTGGCCAGTGTCACCCCACACATGTCTGTACAATTATATCTACATCTAATGATTATACAGTGTGGCTGTAATGTGCGTGGCTGAGTGTTCATGAGGGAGCGCCATGTACATCTTTCTTCAAAAAAATCCTTCGCTTCATGTGTTCTTTTATTCATACAAAGCTAAACTCTGCCCACCACGATTTCTACTGCAGTGTAGGAAAGTACGCACCTTCTAGATCTTTCTGGGTAAGACATGGTAACACTGAACATTTTTTAGCTCAAAAGTTTTGTCTTTTCGTTCTTGTTACTTCTGTATATAGAGACTGCTTGTAGGGCTTCCAAACTGACAAGCTTGCAGTAATAGCTTTGTGCAAAGCTCCCAACTGTCCCTGATTTCGAGGGACTGTCCCTGATTTGGAGCAATGTCCCTCTGTCCCTCATTCCTCCTCATTTGTCCTTCATTTTAGCCTGATCTATATAGATGTATATAAAATTCACTTTTTATCTATCAAAAAGTGTTTTCCAGTGCTAAACCTTTCATCTGATTTCTAAGTTGCTGTATTTGTAAAGTCCAAAAGCCAATATAAAGAAATAGTAGTGGTATAAAAAGCACTTGTGGGTTTAACCAATCTTGTTTTTTTTTGTACAGTTCTCCTTTAAGGGGGTGTGTCCTATGCCTGCATACTTTTGCTGATAGGTGTCCCTCATTCCCATCTCAAAAAGTTGGGAGATATGGCTTTGTGAGTAACTCTGTTTATTACATCAGATACGGTAGATAGATAGCTGAGGCTGAATAAACAAAACCAAAGAATGATATCGTTAATAATTCACATATTAACCACTTGACCACTGAGCACTTAAACACCCTTAATTACCAGACTAATTTTGAGCTTTCGGTGCTGTACCCATATGACATTTTTGTCCTTTTTTTCACACAAATAGAGCTTTCTTTTGGTGGTATTTAATCACCACTGGATTTTTTATTTTTTGCGCTATAAAAGAAGAAAGACTGAAAATTCTGTAGAAAAATGAATTTTTCTTTGTTTCTGTTATAAAATTTAGCAAGTTTGTAATTTTTCTTGATACATTTTGGCCACAATTTATACTGCTACATATCTTTGGTAAAAATAAGTACAAATTGGGGTATATTATTTGGTCTTTGAAAGTTATAGAGTCCACAAGCTATGGTGCCAATATCTGAAAATGTATCACACCTGATGTACTGACGGCCTATCTCATTTCTTGAGACACTAACATGCCATAAAAGTACAAATACCCCCCAAATGACCCCTTTTTGGAAAGAAGACATTCCAAGGTACTTAGAAATAGGCATGGTGAGTTTTTTGAAGTTGTCATTTTTTCCCACAATTCTTTGCAAAATCAAGATTTTTTTTTCTTTTTTTTTTTCACAAAATTGTCATATTAGCAGATTATTTCTCACACACAGCATATGCATACCACAAATTACACCCCAAAACACATTCTGCTATTACTCCCTAATATGGCGATACCACATGTGTGAGACTTTTACACAGCGTGGCCACATACAGAGGCCCAACATGCAGGGAGCACCATCAGGTGTTCTGGAGCACCCAGGCCAATTCTGACATTTCTCTCCTACATGTAAAAATCATCATTTATTCACTAGAAAATTATATAGAACCCCAAAACATTATATATGTTTTTTTTTTAGCAAAGACCCTAGAGAATGCAATGGCGTTGCAACTTTTTATCTAGCACGATACGCGTTTTTTTTGAAAAAAATATGTTTTGTGCTTTACAAAAAACAAAACCGTAAATTCAGCCCAATGTTTTTGCATAATGTGAAAGATGAAATTACGCAGAGTAAATAGATACCCAACATGTCACGCTTCAAAATTGCACACACTCGTGGAATGGCACCAAACTTTGCTACTAAAAAATCCCAATAGGCGACGCTTTAAAATTTTTTTACTGGTTACATGTTTTGAGTTACAGAGGAGGTCTAGGGCCAAAATTATTGTTCTCTCTATAATGTTCGCAGCGACACCTCACATGTGTGGTTTGAACACCGTTTTCATATGTGGGTGGGACTTAGGTATGCGACTATGCGTTCGCTTCTGCATGCGAGCACACGGGGACAGGGGCGCTTTAACCACTTCCCATCCGTAGGCTGTCATATGACGGCCTCTACTTTCCGGGGGTATATCTGAATGATGCCTGTAGCTACAGACATCATTCAGATATTGCCGTTTTCAGGAGGCGATTTCCTGCACCATAAGAAGGATCATAGCGGCTGTTCCAACGCTTGATCGTTCTTATGGGCGGCGGGAGGGGACGCCCCCCCTCCCGCCGCCCTCCGGTGCTTCTACCGACTCACCGCTTCCATCGGTGAGTCGGACACAGGATCCGCCGGCCCCCGGATGATGACCATAGAGATTTCCGGCGGACCAGATGGTAGCCGGAGTCTCTATGATCGTTCGGATCGTTCGCGATGATATGACGTCACGCCTGGCGTCTGAATTCAAATAACGCCGCCGCCTCGGCTGGGAAGCGGTGATCTTTTTTTTTTTTTTTTTTATTTTAGGCTTCCCAGCCTAGAGGTGAGATGTGGGGTCTTATTGGCCCCATATCTCACTGTAAATAGGTCCGATCATGTAATATTCCTATTACAAGGGATGTTTACATTCCTTGTAATAGGAATAAAAGTAATACATTTTTTTTTTTTTTTTAAAGTGTCAAACTCAAAAACTAAAAGTCAAATTAACAATAATAACATTTTTTTTTTTTTTAAAGCGCCCCTGTCCCCGTGAGCTTGTGCGCAGAAGTGAACGCATACGTAAGCCCCGCCCACATATGAAAACGGTGTTCAAGCCACACATGTGAGGTATCGCTGCGAACGTTAGAGCGAGAGCAATAATTCTAGCCCTAGACCTCCTCTGTAACTCAAAACATGTAACCAGTAAAAAAATTTAAAGCGTCGCCTATGGGGATTTTAAAATACCAAAGTTTGGCGCCATTCCACGAGCGCGTGAAATTTTGAAGCGTGACATGTTTATCTATTTACTCGGCGTATCTTCATCTTTCACATTATGCAAAAAAAAAAATTGGGCTAACTTTACTGTTTTTTTTTTTTTTTTTAAGCATGAAATTGTTTTTTTTCTG
The DNA here is from genome assembly GCA_028564925.1 of Lithobates sylvaticus. Lineage (NCBI taxonomy): Eukaryota > Metazoa > Chordata > Amphibia > Anura > Ranidae > Lithobates > Lithobates sylvaticus. The sequence continues at coordinate 99,317,579 of CM053034.1, read as the reverse complement.
AAAAAAACGTGTTCGAAAAATTGCTGCGCAAATACTGTGCGAGATAAAAAGTTGCAACGACCGTCATTGTATTCTCTAGGGTCTTTGCTAAAAAAACATATATAATGTTTGGGGGTTCTATGTAATTTTCGAGCAACAAAAATTATGAATTTTATATGTAGGAGAGAAATGTCAGAATTGGCCTGGATGCGAAGTGGTTAAAAAAAGAAAATAATTTTTTATTGTTCACTTTACTTTATTTATTTTAGTTTGACACTTTTTTACCCCCAAAAAAATTTTTTGATCACTTTTATTCCTAATACAAGGAATGTAAACATCCATTGTAATAGGAATATGCATGACAGGTCCTCTTTACAGTGAGATATGGGGTCAATAAGACCCCATGTCTCACCTCCTAGGCTGGAAAGCCTGAAATAAAAAAAAAAAAAACAATCCTGGCTTCGATCGCAGGGGGTATGGCTGGGCATCGCAGGGGGTATGGCTGGGCATCGCAGGGGGTATGGCTGGGCATCGCAGGGGGTATGGCTGGGCATCGCAGGGGGTGTGGCTGGGCATCGCAGGGGGTGTGGCTGGGTATCGCAGGGGGTGTGGCTGGGTATCCATCCAACCATGCTCAGCCATCCCTCCATACCCTGCAATACACTGCAGGCTATTGCTGTGTATTGCAGGGTATGGAGGGGTGGCTGAGCATGGATGGATGGATCGGTGGTGACTGCAGAGCAGGCTGTGGGCACTACAGATCCCGCCCACAGCACTGCTGCCACCAATCCCTCCCCCTCTCCTCTCACACTGTACCGATCGGTACAGAGAGAGGAGGAGAGAGGAACCGGCGTCATGAAATTACGCCGGTTTGCTTACATGTGATCACTCCGTCATTTGACAGAACGATCACGTGGTATATGGCCGCGATGAGCGGCCGTTTCCGTTTACCGTAATCTGCCGGGTCCTCTGGACCCGGTGATTACGGATGTTCTCGAGAGCGTGCCCCAGGGGAATTCTGGGAGGACGTCACTGTATGCCCTCCCAGAGTTAAGCAACCACCCTGTAGCTGTCTTTTGGCTATGGGCCGGTTGTTAAGCGGTTAAAGAGGAACTGCAGTCTGCTCACATAATTTGTAAGAAAGGCATCTTTGCCATTCTGAAGCTTCCCTCCAACCACTTTGCATATTATTTTATATATACTGTGATTCTGTACTTGCCAAATATGCTGCAAAAATCTCCCTCCACTGAGTCTGGCTGTAACCATTTTAACTGTGAGCAGCTGAAGCTGCTGCCTGTTCACTTCCTGGATTTACACAGACACACAGAGGCACAGCTCTCATTTGCCCTCTTATGACTCATTCCCCCTCCCTTCCTGGCAAACTCACAAGAGTGAGAGAGAGTTGTGCGTGATGTCATAAGCCTAGGCTAATGACCAGACAAGAAACAGGAAGTGGGCTGTATAAGGTATTTACTGGCAGGAAAAAAAAATGTTACTATCCAAAGTTAAGATTTAAGAAGATTTAATAGATGGAAAGATGGAAAAATTACTGAAGGTCTGCTTTAATAAAATTAATAAATATATATATATATACATTTTAACAAGTACAGGGCAGTGTAATTTTCCAGCTCTTTGGATGTATGAGAAGATAATTGATACTTATTAACCACTTAAAGCGATCCTGCACTGACAAATAAAAAAAACTTACTTCTTTGAGTGGTGCAGAGTTCCTACGTCCGTTTTTCTGTAGAAAGATTACTTATAAAAACATCGCCTGAGCGATGTCATTTTGCTTGTGAAACCCACAAGCGAACACTTCCTGGTTCCCTTCTGTTTCCCGTACCAGCATGCATTGCCGGTTGCCGCGCATGCTCAGTAGCTTCACAGCTACGATCGGCGTAATCGGGACGGTTATCATGGCAACGGGTGACGTCGCCATGCAAATCACGCGAGATTTCACGTCGGAACCCCCGCAATGTCTCCTGGGATTGATTACACAAGATCCCAGGAGACACAGCGAAATGAACAGGAAATGACGCCGATCCCCGCTGAGAGCCCGCCCACCCCCGCAGGGAGAAGAAAACAGATAAGGCAATCAGGAAAGGTAAGCTTAAAAGATGCAGAATTGAACCATCAATTCTGTCATCTTGCATGCTAGAGAAGCCATAAAGACATACTTCTATGGATGGGTGCAGAACCGCTTTAAGCCCCGGACCATTTGGCTGGCAAAAGACCAGAGCGTTTTTTGCGATTTAGCACTGCGTCGCTTTAACTGACAATTGTGCGGTCGTGCAACATGGCTCCCAAACAAAATTAATGTCATTTTTTCCCCATAAATAGAGCTTTCTTTTGGTGGTATTTGATCACCTCTGCGGTTTTTATTTTTTGCGCTATAAACAAAAAAGTAGCGACAATTTTGAAAAAAACGCATTATTTTTTTACTTTTTGCTATAATAAATATCCCCCGAAAATATATATAAAAAAAACTTTTTTTCCCCCTTAGTTTAGGCTGATACGTATTCTTCTACATATGTTTGGTAAAAAAAAAACACAATAATCGTTTATTGATTGGTTTGCGCAAAAGTTATAGCGTCTACAAAATAGGGGATAGTTTTATGGCATTTTTATTAATACAATTTTTTACTACTAATGGCGATCAGCGATTTTTTTTTTTTATCGTGACTGCGACATTACGGCGGACACATCGGACACTTTTGGCACTATTTTGGGACCATTCACATTTATACAGCGATCAGTGCGATTAAAAATGCATTGATTACTGTGTAAATGTGACTGGCAGTGAATGGGTTAACCACTAGGGGGCGCTGTAGGGGTTAAGTGTGTCCTAGGGAGTGATTCTAAGGCCCCTTTCACACTGGGGCAGGAGCGGCGTCGGCGGTAAAGCAGCGCTATATTTAGCGCTGCTTTACCGTTGTTTTAGCCGCGGTATTCGGCTGTTAGCGGCCAAAAAAGGGTTAAAACCCCAAGCAAAGCGCTGCGGTGTCCCATTGATTTCAATGGGTATGAGCGGTATAGGAGCGGTGAATACACCGCTCCAAAGATGCTGCTAGCTGGACTTTTTTGACCACTAGCGCACCCTCCGGCTTTCACACTGGAGTGAATGGATGGGGCTGGACTTTTTCAGGCGCTGTACAGGTGCTATTTTTAGCGCCGTAGCGCCTGAAAAACGCCCCAGTGTGAAAGGGGCCTAACTGTGTGTGTGTGTGGGGGGGGGGGGGGTGCTATGTGTGACAGGACACTGATCACCACTCCCTATTACAGGGGCGGTGGTCAGTAGGCAGAACGAGGAAATGCTTGTTTAAATATCAGCATTTCCCCGCTCTTCCTCTCCCTGCGATCACACTCACGGAGGTGCCCGCAAACCACTTCCTAAAGGGCAACATACAGGTACGTTAATATGCCTGTACGTGCCCTTCTGCCGGCGTATATTGGCGTGAGCCGGTCGGCAATCGGTTGTATGCCCCCGAAAAAAAACACCAGTAAGTCAAAGGCATAATGAGCTAGTATGCACCGCATACTAGCTCATTATGAAATACTTACCTCAGAACGAAGCTCCTTGTCACCGCAGGAGGAAGCTGACATTTTCCCTCTGTGGGTCTTTCAGGTTGGTGGCTCCGGCGCTGTGAGTGACCAGAGCTGTGATGACGTCACTCCCGTGCATACGCGCGGAAGCCCTCCGTTCAGACACAATACGCCAGACCTTTGCTGCGCATGCGTTGCTGACGTCAGAGGCTGCATGCAAGGTGGATATCTCCTAAACCGTACAGGTTTAGGAGATATTAATTTTATCCACAGGTAAGCTTTATATATATATATATATATATATATATATATAGGCTTATCTGTAGGTAAAAATGACGAAGCTCACAATACGCTTTGAATACAAGTCTCCTTCTCCTGAGGTGACATTTATTCTTTGTGATACACATACTGAGGTACTTTGTGCCTATCACATACATATTTCCCTATTTGTTCATAACTTGCTATTACACCATAATTACATTTCCTATGAAAAAATGAGTTTATAGCTTTCTGTTACTAAGTTACTAAAGTAACTTCTTTTTATTTCTGAACGTTCTAGAAAGTAAGAAAGAAAAAAAAAAAAAACAGCTCATTATTTATCTAGCGTCTCCTCAGAACCAGTTTAGACCAGTCTGAGCCGGATCTATTTTTTACTGCAGTAAATATCCATCCGCTTAATACTTTTTGTCTCGAAGATGGCATGTGTGAAATAAGATCCATCCGCCGCGGTTTACTGCTGTATACTTCCGCCGGATTATGTGAGGGGAGAAGCGGCGCGTCTCGTTTTAAAACGTTATCGTCTTCTAACGTTTGTGTGATAAATAAAGATATTGAATTAGCAGAATGTTACACGGTGTACAGACTCGGGAAACGCTAAATTAAGTAGAATTGAGGAGCACTAGAAAGGGAGTGGCCGAGGCGCATGCGCACAAAAACGGTCCTCGGAGTTCTAAAAACTTCCAGTTTGTTTTTTAGTCGTATTTGAAATAAGGGGTGGTGTAATTTCTTGACTAATTTGTTAGCACTTTGGTCGAACGAGAGCACCGCAGACATACCCTCCGAGTACAAACAGGCGGGAGTGGAAACTTTACGTGTGGGACTACTTTTCCAGTCAGTTTGGCGGAAGGATACAAGTACAGAGTGCATGCATTGAGGTCTATATAAGAGACGGGAGCGGGCGGGCGAAGAATAATTCGGGTGGAAGATGAGGAGGAAGAGAAGAAGAAGAGAGAAGTGGCGGCTGAGCCGAGGCACAGAGGGGCTGCGCTGACATGGATGGTATGTATATAGTGCGTGTCAGTGGTGAGTATGGGTCTGGGTACAGGAAAGCTTCAGAGTAATCCATAATATATGTGAGTGGTCACTTATATTGTAGAACATTATGGACTGGTTCATATTAGAATGGATGTTTTTCCTCGCAGCCTATTAATTTCAGATTTACAAAAACGCTGAAAAAATAATGCAAGCACTAATGTAAGTTCTCATATTGTGCAGCGCCAAACTGCATTATACTGCGGTACCGTGTGGTTTGATGGGCTCAAATCTCAAATGTGCTGTGTTTGGGGGGGGGGGGGGGCAATAACATATAATGGCACCCACGGATATCTTGGGGGGTATTGCATTTATATTGGGGAGCACATCTTTCCCACACTGCGTGTTAGTGTGAACCGGTCCTAAGGAGGTCGAGTAAATTGCTTTACAAGTCATTTAATCTGTTCCTACATGGCATTGTGTGGGTATTTGTGCTGATCTTGTAGGGTTGGGGGGGGGGGGGGGGTGATGGATTATATATGTAGGGAGTTACATATATGTATGGTCATTTTGTGATTCCTAGGACTATTCACAAGAGCGAGGTACCGTCAAGATCTGCTGAATGTTGCTCACCCTAGGGAACTGCCGATCCCAAGGAGCCATGCATTCCGTGCCGTAACTGAGGAGCAGTGATAAGCAGGTGTATTCTGATTGTGTCTTTAGATTGAATCGGTCTGGGGGTGTCCTGTGGTGACTAATGCAGTCTTGTGACCGCATGGTCCATTATGAATGTCGCCACTAGGTGGCAGAGTGTGTGGGCGTTCAATGGTAAACAATACAGGGTGTGGCCGCTGCTGATTGTACTGCAGTCTTAAGCTGGTACTGTCTGTAATATGAATGTAGCTACTAGATAGCGCAGTGTGTGGATGTACAAATAGTGCAGCGAGTGGCTGCTAGTGACAGTACTGTCTGTAATATAAATGTTGTCACTAGGCAACACAGTGTGTGGATGTACAAATGGTTAAGGGAGTGGCAGTACTGCAGTCTTATGACAGCATTGTCTGTAATGAGTGTTAACACTAGGTGGCAGTGTGTGGGCATAAAAATGTAAATGCTGCAGGGAGTGGTCGCTGTTGACGCAGCTGCAGTCTGATCTATTATGAATGTTGCCACTAGGTGGCAGTCTGAATGTACAATAGTGACAGGAGGAAGTGTTGGTTCCAAACAAACTTTCTCAGGTGGGGGGAGGTGGGGGGGGGGGGAATTGAGTTGTCTCTAATTTTATTTTCCAGGTCTAATTTCATCCCATTTCAAGCACTGAACTGAATAAGCGACTTCATCTGTAGACTTAAACAGTCAAGTTCCATTTTAAAGGCGTTATATGCAGACATCTGGCATGGCATGGGTATTTAATTTTATCTGTAATGATTTAGGTATATTTGGGGAGAATCTAGCTTAGTTATGTATGGCCTTAGCTGTAAGGGGATGGGGGTGAATATAACTAGACCATCCTTTAGGTTTCCCATGTGGTTAGTGCGTGGATAGGTGGTTAGGTAGTTATATCTGGGTGGGGCGGGGCTATAAATGGTTATTTTTAGATTCTTTTCAGACAACACCCAAGCAGTTCCGTGTGTTTCTGCCAAGGACAACAGTGGATCCTTACATGATGATTCCCCTAGCCCAAGATGTACGACCTGAGCTCAGTGTGCCTTTAGGAGTTTGAGTCCCTCCCTTGTGAGCCTGAGATGTTCCTACATGTGCCTGTGGTATTCTGCATTCCAAAGTCCCATTACTGCTGTCCCGTCAGTGGAAGGATTCCATGGTTCCTGCCGGTCATCACAACACATCCCCTGGGGTGGGACCCCTAATAAAGATGTGCTTCTAGTGTGATCCCTACCATCACTTTCCTTAATCCTTAAGGAGCCCCAAGTCTCCTGAACATTATGTTGCACTATGAAGATAATCAACCCCCTTATTAAGAACATTTTAAGTTATGAGCCATCCCCTAGATAAGGATCAAATAAATTGCAAAGCCTGCATGTTATGGACATAAAGATAGTTTTAAAAAATTCAGTGGAGCTGCAGTGAGAAGTGATATTTTTATAATTCACTGGAACCCCCATAGAAAATTGTTCAATATGTTTTTATCACTTGTACTGATATTTGCATTAAGTCACTTTGTGTGTGTGTGTGTTTGTAAACGCTGTAATTTTATAATACGAGTATTTGTGCATTTAGTGTGTGCCAGATGAGCCACGCTTTAGACTTTGTATGTACTGTTGCAGATTGCAGCTTTGTATTTGCATATTTGTGATGCCAGACAGCTTTGCCATAATTTTAGGCCTCTATAATTAGGCCAAGTAGTGGTGTCTGTGTTTTATTTAACAGCTCTTTAAATTGTGTCGTTCTTTTTATTTATTTTTTAAACAAAGCATAAAAGGTACATTTGTTGAATAAGGTATCAAATGATAAAATTACAAATATAAAAATAGCTTCGCTTTAATAATAAACATAGCTTCGCATTAACAAACTTCAAGGATGAGGACCAACAGTCATCCTGGAACATCAGCTAACCAAAGCTTCACTCAGCTGAGGATTCCCAAAGGAACAAGCTGGAACGTCAATACATATTAAATACAGTGAACAAATCATAATACCTTTAAAACTATTTAATTCCTTACTTAGCTAATATCCCTGGGTAACCACTGCTCATAACATTGGTAAACATTTGGGGTGTGCAACATGCCATGGCAGTTCTCAGGATTGGTGGGATATACAGAACATTACACAGGTCTCAGGATTGGTGGGATATACTGAACATTACGCAGGTCTCAGGATTGGTGGGATATACTGAACATTACGCAGGTCTCAGGATTGGTGGGATATACAGCACATTACTGGGGGCTAGGTATCAAAGTTATTACCAAAGCTTATCAGTTTATACCTTGTTCACCAAACATGGCTACTTGCGGGATGGTTCCACACAAATTTAACTGCATAACAAGCACTTAACACAATAAACCACCCATAGTGCTAAAAAAAGAAAATATAAAAAAAAAAGCATCAGATTAAAAGCCATCTTAATAAAAATGTTTGTCTTAATCTAAAACTGATGCTATGGCTTTAATGTGCCTTACATATGTAATATTCATGCACAAGGCCTCATGAAACAAATGCATATTAAACTAGAGAAAGCGGTCTGTTAATGAACAGCCTGTCATTTTGAAATGGCTTCAATGGAATACGTGAAACTTGGTTAAACATAGTTCTGGAATACTTGCTTTCACCATCCTATCCTAACTGTTGTCAGTGCTAGATGTGCCTTAAATCTGTGTGCTACTTGGCATCAAGTGTATAAAATATATAAATAGTGAACATTTAAAACTGTATCATGAATCTGCAACATAATAAAACCTCAGATGAAATGTAAATCTCAACCTCATTGTGGATACCACATTCAAATAAAAATAACAATTATTGGTTAAACCTCAGTCTCATTTTTATGCAAGTCTTTATAACCATTTATCCCGTTAGCCTTCCAATCAGAATAAGATTGGTAAGTGATCATTTTTACTTGAATGTTTCGGCTGTAAAATGGAGAAGTGCTGGGTAACTGTCGTGGAGCAAACGTGGAACAAAATAGTTTTGTGCTACCCATGAATATACAGAGGGATTGTGCAAATGCTCAGCAGGTATTCCATTTACTGGTTTTGCATATAGATTCTTATTTAAAGGGTAGACGTATAGGGTGTGCTAATGTTGCCTGTCATGCTTTTCCTTTCTATGCTGCTGTCATGAGCTTGGAACATGTATGCAAGCTAACAGACTGTTGTTCAATGACTGCAACCTTACTTCAGATCAATAAAAAATGTGAATGAGCCCCAGAGCTTGCATTTATTTATTCAGTGAAAACTGTTTCCATTTTATCACATATGTGGTTTAGGCTGCATGTATATAGGAACTTTATGTGCTCTTTGCAATAGATCTCGCATTTCGTTCGAGCAGGGGGTAGGCAACCTGGGGCCCTCTAGCTGTTGTAGACCTTTCCCATGAGGCATTGCAAGGCTGGCAGTTACAATTCCTCCCAGAGGCATGATGGGACTTGTAGTTGTGCAACAGCTAGAGGGCCCCAGGTTGCCTACCCCCGACATAGAGCGCATGAGGTTTTTCCTTAACCGGAGCTAGGTAAAAAGTATAAGCAAGCCCCCTAGTATTACTGCAAGGATCAGTTGTGGTTTATTGTGGATAGTTAACTTTGGTCAGCTTTGCAAAAATGTCACATACGTATTGAGAAATTCGTTTTTGTACTCTCAGAATTTTGCAGTGCTATAGTAGTAATCCTATCGAACTGCAGCAATATTTGTTTAGGTGAAAGTCCTAAATGCACAAGGTTAATCGGCTTGGCTGAAGTGAGTTTGCACCCAACCTCTCTCCATTTACTCTCATGGGGTGGAGTGATCTGCTAAAAACTACTTGTGTGACTCGCATCTGTGCTTAAGGCATTGAAGAATGTCAAATAACAGGCATAGGATTTTATATTTAGTGGTATGTGAATGAGGTCTGTGTTGGGTTAAAACCTAGTATAAATGTATGAAACCTTGTTTCTTTGTATGCTGTAGAGTAGGATGATGCCACTTGCTTTGCAGTGCTACAAAATGGTCAGTCGATGTGTATTGCTTATTGTTCCAATGTGGCTGTTAAAGTATAACCAACATTTAAAAAAAAATATTTTAGTTTTTTGATAGGAATGGGGAGGGGATTAGAACACCTGTCGGTTTTTATTGCTGTCTGTGCACCCTTTAAGGAGATTCAACCTCCCTATTTGTCCTGTTTACCATTATTAAAAGTGACATTTTAAAAGAAAATCCCACATTTTGGGTTGTCCCAAACCTTCCAGTTTTCCAATGGGTACACTAGTTCTGGGGGTCCCCAAGGGATTCCCTTTGCAGGGATGTCCTTTCATTTTCTGTTTGGCTATGAAACAGGAAGTGAAGAGAAATCTCTGTAATGGGACAGATGCAAAAAATCTGACCGGGATTATAATTCTCCCTTACTCTATCCAAAACTCTATACTTCTACTTTAACATCTTGTCTCACTCAACAGTTACCCACGTTCACATCAGGCCGTTTTGACATGTAAAACTTCCGGCAACGGCACCATCTGAAATCTGTGCAATGCCGACTTTGCAGCATCGCACTGATTCCCAAAAGTAGTTCCTGAACTACTTTTGGCAACTTTGAGGGCAATTTCAATAGACATCTGTGCAGAAACCCACACAGCTGTCTCTGAAATCACTCCCTAAGTCAGACTGAAATGTAGGTTTGAAATCATGCAAGTTCAACTGAACTCTCATGGTTCCTAACCCGCCTTCAGTGTGAACCCAGGCTTTGCGCTTATTTCAACAACTGCTGCAGTGGTGCATCTTGTCATGCTCTTATGCCCCGTACACACGGTCGGAAAATCGGACCACAAAATCCATTGGATTTTTTCCGACGGATTTTGTCCGACACTGGTGTTGCATACACACGGTCGGACAAAGTTGTCAAAAAATCCGATCATTCTGAACGTGGTGACGTTTGTTGCCTACGACGGAACTAAGTAGAGGCTAGTAGCCAATAGCTTTGGTCTTGTAATGTGATCTGAGCATGCGTGGCACTTTGTCCGTCGGAATTCGCTACACACGCTCGGAAAAAGTCTGATAGGACTTTGTTGTCAGAAAATTTGAGTGCAGGAGATAAAACTTTGTCTGTCGGAAAATCCGACGGAAAAAGTCCGATGGAGCCTACACACGGTCGGAATTTCCGACAACATGGTCCGATAGGACATTTTCCGTCGGAAAATCCGACCGTGTGTACAGGGCATTACACAAAATTGCACCAAATCCTATGTTTTTTTTTCCTCATTGTGCTCAGAGCACATTGTTGTGAAATGAAATCGTAAGCAATAAGGTTATTTGTCTTGCGCTGAGACTGCATAGCCCAACCCTGCTATTGCATTAAAGGGCTCCAAATAAAGTTAGTTTAGGTTTGTTTTAGGGGTAAACTCAAGTTTTAGTATAACTTTCAGCTAGGTAAAATTGTATCTGAACATCTTTACTCATTTACAGGGAGTGAAGTACCAGTTTTTCAGTAATATCTTCTGACAGAATAGCCAGATACTAAACTGCCCACAGTCAGGTACAAATTCCCTACTCTCCTAGTATGTATGCCTGAAATGTTCTCTAGAAAGTGTGCAGTATTTATACCACACTCTAATTGTGTTATTTCTTGTATGGTTAACATTTTGTTGCACTGTTTGGAGCAGCCAAACTATTGTCAAAGGGCCCCAAGTAAAGTTTGCATATGTTTTTTTATTTAGGGTGGGGGTAAATGAACTTTTAGCATATCATTTTTTTCCTTGAAATTGCATCTGAGCATGTTTTAACCGCTTACAGCCAACCAGTAGTGTGTTACCAGTTTGTTTTGCAGTAATATCTTCTGAATAGTCGGATACTAAACTGCCCAGTCATAGATATGAGCAAATTTCTAAAACATTCTTCAGAAAGACTTGTTATAGACTTTGTACAAGTTATAGGCTTAAATTAAATCAATAAAACCTGACAGTTGTAGGCACTGATGCAAGTCTCCACCTGCCAGTGTTTTTTTTTTTTTTTTGGGCATCTTTTTGATTTTTAACCATAGTTCTGCTTTAATCTTGTGTCTATACTTCCCCCTTAAACCTTGTGCTAAAATAATATAGCCCTGCATAGCATGTACTGTGTGCCTCTCCTCCCTGTGCATTCCTTTTATGTAAGGGTTTGCCCTGGCCCAGTTCTGAGAAGTAGAGCCAGGGGCTCGGTAGTAAAGTGGCAATCTCCCTGTTACTTGTGGTGGTTGGCTGTGCGTCGAAGAGGTGCGCTGTCTGACATTGGAGCTAGCATTATAGTTCACCTAGGGAGATGGGACAAAGTGCTACATTTACTGTACTTTGGCCCTTCTGGAACTGAATACTGTAACACTTGGTGCTTTTTCATACTTTTGTACAGAGATTGGCAGTTTTCTTTATCTCTGCAAGGGCACACATAAAATACATTTCAATGTGTCCTGTTCAGACTTAATGTAACTTTTGGGAGATCTGCAGTGCAGAAATCTGCAACATAGTTTCTGTTCTGCACAAAGTCTCAATTTATGTCTGTTTCTGTGCAAGGCAACACATTAATAGCTGAAAAATAGTAAACCATGCTTTTTAAGTGGTTGTAAACCCACATGAGAAAAAAAAAAAACACCTGAAAGACAAAGGCATAATGAGCTAGTAGGCATAGCTACTAGCTTATTATGTAATACTCACCTGAGATCACCGCACCGGCCAGCGACCTTTCTCCCCGGAGTTACTTCCGGGTATCACGGCTCCGGCGCTGTGATTGGCCGGAGACGCGATGACGGCACACTCACTGAAGCAAATGGCGCGTATGTGCCATTTCTTCAGTGCGCATGTGCCAATGACGTTGGTAGATACAGGGGATATTTCCTAAACTGCAGGTTTAGAAGATATCCGGGGTAGCTACAGGTAAGCCTTATCATAGGCATGCCTGTAGCAAAAAGTGGATTGTAAGGGTTTACAACCACTTAAAAAGAGCAAGGCACTACCGGTTTAAACCGACACTTCTGCGCAATAAAATGCAGCATTTTATTCTGCAGTTAGTGTGAACTGGCAAATTAAGTTCATTTAAAAACTGAAATGGAAAGGCAAGACTATTTAATAAGGTGCATATAAAATGTGTTCTTTCAATTAATCTATCTGTGGCACATTGAAACTATTTAGGGCTGCAACTAACGATTATTTTCATAATCGATTAGTTGGCGATTATTGTTTTGACTAATCGGTTAATAACCTTAAAAAAAGTGTGGTGTATAATTTAGTTAATATGTAAAGTTTTTTAAAAAAAAAAAGGCAATTTATTATTAAATTTCTATATACAGTGGTAAATATAAATAACCAAACTATATGGTTAGGGAGCAAAATATTTAATCCACTCTGAGAATAACAGACAGAAGAGATATATTTTTTTTTTTGGCCAATTAGTTGTTGGGCAGATTAAAAAAACACAAATTACTGCAAAAACACATTACATGCTTTTCTGCAGCTTCTCCATTGAAGTATATTGAACCAAAAAAGCAGTTTTAAAAAATAAAGTCCCTGACCCTTTCCAAACAGCAGTGGTTGAAAAAAGCATAAATGTGAACTCGTCCCATAGGAAACCATGTAAATGAACTGTAGTGCGTTTCTGCAAAAAGCACCCAAAAACACATAGATGTGAACCAGGCCTGAGATGTTTAGTAACATAACGGGGGTTAAAAAAAACGAAAATTAGCCCTTTATAGTAATAAAAAAAAAAAGCAGATAATCACTACTGTAAGGGTTCATTTTTTTTTTACTGTAGAACTGTAAAGTAATATTTACAGTAGTGATTATTTGCTTATTTTAGTTTTTTTTTTTTTTTAACCCCATTATGTTACTGGCTGATTAATCGATTAATTTCATAATCGATTAGTTGTCGATTAACCGATTAGTTTTTTCAGCCCTAAAACCATTTCTGCTTTCTGTTTGTGCCCCCACATGCTGTCTTTTCTGCTGTGAATTGGATGGCACCACAGAAAACCGCAAAGCACCACACCGCACCGCACTGCTTTGTGGAGACTGCAATAGATGTGCACATTTGTAGGCTCAGTATTAAAAATGGTGTAAACAGCACATTGCACTGCCCCATCTATGTCCAGCTTAAAAGGTACCCGGCTCCATGGTAAAATGGAGAATTTTTAGCTTGCGGGTAATGGGAACAAGCTCTAAATGTAGTTGTACACATGGTTATAGATTTTCACAGAACCATTAAGCTGGGTACACACAGGCCAAATGTTGGGAGACATTGGCCTGTTTAAAAAAAATAAAAAATAAAAAACTCAGCAGGGGAGATCGCTGTACTTAATTTGCAGAGTTGGTACAGTGGCTCAGAGCGGAGATGACAGCAGGTTGAACAAAAATAAGCTCTTTGTGTGTACCAGGCTTTACCCTCATTTGGCACTCATTTTGAAGATCTTGGCTATGTACAGTGAATTGAGCATTATCTGTTTACAGAGAAGGTTGTTAGGACATGCACTGCAATCTACAGCAATGTGTAAATGAATCAAAGGTGAAAACTCCTCCCCTAGTGAAATCTGACTCAAAATGAAGGACTGCTTTTGGGAATAGTAATCCATTTGTCTAAAAAATGTCAAGCTAGGAGCGTGCACTATGTTAACATAGTTTAGATACTGATGTTGTTGGCCAATCTGGTGATTTGTCATAGCTGCCTTTTACTAAAGTAAAGATGTTCCCACTGCTTTGCCAGTTCTGCAGGGTGAAGCGCAAATGTAGTTTAGTGTGGTTATTCTACAGCCTTTAAAACTAGTGCCATTAATGCAATAGTATTGGTTGTCTTTGCTCTACAGAATTGTGCATTTAGCTATGAATTCAAATAACAGCACTTTGGTCAAATCATTGTGACTTCGGGTGCTTGGCTCTCAAACCACAAACGCTGGTTGATTTATTTGAAATCCAGATAAAATGGCCTTTGGTTATAAAAATGTAAACTTGATCTAAATGGTTCTATGTATTAGTGCTGAAAAAAATTAAGGGCATTTTTATAAAGCATATTTTGCTGGGTAAACATTTTTTTTAGGTACAAAGAGCTATGCTTCAGATATGCTTGCAGTGTAGATGCTGAAAATAATTTTATAACTGCATCTGGTTGAACTATCAATTATCACTGCCTGTAAAAAGGTATAAAACGTTGCTCATCTTTGAGCAGTTTTCATATTATTGTGGTATGTAGCTGGAACATATATTGTCATACGAGAAGATGTTTTCCCAGTGTCTAAATCTAAAGCCCAACTCCAGTTGAAACTTGGAACCCCCAAACATGATCTTTTTTTTTTTTTTTTTTTTTTTTTTTTTTTTTTTTTTTTTTTTTTTCAACACCCTAGAGAATAAAATGGCGGTCATTGAAATACTTTTTCCTACCGCATTTGCGCAGCAGACTTACAAACGCAATCTTTTATTTCTTTTTTTTGAAGAAATTAACTTTTTTTAATTAAAAAAAAAAAATAAGAAAACAGTACAACAGTAAGTTAGCCTAATTTTTTTTTTTTTTTTTTTTTTTTTTGATATTGTGAAAGATAATGTTACGCCAAGTAAATTAATATCCAACATGCCATGCTTTAAAATTGCGCTCATTAATGGAATGGCAACAAACTTTGACACTTAAAGGACTTGTAAAGGCAGAGACTGTTTTTATCTTTATGCATTCACCCTGGATACAGCCGGTTACATCCCTGAAGGTCCGGCAAACCTTGCCAGGCCTGCAGGGCTCCGTGCCAGAGCCAAGGGCACCCGCACGCATGTGTGGGGAGTGATGTCATGATGGCTCAGGCCAATTGCATAGCTGGAGTGTGCAAACCTGGAAGAAAGCCCGGGGGAAGATATCAGCACTCTCAGCGGTGACAGTACAGCACTGAGGGTTACGTTACGTTTCAAGGGGAGTATTTCATGTGCTAGTATGTGATGCATACTAGCACGTTAGGCCAATGCCTTGCAGTTTTTTTTTTCCTGCAACAGCCGCTGTTTACAACTGCTTTAACTGTTAACACTACAGATAACATTAAAAGAGACGTGTGGGATTTGAAATAAACATTTATACTCACCCAGGTGGATGCACCATCGATCTGATGCTGCATCTGTCCCCTGCTGCCTCTACATCAATAACTGAACGATCAAAGACTGCTGATCGCTCAGTTCTCGGTCTTCAGAGAAGGTCAGTCACCAGCTCTCTGCTCTTACCCTCCAGATCTCTGGAGTGCCAGACTGTGGAAGGGTGTAGGAACGGCTGGCTGAGCCCAGCTGTTGGTCAGGCATCTGGGTGGATCCCAACATTAAAGCCAGAATCACTCCAGAGTCTGGACCAGCTGAATGATGTCAGCCGACAATGGACTTTAGCCCACTGTCGGCTGAATATGGGTTACAGGAGAGCAGAACGGTGCCCTCCTGTGATCTTTAAGAGGAGTATTGCCAGAAGAGCTTTTGGCCCTACATCTCCTTTATTAATTAGATGGGATTATATATTATTGTGTTTTAAACTTTTTTTTTTTTATTTTTTTTTTTTTAACATCAGTTCCTTCCTGGTTTCTGGTCTAGGCCAAAATGTCATGCATCCCATGAGTCTTTGGAGGAGGGGCTTTCTCAGCTAAGCACACCCTCCTGCCTGAACTAATGGCAGTTTGATTCCAGGAAGTAAATGATACATGAATCATCTGCTCATACTCAAGATGGCTGCAGCTAGTAATGCTAGGGGGATATTTTTTTTCTAAGTGATTTCTCAACAAAATAAAACATTACAACAAGGCTGGGGGTTGCTTTGAATAATACAATTTAATTAAATAGCATTTTTAATTTGTGGTGCTCAGATACAGGTAAGTACCTTAAAGCAGAAAATGGTAAAGAGGTTTTATAAAGGCTGGCGTTGTTGACATGTCCTGAAAATGCCAAGTACCTGGCTGGTCTGATGATCATCTTTTACTGTACAGTTCTGCCAATAGGGTTTCATGTGGGGGTGCAAAAGTGACATGGTGGGACCTTCTTTTGTAGGAGCTCAGGAGTTTTGACTAGTGTCTAAATGCAGGGGTAAGGAGAAGAAGTAAATGTACAGCCCAGCAAGCGGTGCAGGGTCAGGAATTTTCTACACTGTAAGTCACATTACAGATGCCTACCACAACTTTTTAGTTCACACTTTAGCTGTCAACAATGGTACACGGCATTAAAGTTATTTACAAATAAAATAATTTTGCGTTTTTTTCATGTGAAACATGTTATATATATATATATATATATATATATATATATATATATATATATATATATATATATATATATATATTATGATAAGATAAAGCTGTAAAAATCTTAACGAACAAAGCAAACACAAGTTTTAATCACTAATAGTTTATAAAAATAGAAGTGAACAAAAAAATTAGTTAATGAGGCCGATTAGAGTAAATTAAGGGTTAATAGTTTTTTTTTTTTTTTTTTATATTTTGACCATTTGCTTTTCCCACTTCAGCTCCAGAAGGTTTTACCTCACCAGGCCATTTTTTTTCAATACGGCACTGCATCACTTTAATAATTGCGCAGTCGTGCAACGTTGTACCCAAACAAAATTTGTCACCCCCCTCAAATATAGCTTTCTTTTGGTGGTATTTGATCACTGCGGTTTTTATTTTTTGCGCTATAAGCAAAAAAGACTGACAATTTTGTAAAAAAAAAAAAATAAAAAATTTACTTTCTGCTATAATACATATACAAAAAAAAATCTATTTAGGCCAATATGTATTCTGCTACATATTTTTGGTAAAATAAATCTCAATAAGCGTAGATCATTTTGCGCAAGACTTATAGCATCTACAAAAAGATTTAGGGACTTTATTTTTTTAATTGTTTTTACTAGTGATGGTGGGGATCAGCCTTTTTTTTTATTTTTTTTGCAGCGGACAAATCTGACCCTAAGTGACACTTTTTGGTGGCCAGTGACACAAGTACAGTGATCAGTGCTATAAAAATGCACTGATCACTGTATAAATGACAGTGACAGGGTTAACACTAGGGGTGAAAGTGTTCCCTAGGGAGGCGTTTCTGTCAGGGTGACAGACTAACGGAGTAGAGGGAGATAGCTGTTCCTGATCACTAGGAACAGCTTATTTATCACTCTCCTCCCCTGTCAGAACAGAGATCCGCCTTGTTTACATAGGCAGATCCCCGTTTTGCCGCTCTTCACCATGATCGTGTGTCTGGCAGACATCGACATCTCAGTACCACATGCACAGACCGACGTACAGGTAAGTCTGTTTGCGCAGCCGAGCCGCCTTGCCATAGTATATATGCGGAAGGCGGTCAGCAAGTGGATAACTGACAATTGTGTGGTCGTGCGACACTGTACCCAAATAAAATGTCCCCCCCCCACACACAAATGGTGCTTTCTTTTGATGGTATTTTATCACCTGCGGTTTTTATAAACAAAAAGACTGACCATTTTTAAACAATATTTTTTACTTTCTGCCATAAAACATACCCCAAACAATTATTAAATCAAATTTCATCAATTTAGGTCAAAATGTATTCTGCTACATATTTTTGGTAAAAAATCCCAATAAGCGTATTCTGATTTTGAGCAAAAGTTATAGCGTCTACAAACTTTTTTTATTTTTAGTAGTAATGGCCGGCCGTGATCGGCAATTTATAGCGGGACTGCAATATTGCGGGGGACAATTTGGACACATGATACTTTGGGGACCAGTGACATTTTTACAGTGCTCAGTGCTAAACAAAATGCACTGTTGGTGTACTAATGACACTGGCAAGGAAGAGGTTAACATCAGGGGTGAACAAAGGGTTAAGTGTGTCCCTGGGGGGTGCTTTCTAACTGGGGGATGTGCTTTCACTAAAGGAGAACAGATCCGTGTTTCTGCTTAGCAGAAACACAAGATCTCCATTTTCCCCTCTGGCAGAAAGGCAATCTGCCTTGTTTACATAGGGGGCATCTGCCGGACCTGCTGATTGGCTCCCGCTGTGTCCAATCGTGCATACTCTGGAGCTGAAGAAAGAAAGCGGCTACGTGATTTTTTTCGCTTAAGGGCCGCCCTGACACAGTATATGTACGTGAGGCGGTCCTTCAGTGGTTAAACTAACTTCATCTGCAGAGGAAAGGTTCATCTTTTTGATCTGTAGATGCATAAACAGAAAGATGGATACAAAAAGAAACAAGGTTTCTTTTTATCTCTGTTTCAGCGCTGAGCAATGTTGTTGATAAACATTGCCTGGCTGCTTTTTTACATTTCAGGTCTCGAAGCATTTGAACGCGTACCGATATTCGTGCAAATGCTTGGTATTGGTGCAATCCTAGCCCCAATATTAACTTCATACCCCTTTTAATCATAACATGGCAGTACTCTCTTCTTTCACTCGCACCATCTGGAATTTACCAGAACTGGAGCAAACAGAATCTGGAGCAACTGTGCATAGTTGCCAATCAGCTTCTCCTTTTCGCTTGGTCAGTTAAGATCTGAAAATGAAAACTACAAGCTGAATAGTTGCTTTACACAGCTGCTCGAGATTCTAGCTTCTCATGTTTTGGGAAAATTTTCACTTCCAACATGTATCCATATTTCGTATAAGCTAAAGTTTTATCATTGTACACTTGTGCGCTATAGTGCACACCATCCGAGTCCAGTAGTAGCAATCTGTTTACTGAAGTCAGACTGGCTATTTTTTTGGCCTGGTTTAACTGATGCACCTACATACAGTATGTTCAATCATTGTACTTGTAACAAGCACTATAGCTAAACTGCCCACAAACTAAATTCTATGCTCCTACTGAAAACTATATACAACAGAAGTAGTCTTACATAATCCTACTAGCATATATTGCCCTGAGTATAGTGGAGGATGGGGCAAAGAAACTGGTAGCTATCAATGCATTGATCAATCATGGAAACTAAGGAATTTGTCATTGTAAAGCAAATAAACAGTAATATTGCATCACTGGCACAATATGCTCTCTTGTATATCCTTACGACCACATTAAATGGTCGGGTAAAATGTGTTTGTGTTTTTTTTTTTATAAATCTTAGAAACATTTAGTAGCCAAGGCTTTTCTAAAGTGTACCTAAACACCATCTTTAACAAGTGCGCAATGATTTTAATTTTGCAGTTTAATTGTCTTTACATTCGTGTCTGAATTTAATATGCCACAGAGTTCTCAATGTGGGAGCAAACATTTTATATATTTTCAGCTTACCAGTACTTGGATGTGGCAGCTTCACATATTAATTTTTTCAGGTAGTTTTCCTTTATCTTCTGGTAAACCTGCCTTAGTATCTGGACTTCTGTTCTAGGTTGTTGACATTCCTTAACTATACTATTTGGAGGAGCAATGATGTCACTTTAGGGCTGTTAAGGGTTAAGACTACACAACCCTTCAGCCCCTTTCACACTGGGGCTCTTTGCAGGCGCTACAGCGATTTAAAAATAGCGCCCTGAAACAGCCGCTGCTGTGTCTCCAGTGTGAAAGCATGAGGACTTTCACACTGGAGTGGTGCGCTTGCAGGATGGTCAAAAAAGTCCTGCAAGCCGCATCTTTGGAGCGCTGTAGGATCGGTGTATTTACCACTCCTAAAGCGCCCCCTTCCCATTGAAAACAATGGGGCAGTGCTGCTTTTAACCCTTTTTCGGCCACTAGCGGGGGTTAAAACCGCCCCGCTAGCTGCCGAATAGCGCCGTTAAAACAACCGTAAAGTGCCAGCGCTCGCAACGCCCCAGTGTGAAAGTAGCCATACCCTTTTTCTTTAAAATGGGTAAGGATTTTTGTAGTCCAGAGAGTACGGAGTACATTTCTGATAAGTCAGCAGAAGGGAGGGCAACAGGCATTTATCAGATCACAGGATTTCTGGTAGGATCAGGAGGTTTTTTTTTATTTTTATTTTTTGGACTCCTCGTGCAAATTGTTTTCAGTTGTATAATTATACGGATCAAAAGAGCAAATCGGAGGTTTGTTAGGTATTGCAAACTCTTTCAGAGTTGATTGCATTCCGCTTTTCAAATGTCTAGCCATAAAATTACTTCTGTGACCATGTTTATGTGGAGGCCAATAGATGAATGTTTTTTTGTAATTGTTTAAGATGGTAAGGCTGTCAGTAAAACGACACAAACTAAAATTGAGCATTCCGGGCTTTTCCTAGGTCAGTGCTGTACATTTTTGATGTTTTTGGTAATTTTAATATTTACTATAATTGTCTAGAACTATAATAAAAGTAAACTTGACAGATGTACCTGCCCAATACTGTATATCTAAAATGAACTGACAATAGCCCTAGTGCCAAAAGTTAACCTTTAAACACTGACTTGGTTATAAACTTTATCAGTTTTAAAAAAAAAAAAAAAAATAAACTATTCTAACCAGTTTATTAACCTACATTAATTTTAATCAAGGTAAAACATTTTTTTTTTTTTTTTTTGTGCCTAGAAATACATTTGATGGGTAACTGGGGAATACAGGAAGCTATACATGTGAACATTATAGAAACTGCAGTCATGTAGGGGTTAAGCATTAAATTTGATTGCTGCAGAATTGCAATTTACATGAAGTGAAAACTTGTGCACACTTGTAGAAAATACTTAGTTTTCTATGTAAATCTATTATTGCATATATACTGTAATTAAAGATTTTTTAGGACACTTTTGGAACATTCTTTCTTTAAAATCATTTTAGGGTATGTACGGTATTTATGGTGTAACATGTTCCAGCTCATGCTATCACTTTTTAGACATTGCATAGCTGTGCAGGGTTCCACTCGCATGGCTGCATCATTAATTCACAGAAATGTGTGAATGAATAAGCTACAAGTCCCATCTACCTTTGCGGCATACAGCTTGCAGTTCTCAGTGGACTGCTAGGGGGCTGATAAATGCCCTTGTAGTCCATCCATTCTTTCTTAAAGCTTTGCAATTGAAAGCCCATATGGAGGTATTGGCATAATTCTGTAAGAGTGTGCCGGAGCCTGATATTGCAACCATGATCCACTGATGTCCGGTGCAATGCTTTGCAGACTCCTGTTGGAAAATATAACCGCCACTAAAACAATTGTCCTTTTTTAAATGTTGGTCCCAAGCCTGATTTGGAATTGCTGTATGTTGGCTAGCCAATATGACACACTAGGGTTTATGTACTAAAACTGGAGAGTGCAAAATCTGGTGCAGCTGTCTATAGAAACCAATCTGCTTCCCGTTTTTATTGTCAAAGCTTAAAGCAGAGTTCCAGCCTGTAGATGCTGACTTTTAATAGAACACCCACCTGTCCAGGGAGCCTGCGATGTCGGCCCCAGAAGCCAACCATCCATCGGCTCTGGGTGCAGTCGCCGGCATCATTATGAAGTGGGCTTCACAGCCTGTTTCCTACTGCGCATGCACGAGTCATGCGGTGCTTTTTGAAGGAATGGTCCCGCCATCATCTGGGACGCACACAGGTCCCAGAAGGGGACGTGGGTGGAGGAGGAGGGCACACAAAAAAAGCGGAAGTGACGTACCTTGCCATGGGATAAAAGTCTAAAACAAAAAAGGTATGAAAAAAAAATCCAAAAACGAGGGGGGTGGGGAGTGCTTATGTTTTCAAAGGAGTAAAATTTTTGCCTGGAGATCCACTTTAAAGAGGAACTGCAGTCAAGCAAGCTGTGCAAAAAAAAAAAAGGATGCGGTGTAAACATTGTAAAGTTCAATTAGAAATTAGTGGTATTTTTTAAGCATATGTTTAATGTGTTAAAATGCCTGTTTTCGTCCCCCATGCCACTTGTGTGAGCGGCCATCTATACTGTGGGCAAATGATGCCCTGGCCACAGTCTTCTGGGAATACTCTGGATCGCTCTGCCTCGCAACTGAAATCTCGTTCATGTGCAGTAAAAGATCTCAGTAGCACATGCGCAGTAAGAACCACGCTGCCTTTCGGATGCTTACAGGTTACTATTGCGGCAGCAGCAAACTTCCACTATAGCTGCTATAGCAACATGTACACTCACCAGAGAGGAAAAAAAACTATGCCTCCTGGGATATTGACATTTCTGTCCCGGGAGGCAACGCGAATGTTGTGCAGTGAGTTACAACAGAAACGGGAAGTAAGCTATATAACGTATTTTCTGACAGCAAATTCAAATTTTACGTTCCAAAGTTAAAACCACAAGGGAAGAGGATTTAATAGAAAGAAAGATGATAAAATGACTAAAGGCCTGCTTTAAGGGAATAATCTGAAGTTGGATGCTGATTGGCTACAATGCACAGATTTTGCATTCTCCGGTTTTAGTAAATTCATCCAGTGAACCTACTTCTTGGAGAGGCGAGACACGTAAACCTAAAAAATAAATAATGGCCTCAATGCTTTATAAACAAGCTTTATGTACTAATTTATATGATGACTTAAAGCGGTATGAAACCCAAAAGCAAAGTATACATTGAAGCCTACCAATCCTTTGAAATGTGGCTTTTTGAAGTTTTTTTTGTTTTCTTTTTAGGATTTTCCTAGTGATCTGGTCAGTAACGCACTTCCTGTATTAGGCCTGATTCACACCTATGCATTTTTTGTGCTTTTTGCATTTTGCACTACAGTCCATTTAACATGGTTTCCTATGGAACACGTTCTGCAAAAAGCACTAAAAATGCATAGGTGTGAATCAGGCCTTAAGGTGGCTCCTCTCAGTAGGAGTAACAAATTAGGACAGAAGCACTGTTTGCAGAGGGTAGTGTTAGATGGATTAGTAGATTTAGATGGACTTTACCTAACTGAGCTAACAACTTTTGAACTTTTTTTTTGGGGGGGGGGGTTTGGCTCCAAAGCTTGGTTTGGTCTTGTCCTTGCCTTCGGTTTCCATATTGGTGCTGTCTTAACCATTACAGAAAATGCTCAGACTTTAACAGTTATTAAAACAAACCTGATTTGTGTGCATGTATCAAAGTGTGCTGAAGACCTTCTGTCTGCAGTGTTGTACTTTACCAATGTGCATTCAGGCTTGGGCTAGAGTGTTGGCCTAATGTGCCTTCTTTCATTTGGCATTGAACAAAACGAGACTGATGCAAGCAATTCAATTGGAGATATGAACACAAATTGTGCACTCAATTTGAATAGGCAGCCTTAAGCCAGTGCAGCCCCAAACCAGAAGCCTATTGTCACCAGAGATGCTGCAATTGCTAGTGCCTTCCAGTGGTGGCAATTTACAAATTTTACTACGTTTTTTTTCTTTCCGCAATGGTGGCACTACATACACCTGGGTGGAAATTGGGTACAAATATAATGCCCTTATTGAGAAATTTTGCTTTATGCAAATTAAAGTTGTAAAGCACTGTGTAAACTATTGGCGCTATATAAATCCTGTATGATAATAAAACACTGAATCACCAATAAAGACTTTGCAACCCATATTTTTTGCTTCTATCACACGTCTTTCTCCCAAACTGAAATCCATTATTCACTCACAACGAAATCATTCTGGTAACCGTACAAGTCACACTTAAGTTTTTACAAATGAGAGAGAGATCTCCAGTGCACCAAAGCCAGGGAAGATTGGTTACATGTTTGGCCCACAGTTGCCACTTGCTCTATAAATACAAGTGAATCAGAATTTTAAGACCAAGATGGTATATGGTCCCATCTCAACCAGTACATCTTCACCCATCTTTCTCTGACCATAAGATTTTACATTTGGACTTTTTTGGGAGATGTCTTACACATAAGGCAGACCTGCTGCATGCTCGCAAGGTTTTGGACCATGGTTCTCAAACTTTTGCAGATTGTTAATTGTTCATAGATCCTCTATCTTAGGCCCCTTTCACACTGGGGCAGTTTTCAGGCGGTACAGCGCTAAAAATAGGGCCTGTACACCGCCTGAAAAAAACGGCCCCATTCACTCCAGTGTGAAAGCTGGCGGGCTTTCACACTGGAGCGGTGCGCTAGCAGGATGGTAAAAAAATGTCCTGCTAGCAGCATCTTTGCTAGCAGCATCCTACCCATTGCAATCAATGGGATACTGCCGCTACGGCGGTGCTTTTAACCCTTTTCCGGCCGCTCGCGGGGGGGTAAAACCGCACCGCGAGCGGTCGAATCCCGCGGCTAAAACGACGGTAAAGCAGCGCTAAATATATCGCTGCTTAACCGTCACCGCGGCTCCCGCCCCAGTGTGAAAGGGGCCTTAAGCTCTTGGGTCTCACTGAAGCTTAGTTCCAAATAGCGACCTAAGTTTTATTGGCAGCAAAACTAGCTATAGCTTGGAAGAAGTTTACTTATTTCACGTTTGTCAGTCTGACACTTTTTTTTTTTTTTTACAAGTGTTCTAGACACACAAATTTTGTTATGGCGTGGACTCCCTTGGATACAATATGCCCATTCCTCAATGACTAGTTATCCTTCCATGTAGGGGTCGAGTTTTAGGACCTACCTTTAGGTGTCCACCTTCAATTTTCGCCTCCCTTTTCTTCTTTTTTTTTTTTTTTTTATTTCCTATACCATTCCTCGCCTACTTATCTGGGAGTTTATTTTATTTCCCTTTTGTTCTCCTCTGGAATAGACTTTACACTCCAACTTGATCTACTAGAAGGTTTGACCTGAACCCTTTCAGGATAGCTTAGGTGGACTATCTTTGCTTCATTAACCCAATGTTCTGTTTATTTGCATACCTTTTTATTATACTCAGTCTATGCTACTGGTGGCTACAGTTATGGTAGTTATATATTCATATACAAGCTTCTTATTGCTATGTGTACTTTGTTATGCTTTAATCAAAAATTATAGAATTTTAAACATTTTCACTTTGCAAACCAACTATAAATTTGCCTTGGTGCCGGTTCACACAAGGGCTACCTGACTTGCAGCGCGACTGCAAGGCGATTTTGAGGCGACTTCAGCGTGACTGAGCAACTTACAACACGACTTAAAGTCGCCGCCAGAACAGGCGACTTTGACTGTGTCCAATCACAGAATAATTAGCTCTGTGGGAGGGAGGGGGTTGCCTGGGTAAATTCTTATTTTTCCTGTAAAGCCGCTTCAATATAGACGGAGATCTGACTCTGAGGCGATTTTCATTTAAATCTATGGGTAGAAGTTGCCTTGCAGTAGTACAGGAACCTTTTCTGAAGTCAGAGCGATTTCAGTAGTGTACATTTACAGCTCTCATTCACTTCTATGGCATTACTTATGTCCAGCGACTTGAGGACTTGCACGTTGGATCCCAAGTCGCTGTAGTGTGAACCGGCACCTAGTCTGCACCAGTGGTTAATTATGTAGGACTCAAGCATTCCGACTAGCACTGAATAATAATGTGTTGGTCTGGCATACTGATGTTGGGTTAGTTTCTGCAAGTTGAATTTATAATGAAATCTTCATTAGTTACAAACTACTGTTCCTTTACCTAGACCTTATTACTGAAGATTAAAGCTGGCCATACAAAGATCGAAATTTGGCTGGTTCAGCAGGGACCGGACTAATTTCCATCCACGTATGGTGGCCTATGGTTGTACTGATCGACTGACTGGCATAGCTGGCAGCACGGATCGTATTCTGACAGTGGGGAAGTCTCGCTGGTTCTGAATTATGTATGGGCTTCCCAAAATGTAGAACTGGGGAAAATGGTCAAACAAATAAATGAATGGGAGTATCTTTTTCATTTTGAACAAATCTTGTAGGTGCACTAGTTACCATTCTCTAACTCCTCAAGGCCCCTTTTCACACTGGCATTATATGCAGGCATGTAAGGTTAATTTTGAATGCTCTTTAGATGCCTAGTAAAGCAGTCTGCAGTTGATGATGATATGGACAGCACACTGAGCGAATCACATTATCAAAACATAAATCGTTTGATGCGTTTCAAAAATGAAGCTACGTGTCAAGTTTGGAAGGAGTTGAAGCACCTTAATTCCTTTCATTCAACTCTATGGTAACGTGGCACGTTTGCAACCAGGGCCGGTGCAAGGATTTTTGACACCCTAGGCAAAACCTCAGTTTCCTGGCCCCACCCCTGACTCCACCCCCTTTCCCCTGCCCATGTATACCCTCACCTTTTTAATGAAGCGCCCATCAAATGCATCCCACCAGCGCCCCTCAAATGCAGCCTCACCAGCGCCCCTCAAATGCAGCCTCACCAGCGCCCCTCGAATGCAGCCTCACCAGCGCCCCTAGAATGCAGCCTCACCAGCGCCCCTAGAATGCAGCCTCACCAGCGCCCCTAGAATGCAGCCTCACCAGCGCCCCTTAAATGCAGCCTGACCAGCGCCCCTTAAATCCAGCCTACCAGCGCCCATCAAATGCATCCCACCAGTACCCATCAAATACCCATCAAATGCAGCCTCACCAGCGCCCCTCAAATGCAGCCTCACCAGCGCCCCTCAAATGCAGCCTCACCAGCGCCCCTCAAATGCAGCCTCACCAGCACCCCTCAATGCAGCCTACCAGCGCCCCTCAATGCCCCTCAATGCATCCCACCAGCACCCATCAATGCATCCCACCAGCACCCATCAAATACAGCCTCACTAGTGCCCATCAAATGCAGCCTCACCAGTGCCCCTCAAATGCAGCCTACCAGCGCCCATCAATGCATCCCACCAGCACCCATCAAATGCAGCCTCACCAGCGCCCCTTAAATCCAGTCTACCAGCGCCCATCAAATGCATCCCACCAGTACCCATCAAATACCCATCAAATGCAGCCTCACCAGCGCCCCTCAAGTGCAGCCTACCAGCGCCCCTCAAGTGCAGCCTCACCAGCACCCCTCAAATGCAGCCTACCAGCGCCCATCAATGCATCCCACCAGCACCCATCAAATGCAGCCTCACCAGCGCCCCTCAAATGCAGCCTCACCAGCGCCCCTCAAATGCAGCCTCACCAGCGCCCCTCAAATGCAGCCTCACCAGCACTCCTCAAATGCAGCCTACCAGTGTCCATCAATGCAGCCTACCAGTGCCCAGGGGCAGACTGGCAACTCATGGGGCCCCCGGGCAAAAGGGTTTATGGGGCCCCCAGGCAATCAGAGATTATGGGGCCACACAGTATACACACACACACACACACAGTATACACACACACAGTATACAATCACACAGCATACACATATATGTATACACAGAAATGTTTCTATTGGCTGAGAAGGTACTGGAGAGGTGGGGCAGCTATAATCTCGTGATTTTTGGAACCAAAAGGATGTCGGTAAGGGACATTTCAGAAACAGATGTAAATAAAAACAGATTTTTACATACTGTCCCTGGTTTTACTGAGGCTGGCAACCCTGATGGGGCCCCCTAGTGGCCCGGGGCTCTCGGGAAGTGCCTGAGTGGCCAAATGGTCAGAGCGCCCCTGCCAGTGCCCATCAATGCAGCCTCACCAGCGCCCATCAATGCAGCCTCACCAGCGCCCATCAATGCAGCCTCACCAGCGCCCATCAATGCAGCCTCACCAGCGCCCCTCAAATGCAGCCTCACCAGTGCCCATCAATGCATCCTCACCAGCGCCCATCAAATATAGCCTCGCCAGTGCCCTTCAATGAATGTTTGCTTGCTTCCATTCGGGAATCAGGACACAGACACGGTCCTCTGCCGTTGCTGCGCCTCTGACACTATGTGCGAATGGAGGGCGGCTGCTTGCTGATGCTGAGACTTAGTTGCTTGCTGCAGAGAGAAGAGAGTAGGAACACCAGTGGCTGGGCGCCCTAGGCAGCAGGGCGCCCTAGGCGGCTGCCTAGTTTGCCTAGTGGTAGCACCGGCCCTGTTTGCAACGTATTAGGCCTTGTTCACAAAAAAGGCATCTGGGGTGCATTTTTAATGTGCATAAGATGTTTGAGGAGTGTTAACACGCCTTTTAATGCATGTCAAGTGTGCCACATACTCATTAATGCTCTAAGTACCTGTAATAAATAGGTGTGTTTGGTGCAGCATTAGTATTTTGAGCAGGTATGAACAAGGCCCAGTACTTTTGTTACAAAAGTGTAAATACTCTTGTGAATGTGAAATTCTTATGACTATCCTTACGCCCAATGGTTCCATGTTGAACATAGTCTGGTATTAGTGGACTTTTTATATGGCACAAAAAATTACATAAAAGCAGCCTTGTGGTACGCCTTAATCTGTCCTAATTGGTGGCACTACCTATTAGGGGTGGAATGGATCGTCACCGATCCGTGATCCGAACGGGTCAACCTGTTCGGATCGGCACACCACGCGATCCGTGGAGCTCCGCTGCCTCAGCCTTAGGAAAGGCCGCGGCTTTGGCCTAACTCTGGAGCGGCGGCCATCTTGGTACACCCGGCGTCCGTTTACCACGTAATCGCTCCGTCAAATGACAGAGCGATCACTGGTATACAAACTCTCTCCCCTCTGCGTACTGATCTGTACTGTGGAGGGGAGAGATCGGATGGCAGCAGCGCTGTGGGCTGGATCTGTAGTGCCCACAGCGCTGCTCTGTGACAATTGCAGTCACATCCATGGATCCATCCAGCCATACTCTGCCAATACTCAGCCATGCTCGGCCAATACCCAGCCATGCTCGGCCAATATTACAGTGGGGGAGATGTCCATTACAGTGGGGGAGATGACGTGGATATTACAGTGGGGACTATATGGTGGTGGAATTTTCACAGGTTTTTGCAAATTCAATTATTTGCTGATCCGAAAAATGATCCAATCCGAGGAACGATCCGATTCGTGAGTTTTTTGATCCGTTGCACCCCTACTACCTATCCATTCAGAAGTAAAGCTGCATTCTAATCTTCGCACATCATAGCTTTGGTCATAAGTGCGCCATCTGCCCTTCAATCTGTATACCTGACCTGACATGCAGCAACTACAGCAGGGCAGTGCACACAAGATCACAGCTTAATGTGACACTAAACTCTGGTTCAAAAAATATTCTATTTAACCACTTTCGCACGCCATATAGCAATATGATGTGCGCAAAGTGGTTATGTTATCCTGGCAATACGTAATCAGGATAACAAGCTGGCATGTGCCTGCGGTGGCACGCAGCGAGGTGATCGTGGTGCTGTGTGTCACTGCAACACTGATCTCGGTAAAGAGCCTCTGACGAAGGCTCTTTACCATGTGATCAGCTGTGTCCAAACACAGCTAATCACCATGTAAACAGGAAAAGCCATGTATTGGCTTTTCCTCACTCGCGTCTGACAGATGCCAGTAGAGGAGAGCCGATTGGCTCTCCTGACGGGGGGTCTGCGCTAATTATCAGGCCCCTCCCCCTGGATGCCCACCCAAGATCACCAGGGATGCCAATCAATGCCGACATGATGCCAATCGGTGCCACCCATCAGCAGTGCCTGCCAGTGCCTCTATCAGTGCAGCCTTTTCTGTGCTGCCTATGAGTGCCCATCAGTGCTGCATATCTCTGCCACCCATGAGTACCTCATCAATGCCGCCTTATCATTGCCCATCAGTGAAGGAGAAAACTTACTTATTTACAAAATTTTATAACAAACGAAGAAAAATATTTTCAACATTCTCTGTCTTTTTTTTTTTTTTTTTTTTTTATTTAGCAAAAAATAAAAACCCCAGAGGTGATCAAATGCCACCAAAAGAAAGCTCTATTTGTGGGCACAAAATGATAAAAATTTATTTGAGTACAGTGTAGCATGACCACGCAATTGTCATTTACATAGCGACAGCACTGAAAGCTGAAAATTGGCTTGGGCAGGAAGGGGTGAAAGTGCCTGGTATTGAAGTGGTTAAGTATGTATTTTGAACTAAAAAATGTAGCTTCTTTTGCTCTGATTCTTAAATCTCCATACTTTCTCTTGATTTATAATTTATTTCGTTTTTGCTACTGTGCTTCATCCTCCTGTTATAGGGTGGCTACGTTCATTCCCCTTTGTCCAACTATGTAGCCACCCTCTTGCTCAACCCTTGAGTGGGACTTGGAGATTTGTAGTGCGTAAAGAGCAGTGCATATGACTGAAACTAAATTTGCATTACTTGTTGCTAAAATGGAAGTGAGGGGGAAAAGGAGAAGTTTAGAAACTCGCATAGAATGTTACAAGGAGGCAATAAACCGGTGCAAAGCAATTTCATGAAAAATATAGATTATCAGGGCCATTAAGTGGAGGTTAAGTGTGGATTATTTTTGGAGAGTAAGGATATTATTTTTAGTGTCACTTTAAAAGTTTCTAAAATGTGGATTTCAACTTCATGTTCATATTAGTGGTTTTCTTATTAACCAATAGTAGTCTTTATTTTGTGATTTATCTGGCATTCTGTAACAAATCTGTTCCTGGGTAGTAAAGTATAAATGTTTTGCTTTTTAAAAAAAAAAAAAAAAAAAAAAAATTTGAACAGATTACCACACTCATGCAGCACAGTACCCAGGCAACATCTTATATTAATTTCGAACAACAAAGTATGCAGCCCCTGAAGGACATACATTGCTGACCTCCATGCCTTCTAACCAATTTCTGTTCTGATTAAACTTATTTGTAAATACAATACAAATAGGGGAGAAATAAGACAGCAATGATGAACAGTGGCCCTAATGGTAGTTTGATCAAGTGCATTGAACCTGGCATTGCTCCCCCTCTCTTTGTGCTGAAATTATCCTAATGAAAAAATATAGCAAATATTTTCTTCACAAAAATAGCAAAACAGTACAAAACAGATGAGTCTCCCACTCCCTTCCTACCTCCTGTCCAGACTCCATAGCCTCCTCATGTTCCGAAAACTATGTCACTTCACAGGCGCTCTCGAGTGTTCTGCTCCCGCCCACTTTGCTCCTGCCTCCTCCTGTATGCGACTGCGTGTGTCGGGACAGGGCCAGACTCGCTGGGCCCGGGAGGCTTAACAGTAAACTTACATTCCTCATCCTCACCGGCAGTTGCGTCACTAGGGTTGGTGTCACCCGGTGCGAAAAAAAAATGGAATAGTCCCTCCCTCAGTACAGACGGAGGGGAGGCGGCTTCGGTCCGCTCCGCTGAGGGACACAGCGGCGCGAGGCACAGCTAATCAGGGCAGCGAGCGGTGTTAGTGGTGCGGCTGCCGCTACCCAAGGGTGTCACCCCTCTGGCGGGTGTCACCCGGTGCGGGCCGCACCCGCCTAGCAACGCCACTCACCGGGCCCCCCACTCGGCTGCGGGCCCCATAGTGCCCGCCACTGTGACGGAGGTAATGTCATTTACGCCAATAACGATTATAGCAGGGTTTCTTTGTGTAAAATTCAAATGTAGCACAAGATTGAATTCGTGTCCCTTTTTTAGTTGCATATCTTTTTTTTCCCAGACTTGAAGCAGTACAAAAACCTGTATAAAATATTGATTCCTTTTTAGCATTGCTCACTACATTATGTGTAAAGCTGTCCCAAAACGGTGGTTGGCAAGCCAGAAGCTGCAGCAGTGGTCATTGCTGATCCCTGAACTTCCGGTCAGGAAGCATGCATGGTCTACTCTACACCACCAAAAGCCAAGTGATTACCTTCCTGAGGACTGCATGTCTCAAGATCCCTAGCTCCATAGCTTGTGTGACTAATCATAGCAGCTGTTGGTCACTTGCCTTGCAGAAGCAGAGTGTGGCTTGATGTAGGGTTCTGGGCTGTGTCAGTGCAGGCAGCATCTGGATGTTGGGCTGTAGCTCTCCTGGGCATGAACATGGAAGGGTGGGACTCTGACCCTATAAGGCCATAGCCGCCCTAAAAAAAGGGAAAAATGTTCACCAAACTTTGACATTAAGAGGAATAAAAGGCTTGGAAACTGCAGACAATAGTGGTCAGCAGAACGATTTACATTGTAGTGTTTAATTATGTTTTCGATTTAAATCTATTCAACATGCTATGTTATAGATTATTGTTTAAGGGAAATTCTAATGCAGGGCTGAAAAAATCCAGTCACGGTAGTCATGGTATTGAAAAAGATTCCACTCTCCTGGCCCCTTTTATGTGCCCTGTTCAATGACGGTTGGGTTCCAGTCGGTGCAATAGCTTTTTTTTTCTTTGTTATTGAAAAGGCTCTGCTGATCAGGTATTGGAGCACTTGTGCAGTTTCATTGACTGTAGTCACCAGCCAACACTAGATGTCAACCTAGTAGAAATGGTATTTGCTTAACCAGCAGCTGATATATCCTACTTAATACAGTATTATTTAAAGAGGTTTTGCAGGTAAAAGCACAAAAAAAATCACTTTTTTCTAAGCTTAAGCTGGCCATAGATGGCTCGTATCTCGACCAGTTAGCAGGGACCTGCCAAGATTCGATCCATGTATGGGCAGGCTATATGTATAGGAATTTGTGTTTTTTAAATGGTAAACCTTTTATTGGGGTTGAATTATGCAAATGCTGGTGTGTTCCGCCTTTCATGTTTTTCAGGCAGGGCCTCTCAGTTGGATCATTTTTCCATTACTGAGCTTTGGATATCTTGTCGTTACATGAATGCAGTGCCGGACTGGCCTACCGGGATACCGGGAAATTTCCCGGTAGGCCGTCTGTTTTCAGTGCCCTGGGGCCGCTTTTATCTCTGGGCTTGGCTGGTAGTGTCAGCACAGCAAAAAGAAAAAAAACAGCAGCGGTGGCCTGTATCTCCTCTTCTGATCCGGCGCCGCCCCCCACTGATATGCCTGTCTGCCTCAGTAAGGGGAGGAGCATGAGAAGATTTCTAGATGCATTCGGCTGATTTCTCCTTCCATTCGGCCTGCCCACTAGTCTGCACGAGGAGAAGTAGACGGCCGCTTAAGGATCAGAAGAATTAAGGTGTGTCTCTCTCTCTCTCTCTCTCTCTCTCTCTCTCTCTCTCTCTCTCTCTCTCTCTCTCTCTCTCTCTCTCTCTCTCTCTCTCTCTCTCTCTCTCTCTCTCTCTCTCTCTCTCTCTCTCTCTCTCTCTCTCTCTCTCTCTCCACTGTGCCCATCAAACGCAGCCACTGTACCTATAAATTGCCACCACTGTGCCCATTAAACACAGCCACTGTGCCCTAAATTGCCACCACTGTGCCCATTAAACGCAGCCACTGTGCCAAACGCATCCACTGTGCCCATAAATTGCCACCACTGTGCCCATTAAACGCAGCCACTGTGCCCATTAAACGCTGCCACTGTGCCCATCAAATGCAGCCACTGTGCCAAACGCATCCACTGTGCCCAAAATTGCCACCACTGTGCCCATTAAACGCAGCCACTGTGTCCATCAAATGCAGCCACTGTACCCATAAATTGCCACCACTGTGCCCATTAAACGCTGCCACTGTGTCCATCAATCACAGCCACTATGCCATCCATCGCAGCCACTGTAAACATAAATTGCCACCACTGTGCCCATCAAACACACCCACTGTACCATCAAACGCAGCCACTGTACCCATAAATTGCCACCACTGTGCCGATCAAACGCAGCCCCTGTGCCGATCAAACGCAGCCCCTGTGCCGATCAAACGCAGCCCCTGTGCCGATCAAACGCAGCCCCTGTACCATCAAACGCAGCCGCTGTACCATCAAACGCAGCCACTGTGCCCATAAATTGCTACCACTGTGCCCATAAATTGCTACCACTGTGGCCATTAAACGCAGCCACTGTGCCATCAAGCGCAGCCACTGCCATCAAACGAAGCCACTGTAACCATCAATTGCCGCCTGTTTGCCCCATCAAATGCTCCCAGTGTCCCCCCCCCCCCCCGGGGTCACTTACCTGTATCGGGTCAGCGCATTCCTCCACGCTCCCTCCAAGTCCTTAATGTCTCCTCCCGTCCTCTTCTGCTATGATTGGATGCCCGATAGGCATCCAATCGCAGCACCTGCTTGGCTGAGAGGCAGGTCAGTGTTAGGGAAGCGATTTATTTGATTCCCTAACACAGCACTGTGTAAGCAGCGAACGCACAGCAATGCGCCCGCTGTTTACCAATTTGGAAGCCTATTAGAGCCGACGGCTATATATATAAAGCCCTATGTGCTTTTATGTGTCTTATCTATATATAATGCACTCTTCAAATGTGCTTTTAAAATGTATGGTTTTTCCCTTTTATGAACAAGAAAATAATGACGTTATGCTGTTGGGCTGGTATAATAATGCTATGGGGCTGGTATGAAATTTTTTCCAGGGCTGGTTTTCATTCCCAGTCCGGCCCTGCATGAATGAAGCTGTACTGCAGACAAACTACACATTTCAAACAGTAATGTGCCAAGCTTACACAAAAAATTCTAACACTAACCAACATATATAGTTAACAGTTTTTGATGCATTTAAGGCACGTTAAAAAAACGCAACCTAGAAGCCCTCCACAGGTATGTGTTTTTTTATTTTTTAAGAGGGACGTTTTTTCCGCCCAACTAATACTTGATAAATGCTTGTTAAACGCACTCTAAATGTTCTGTAAACGCTACTGGTGCGCTTACGCCGCAATACCATAGACTTAAATGGAAGGCCTTGATGAGCTTCAACTCCTCCCACACAACATGTAGCTTAATTTTTGCCACAGCAACACAAAGCGATGGAAACTAAACACTGATTTTTCTAGATGTTCAGGGAGGGGCAGAAATGCACCACAAAATGCCTGTTTCTACTTCCAGTGTGACCAAGGCCTAACCACATTTGGCCTTCTTTGTCTTGCAGAATGTGGTTCCCACAGGATCAAATGGGTCCTTATTTTACTGTCCTCACTTTTTTTCTCAATCCATAATACTGTATTATGTCTTCCCTTCTACTTTACCTCATTCTCATTTCCCATTTGACTGTTTTCATTTCCCAGTTCCTTCACTTCTCATCTCCTGTTTTTTTGCTGTCTTTAGCTCGTCTATTTCTACAAATAATGAACAGGTTGTATTTGCCACAGGCAATACTCAGCCGACCAGATTCTGTACTATGTGGCTCTATGGCATAAGCCTTGTTGCCAAATCCAAGCTGATCTGTATAGCCAGTCAGTTACAAAACACATGCTAATGGAGGTCTAGGTTTAACGCATATTCCTTTAAAAGTTTTATATATTAACTTGGTTATATGGTAATGTATCATCTAATGTCAATCTGTTGGACATTTTTGAATATTCTCCAGGTTTTCTAAGGGAATAACTATCACAGGAGGAGATCTTTAAAATTTAATTTTCCAGGCTTCTTGAGCATGTTAACTTGTGCAGTTATGTTATGGGATCATCAATACTTTATTTTTTTTATCGTATGCCAAAACCTATTCATACATTTGCCATTATGCACTCTGGGAACCTTGTTCCTTCATAGATACTGCTAAACTACCGTATCTATTTTTTGCTCACATTCTTCAGTGCTCTGTTATTACTCCTGGAAGTGATAGTCGGGAGGCAATTGCCTAAAGAATTAGGTGTGGTGTTTTAATATGCAAGATATAATATAATATAATTTATTAAACATTCATCATGCTGTATAGCAAAAGTAGTGTATCATGATAAAGGAAGCTTTCAAACAAAACATCCTTCCTCAAGCTAGAAACACCACATATTAAAGTTATAAATTACTCATCTAAAGGACCAGGTACAAAGTGATTAATCAGCATTATCCCATAAATTGAAAATGCATGCAGCTCCACTCTGTTTATACTAACAGAAATTTGGCTTTAACCACATACAGACCGGACCAATTTGCAGCCAAAGGACCAGGCCCCTTTTTGCAATTCGGCACTGCGTCGCTTTAACTGTCAATTGCGCGGTCGTGCGACGTGGATCCCAAACAAAATTGACGTCCTTTTTTCCCAACAAATAGCTTTCTTTTGGTGGTATTTGATCGCCCCTGCAGTTTTTTATTTTTTGCGCTATAAACAAAAAAGAGCGACAATTTTGAAAAAAAAACGCATTCTTTTTTATTTTTTGCTATAATAAATATACCCCAAAAATATATAAAAAAAAAAAAAGGTTTTCCTCAGTTTAGGCCAAAACGTATTCTTCTACATATTTTTGGTAAAAAAAAATCACAATAAGCGATTTATTGATTGGTTTGCGCAGAAGTTATAGCGTTTACAAATTAGGGGATAGTTTTATAGCATTTTTATTAATATTTTTTTTTTTTAGTAGTAATGGCGGCGATCAGCGATTTTTTTTTTTTTTATTGTGACTGCGACATTATGGCGGACACATCGGACATTTTTGACACATTTTTGGGACCATTGTCATTTATACAGCAATCAATGCTATTTAAATGCATTGTTTCCTGTATAAATGACACTGGCAGTGAAGGGGTTAACCACTAGGTGGCAGTGTAGGGGTTAAGTATGCCTAGGGGTGTGTTTCTTACTGTGGGGGGGCATGGCTGTCAGCTAGTGAATGCTGATCTCTGCTCCAATCACAGGGAGCAGAGATCGGCGTCACTAGTTGCTAGGCAGAACGGGGAGATGCTGTTTATTTCCGCATCTCCCCGTTCAGCCTTCCCGTGAGATGACCGTGGGTGTCCCCGCGGCGATCGAATCCACGGGACCCACGACCGGCCTCACGGGGGTCCCGACTGG
The DNA here is from genome assembly GCA_028564925.1 of Lithobates sylvaticus. Taxonomy (NCBI): domain Eukaryota; kingdom Metazoa; phylum Chordata; class Amphibia; order Anura; family Ranidae; genus Lithobates; species Lithobates sylvaticus. Next base: position 99,280,788 of record CM053034.1, on the reverse strand, counting down.
CGTGGGAGTGCGCCGCTCCCGGCGTGCTCCCGATGGCATGGAGGCATTTAAAAAGGGACTTGTATATAGGCCCTTATGCCTGTCCATGCCATTCTGCCGACGTGCGCCGGTCGGGAAGCGGTTAAATAGAAGGTTAACAAGTGCTGTACCACTATGGCCTTATGCATACTCAGAAAATAAACTTGCATTGGCCCTCCATATGAGGATTGCAGTCAGGTTTCACTATAAAAACTGATAGGGACACACAGGGTGTACTAAAATATATGCCTGTTGAGGGCTGTGTTTATATTAAAGGACCCTTACAAAGGTGGGCTTTTGTATAGTTAAAGGTAAAAGTACACCTATAGAATCTATATAGATCTTTTTGTAAAGAGTCCCCACAGAGCCACGTTTATAAATTAGACTGGTTATTTAAGGTGTTTTATAATGCTTTTGTGAGCAAATGTACACTTTTTTTTTTAATACATTTCTATTCTCCTCTGAAAATAAAATTAAACAAACCCTATACCATGACATGTCTCAAAACAGGTTCTGCAAACACAGTGGGGCCCCGCTTTCAAGCAAATATTTCTGCCAATATCTAAGCCCCCGTACACACGGTTGGACATTCTGATCACCAAGTCCGTCGGATAATTTCCGATGTATTTTGTCCGAAACTGGTGTTGCCTACACACGGTCGGACAAAGTTGTCGGAAAATCCGATCATTCCGAATGAGGTGACGAACTAAATGTACGATGGGACTACGTACAGGGCAGTAGGCAATAGCTTTCGTCTCCAAATTTCTGAGCATGCGTGGCACTTTGTGCGTTGGAATTCTCTACACACGATCAGAAAAAGTCCGATCGGATTTTGTTGTCGGAAAATTTTAGATCCTGCTTTCAAATATTTCCGTCGGAAATTCCGACAGAAAAAGTCTGCTAGAGCCTACACATGATCGGATTTTTCAACAACATAATCCGATCTGACTTTTTCCATCGGAATATCCGACCGTGTGTCTGGGGCATAAGGCTACTAACCAATGCTATTCGTTGTAAGATATAAATTAAACTAAATGTTGTACATAAAACAATTGTCAAAGTGCTGTTTTTTCCTGACACAAATGAGGTGTGAAAAAATAAAAATAAAACATAATAGGATTGTCACATGTTCGGTACGCCATCTTGGATTTATCATGTTTACTTTCTACTGTGATATTTCAGCACAAAAAGTTGATAAATATTCACTACTGTTTGTTCTCAACTCATTTAAACTATGCCTGCAGCTTTATCTGAAAGAATTGAAGAAAAGTAAAAAGTAGAACCTGTGTCCACCAAACGTTGTATAATAAGGATTTCCCAATGCAGTATCCAGAAACAATGGTCATATATATTTCACTTCTTGGGTTTTTGATATACTCTGACTGCATGAATTAAAGTACATCTGTTGGTTGTCCAAACAATAATAGATCCTCATCTATAAATGTAAACCTTGGACATGTATTCTATTCTTTATTGCCTGCCTAATCAGGAAAACCCTACACCAGGATACAGGAATACACACCAAAAGACTAAGTGATATAAAGTACAGTCAAGCAGCCAAGAGACTGCGTTCCTCTACTTTCATGTCACTTGGGTGGTAGTCTTGGTAATGTGTCTAGAGCCTAGCTTGTAATGTCTGTGATTCTTTAAAAAAGATTCAGAAACTACTACAAACTAGACTCAAAAAGGCAATCCCTGTCAAGCTGTCATGTGGGAGTTGGCAAAGTGCTAGAAGGCATTGGGTGCATTCTCAACATTCGTAGTAGCACAAAGTATAACAAAAAAAGTTAAATGCAATAGAAGGTCACAAAAAAAAGGTTAAAATGTACATTCGATGCAATAATTTAATAACCAAAATGGAAAAAATTAACTTATGCCACTTTTAGAACATGCTTATTGGGGTACCTTGTATATTTACATGCTGTATAGTAAACTGATCGCTGGTAGTGGTCAATAGATGGCAGCAGAGAGCTACTCCTGTTCATTTAGAGCCAAATCATACAACCAAAAGAGATGCAATATATAGGGGACACACACATGCATGGCTGTCAAATTGGGACCAGTGGCTGTGTCTGTGCAGCCACAAACATGTATGGGACCGCAGGCTCGTGATGCACAGAAGACTGTGCATTCCGTGCCTGCAAAGATGGCCCTTCACTTTGCTGTACAGCAAGTACAACTGTGTCAATGACGTTGGGCTCACAATACATTAGAGGTGGCATTTACTGTACCTTTTTGTTCTGCCTTACTGTGACCATAATGTGTGTGCTCTTCCACTATATAAACAACCAGTAAGGCTAGCTAGTTCACAATGCTTCAATCGATTTTGATCCAACTTTCAGTGCAGCTTTGATGCTACTTTGAAGTAGCTTGTATATTCTATGGGGTCAAAATTGTGCTGGAAAGGTCTTTTTAAATCAATTATACCAAAATATAGTAGTACAGGAACCTTTCCCAAAATTGTACTGTGCTGAGTTGCGTTGAAGTGAATGGCCACCATTGTTATGCGATTCTGTGCCACTGAAGTCACATCTGAAATTGCACTAGTGTGAATGGAGTCTCTGGTCTACATAGGATTTTAAACCTCTCATTGGTCAGATATTTTGAGGAAATACTCTCTATCACAAACCATGTTAGGCCTTCACAGGTGCTGTTGTGAGCCCTGAGAAAGTGTCAGGAAATCGATGTTCTCCAAGCCTGTAATGATCTTGTAGTTCTTTCAATAGTGTACAAATCACAGAGGCACAACACGAAAATTATATATTATGTGGAAAATTTTTTGGGGGATTTTAATTGTCTGTTATTGAGAGAGCTAGTACCATGTTTAACCCCTTGTCTACCAAGGGTACATTTATAAAGGGGGTTCAACTATGTTGGTAAGTTAACCTTTATCATAGCTACTTTAGGACATTACTCTGTGCTATGTATTCCTCATGCTGACTTCAGTGCTTTTTCATCCTTTAAAAAAAAAAAAAGACTTGATGGAATAAATTGTTTTCATCTAGAATGGTGGCAACTAATTTATAAGATACCCAGAAGATGGTTTAAAAGGTCTTTAAATCAATTTATACCAAAATCAATATGAAAACATTCAAGGTCAGCAAACTCCAGACTTCAGAAGTCCCATTAAATAGGTAAATGTAAGTCAAATTTATGATTGCAGTGGGCCACACATTAAGGTGTGATCTCCATATCCCAATCCCAAATGATGACTGTATCCTCTTTAAAACACTTCTAGAAAATACTAGATAGGAGGTGGAGGGTTTGTTATCCCATGTGTGTTTTATCCAGGTGTGCTAGGTGTGTAATTGGTGCTTATAGCTGTGCTGCCAATTTGTTTAAAAAACATTTTAGGTTTTGAATTATTTCAATGTAAAATTTATGCAAGATTTTTGGGAAAAGTGGTAATTTTATGCTTGCATGTAAAAGTTCCGAGGTATGGTCCTATAAAGAGAACAAACCTGTAAAGAGCCTCAGAAACTAGACTGACCGCAATATTTGGGTAACGTGAAAGAAATCCTTTTTAACACAAGAGTAGTGTTTAAGACCATGAACTATGGGGGAAAAAAAAAATCAATATATTGTGAAAGCCCATTAGACTGGATCTTTATGTATTATTTAGAAGGTGTTAAGATAGGGAGTTTGGGAAAATTCTTTAAATGCATTTATTTTTGGAAAGAGGGGCGAGGGATAAGAACAACTGTCAGTTTTTATTGCTGTCTGTGTCCCCATTAGGGAGATTCACTCTCTCTATTTGTCTTGTTTACCATTATTGAGAGTAAAAGAAAATACCAAATTTTGGTTTGTCCCCTGAAAAGAAAGAGGGGGGAAATCTTCCAATGGGGACACTAGTTCTGGTTTCCTGGGGGTCCCCAAGAGATTCCCTTAATTTGCAGGGATTTCCTCACTTACTGTTTTGGCTATAGGGCGAGTGAAGGTAGACACAGGGCATAAATTAACTTTTTGTAGTGGTTATAACTAGGGCTGTAACTAACGAATATTTTCATAATCGATTAGTTGGCTGATTATTGTTTCGATTAATTGGTTAATAACCTTAAAAAAAAGCTTGGTGTATAATTTTGATAATTTGTAAAATTAAAAAAAAGGATATACTGTATCTACTATTAGAGGAGATATACTGTATATACTATTAAAGGGTGAATCTGGTAAATATCAGACTCGGAGATCTAATTTTTTTCATTTAAAAAAAAATTTAAAAAAATTAAATTTTAAGAACATTCGTTCGATTTTCTAATCCGTTCGTGGGGTCAAACCGATGTTCATTTTCAACCACAGTGACGGGAAAATTTGGAAGTTGAAAACTTATTGGTCAAAGGAATTTTCAGACAGTGTATGTGGTTTTCGTTCAGTAATTGCATTCATTTTAAAAACGGAATGTTAAAAACAAGTGAGAATTTTAAACGGCATTCTTTCATTCAGCGAATGTACAAAGATTTTTCGTCTGAATATTTTCATCTGAAAATTGATCCGTGTGGCCAGCATAAGGCTCGGTACACACCAATGCAGTTTGCCTTTGCTGTGTTTCTGCAGTGCATTTTGCTGTGCGTTTTGATTTTTGCACACGTGATTTTGCTGCGATTTTTTTGGACAGATTAAAAAACACAAATTTCTGCAAAAACACATTGCATGCTTTTCTGCAGCTTCTACGTTGAAGTGTATTGAATCTAAAAAGCTGTTTTGCGTTAAAGTTCCTGACCCTTTCCAAATACACAATGGCTGAAAAAAGCATAGATGTGAACGTGTCCCATAGGAAACCATGTAAATTAACTGTAGTGCGTTTTTGCAAAAAGCACCAAAAAACAGATGCGAACCAGGTCTAAGACGTTTAGTAAAATAATGGGGTTAAAAAAAAAAAGAAAATTAGCCTTCTATAGTACAAAAAAAGCAAATTATCATTACTGTAAGGGGTTAATTTTTTTTACTGTAGAACTGTGAAAGTAATATTTACAGTAACGATTTGCTCTTTTTGTACTATAAAGGGCTCATTTTTTTTTTTTTTTTTTTTTTGTAAACCCCATTATGTTACTGGCCGATTAATCGATTAATTTCATAATCGATTAGTTGTTTCAGCCCTAGTTATAACCATCCCTTGCGCTATCCAAAATGGGGGGGGGGGGGGTGTTCTACTTTAATCTCAATTTTAGCTTAGATGGGTCTTTCTTTTTTCTTTTCAAGGAGGCCAGCTGATCAAAAAAACAAATGGATTCCCCCATCCACACAATCTAAGTGGATGGGGGAATCCTCCCCGCTGCTCTATGGTATTCTGAAAGCAGGACTCTTTCACTATTAGACTACACTGATCAATGCTGCAGCACTGATCGAACAAGAATTTTCCAACGTTCCCATTTAAGAGAAGATCATTAGATTGACTTCTGTCTAGCTGGAACTGCCATAGATAGAAAATTGTCTGATCCCTGCTGAACCAGCAGAATTTTGATTCATCTGTGGTCAATTAAACTCTTGCAGGTGTCTGTAAGTAGTCCTTTTTGTAATCTGACCTATTTTGAGCAGTGCCTCCCTAATATCCTGTACACACACTCTGAAAATCGGACGACAGATCGTCGTGTTTTTTTTTTTTTTTTTTTTGTCATCTCCAACCTGAAAATTTTACTAAAGTTACAGTTCTCATGCAACAGAATAAAAAACCGTAAGTGATGTCATGTCTTGTAGTGTATTTATATTGCGTTTTCGGACGACAACTGTACTGATTAACTGAAAATCGTATGATCTGGTATCGTACGAGAGACATTTTCATGCATGTCCTATAAAATATCAGATGAACAGTCGTGATAGGCTCCTGAAAGCTCTGTACTAACGATCTGATTATCGTATGATCGTGTTGAAAGCTGTATTTTTCGTCCGATTTTCAGATCGTGTGTACGAGCCATGATTCCCTTTTCACGCGACCATTCAGATCAGGTGCACCTGTCGGTTTTTCAGGCAGACCTGATCAAGCGGTCCATTCATCCCTATGGACCAGTGGCTGTAGGTGGAATTGATACAGTCCAGTAAAAACAAGCGGAAGGGAATCCGGTCTCCCCCCCTCTAGGTGGACCAGATTGGAGTAGTCGGGCGTAAACTGACAGCGGAGTCTGTTTACACCTGGCCGCCAATATAGTAGAGTGGGCTTGATCTGTGTCTGCTCTGCATTAACTAAGCGGATACAGGCCTGTCATCCTCCCACTCTGCTCCACTCAGCAGGGAATCTGTGAGCAGATCCCTTGCTGATTGGAATGGAGTCTGCCCCATGTGAAAGGGGCAATATTGGCTTGCTTTATAATGATGCTCAATAAATTAAAAGCAGACCATTCACCCTTGGGATTCCATTTCTTTTTGGGTGTTACAAAGCAAGTAAAAGCCAAATAAGACTACATGGCATCAAACTTCTGCCATGAAGATAAAAAAAATCTCTCTGAAATGTGTGTGTGTTCTATAGTCCCTGTGAATAGGTACACTTTATCCTCAGTAGAAGATATTCCATTTTCTTGTAACAAGCCAGCCTTGTAAATTCTAGATTATTATTATTCTCCTGGAGTTCATGTATTCCTCATTTCTAAATACTGTAAGTAGACTAACTTATAGAGCTGAATATTCCCCTTTTGATGTGATATTCTGAGTATTAAGATTTTTAAGCAGAATGAATGAATTTTTGACTATTCAGTTTGGAATGGTTGGCGGGTTGGTTATCATTCATTTACCGTACTTTTTATTTTTATTTTTTTAAGTCTCTATCCTGCTTCAGTGATCAGTGATTAACCTCTTATTTAGGAGTTGTGTAGCGCCTTTTCCCATTCCTATAAAATTGTTGTGGGTCTTTTTTGTCCTTAAACCTTTGGGGCCATGGTGTCATGTTCTAGTTGTTTAGTTACCAGCCCCGAGTCCCACCCATGGCACTGTTAGATGCTTTTTTTTTTTTTTTTTTTTTTTTTTTTAAATAAAATCCTTCTGCATTTTTTAATTTAAAATTCTTAATGCGATGTGTAGTACTACTACAAAAGTAATACTTTTGCTGATAGGTGTTCCTCATTCTCATCTCAAAAAGTATGATTAAGGGTGTTGGCATGCTCTTTACAAGTGCAGGAGTTTTTTTTTTTTTTTGGTAAGAACCAGCGTATGCCCGAGTACAGCCATTCATACCTATAGGCAGCTGGGCTTCCCAAGCAGTGAAAATGCACCAGAATTTATGTTGCAAGGGTCCATTTTGAATTAAATTCAAAATACTAACTACATACAAAGCCATTCACAATTTCGCCCCCAGCTACATCACTAACCTAGTCGCTAAATACCAACCTACTGGTTCTCTTCGTTCCTCTCAAGATCTCCTGCTCTCTAGCTCCCTTGTCACCTCCTCCCATGCTTGCCTCCAGGACTTTTCCAAAGCCTCTCCAATCCTAGGAATGCCCTACCCCAATCTGTCAGCTTATCTCATACTTTATTAGCTTTCAGATGATCCCTGAAAACCCTTCTCTTCAGAAGCATTTTCTTCATCAGCTCATCCCCCAGTTATTACCTTTTTGTTTCCACTTGACCCGCCCTTCTAGATTGTAAACTCTAACTAGCAGGGCCCTCCAATCCCTCCTGTATTGATTTGTATTGTAAGTGTACTGTCTGCCCTCATGTTGTAAAGCGCTGTGCAAACTGTTGGAGCTATAGAAATCCTGAATAATAATAATAATAATTTCAGATCATTGATATTTACCATTTCATATGACCATAACACATTAAAGTGATACTAAAGTCTCTTTAACAAAAAATAAATAAAACATGTCATGCTTACCCAACCTGTGCAGTGAATTTGCACAGAGGAGCCTGGGTTCTCCTCTTCTTGGGTCCCTCTTTGGTGCGGCTGGCCCCTCCCCCTGTTGAGTGCCCCCACACGAGCAGAGCCGCATCTCCCTGTGTCCAGACAGGGAGCCCCCTTTTCTCTCCTCATTGACTGACTGACTTTGACAGCAGAAGGAGCCAGTGGGGCTACGCTGCTGTCTCAGCCAATGAGGGGAGTCCCAGGCAGCCGAGACACTCCTACAACATTGCTGGATCTAGATGGGGCTCAGATAAGTATTAGAGGGGCTGCTGCACACAGAAGGCCTTTTATCCTAATGCATTAGGTTAAAAAAACCTGCCTTTTACAATCACTTTGTCAGTAAGGCCCCTTTCACAATGAGCCACAATGAGCGCCCTGAAAGTGCTGCTCAATGCACTCCAGTGTGAAAGCCCTCAGTTCGCTTGCAGGACGCTGCCAAAAGTCCTGCAAGCCGCATCTTTGGAGCGATGTAGGAGCGGTGTATTTACCGCTCTTAAAGCGCCCCTTCCCATTGAAAACAATGGGGCAGCGCTCCAAACCCGCCTGCAAAGCGCTGCTGCAGCGGCGATTTGCGGGCGGTTTTAACCCTTTTTCGGCCGCTAGCTGGGGTTAAAACTGCCCCGATAGCGGCTGAAAAAAACGACGCTAAAACGACGGTAAAGCGCTGCTAAATATAGCGCCGCTTTACCGCCAGCGCGCTCAGCGCCCCAGTGTGAAAGTAGCCTAAAACAGTTTGAGAAAAGTCCACCTATGGGTATGGTTAGCAACTTTTATATGCATCTTGCATACATAGGTAATTGATGGGACACAATAATATGTTGTTTATAACTGACTTCAAAAATGCTTTACATCTTGAAAGTAAGCAAAATAAAGGGTAACACATTCAAACCGATAACTTCTTGTCATGGAATTTCATGCTTTTAGAATAAATTGGTGGCTGCAAATAATAAACCTACCAGTCATTTTACGACGTTAGTTTTCGCCATCTTTTTTTGGCCACTGAATTTTGAAAAAAATGCAAATTTTTCAAACTTCTCTAGCTACAGAGCCTTCATTGTACCTAGTAGTTTAGAGTTAAGTCATTTGTGATATCCTCATTGTATAGAAGTTAGGCTAATTGTTGCCATTTATTAAATAAGGAAAGCTCCTAGATAGTTGCTGCACAATGGATATAAAGAATTTTGCTGTCTGAATGGTGTTAAATATGCCAGAATAAAGTCTACATATAGAGTATTTAATTTATGTGACGCCAATGTATATCATGTTCTATATGCCAAATGAGTTTACCAGCTATTGTTTGCTAATATAACGTTTTGGCTGATCTAAAAAGCAAGGGGAAAAGAAGAGTTTTGCATATTTTTGTTGATGTGGTCTCAGGGCAGCTGCCTGTATTGGGAACTGTGCTTGCATTCAATTCCATTGTGGCAAATAAAAAAACAGTACAGTACCTCAAGTTGATCTAAACCTTTATTTACCATCAGAACAAGGGTCCTTATTGGAATATTTCTCCCCTATTTCTGTTCCAGTGAGAACACATTTTGGATTCTCACTTTCAGCCCCAGTGACAAGGTTCATTAGGACATGTGCAAAGAGAAACTCTGAGCAGTGATATAAAAACTTGGCAAAGGTTCTGACCCTTTCCTATGCTATCAAAAAATATAAAAAGGCTTTACAAATACATATCTGCCCTTCTCAAATACAGCTTCTGCCTCCACACTGCTAAACAGACCTACTACACTTCTCTAGTCAAAACCCTTTCATCCAAACCTTGTCTTTTTTTTTTTTTTTTTTATACCCCTCATTTCTTACTTTACCCCCACTGCCTCCACCCATGAACTTGCTTACTGCCCAGGAGTTTGCCAATCGTTTTACAGTTAAAATCTAGCGCCCAGCTTCTGCCCCAAACTAACACCCTGGTCCAACACCACACTCAATACTTTCCTCCTTCAGCCCTGTTACCACTGAGGAAGTTGCCAAACTCCTTTCCAGGGCCCACCTCACCACCTGTCTCCTGGACCCTGTCCCCTCACAATTACTGCGACCACCTTCCTGCTGTATCCTAAACTCAATAACCCACATCTTCCACCTCTCCCTCTCCTTCAGCACCTTTTTCCTCCCCGCTCAAACATGCACTGGTTACCCATATACTTAGAAAAAACCCTGTTTGGACCCCACCTGTTTGAATAAATGAGGACCTATCTCCCTGCTCCCATTTGCCTCCAAGCTTCTTGAATGCCTCGTCCACAACCGTATGAGCTTCTACCTCACTGAAAACAACCTTCTTGATCCCCTACAGTCTGGCTTCTGCCCACAACCTTCCACTGAAGCTGCCCTACTAAAACTCACCAACGGAATACTAACTGCTAAAACCAATGGCCAATACTCCATATGCTATTGGACCTTTCTGCTGCTTTCGACACAGCTGACCACTCCACTTCCTTTGGCCTCCGAGATTCTGCTCTTTCCTGGTTCTCCTCCTACCTATCTTAGTGCACTTTCATTGTCACATACAACACCATCTCCTCCGCTCCTCTTCCTCTTTTTGTTGGGGTACCCCAAGGCTCTGTCTCAATCTTTCTAAAACCTGAACTTGTAATCTCCTCCCCCGATCCCCTCCCCATAACTTTACCATTGAGACCAATGGCACAAAAATTGGTTCCTCCACACACGCCAGGGTGCTGGGTGTAATCCTACACTCACCTCTCCTACAGCCCCCACGTCCAATCACTGGCCACATCTTGCTGTCTTAACCTCTGCAACACTTCACCCCTTCCTGACTAACGACACCACAAAACAACTTATTCACTCCTTGGTTGTTTCCTGCCTTGACTACTGCACCTCTCTTTACTGGATTACCTTTACAATGGCTACCCCCCCCCCCCTTCAGTCTATTATGAATGCTGCTGCTAGACTCATACACCTTACTAACCGATCCGTGACTGCTACTCCTCTATTAATCCCTTCACTGGCTTCCCCTACCCCACCGTATAAAATTCAAAATACAAACCACAACATATAAGTCCATCCACAATATTGCCCCCAGCTACATCACCAACCTTCTCTGCAGATATCACCCAAATTGTCCTTTCTTCTCAAGACCACCTGCTCTCTAACTCCCTTGTTACCTCCTCCAAGACTTCGAGAGCCTCTCCAAACCTCTGGAACTCCCTGCCCCAGTATGTCTGGTCAGCCTCTACCATGTCCGCCTTTAGGTGATTTCTGAGAACTCACTTATTCAGGGAAGTCTGCCCCACCTTCACCTAAAGAACTGTACCAGAGCCACCTCCATCAGATCATCCCCTGCATATATTAACTTTTGTACCACCTCTCCCCTCCCTTTTAGATTGTAAGCGCCATGAGCAGGCCCCTCCTATTCCTTCTGTATTGAATTGTATTGTAATTGTACGGGTTCCCCCCCACATTGTAAAGTGCTGCGTAAACTGTTGATGCTATATACTGTACATCCTGTATAATAATAATCTTATGGGTATTCCCATTATCCTGGTGTGCCAAAATTGTAATTTCAAATTTTAGATGCAAATATTAAGGCCCTTAGAAAGCCTGAAGGTGCGCCTCGAATTCTGGGTCCCTCTACTGCATGCAGCTAGGCTGTTTTAAAAAAAAAAAGTCACGTTGTATCCCCATCTTGAGGCATTGCAGAATGTTTTGGGGTGCAATTCTAAATGTCCTATGCTGTGTGTGAGAACTTGTTAAAATTACAATTTTGAGTACAAATAAAAAAATTGTTTTTTACAAAAAGTCTGAAAAATAAATTACAGCTTCAAAAAAACTCCCCATGCCTCTTACTAAATACCATGGACTGTCTACTTTCCAAAAAAGATCATCATCATTTGGGGGTTATTTGTGCTGTCCTGACATTTTAGGGCATTTATGAAATGTGATAGGCCTTCAGTACATCAGGACTGAGCAATTTTAAAATGTATATAACCATAGTTTGTAGACTGTAACTTTCACACGGATTAAGTATATACTGATTTGGGTTATTTTTACCAAAAAACTGTAGCAGTATAAATTCTGGCCTAAACTTATGAAGAAAGATTACTTATTTGCAAAATTGTATAATCAAAACTAAAACCATTTTTTTTTTTTTTTTCAGATATATATTTGGGGTGGCTCTAGCAGGCATTTCACATACGTTTTCTTTGTTTGCAGATGACATTTACGTCACATATCCTCACGCCTCCACCCAATGGTTTCCTCTCTCAGGGTTTGCATCTGTCAGGCCTACATGCGAGTTAGGCTAAATTGCACACGCTAAACACATCATTATCAGGGACCACATACATACTCTATACAATCCCAATTTCCATTTCAGTGGTTGCACTCGATTCCATAGCTAGTCATAAACTTAAAGCAGAGGTTCACACAAAAATGGAACCTCTGCTTTTCGGAATCCCCCTCCTGTGTCGCATTTGGCACCTTTCAGGGGGAGGGGTATTTGCACCCACTTCCGGGCATAGACTCCCGCGGTCTACGCCTCCCCCCCCCCCCCCCGCTGTCTGCTGGGAAACGCACAGATCCCAGAGCCAGCAGGGACCATCCGGATTGCGTAGCGCGACTTGCGCATGCGCGGTAGGGAACCGGGAAGCCGCAAAAACGTAATTTCCTGATTCCCTTACCGAAGATGGCGGCGGCAGCACCCGAGAGCCGAGCGACAGATCGGCTTCGGGTGTTGACATCGCGGGCGCCCTGGACAGGTAAGGGTCCATATTTTAAAAGTCAGCAGCTGCAGTATTTGTAGCTGCTGACTTTAAAAGCAATGCTTATTCCACTTAGTCCAACTCCTCAAGGGAATTTAGAGGGGAAAGGGGGCCTTATGCAGCAAACTATTTCCTGGCTGCTCCCCTGGTACCCCTTTGGTCATAGCCAGCAACAATTTCTGCCCACTGCATCCTTACTCAGCATTTGCACTGTCCCCTGCTCAGAATGGCAGTACACCACATTTGCATCCCTGCTTCGCCAGCTCTCAAGTGCTCCTCCCCCACCAGAGCAGGGAAGTGATGAGTTCAGACATGTGAAAAGCCTAAACGCACTTGAGCTCTTCTGCTGGGAAGCTGTCAAATTTGACAGCCAATCCTAGGCAGAGGAGGCATTCCTTGCAAATGTGTGGGACAACATGTTGCAGATTCCTACCTTTTTGTTCTGAAGAATTGGACGGTTTGTGTACATTCAAATTACCCCATGCCCTTTCAGTGTTTGAGAAACTGCAGTGTTTGTTGCATCCCTTTTTAGAAGTAGTTAAACCTTAAGGGAGTATTCTACCATAAAACTTATTGCAGCAGGGCAAGCTTGTCGTGTTTTTTATTTTTTCTTGTATCTTGGCGTTTGTCTAAGAAAATCGGTGATCCAAGCACACTAGCAGGAAATTACCTTTCTGGGGGCATTCTGTATACTAACCATGAAGAGAACATCTCCAGGTTGCCATATGGCACTGAATGTTCTAACTGTTTTAGAAAATTGCAGTGGCTGCAGGATGAAATTGAAAGGTAATTTAATAACCAAAAATTGCTGCAAAAGGCATTTCGTAATTAAATACATTTTATTATTTGGAGAGTAATTAGAATGCATGTCAGGTTTTTATTGCTGGCTGTGTCCCTGTTGGGAGACTCGCCCTCTATAGTTGTGTTTACCATTATCTAAACAATGTAAAAGAAAATACCATGTTTTTTGTTTTCCCAAGAATAGTAATGGAGGGGATATCTTCCAATGGGGACACTAGTTCTAGTGACACCCCAGGATTCCCTCACATGGGATTTCCTCTCATTTTTTGTTTTTGGTAAAATGAAGGGAAACCTCCTCAGTGGGACACAGAGAAAATTACTTTCTATTAGTGCTACTTTTTTATTTTATTCAACTTTAGTGTAGTTCAACATACAATATCATACAACACGACAAAAACCTTCCATTTGAAGGCACTGAACCCACGCAGGGGCACAAAGGCAGAAAAATTAGAATATATAATACAGAGGCCTTGAGGACTGTACTACTAACATATAAAAGGGGGGGGGGGTCAAATTTAAACTAGAAGACCTGTTATCTATCCACCCTAACCACATCAGTTACTGAAACCCAGGTGATCTTAATGCACTCGCTGAGCTAGAAGGATTAAACTGTAAATTACGTGTCCATATTAACTATCCATAGCAGTGAAAGGCTCTGCTAGACGTTTGGCCCAGACTGTCATACTTTCCAGGGCAACCTCTGTGCGCATACACGTCTTTGTAATAAGGGAGTGCATTATTGACTAGCTGTTTCCAGAAAGATGGGGCCTTTAGTGCTACTTTAAGGTTTTTATCTACATTGACAGTAGTGCTAACTAAAAAAAGCTATACATTACATTTTCTGTGCTGAGGCTGCATAGATTGGATCTCTAGGAACTAGTGTAGGTTGGCAAACTGCAAGATAATCACAACACACAATTCTGGCTTAAAATGGCAAAACGCAACATTCAATATATTGCACAGTATTTATAGTAGCCTACTGAGCTGAGAGAACATTGCCTTCTGCTCTCTAGGTAAGCAGGTGGTAAATTGTTGGAGACCGTCTGTCTGATTTGTACATTGTGAAACAGCAGTAATTGTGAAACATTACAATTTTAATTATTAGACGTGTGTACTTTGTGAAACGGCAGTAAAGGAGGGATCTGATTTGCCCATAAAAGTCTGCACATGGCACTAGTTGATATCAAAATGCATGTATTCTGAAGGCAACAAAAGTGTAGCTCAATAAGGAAATAACATAGGCTTTGACATAATAAAACGCAAAAATGGCTTCTACCTGACTTGACTTTGCCTTTTGGTTTCCATGGGGCAAGAGCTATAGACCCAGGATGGTAGATTTGCATTACCCTGAAGTATATCGATAAACCATGTAGCTGTTACAATTGTTTTTCTTAAACCACCGTCAGCGTTTATTCAAAACCAAGTTGTCCAGTATACACCAGAAAGCCAACATGTTCCAGGCATTACTCAAAACTGATAAGGACTCGTTGACCTATGTGTTTAATTATGAAGAAGGAAGCAGTGCTCATTAACGCTCCTATAGCACTTCTAATGAGTTTGACTTGTTTTCATTGTGTTTATGAAGCGTTAAAAATTCTTTACGAATGTTTGCTCAATGCCCATTAAAGTTTATTTTCTAGTGGGAAGTTCTTCAAGAGTAAGTGCTGTAAAGGGAATGATCTATTTTGAGATGTGGTTAGGTTATGGAGTGATAGCAGATATTCTTGTGAATTCCCTACAAGATGGATTTATATACTTTAATCTCTGACACTTGGCTTGGTCCAACTGAACTTTACCGACACAAAAAAAACGTTGCCACTGACAAGAACGCTCAATGCCTCTGCTCCTGCCTGGCACTGTCAGTATTGCTGCCTAGCTTGGTGCTTTTGCCCACACACACAAGTGGTGTTACCACACAACTGATCTGTACACCCAGGAAGTGACTGGAGCTGCTCTGTCCTAGTTCTTCATTTCCTTGTGCATTCTGGGATACAGGAGCCTTAATTGTCTCTCCCCCAGTGACTAGTTAACACTTTATAAATGCTTCACTAACACGCTATTAATGCTCTAGGTGCGGTTGTAGAGCATTACCATTGAAATCAATGGAGGTGGCTGACGAGCATCAATGCCTTATGAAAGTGACATGCTGATTCATTTTTCTTGTACAATATTTTTTATTGAAAGTAGGTAATAACAAGCATTGCATAAGTGACCATGACTAGCGACACAACACTATCACTCCTGTTTGAACAGCATTGTGTTGTGCTATTATATTTATTGCAGGCGTTCACACAAGAGGGCAGTTATGAGGCTTTAAAAATGTTGAATAAATACTGCATAAACACAGGGTATTGACACGTGTGAATGAGCCCTAAGACTTTGTAAGCTGAAATGGATTGGATTTCTGCTATATACTGAACCATTTGTTTTTTTTAAATAAATTCTGCAGCATTTGTATGGACTCCAGCATTGACTATCAAGTGGATGGGGCTGCATGATTACAGCCAGGTTGTTGAGCTACGCTCATTTGACATAAATTACTTAAGGCTTTGTCTAGCAAAATACTCTTTGCATGACATGCTCACCACTGGACACTTCAACATAAACCCAATTTTGATAAACTTCATGGCAATACTAATACTTCTATGCTAGTGTGTGTTTTCACTTAGATATGATAAAAATCTACGATTTTTTTTTTTCCTTGTCTGCATATATAACTGGCAAAGTTTTCTAGGTGATTAGAAATAAAAATTAAAATACCCCAATATTTATGTAAGACGCGTATTTGTTGTTTGCCTCTATCCTTTTGGATGGGATACCATGCTATTCATCCTGTAGGCCTTTATCTGGATATATTGTTACTGAGCTTCCCTTGGCTAAGACCCCTTTCACACTGCCAGCGTTTTTTAAGCCCTACAGTGCTGAAAAAAGCGGCTCCATTCACTCCAGTGTGAAAGCCCGAAGGCTTTCACACTGGAGCAGTGTGCTGACAGGGCGTCTTAAAGTCTTGCCAGATACTTCTTTGGAGCGGGCAATTCACTGCTCCTCCACCGCTGCTCCCCATTGAAATCAATGGGGCAGGGCTGCAATACCGGCGTATTGCGGGCAGATTTAACCCCTTTTCGGCTGCTAGCGGAGGGTTAAAACCGCATATCGCCGCTTTACCGCGGTGTGAAAGCCCTGTAATAGTCTGACCCCAGTTCTAGTTTATCTGGCTGAAATAAGTGGTAAATGTGCTAATGTCCTCCACAATTCGATGGGCAAAGCCAATTTATTTAAAAAAAAATTTTGAACACTAATATGCATATGTACATTTTTAACAGTATCCACAGTGCCCCCCCCCCCCTCATTTTTTTTTCTATTGGGTCAAAAACCCTTGCATTGCAAAGACAAGCCCACAAAAGAAAATGGCTCTATGAATAACACTATTGCCCTGCAGGCTTTAATAAACATGCTTACGTCTGGATGTTATGATTTCTTAAGATATAATATCTCCTCTCTATAATCCATCATCCCTGTAGACATGTACTGACATTAAAATAGAACTGAAGATAAAAATACAGAGTATGGGAGGGTTAAAACACCTACCAGTTCATTTGCCATCTGTGTCACATTGGGGAGATTCCTTTTAAAAGCGGTACTAAACCCAAAGACCTAATAAATTGCAGCTTACCAGTTCTTAGATGTGGTGGCTGCATTTGTTTTCTTTTTATGCCTTTTCCTTTTCTCCTGATGTTTTAGCCACTAAAACCTGGACAAACGGGCCGGATGTCAGGAGACATTGGTCAGTTGAAAAAAAAAAATCCTGACATTCGGCCCGTGTGTGTATGTGGAAAACCAGCAGCCGATTAGCGCTTTCAGCCAATGGCAGACAGCGCTGGTCAGAGTTTTCTGGAGGGGGGGGGGGGGTCGTCCGCCTGTCAGAACACAACAGCTCAGCGGGGGAAATTGGTGCACTAACTTTGCATAGTTAATACAGCGGCTCCGACTGGAGCTGATAGTGTTTTTTTTTTATTTATTTTTTTTTTTTCAACCGACTGGGTTGAACGGAAAAAACTGTACCAGGCTGTAATTTTCCAGCTTTTAACAGACCAAGCTGTACAGTCAAAGTAGCTGTTAGAGGGTTGAGACCAACCATTTAACACTGACCGGGATGCTTATAATGGTCAGGGTTGATTAGGGTTAACTGTCTAAGTGTCCTTTTACACAGGAACAGCTTGCTTTTGACAGCTGTTGCTGCTGTGCCAGATAAAGCAATTCCCCTTGTCAATTAAAATTGAACAGGCTGTGCATTGACCATCTTACCTGTACACCTACTGATCCAATGTGTTTCATCCCTCAAAAGGCTTAAGAGGGACTCCTGGTCTCCGGGAAAAGGCTCTTTTTGGGGTTTAAAGTATTAAAGGGGGGCCCGCAAGACTATATGTGAATCCTCTATTATATTAAAACTGGTTTTAAATTGGTTGCATGAGTTTGCATTCATTTCTACTTGAAAAGTGGAACTGTTAAGCAGGGATGCGCTCCTCTGCATGCATCTGACAGGAGCTGAAGGTACAGGGAAATGGGCAAGTTCGTCAGCAATAGAACTACTAATGATTCTATAAAGCGATTCCTTGGCTGTCATTTTGACAGCCATTAGTTTATGATAATGTAGGCAGGAGAAGAGCAGCATTTAAGAGACGTGTCCCCAAAAGCTTTTAGATTTTTAGGACCTATCTTTTTTTACATTCAAAATCATTAAGTGCTTAATGAATATACATAGAAATAGTTCAGTCTTGAGGACACAACTTTTATAAGGTTTGTGCACATATAATGCAGAGTTTCAGCTAATTCTCTGCAATCGTTATTTGTAGCCTGGACTTTGTAACGTAGCCTGCGTGGGCTGATTAAATATGTGAATTTGTCTTTGAAGAAGTACCCATGACTGCCCCAATATCTCAATATTTTAACATTTTAAAGTCCATTTTTATACAGCTTTGATTAAAATACCAGGTGGTCCTGCTATAAAGATCTAATGCAGGCACTTCCTGTTCTAGAATAACAATGCTTAATTAGTCCCTGTCTTTGTTCCACAAACGGGCAGGGCAGAAACTTTACAGCATAGTCTTATTACTGTTCTGGTGTAAATAAAGCAGATTCTATGCCACTTAAGTTTTAGCCTCGGTTTACACTGTAGCGATGCGGGAACCAGCGCGATTTCAGTGCCGGTTCCCGCATCTCTCCCACAGGCAGTTCACACTGCCCTCTGTGAACCACTGCGGGTGTCAATACAATGTTAATCACACACCCAGATCGGTTCACAGATCGCATTACGAACTGTGAATTTGGACAGGAATCGGATTGCATTGGTGAGAACAGCCATCCAAACCGATTCCAGTGCAGGGGGAAAAAAATGTGGAAATGAATGCACGCAATGCGCCATTAACTTCACTTGCGCTAATGAGCGTACTTTTCAGCTCTTTTGCAATAGAGCGCGCTCGTGGTTACCAAGTAAAACAGACACAGCAGTTGTTATCACATCGGAAGCCCCTTAGTCGGTACTGCATAATAAAAGGGAGCTCCGTTTATGTATAGGCTTTGAACAGGGGTAACAAAAGGGACTATATAGTGACTATACAGTTCAGCCAATCGGGTCTGTATTTACATTCAAAAAGTAGGTGTTATACAAAACTTAACCAATGAAAACACGTTACATTCAAAAAGAACAATGACTAGGAGTTTCTGTTCGTGCCCGTGCAGACCAGTGTGCAAAATTTCCTACCTTTTTGTACTTGAAAACTGTGCTCCACAGTTAAAAAAGAAACTCACATGTAGTGGGATTGGCCCCTAAGAAAATGCGAACGCTGTTCCGACCAAGCTCGCACACACATTCCCGCTTCTACTATTGGCGCAAATCCTTATTCTGCAAGGTTCAGAGAACAATGGATTATACTAACGTTTCTATGGATGCGGGCACCTGCTATGGTTTTTCCAGGTGGTGATCAGCACATTGACACGATTGCACATCCCTCCGCAAAAGCAGATGGGTATCAAACCGATAATGTCTTTGCAGAACAAACAAATCTGTGCATAAGGCAGGGGCCCTTGCTGGTGGACACCTCTCCACATCTACAGGAAGGTTTTCACTACCAATGGTCCTTCACTGGTGTCAGTTTGCTCTGGTTCGCTCTTATGAGTGAGCCGCAAGTAGAACTGACACTGTGACAATACATATTAAATACATCTTAATAAAATTTCTACAACAGTAAGTCCCTGCACTTTTTTGTATGCAAATTCAATACAACTGTATGGCTGAACTCGCACTGCACAGACATCGCATGTAATCAGCACCAGGCGCGAATCACATGTGATGTCTGACATCGCTACAGTGTGAACCTAGGCTTAATGTTAGGAGTATTATAATTGGTTGTGACTGCCAAAGTAAACATAATTTCCTTGGTAGCTCAAGAACATCTGCACCCAACAGAAAATATTTACACAGGGTAAAGGAAACGTTCACTTTTTATAAAAGCTCAGTAACCTGTTACACCCTAAATATGGGTATAACATGTTACTAAAGGTAAACTTATCCTTTAAAAATACTAAATTAAGGTTGAAATTTGTGACTATAGTATGTAGCACAGAAAATTTTAATCGGAGAACACTTTAATGAAAACTATCAGATCCACAGAAATGAGCACCTCCTAGTGTAGGTAAAGTGTGACCTTACCCCTTACCATGCCTTACTGCTGCTCTTTGACTAGTAGGGAGGTTTGACTGACCATGCTGAAACTGCAGTGCTGCAAAGCAAGAAGCAGTCCAGTTATTTAATTTTGTGAGTACAGACAGTCCTCTAGTTACAAACATCCAACTTACAAATGACTCCTACTTGCAAACGGAGGGAGACAACAGGAAGTGAGAGGAAATCTAACCCTAGAAAGGGAAGTTCACTCCTGTAAGAGTTATTATGGGAAAAAGGTACCTCCACTGATGCTTTATCACCAAGGCTTGTTTCCACAACAACCCAAAATGTTCTAAATCCAATTGTCATTGGGACAGAAAGTGATGTGAAATCTTCTGAACAGGGGCACAGATAGCAAAACAAACATTACAGGGGTGTTAACCCTTCCCTATTCTTACCAAAAAGCTTAAAAATAGTTTTTGTTTTTTACACTAAAAAAATGTACCTGTTCCGATTTACAAACTGATTCAACTTAAGAACAAATCTACAGACCCCATCTTGTTTGTAACCCGGGGACAGCCTGTATGTCTGTCTATATGTACACAGTAAAATTCTATCTAGAAACCTGTTTTAATTTCTTTTATATTGCAATCTTTTTGTGGTTGCAAAAAAAAATCCCCCCCCCGCAATGGGGAACAACAAATGATGCACCAAGGTACAATGTGAGGTACATTTTGTTACAAAATGGGCATAGTTAGAACCAATTAAAACAAGATAATAATGGGAAGTATTTTGGCAATGTGACATATGGATAATGTTGAAGAAAAACTGTTATAAATAAAATAAAGTTGCCAAGCCAACCAATGTAGAATCTGTCTTCCTGGTGCCGACGATCGGTCAGTGCAACAATTTAAATGTGTATCACAAGGTCTCCAAAAAAGGAGGGTGGAAAAAAAGAGGATCAAACGTCAGAAGGCAAGAAAAGAGAACAGTGGTGTTCCCATGTTTCACTAATCCAATGATGGGTACTGTAATCAAGGATTCCATGTTTGTTTTTGAATTTTGACCAAGTATTATTGAGGGTGCAGAAGAGTTTGATATTATGCAATTTCATTTCTGTTTGACATAGTCAAAGGATACCAGTGGCTGGTTCCAACTCCTAGCAATTGCGATTCTAGCTGCTAAAATTTTATATAAGATATCATTTTTTTTTTTTTTAGGTTTTTGGGGGCATCAATATCTAGTTTTAGGAAAAGTGCAATTTCCAGAGTTCTCGAAATGGACACCCCAGTTACCCAATGTATCGGGTTGAGAAGCCTGATCCACAATCTTTAAGGTGCACTGTGAGCCAATTTAAAATGAATGGGCTGCCATAATTGAAAGGTATAAATGGGGGCCAAAGTGAAAATGGTATACAGGAGTAAGTTAAAATTCGGAAAAGCAGCCTGTACTCATGGTCATTATTGGCTTCATGTAATTCCATAAAAAAAATTAAAAGGCTGGAGTATCATTTGAATAATGTCAGGCACATTAAAGCAGAACTAAACTCTCTTCTATTAAGTTTCCCAAAAGGGTTACATTTGAGGCATGACATGAATAACGTTGCCTAAACTCTCAACCAAACTGTCAAGCCATCAAATAAATGGTGTTGTAACCAATCACAAGTGCAGCATCATGGCAACCGCAGATCAAAGGCTGAGATGGCAGCTTCCTTGGCTTCAAAGGGTTTTTCTGCTTTAATTTTGGCAAGGGCAGGCCCTATGTTTCTGTGTAGACAGCTTTCCTACTAGACTTAAAGTATTACTAAACCCAGTAAAATGAAAATAGTTAATCCGCGCCCCCCCACAGTGCCCACAACTTATAAATCTTTTTTTTTTTACATTAAAATACTGCCACAATATAACTTTTTGACTGATCTGTATACCATGGTCACGTGCTAAACTGCAGAGTTTGCCTGAGTGCTAAGTGTTCAGGTAGGTGGAGATTTCCACTACAGCCTGTGTCCTCATGCTGTTATAGGAGGCAGAGCAGCCATCAATCAAGATGTGACATCCCACCCACTGTTCTTTTTTTTTTGTTAGTTACTGGGCATGGAGGGAGGGACTGGGCTGTCATTTAGGATCTGTATACATGCTCAAATGTTTGTTAATATAATGTGACCTGAAAATCTAAGCTCAACAAGGAAATATTCTCGCCAGCAATAGAGACCAAACTGAGCATGTGCAGGGGGACCACTCTGACTGTAATCTGGCCTTGCCTGGAGAGACCCTTGCAGGAGGGGGATGGGGGTGCATATAGGATCAAAGAGCGTTTTTACACAATGCAGGGGTTTAACCCCTTAAGTTCCACAGTGAGTATAATCAGCATGCTATTCTTTTAACATTGGCAAAACCTTGAAATGCAGATAAATACAATGAACCTGTCCCACAGAGCTCATAAAATTCTTGCTCTGTATAAGCTGCTGTATGTTTTCTCATACAGTATCTGTTTAGAACAGCCATTATCAACATTTTTACGATTGAACAACCGTCAGAATTTTAGTGGTTTCCTGAGCCTTAAAATATGTCAAAAGCTCAAGATACATTTAGATGAGCAAGCAGGAGGTATAGGGCAGTCCAATCTAGGAACAGCTGTCCTGGGGG
The DNA here is from genome assembly GCA_028564925.1 of Lithobates sylvaticus. Taxonomy (NCBI): domain Eukaryota; kingdom Metazoa; phylum Chordata; class Amphibia; order Anura; family Ranidae; genus Lithobates; species Lithobates sylvaticus. Next base: position 99,258,120 of record CM053034.1, on the reverse strand, counting down.
TGCTTTATGACAACAACCACCGCTGGACACACATTGTGTTACCTGCAGCCAGGGCCAGCGCTACCTATAGGCAAGGTAGGTGCTGGCCTTCAGCGCACATCAGTTGGGGGCGCCCCGCAAGCAGGGATGGAGTAGCAATTTCTGCTCTGAGACTCTGTATAAAGGCCACCCCGCTTCCCCTTAATATAGCACACGCTGTACTCATATTTGCCGCAGGCTGCTACTCATTTAGAGCTGTGGTGCTGCAGGGGCCGGGGTACCCACAAGACACAGAAAACAGAAGCACAGCCCGAGAGGCCTTCATTTATTTCCATTGTGCGGGACTCAAAGGGGTCTGGCCGGCCTCGTTCCTAGCTCGCCTTCTCTGGTGCATGTGTGAGGTGAAGCTCTGCAGAGAGCGAGAGCACCAGGGAGGTTACCTGGTAAGTTAGTTCTGTAGCGGCAGGATATATGAGAAAGCAGAGAGGGAATGCATCATATTTTAGCAGTGGCTGGTTGCTAAGATAATTTAATTTTATACATAAGCCCAAATGTTGCTAACCTGTAATGCTTAAACTAAAAATCAATATACTATCCAAACCTGACCATATATCTGCAGACCACAGGCTCGCACAAGGAAGCGAGCCGAAGCCGCCACTATTTGTCTTCAGGCTGGATCCAGAGGCACAGGGGCCGGCTATGGCTGAAGAAATAGGTGGGGAGGCACTGCAAAAAATCTCCAAGGGGTTGGCAAAATGAGGTTTCATCTAGGGCGTGAAAAATCCTTGCACCAACTCTGCCTGCAGCCCTGCTTTACTGCCTCTAGTAGGTGGAGATAAATGTATATCCATATTAGTTAATTTTTTGCCCACATGATGTCCTGTTTGTGCATTTTGGTACCTGCACATTGTCACAATTGGCTATTTCCTGCCCACACATTGCAGTGTTTTTCTATTTGCTTGCAATACGTGTGTGTGTGTATCCTTATTATAATCGGCTCCCTCGTTTGTCAGTCATAGCACCAGATCAACCCGGATTCCATCGCAGCCAATTACCTTCTTTAGGAGGCAGTGAGAGGTGACTTGTGCTGTACTGCGTATGTTTTTTTTTTTTACTACATGCTGGTTTATATATTTTATGTAAGCAGTTATGACTGTGTGTGCATTTTAACATAAACAGTATTGCGCTATGCCAGCTTCCCCTTCTTTTTTGGTGTTTATGAACTGCTCATCTGAAATGGTGGCAGACCTCAGTGTTCAATACACCTCAGGCTGGGAGGATTTGATCTTATTGCACAGTATATGGAGTGTAAGGCCCGTTTTAATCCTGTGTCTGAGTGCATTACCAACGGGGATTTTCCATTCACGCGGTGTTGGTATCCAGATGAGAAACATAGTCTTGGTTGCTAAGGGTTACGGAGCACACCTTTTTTATCTTACTACATCTGAATTTAAAGCCGACTTTTAAGTGGAATGACCCTTTAACCACCCTGGCGGTATGATTATGTCAGATTTTTGCGTTTCAAAGCGGTGCAATTGTTTTGCATAGAAATTTGGCGTTTTATATTGTAGGCCTGTAGTTCTTAGCAATAATGCACTTAAATTTGTCAAAACAAAAGTCTTTTTTTTTTTTTTTTTTTTTTACTTTATATTTTTATTAATAATTTTTGCAAATAAACATCACATTCTTACATTTATGCATTTATCTATTTTGTTAAGAAGGGGGGGGGGGGGGGGGGAGGAGGAAGAGAAGAAGTACACAAACAAAGCAAAAAAAAAAAAAAAAAAAAAGGATAACGGAGAGAAATGTACATTCCTCCTCTTCTACCAAATAACCCCTTCAAATTACTATAGTTCCCACATTCATTCACTTTCATACCCTAACCATTCGCATCCCACCTCTTTCTTCCCGCATGTCTCCTTATTTGATCCAAGTTATTCATAGTCTCTACTATAGTGTATCTATATTTTATTTTTCTCACACCACATCAAGCTTTTCAAATTTCGTAGTGCATCCCTGCCTAATATATAGTGTTTTTTCCTTTAGGATCACGAGGTTCACACTTTGTTCCCATTCCCTACTGGATGGAGGGATGGAGGACTGCCATCTCTGGGCAATAAGTTTTCGGGCTTGGAATAAACATCTCAAGATTGCCAAGTTAATATCTTTGGGCCTTCCTTTACCACCTATCCATCCCAATCTACAAACCATGGGTTCTATCTCTATAGGGACTTCAAAAACATGTACAATTATTTCCACTACCTCCATCCAGTAGCAAAATAGCTTAGGGCATCTCCAGAACATATGGATCATATCTCCCTTTTTTTTTTTAAACTCTTTATTTTCCAATTTTTATACAATACATTTCATATTCACAATGTCCCTTATTCTATAACATCTTCTCTGTTACAATCATTTTCTCTGAAATATGTTGCATATACTTTACTTATTCTAACCTCCTTATAACTCACTCTGCTCTCTATCTCTTACCCCCCCCAAACCAAAAAAAATAAATTAGGTGTAACTCTCATTACCCGCTCCTCCTCCCCCGCCCCCCCTCCCTCACCCCCCTCTGAGTGTTGTTCAACTCCACTCCCCCTCCACCTCTCTTTTATATGTAAAATAGGGTGCCCATATATCCCTACACTTCTCCTCTTGCTCCTTCATTGCCATGGTCAAATTTTCCATTTGCTGGATCTCTCCGATTCTGGCCCACCATTGGGCCCCCGTAGGTGGAGCTTCCTTTTTCCACAAAGCCGGGATACAGGCTCTCGCCGCCGTGAGAAGATGCTTCAATAGGGATTTTTTGTATTTTTCAACCGACTTGGGAACGCCGTTTAATAAGAATGCAGCCGGTTTTCTCCAAGAGACACCCCTGTAATTCTCCTTACTGTTTCCTTCACCATTTTCCAATACTCTCTGATTTTCCCGCATTCCCAAAAAATATGCAACATCGTACCCTCTGATTCTCCACATCGCCAACATACATTTGGTATCTGCAGGAAGATACCATGTAGCATACTTGGGGTCACATACCATCTGGTGAGGATCTTGTATCCCCCTTCTTGGTATCTACATGCTATTGACGTTTTGTGGACCGATCTCAAAATTTTTTCTTTTTGCTTTTGGGAGAATATAACCTTAAGTTCTTCTTCCCAGGCTCGTAAAAAAAACTAAATTTTCGTGAGCCTCTAGTCCTGTAATCAGTTCATAGAAATATGACAGGGAGTGTCTCAGATTTTCACCATCCAGACATATCTGCTCGAACCCCGATAACCCCGGAATTTCCGAATATTGTCTACCTTTTGAACGAATGTAGGCTCCCAGCTGCATTGCTCTAAAGTAGTCTAGCTCTGGGGTAAATTCACTTTCTATCTCCCCTCTTGTCAGTAATCTTCCCTCTTTTGAAAAATGTATGATCCTGCTTATCCCCCTACGTCTTAAGTCAGAAAATTTCTGATCTAACATACCTGGCTTAGAATCTGGTGTACCTAGTATAGGTGACATAGGACTTGGTTCAGGTGAAATCTTGTTTTTTTTTTTTTTTTATTTATTTTTTTATTCTCATAGTTATGTTTAAAGTTGCCCCTATCAGTGGGTGTTTTTTTTTACTGCCTTTGAGATATCCTTTCCAGCCATCCATGCCATCCCCTCCAAGGGGACTTCGCTCAATATTTGTTCCATCTTTACCCATGGCTTTTTTTCTTTGGCACACCGTTCCATTACTCGAAATAGTGTGAGGCCTCCTGGTATTTGCAAGGGTCTGGGAACCCAATGCCTCCTTTTTCTTTAGGGAGGACCAAAATAGATCTCCGTACTCTTGCAGGTTTTCCAGCCCATATAAACTTCCTGACCGAAGTTCTTTCATAAAACTTTGAGGGATCTTTATTGGCATGGTTTGGAACAAATACAAAAGCCTTGGCAATACATTCATTTTAATTATATTCGTCCTACCGAACCAAGTAAAGATCTTTGTCCCATCTTTTTAAATCTATCTTTATTTGTTTTAACGTTGGGGCATAATTTAATTCAAATATCCTACTTAGCACTTTGGGTATTTTAGTCCCCAAATAACTAATATGAGAGTCTGTCCATCTAAAATTAAATTGGGACGTTATTTGATGGGTCAAAGAGTCATTCATCTCCATACCCATGGCCTCTGACTTATTATAATTCACTTTGAAATTTGCTATGCCCCCAAATTGCTGTAGTTCCCCCAGGAGGGAAGGCAGGGATATGGCTGGAGAGGATATAAAAAAATCAAATCCTCAGCATAAGCTGCTAGTTCCTCTGTCTCTGTTTTTATACCTCTGATATTACAATTTGCTTGTATTTTTCTTAAGAATGGCTCCATTGTGAGGATAAAGATAATGGGCGACAGTGGGCACCCCTGGTGGGTTCCATTTCGAATTCTCTCATTTACCTTCACCCTCGCAGTCGGCACAGAGTATAGGTTTTGGAGCCATCCCAGCATTCCCTCCCCTACACCAATATGTTGCAGTGTGGCCCTCAGATACACCCAATCCACCCTATCGAATGCTTTTTCTGCATCTGCCGATATTAATGTTAGGGGTTTGTGGTGTCTCTGTGACCAATAGATGGCGTTTACTACTCTCTGTGTATTCTCCCTTCCTTCCCTTCCTGGAGTAAACCCTACTTGGTCAGGGTGGATCAGTACAGTTATGTGTTCGATCAATCTATTGGCTAGTATTTTAGAGAAGATTTTTAGGTCCACATTTAGTAACGATATCGGGCGATAACTAGCACACTGGGATGGGTCCTTCCCCTCTTTTGGAATCACTGCTATATGTGCTAGCAGTGTCTCCTCAGGTAACCTCTGTCCTTCCTGTATTGAGTTGAAGGCTGCTGTGAACCTCGGGGCCAATTTCTCTTCAAATGCTTTATAATAAGACAGGGAGTACCCATCTGGGCCTGGTGTTTTCCCTAAAGGCAGGAGGTTTAGCACTTTCTTAAATTCCTCAGCCGTTATAGGTAGATCTAGGTTCTGCACTATCTCTTTTGTTAGCTTGGGCATTTCCGACGATCTCAAATATTCTCTGGCTACCTCCTCCTTTTTCTTACTTTTTTTCTAGAGTACTTTCACCCTCCAGTTGGTATAGGCCCTCATAGTAACTCTTAAAGGCCTGGGCCATTTTCACTGAGGAATTCAAAATCTCTCCACCTTGCGTTTTTAATACCTATTATTTGTCCCTTTGTATTGTTTGGTTTTAAGGCTTTCGCTAAAATCCTGCTCGGCTTGTTCCCATATTCATATATTGTTTGTCTGTTCTGCTTTATCTTGGCTTTTGCTTGTTCAATCAGCAACGAGTTTAATTCTCCAAGTAGATTATTTAATTTCTCTTCTATATTTTGTGCCTGTGATTTTTTTATGAACCATTTCTGCAACCCTGATATTTTTAAGTAGGGCATCTATTTGTTCATTCAACTTCTTTTTTCTATGGGCCCCTAAAGAAATAAACTCCTCTCATCACACATTTTATGCGTCTCCCATATACCGAATGGTGTTATTTCTTCCGTCTCATTGATTTGGAAGAAAGAATCCATTTCCTGGTTCAATATTTTTTCGAATTCTTAATCCTTTAACCACTTGCCGCCCGTCCATTGTCAAATGACGTCGGCAAAGTGGTTGTAAAATCCTGACAGGACGTCATATGAAGTCCTCAGGATTTTGAGCCGCATCGCGGCGATCGTTGTTTGCGGGGTGTCAGTCTGACACCCCGCAACTACGATCTTGGTAAAGAGTTTCCAACGGAGACTCTTTACCACGTGATCAGCCGTGTCCAATCACGGCTGATCACAGTGTAAATAGGAAAAGCCGGTAATCGGCTTTTCCTCACGCGCGTCTGTTAGACGCGAGTAGAGGAGAGCCGATCGGCTGCTCCTCTGACAGGGGGGGTCTGTGCTGATCGATTATCAGCGCAGCCCCCCCCCCCGAGGATGCCCACACTGGACCACCAGGGACGCCACCAGACCACCAGGGATGTGCAATAAAAAGGTATGCCACCGGACCACCAGGGATGACACACAGTACCCCCAATGGATGCTAATCAGTGCCCCCCAATGGATGCCAATCAGTGCCCACAATGGGCATCACTGATTGGCATGCATTATTGTTTGGCACTGATTGGCATCCATCAGTAAAAAACAATGCTGCCTATCAGTGCCCATCCGTGCCGCCTATCAGTGCCCATCCGTGCCGCCTATCAGTGCCCATCCGTGCCGCCTATCAGTGCCCATCCGTGCCGCCTATCAGTGCCCATCCATGCCGCCTATCCTTGCCAATCTGTGCCAGCTATCAGTGCCAATTTGTGCCACCCATCAGTGCCCATCCGTGTCGCCCATCAGTGCCGCCTATCAGTGCCCATCAATGCCACCTCAGTGCCACCTCATCGGTGCCCATCAGTGCCGCCTTATCAGTGCCCATCAGTGCAGACCTATCAGTGACCATCAGTGAAGGAGAAAACGTACTTATTTACAAAGTTTTGAAACTGAAACAAAAAAAAACATTTTTTTTTCAAAATTTTCGGTCTTTTTTTATTCGTTTAGCAAAAAATAAAAACCGCAGAGGTGATCAAATACCACCAAAAGAAAGCTCTATTTGTGGGAAAAAAATGATAAAAATTTAATTTGGGTACAGTGTTGCATGACCGCGCAATTGTCATTCAAAGTGTGAGAGCGCTGAAAGCTCAAAATTGGTCTGGGCAGGAAGGTGTTTAAGTGCCCTGTATTGAAGTGGTTAAAAGGGATTCATTAACCTTCCACTGCCATTCACGGTGCTCTGCTTCCCCTAAGTCCATTTCACAGCTTATCGGTGCATGATCAGACAGTGTGAAAGAACCTATATCTGCCTTCGTCAAAGATGTCATTCCCATCTGAGATACAAAAATATAATCAATACGGGTATATGTTTTATATTTTGCCGAGAAGAACGTATAATCTCTTTCTTGGGTATGCAGTGTCCTCCATGCGTCTACCAGCTGCATTTCATTGAATAATAGTTTTTTTTATTTTCCTTATTTTTGTGTATGTCATATGGGAAGCACCTCTTGACGTGTCCATGAGAGGATCCAATGCAACATTTAGCTCTCCACCCATTATCAATAGGCCATCTTTATGTTGCTGGATCTCCTGGAGGCTAGTCTCCAAATACTTAACCTGGTCATCATTTGGGAGATACAGATTGACCAGTGTAAACTTTTGCTGTCCTATTAGGCCTTTCACAATTAAGAGATGGCCCACCTCATCCTTTATTACTTCTAATTCCTTCCAGGGAATCTTCTTAGCTACTAGGATGGCTACTCCGTTTGATTTGGAGTTCTGAGATGTCCCATGGTACACACTGGTAAATCTGTAATTCCCCAAATTCGGTATTTTATTGCCACTGAGATGTGTCTCCTGTAAAAAAACTGTGTTTTTAATCTTCTCAATTCGGCGAGTAGTCTGACCCGTTTTTCACATTTAACATTATAGGAGGTAAACATTATTTTAGTCATGTTTACATTTTGCTAGGAGGGGAGTATAAGGCTGTGGAGGGTCTAGAGAGAGAGGGGGAAAGCGGAGAGACACCCAGAGGGAGAAAGAGGGAGAGCGGAAAAAGAAGAAAAAAAAAAAAAAAAAGAGAAAAAAAAAACCCTTGTTCTCGGGGCAAGCAACCCTGGATGCGGCTTGCCTATACCATTTGAGCTCCCCCTCATAGATACAAAAAAAAAAAAAAATTAATAAAAATAAAAAATAAAAATTAGAAATACTATGTAAAAAAAACAACAAAATTAATAAAAAAAGAAAAATATAAAAAAATAGAGAAAAAAGAAGAAAAAAAAAAAATTAAAAAATCAATATAAAAATGCTTTTTTTACGTCCCCGACTTATCCTCCACTCGGAGGAGGGACGATTAATGTGGGGGAAATATCCCCAAACACGTCAGGAGATAAGAACGAGCCCCAGCGGCTGCACATCCCTTAATTTAGAACACAGTGTTGATCCCCTTCTTATTTACACCATTGTTTACACCATTTATACAATTCTTCTAAGATATTATTTCTTGAATAGACCCTGAAATTACCACTCATTTCATTTCCCCTTAACCATATCTTGCACCTCTATATTCATTATCACTTTTTACTTTTATGTTTGACAGTGTACACAGTTACATTTTACATCTACTTTACATTTTTTTTTTATATCCTCTCCTATTTAACCATATATCTTCCTCCGTGCTTCCCCCTTCTCTAGCCCCCCCCCCACCCGGTATGGTTTCCGCTATCCATTTCTGGCCCTTTCCTCCCTCTTCCCCCCCCCCCCCCTTGACAGTACCCTTCCCGACACCCCCCCTCTTATATCTCCCCTTGTGACCCTTCACCCTACGTACACCTTTTTTATTCGTGCATTACCAAAAAAAAAGAAACAAAATATATAAAAAAAAACTATATTGTATTTGGCAAAATATGTGTAATATATAATGTGTTGTAGGCTATATCGTATGTGTAAAAATATATATTATTTTTTGTTTTTAAATATTCCCCTAGTGTCCACTCAGTCCCCATCTTTATAACCCCCCCCCCCCAATATACCAGGAAGGAAAAAATTACCATCCCCTAGTACCTCCTTGTAAAAAAAATAAAATCACATCTAAATTACTTAGAAAAAAAAAAAAACATTCCAAATCCACACTTATCAGCCCCCTGAAAAAAAAAAAAGAGGAGGAGAAGAGAAAAAAAAAGAGGACCAGGGTCCATATTATCGGTAGTCCTCCCCCCTTGGGGGTCAGACCTCCACTCCACTCCACCTCCGCTCGTCCAAGAGGGAATAATAAAAAATTGAGAGGAAAAGTCTGTCACTGAGCTTCCCTTACTAAGTGATACTCGGTATGTCCCCAGTCTTGGCTTATAGAGCGAGTTTGTTCCTCATGTATTGTTCCTAGTTAGTTCCTCTTTCTTCCACCTCTTTTGTTCCAGGTGTTCACCCCCCCCTCCAGACTCCATTGGAACATTTAACCAATCAGGTATTTCCACTGCCTCCGTACCCAGGAATTCAAAAAGATCTGGCAGTTGTTCTGGGTTGCGTAAAGTAAATCCCCGTTCTCCTTTTTTTTTATAAGTAGAGCTAATGGATATCCCCACCTATATGTTGCATCCTTAGGTCGCAGTAAATCCAACAGAGGTTTCAATATTCGTCTCCTGCGTTTTGTCTGCCAACAAAGGTCGGGAAACAACTGGACTTCCTGGTCTGCATAAATCATAACCCCCTTCATCCAAGCTGCCCTCATTATGTCTTCTTTAAATTTAAAAAAAATGGATACGGCATAACACATCCCTGGGGTCCCCCCGCTCCACATTCTGTACTACAGGGCTCCTGTGCACTCGATCGAGCTCTATGTGAGTCTCTGGGGATTCTTCTAAATATAGGTTAAGGATTGAGACTACCGCCTTCCTTAAATCAGGTGTCTTAATTGTCTCTGGGATCCCTTTGATACGTACATTATTTCTTCTGTTTCTATTTTCAAAATCTTCAGCCTGTAATTGCAACTCTATCAGTCTTTGGTGTTGTGCATTTAATTTAGTCTCCAGTATGTCAAGATGCTTATCAGCTGTGCCCTGTTTTGCCTCACAATTAGATAACCTCTTGTCTACTGCTTCAAATTTGGCGCATACCTCGCTCATCTCTTCTCTTACAGTAGTTTTTAGATCATTCATGCATGTAAAAATGTCCTCTTTAGTGGGGAGCGCCTGTATAAGCCGTCTGATATCCGGCTCCCATTCCCATTCCTGTCCCCTTAAAGTTAAAGGACGTACCTCACTTTCCCTCGATGTTGCCGTCTGGGGGGTTATCGGGAGACTTATTTCAACCTCTTCCGCGAGCTCCATCCGAATGCTCCCATCCGATCTGTTAGCCATATTAGCCATATTACTGGCCAGCTCCTCCTCAGCTACCAGTTGTTTTAAATTGGCCCGAGACAGTCGTTGTGATTGTGATGTTGCACCTAAATCCATCGACATCCCGGCATCTTTCCTTGTGAGGTATCTTGTGATATATGAGTGGGTAGGTGAACTGTTCACTCTGCCAGGTCCCCTTCTTCTCGGCATGAAGTCAGCGCCGCCCTTAATCTTGTCTCACACTAACATCAAGTCTTCACAATTTTTTATAGATTTATCCGCACTTTCCGACACTTAATAATACACGGCAGTGTCCTCTTGTGTTGATATCTTTTAATATTTGTGCCTTAGTTTGTGCCTATAGTCCAACTCAGGCACATGCCACCATAGATGGGAGGAGACAATAGCTCCCCGGTCCCCTCATAAGGCTCAAAACTTCTTAGAAACACTGTGGGGGAGCAAGAAGGTAACCAGTTCGCTCTGCAGCACCTTCCTCTTTAATGCAGAATAATACTAGTTTTATATTGTGGTAACAGTGACACGAACCTCAGCGCTCAAACCCCACACAAATCTCCGGCGGTCTGGTGAGCTCTCAGTGCTCTTCAGGTCCCGCTCTGTCATCTATCATTGCTGCGGTGTTTTATGAATGTTAATGTGTGGAGAGGCAGGAAGTTGGCTCCGCTCACTCAGACCCCCCCCACGAGCACAGGCAGCTAGGAGCCTTGTAGCGTCTCACCGCTCACTTCTCTGCCTTATCTCGACTCTGCAGTCTGTCATCTGCCGCCACCACAACGGTCTGTGAGAAACCTATGGGGGCGGTTAACACCGCTCGGTCCGGGCACTCAGCTCCATCCCGCTATCGATATTTGTAAAAAGGGCGCCAATACTGCCGTCACTGCCGACCCCGCTCCAGCTCTTAGTCGCGTGCAATCATCAGGCACTCCCGTTCTCCTGTCATGATGTGCAGCCGCAACAAGACACCGCTCCCCTCACTCTGACATGGTCAGGACATACACCCCCCAAGAGGAGTCTGATCTCTGTCCAAAAATAAAAAGTTTTTTGGGGGTAAAGTAAGCTCTGTATAAGAGAAACAAATGTGACATCTTTTGGGGTGGAGAAAGAGAGACCCATGGGGCTAGCTTAAGAATCCTATCCCATTGGATGGGTGTAATATTACCAACGTCCATTGCCCTTTTATCTCTAAAGGAAGAAGTACATTGGCTGCCCCGACTATCTTTGTGTAAGTTTAAATATATCCCTGAGATTGACCCTTTTGTTGAATCTGTTCGCATTATTCTTAGTAGTATCGGTATATTGCACCATTCTATTGACGAGTCTTCAAATTGCACTGTAAGTGCATGTCTAAGCTGCAAATACCGAAAAAAAGATTTCCTCGGTATTGCAAACTCCTCTCTAAGCTCTTGGAACGTTTTTAATTGCCCATTTGTATAAAGCTGATGTAAATGGTTTATATCTCGTCGTTCCCATTCTCTTATCTGTCCTATTTTTTTGTACCTCTCTCAGATTATTTTTCCAAAGTGGTGAGTGTTCCGTGTAACCTCTGTATCCCAAGATTCCCTTAGCCGCTACCCATACTTTAGTCATTAGTTCCAGGGTGGGGATTCCCCGTATAACCGTCCCTGCCTCCAAAACTTCAACCATTTGTCTTTTATAAAGTGTCTGTAGGAGAGTTCCCCCCTGCTCCACCATTTCTTGTATATTGAAGCTGGGATGCTAGGAAATAATTAAACAAGTGTGGAAATCTGAGGATACGTGTACCAGATGTCGTCGAGACCATGGGGATCTTATACACCTTCTGTGGCGCTGCCCCAAATTACATTTATACTGGAATGAAGTGGTAAACCTGATTAATTCTGTATTTGTGCTGTCATTACCGGTTGATCCCAAAGTGTGCCTCTTGGGGGTGGTGGAGGAATTTGTGTTGGCAGTTCATACCAGGGAGGCGGTAAATAGGGTATTATTCCAAGCCAGAAAGCTGATCCCTCGAGGGAATGGATAGGTAAAATAGGGGAAATGCTGCGCATGGAGAAACTTGTATACCAGCATAGGGGGAGTACAAGAAAATATGAAAATCTCTGGGCCCCGTGGCTGGACACACCGGGCTCGCCCCGGTGGATCTGGTCATGGACAGGCTGCTTGTATAATGGAGGGATAAAGTAAATGATTGTATTGGCAATACTGTAAGAATAAAGTGAAGATGTGCCTTGTTATCATATGCAATAGTGTACGTTTAAACAACAGGAAGTGTTACCTGCTGGTTTGTTATTGTTGGATGTATACCACCTTTTTGTTCAATAAAAACCTTTTTGTTGGTAAAAAAAAACAAGTGTGGAAATGCCACTCCCTCTTCATTAATCGGGAGTTGCAGGATTTTTAAGCTAATGCGTGCCACGCTGCCCTTCCATACCAGTTCTCTGAATATAGTATCAATCTTGGAAAAACATTTTTTATAAATCCATACTGGGGAGTTAGCTAAAATATACAAGACTTGTGGCAAAAAAAATCATTTTGACTAAATTACATCGACCCGCAGTAGATAGAGAAAATTAAAATCTGAAGAGGTTCCCCCTAACTAGTAGTGGGGATAAATTGTTAACTATATATGCTTTGGGGTCCTTAATAACAATTACATCGAGATACTTCATCTGAGTTACTATTTGCAACCGTATAGCTTCTTCAGGTAATAGACTATCAAGAGGATCTACTGGCAATAAAGTTTATTTTCCCCAATTGATCTTTAGACCAGAAAATTTGCCAAATTCTCAGATTTTCCACATTGTTTTAAAGAATTCTGTACATCCCCTAGAAGTATAAGTAGATTATCTGCAAATAGGATTACCTTTTCCTCCTCCATCCCTCTTTTAAAACCCCTAATCTCTGTGCAAGATCTAAGAGATATGGCCAGAGGTTCGATCGCAAGGGCAAACAAGAGGGGGGACAAAGGACATCCCTGCCTCGTCCCCCTTAACAGTCGAAACCTAGCCGAGTGTTCGTTGTTCACCCTCACACTAGCCACCGGGGATCTATACATCATTTTTACCCATTTGATAAAGGTTGGCCTATTTGAAATTCTCTCAACACCCTCCACAGATATCCCCATTCTAAAGTGTCGAAAGCCTTAGCGGCATCTAGAGAGAGAATAGCTCTATGTCCATCCTCATCAGATGGTATTTGTAAATTTAAATAGACTCGTCTGATATTTATATTAGTTGACCTACCAGGGATGAATCCTGATTGGTCAGGGTGAACCAAGCCATCTACCACCCCATTCAATCTGGACGCCAAGCCCTTTGCCAAGATCTTGGCATCCAGATTAAGCAGAGAGATAGGCCTATATGAAGAGGGATCCAATGGGTCTTTGTTTTCTTTTGGTATAACTATTATGGTGGATTCCCTCATTGATAGAGGGAGTTCACCGTTGGTTAGTGCCCAGTTAAGTGTTTTCAATAGCTCAGGGAGAAGAATTCCTCCAAAGTGACGGTAAACCTCTACTGGTAGGCCATCTGGCCCTGGAGATTTCTGGGTCGCCATTGCCTGTACCGTATGCTGTATCTCTTCTAATGTAATGGGGGCATCAAGTTTGTTCCTATTATCCTCGGAGAGCTGAGGGATAGTCAAATCTTTAAAAAAGTTTTCCATTAACTCCCCCGGTTCTTCTTGGTTGGAACTATATAGATTTTTATAGTAATCTTTAAAACAATCTACAATTTCTGGCGTGTAAGTAGTTGTTCCCTCTGTTCTTGTGTTAATCATTGGTACCAGTGATGAAGGTGAATTAAATTTCACTAATTGTTGCATCTGGCCTACACATTCCCCTTCCCCAAACCTAACTTGTTTTTGAAAGATGTATTTTTTTTTTCCACTTTTCCGATCATTATCAAACGGTAGATACGTTGTGCCTCTATCCATGCCCCCAAGTTTCCCACTGATGGTTCTTTGATATATTATTCTTCTAGATATATCACTCTTTGTGATGCCTCAACCTCCTTTTTGTTAGAGTCTCTTAATCCTTGAGATCTGTTGAATCAAAAGACCTTGGAGAAAAGCCTTTAATGTATCCCAAACGACCCCCTGTGGTGCTGTTCCATTGTTTAAATCAATATATTCTATCAGCGCATTTGTGACTTCCTGGGGTTCCCCGATGAGTTCTAACCAGGCTGGGCTGATTTTCCATTCCCGAGGTTGGTTTCCCTCACCTATATCTAGGGATGTTGTCATTGGAGAGTGATCAGAGAGGCCCCTTGGTAAGTATTTAAAATTACCTGACATGGTGATTGCCTCATCATTCCCCAATATCATATCTATTCGAGACAATGTGGACTGTGTGGTGGATAAGCACGAATATACCCGGGTTTTGGAATTCTGTAATCTCCATAGGTCCTTTTTAAGCCCATTTCCCCCATTATCTTAACAAGTCGATTTATCTATTGGACTTCTCCCTTGGGTCGATTGTGGAAACCTATCCAGGTTCTGGTCTATGACCATATTGAAATCGCCCACCATAAATATTGCACTACCTGGTTTATCCAGCACAAACTCCGCTAAATCATAAAAGATATCCATCGTAAAAGGAGGTGGTAAATGCACATTGGCCAAGACCAAAACCCTATTCTCTATCTTACAGTGGATAAAAACATATCTCCCGTGTTCGTCAATCCTATTCTGAAAACAGTTGAATGTTACCCCTTTTTTAACCAGAATACTAACCCCCCTTGAATAAGAAGTGTGGATCGAATGATACTGCGTTTGGAACTCCCTCCACCCCAGGTGGGATATAGAAGTATTTGAAAAATGTGTTTCCTGTAAACACAGGATAGTGATCCCATGTGTCTTTACTGTGTTCAAAACTGCTGCTCTTTTCCCTAGGTCCCCTAGTCCCCTTACGTTCCATGAACAAAGTGTAATAGCTTTCCTATTTGACCGTGTAGTGCTAGCCATATACGTGAAAATGTCTTATCATTGTGACACTATAGACCCTACGTTTATTTTGTGATACAATTAATCTTACATTAGTTTTAAGTTCCTGTGATATAGTAGTGGTATAGTGTAAGTAATAGTGATGTCTGTTACTTGAGAGTTTCATATTGCTATCTCCCCTCCACCTTCCATATCTAATAACCCTTTAATTTCTAAGTGTTTTGGTGTGTTTGACGCCTGACTTTCCCCTTTAAGACATGCTTCTTCCAGTCTTCCCTGTCTATTACACATACACACCTTTTTTTTGTACCTACCCCCCCCCCCCTCATGCTTCTTCCAGTCTTCCCAATTTATGTACAAATACAACATATATGGTCTGAGAACATTTTGCCACACCCCTCAAAAAGAAAACAAGCTGGGGTGTCGTGCTCTTTTGTTCCCATCCTTTCGTACCCCTCTTCCCTATTCCCCCCCCCGCTGTGGCCCCTCATAATCCAGATTCTGAACTCCCTCCTACCTCCTCCCTCCCTCTATCTCATACACACCACATACTTAATACAAACAATTTATCCCGCTTATCAACTTTTGCACATCTGTCCCCCAGACGTCAGACAGTTTGTGCTGGCCGATACCTATATCCACTCTCGGGTATCTGACCATCGCAAGGCTCCTCCAAATGGCTGGAAAGGAGGGAAATCACACATGGCAACCCCTCCTCTGCCTACCAACCAAGTTCCTCAGCGGCCGGAACCTGCAGCTCCTGGAGCCAAGGCCTTCCTGACTGACAACCGCAAATGCTACACCTGTGGGGCAGTCGGACATCTCCGGACACAGTGCCCTAAGCAGGAGAAGATGACAACCCTTCTGCTGTGCTGCTCGTCGGTGGAAAACCTCCTGGAACCAAGTGCCAACTTGCAGCCAGTCATCATAGGCCACCGGACTGTAACAGGCTTTCGTGACACCCGGAGCTGAAGTCACTCTGGTCAGACCAGAGGTAATAGAAGAAACAGACATCATCCCAGAGAAGTTCCTTACCCTCACCGGAGTTGGGGGAACCCTTTCCCATGTACCCCGTGCCTATGTTTTCATCGATTGGGGTGCCGGAAGTGGGATGAGAGAGGTGGGTGTCTCGGAGGAGATCCCCACTGCTGTGTTGTTGGGTTCTGATTTGGGGACCCTTATTTCTTACTATGCCCTGCTAAGAGCACCCAGGATGCTCCCACGGAACTCTCTGGACCTACCAAGGTACTGTGTACAGATGTTGGGGTAATATCTGGGCAACCTGTGGATGGACAGAGGGAGGGGGAGGGTGGAGTTGAAGTGCAAGGTCCTCCTTTTTCAGAGACAGGAGAGGAGGCCCCCTTGCTAGTGAAGGTAACTGATGTATGTTCCAATGATGCTGAACTGATAAAGGTTAAATGTGATGATGGTGATGATGATGATAATGATGATGATGAAAGATAATGATGATGATAATGATGATGATAATGCAATGCCAGTATTGGTGTCACTGAACTCGCAGTGCTGAGAAGGCAGCCGAGGTGCAGGCCTGATCACAGAACAGCAGGCGGAGGTCTCTGTGCCCTCTCCCTGTTCTGACCCAGTGGACTCCACCTCTGTTGAGGCTCAGCACCATCCTTGTTTGCCACAGGACTGCTGGCTGGGACTTGTTGTTCTGCCTTTGAGAAACAGCACTGCAGACAGACCAAACAATTGCACAGCTCAGTAGTCTAGCTGATCGCCCCCCTGCAGAGACTGACAAACAAAAAGTCTACTGGGACAAAGGGAAACTGTACATAGAAAGTTTTCCTGCAGAGGGGAAAGAGGCTGACATAGGTAGCAGGCAGCGGGTGGTACCCAGTCAATTTAAGGGACAGCTGATAAAAGTGGCCCCTGAGATTCCCCTGCGACAGAACAAACACCACGCAGCATGGAAGGCCAGTACACCATCACCCAGCGTCTGAATGATGTCACCTACTTGGTCAGGTTGGTGGTACCCAGGCTTATCCCTCCCTCCCAAATCCCCTTCACCACTACCAACAAAGAAAAACCCACAAATACAACATATATGGTCTGAGAACATTTTGCCACACCCCTCAAAAAGAAAACAAGCTGGGGTGTCGTGCTCTTTTGTTCCCATCCTTTCGTACCCCTCTTCCCTATTCCACTCAGTATATAGAAGTGTAGGTAGAATCAGCCTATGAGATAAAGAACAAAACCGCAACATGTGTAGTAAAATCAAAAAAGAAAGACATTCAGTATTCGATGTTCAATATCCCCCCTCTTCCCCTCCTCCTCCCTCCCCACCCCATCTGTGGTCTAAAGTCCACACTAGTTATAGTCCTCAAAAAAGACAAGAAATAGAATGAGAGGAAAGAGGGAGGGAGGGAGGGAGGAATAATAAAAAAAAAAAAAAGGGGGGGCCTCCCCTCTCCATCTTTCCTCAAACAATCATCCCATTACCGTTTCTCATTATGGGTTGTCAACCATTCATCCACCCCTTCCGGTGAATCAAAAAATATAGTTCCCCCATTGAATGTTAGTCGTAATCTAGCCAGGTAGATCAATGCGTATATTATATTTGCTTGAGTAGTAGTTTGTAGTAGTAGTAGTAGTAGTTTGTAGTAGTTCGTAGTTTGTTTTACTTCAGTAAATTTGACTCTCCTCCTCTGCAAATCCGGTGAAAAATCTGGGTATATAGACACCCTGGTTCCGTTATACAGCATGTTACCCATCTCCCTCGCTTTGCGTATAATAGTCACCTTGTCCTTAAAGTGCAATACTTTGGCCAGTAAGGGTCTGGGAGGGGCTCCAGACTGGGGAGGTCTAGCAGGAACTCTATGTGCTCGCTCTATTGAAAATAGTGGTGTAAAGGATTCCTGACCAAATGTATCTCGAAACCATTTTTCCAAAAAAGCGTCAGGATCTGAACCTTCACTAAACTCTGGAAATCCTAGGATTCGTACATTTTTTTTTCTTCTCATCCTATTCTCCATTTCATCTATTTTGCTCTCTTGTTTAGTTGTCCTCTTATAGCTGCCATTTCTCGTTTTAAGGGGATCTAAGTCGTTCTCTACTAGGCCGACTCTTACCTCAAGAACTGTAGTCCTTTCCTGAACTTTTTGTAGGTCCTGTCTAGTGAGCAAAAGTTCTTCCTGGATAGATTTTAGTTGGGCAGTCATTTCAGTTATAGAATCCCTGCATAAGTTAACTGCCTGTAAAACTTCTTTTAGTGATGGGTCAACTAAACCTCCCCCCCTGATGGTATCCCCAGGGCCATTTCAGACCTCTGGTCCTGGGGTCTCCCCCCCCAAATCCCCCACTCCCACTGGTATTGGAGGGTGGCTCTGGCCTTGGGTCTGATTCTGGCCTTGACTTTTTCTTGCCCCTGAAGTCCCTGTTTTAGATTTGGGCCTGCTGGCCTTGTTGATTATTTTTAGGAGAAGTCTGACTAGGAACTTGACCAGGGGTATGAGCAAATTTTTCAAGTTTAGCAGCTGCCTGACTCGCCGCTTGACTAGCTTTGGTGGTGCGTTGGCTTGGCATGATGTATCCAAAGCTCTTTTAAAGTTATACCAAACTCTTTTCCCTCCACCCTTCCCTCTCTCTCTTTTAAGTTATAAAAAATAGCTCCCTGTTAATACACAAAGGGAGAAAAATAGAGAGTGGGGGGGGGAGAAAGGAACAAAAAAAAGAAAAAAAGAGTGGTTTTGCCTTCCCTCTCCTAAGAGAGGGTATTACAGAGCAAATGACTACAATCGTCCACCCTCCCTATCCCCTGGTGCAAAGATATTTTACCAAAGAATCAGCTATTCAACACCATCGGGGACACAATAGTTGTCCAAAATATTCCCCTACTATATAGAAAAAAAGGAAACAAAAAAGAAAAAAAAAGACTATTAGTCTGTATCAGTTCACAATCCAGCCGATGTATGTAGGGGGGTCAGTTATGTCAGGTGGGTGCGGGCTCTCATCGCTGCATCTCTCCCGTACATCCTCTGCTAGTCCCCATCATAACCACGATCTTCGTTGACCCCCGTCAACTTTACAGCCTTAATCCGTTGCACCAAGCCTGATAGCAAACATGTGCGAGGTTGGATGGGATCAAACTGTTACTCCCCGTCAGTTTTCAACCTTGATCCTATATTAACCTGCATGTGCGAGGGGTCAAGTAAATGCAGGCTTTACAACTGCCCCATGTGTCTCTGCTGGTCCCTTTCAGGTTACAGATTCAGATTTGGTTCATCAAATTAATTCACGTTGGTGAGTAAGGAAGGTCCGGTAGATAAGGGTTCTCACCCCTGCTGCTCACCCGAGCCTCTCTGCTAGTCTTTTGTCAGTTCCCAGTCCAGCGGGTATATGCAATGAATGTAGGCTCTCACCCTTGCAGCTGTCCCCTGCTTCTCTGCTGGTCACTTTCAGGTTACAGATTTAGAACAATTTGTTCACATTGGTTAATAAGGGGGGTCTGGTAGATGCAGGCTCTCACCCCTATTATTCACCCGGCCTCTCTGCTGGTCTTTTATCGGTTCACAGTCCAGTGGGTACCTACGAGGGTACATACGGTCGGGTAGACCGGGTAGGTGCAATCCTATATTAACCTGCATATGCTGGGGTCAGGTACATGCAGGCTCTCACCCTTGCAGATTTGGTTCACCAATTAGTCCACCTTGGCAATAAGGGGGGTCCGGTAGACGCGGGCTCTCACCCCTCTCTGCTAGTGTTTGTCAGTTCTACAGTCCGGCGGGTATATGCGGGGGGGTCGGGTAGATGCAGGCTTTCACCACTGCATTTCTCCCATATATCTGCTAACCCCCGTCAAAAAACCACACTCCCCGCACGCTGTCCCGTTCTTTACCGCCACATCGCTGCGGGCCACGCTGTCCCATGGCGAGAGAGAGAGAGAGAGAGAGAGAGAGAGAGAGAGAGAGAGAGAGAGAGAGACCTTAATTCTTCTGATCCTTAAGCGGCCGTCTACTTCTCCTCGTGCAGACTAGTGGGCAGGCCGAATGGAAGGAGAAATCAGCCGAATGCATCTAGAAATCTTCTCATGCTCCTCCCCTTACTGAGGCAGACAGGCATATCAGTGGGGGGCGGCGCCGGATCAGAAGAGGAGATACAGGCCACCGCTGCTGTTTTTTTTCTTTTTGCTGTGCTGACACTACCAGCCAAGCCCAGAGATAAAAGCGGCCCCAGGGCACTGAAAACAGACGGCCTACCGGGAAATTTCCCGGAGAGAGAGAGACACGAGTTCTCGAGGCCACACCTCTTTCAGGAAATCCAATCGTAGAGTGGGGTGCAGGTAAATTTTAAAAAGAAAAAAGAAAATACTGGGGAAGTACAGGGGGCTTGCTCCTCTAGATTCCATCTCTATTAGGCTTAAAGGCAGATATCTCAGCTAGATAGCTGGCGTCTACAGCTTCCAGCTCATCATGTTCCTCAGCTATAAGCTTTCAAAGGTGCAGGGAGCAGAGGAGAGATACATACATACATACACACACACACACACACACACACACACACACACACACACACACACACACACACACACACACACTCCTCCATCCGGTAACGCCCCACCAAAAAAAAAAACCCAAAACAAAAGTCTAGTAGATATCCCGGGTATGATAAAGTTTGAAACACAAAATCATAAATTATAATATAATAAATAATTATAAAATTGAATTCCCCCACAATTCACCATTGCTCAATTCTGCAAGTGTTCTAATTTACTAACACTGTTTTTCTATCTGGTCTAAAACCACTTTTGACGTAAAAGGGACACATTTTGGTTGCTATGGACAATCTCAAATTTACAGGCAGAAAGAACAGTATATATAATATAAGCGTATGCATGGCATTCGACAAAGCACTAGGGACAAAAGGAATGTGAAATGATTTCATACAGTAATGTAATCTGTAAGATTATAGTGTACTGTATGTGTTATGAATTCGATTTTTTTTTGATTTTTTTTTATTTGCCGCCGGGCTCCGCCCCCGTGCGTCACGACGCTCGCAGGGATGGATCGCGGCACACAGAGGCATTGGGCGGAGGACACAGTGGGGGGGACATTGCAGGATCCTGGGAACATGGTAGGTATACTGCACCAGGATCCTGCAATGCAATCCCGAGTGTGGCTCGGGGTTACCGCTAATGGTACTGAAATATACCCCGAGACACACTAAGGGAAAACCACCAGGGAAGTTAAAGGACTCCCTTTAGACTGCACTGAATATTGTTTTAAATATTCTATTAGCGCTGTTAATGCTGAGATTACTGCCTTGTGTTTTCTTTTCTTTTTTTTTTTAGCATATTTTATTGATTGAATTTATTTATAATAGCTGCTGCTGTGCATTGAACCTATTGATCCATTTGAGCGCTTGGATCAGTGACATTGTTTTGTTAACTTAAATTATATATATATATATATATATATATATATATATATATATATATATATATATATATATATATATATATATATATATATAATATATATATATATATATATATATATATATATATATATATATATATATATATATATATATATATATATATATATATATATATATATATATATTGACCTGGAAATTTATAGATAGGCAATTCCTATCCTCATATTGATTAGTGGTTCCAAATTATTAACTACTGCAGTAGGGAACAGACACAAAAGATACGCTCAGCATCTTTCCAAATAACCGTTCTCCTTTATTATGACGCAATTGAAGGTTTTTATACACATGATTACGTAGGTGTCACATTAATATTACAATTGTACGTTTTATGGTAACAAGGGGCGTATCATAGGCAGGCTAATTCTAATCAGGACTCGAAAGAATGTAAACATGTACTGAAAACATTATTAGTGCCGTGTGCACAGTGAGGGCAGTGTGCAATACATACAAAATAGAATACAATTATATACAGAACTTACAAATTTCCATTACCGTCTCCCCTCTTTTGATCAATATTTTGATCACTAACCATACCTGCTATCACCTTTAACCTGGGACCTCCACACGCTTAGGTGGAGGTAGTCCTGGCCAAAGAGGCAAAAACTCCATTGTGGAGAAAATAGCTGAGCAGCTTTTTTCATTACAAAATGACTTTTCATTGTGAAAAACAAATGATTGATAAGACATATTTACAGAGTACTGGCTGTACTATACACTCCTGTGGCCAGAATGGCCTTCTAGCATAATTGTTGGTATGCTTACTTATCAGCACATGTAAACACAGACAATTCTACATAAAATGGAAGAGGTACAAAAGACAAATATGACTTCAACATGACTAAACTACTTTTCATATATATATATATATATATATATATATATATATATATATATATATATATATATATATATAATCTCCCTTACAATTAAAGTAATTGAATCAAAAAGTACCCTAGACTGTGACCGTAAGAGGGAAACAAATCAAACACAGAGATTTCTTTAATTTAGTCATTTTTGCAGGGTCTGGTGTGGATCCAGGTGACTTTTCCTTCAAGTTTTGCAAAACTGTACATGAAATAGATGCTGTATTGAGTCTCCAAACATTTCCTTATATATAAATGTCTCTTAACAATCCACAAGTCACCTGGCTTTAGTTTTAGATCCTTCCAAACTTTTAGGATCTGGAATTGGGGAGAAAACACATAAATGAGTTTGTCAAAAACCTTTAAAAGATCAGCAACATTCTCTGTGAGATCCGAATGGAGGACTTCAGCTGCAGCTGAGACCAAATATAAGCAAGTGAGTAACACACTCCCAAACCAAATCCCATAGGAAAAGAGTCCAACATCCCCTTAGGGGCTTGATAAATTATAAGAAAACACTCAGGTATAAGTTTTCTAGTTTCTTACTCTACTTTGTCCGCTACATTGTAGACAGTAGGCAGTGTAAAAATAAAACCTCAAAACTTCTAGTAAGGACTCTCCTATAAAAAAAAAAATATTTCCTCTGTTACTCTCTGTACTTACAAACTACTTCTGATAACACTTTTTACTGTGGCCTTTGCAGTAGCATTAGCCACTGGACATCCAAAAAACATGTCCATACAGACCAAATGCATACTAATAAGATCCTGACTTGGGCATCTGAATATATCTTTTTGTAATCTCTGGGAGGGATGTTCAGCTTTTGGTAACAGGTAAAACAAGAAGTGGTATGTTATAAAAACAACTGTGGTGAACCCTGGCTCTATCCCATGCTCATTTACTAAGGCAGCCATAACTGCTTGTGACTGATGACACGTGGCTGGCAGACATAAATGATCACCTTTTCCAATGTCCTGTTTCATAAGAAGTTGCCCACTGTGGACCACTTGTTCTTCTCGTTCTGGGGTCCTTAAAGTTGAATTATTAATCCCAGCTATACTGGGCCAGAACTAGGGTGGAATCTGTGAGTTGCACAGACCCAGCAAGTGTCCAGGGCTGTAAATGCAGCATCCTTAGTCGGTCTGCTTCCATGTGTGAGTTTTAATGTTAGTATGGCTACCTCAGCAAGAACCTGGAAGGCTGAAAACAGCCGATCAAATTAACTTAGCATGCTTGATTGGTTTACCTGCCGAAGTAAAAACAAACGAATGGCCCTTCAAATGGAACCAAAAGCTCTCTAATTCTATACTATCTATATAAATATACACTCTTTTTATAGCTCATAGGCTTTGCTAAAACATGGAGCTCTGCTTCTTGAGCTGGGAAAAAAGGATCCAATGACTCTAAATACACAGTATCCTTCTGGGTGATAAACTGCATACTCAGTATAAAACTGGGAATAACGCTACAAAATATTAAATATCTGGGTCTTCAGGGAGTGTGTCCTGCACTGGGCTCACAGCAACTGATTCCTACGTCATCAATTTAACACATGTGGTTTTTCTTTGTCTCCAGCCTTCTCCAATAGAGGCAATAAGGTGGCTGGATTCAAATGTACGCATTTTTCATTGTTGGATTTGTACATAAACAAACTCATATTTTAAACCTTTCATTAGACAAACATTTAGTTAGCTGTATATTTGCTGCGCAGAATGTCGGACCATTAAAAATTAAATATTTGACCAAAATAATGTCTAACTTTGTCTAATAGCACCTTTTTGTATAAGGGTACAGCTCTGATATTTTGGGGTGAACCCTTCATTACTGGGTCCAGCTTGCATAAATATATTACAATGGCTTGTTTTCTATGATGCTGTTTGTGTAAGAACTCCAGTTTCATGTTTCAAAAAGACAACTTTTTCCTGGCAATATTATAATAAATGATAACAATATCCTGCGGTCATGCAGAGATGTCCATAAATCCAAAATATTCTTCTGCTTATACCCACGGCATTTACAAGGAAAATGGGCACATCATTTCACAATCCACACATTCTGCTTTGGATTCAAAAATAAAAAATATAAAAACAAACAAAGCGCTCAGCCACATCAAAAACTATAAAACAACTGGCTGCAGGTGGGATCTATCCGAACAGGGTGTGTGGACTTGATGTGATGGGTCTGTCATATTTAAATTTTATTTATTATTACTCTCACATCATGGGCCGCACATCAATTTATTATCAGACTTTTAGATTTCATTTTTGTAGAAAAACTTCTTATGTATCCCATCCATTTTGGCTTTGTTAAACATTATGGCAGCTATATTCCAATTAACAACCTCATCTTAATCTTTTTTTCTTTCCACTCAATAAATGTAAAATGACAAAATTGTTATCTTAATCTAAACTAATCCCATTTTTATCAATTCCCCATTAACCTGGATTTCATTTCCAATCAAAGGTTGTCTAAACCAGTTTTAATATATCTATATTATTAATAAAATTGTTAAACTCATATTAAAAATTAATACTCAAATTATAATTTCAATATCACACCCTAATGTATATCCACAGATAACGTTCCTTAAAGGGGGACATATTACTTAATTTGACTTAATTCCCTATTAAATGCGCTGTTTCCACTATCAAAGGATATTCAATTTGTCTAATACACGGTTAAATGTAACCTTCATTTTACCATGTTTGGAAAACAGATTCAAAAATAATTGTGATCACATTGTTTATCATTAGATTCGTTAACCCGGCACATAAAGTTATAAATGTTTTGTCTAAAAAACTGAAATTGGCATGGCGTCCTTCCAGCTTATCACCAACCTCTCATCCCAGCTACATTCTTTCAGGAGAGGGGTCACATCTGCGTACATGACACACACAAGCGATAGAACTAAAGGTTCCAGCATTCACACACATACACAAATATCTCTCTAAAATCGCTTACATTTTTCCCATTTGTACACAACACATGCATATCATTCTCTCACTTTCTTTTAACTCTTTTAAATATTTCCTTGATAAATTTCTGCTTTCCTTATTTTGTTCTGATATCCTTTGCATCCAATGTATTGTAATACCATACTTCACATACTGTACCTTCTATGATCATACGGGCAGCAATAGTGCTCGTCCCATCTTCCCTCTCTGACAACATATAAAATATTCTGTTTTAACTCTCATGTCTGTTTCTTGACTTTACTAGTTGTAGTGCCTGACCCCAAATTCATCCCACAACTTAACATGAAAATGTCCCTTTCTGTCTAGTGTTAATTGTCACCCTTCATCCATCCTGCTCACATAGATAGCTGTTTCTCTAGCTGTGTACTCTGCATGATTCCTTGTCCCTGTGGACTTCGGTGGTAACCCAGTTACCCATTGTGGATCCATGTCCACTTTAACCATTAATCTAGGGGCTCAGTATAGGTGGAACCGCACCTTCAGTTCATATATAGCGCTCCTTTTGCGTTGGGCATTTTAGAGGGTCTCTTACCCTTCATTCCCTTACTTAATTTAATGCCCATAATGACTGGCCAGTCTTCTCTACGTGTGCCTATACCCTCTTGCCTCTAAACGACTTTATCTAGCAGATGTACTACATATACCTGTGAACAGCACTATTCTTCCCTTTCTTATCTATAACACTCCGATGGACAGTAGACAGTGACAACATAACATATAACCTCCAATCAATACAGTTCGATTAAGGGGAGTAAGATAGGTACCCTTTGTCCCGAAAATGCCTTACCGATCAAGGAAGTCTGATAACTCAAATGTAAGCAAAAGGCTTACCTCAGCCGGCTGATCAGAAATTCCCGGATCGTCTCAAGCTCCAAGTTTCGGATACTCAGGGTCACTTTTTAACCCCTCCTAGGCAAAGCTCGCCACCTGACCTGGAAATTTATAGATAGGCAACTCCTATCCTCATATTGATTAGTGGTTTCCAAATTATTAACTACTGCAGTAGGGAACAGACACAAAAGATATGCTCAGCATCTTTCCAAATAACCGTTTTCCTTTATTATGACGCAATTGAAGGTTTTTATACACATGATTACGTAGGTGTCACATTAATATTACAATTGTACGTTTATGGTAACAAGGGGCGTATCATAGGCAGGCTAATTCTAATCAGGACTCGAAAGAATGTAAACATGTACTGAAAACCTTATTAATGCCGTGTGCACAGTGAGGGCAGTGTGCAATACATACAAAATAGAATACAATTATATACAGAACTTACAAATTTCCATTACAAAATATATTTACACAGAACAATCCATCAACTGTATATTCTAACAGTTGACAGATTGTGATCTGTGTATTGTATACAATTGCTCATTTGGAGACCATGATTTGTCTGGATATCCATTTTTTTGACCATGTATTTAAAGTCCCTGTTTAGAGGGTATTGATATATTTTAGACCCCTGTAAGACTTTCCCTATCAAATCAGATCCCCATTCTGACAGGAGACATGACAGAGATCTAATGTTCCCAGTGATCTCAGTCATATCCCTGCCAGCCCATCCTCCCTACAGTTAGAGCACACCTAGGGAACACACTTAACCCTTTGATTGCCCCCTACTGTTAACCCCCTTTCATTGCCAGAGTAATTTTTACATTGATCAGTGCTATAAAAATGCACTGATCAATGTAATGTCACTGGTCCCCAAAAAGTGTAATATGGGGTCAGATTTGTCCTCCGCAATGTCGCAGTCCTGTCAAAAATCTCACATTGCTGCCATTAGTAAAAACAATAAAAATAAATAAAAGTCCCTAAATCTATCCCATAGTTTGTAGATGTGATAAGATTTGCGCAAACCAATCAATATACGCCTATTGCGATTTTTCTTTTTTTTTTTTTTTTTTTTTATCAAAAATATATAGAATATTGTCCTAAACTGGTGAATAAATTTCTAAAGCTCTATTTGTGGGGAAAAAAGGACCTCAATTTTGTTTGGGTACAATGTTGCACGATTACGCAATTGTCAGTTAAAGCAACGCAGTGCCATATCGCAAATAATGGCCTGGTCATTTAGGGGGCCAATCCTTCCAGGGCTGAAGTGGTTAAAGATAAACCTGTCATTTTTAATTTTTGGTTTCATGCTGATTAAAGCACATTTTACTTTAATTGAACGGTCTCCCAGCTGGCTGTTCACCCTTTCTGATCCTGACACCCCTTACATCAGATATTCCCATCAGAGTACCCTCTTAGATTGGGTGTCCCCATCAGAGTACCCTCTTAGATTGGGTGTCCCCATCAGAGTACCTACTTACATATGGTATCCCCAGAGTACTCCCATAGATCAGTTGCTCCCATCAGAGTGCCCCCTTATAGAAAGGAGTCCCCACCAGAATACCCCCTTACATAATTTGTCCCCGTCAGAGTGCCCCAATATATCAGCTGCCCCAACAGAATGCCCTCTTACATAATGTGTCCCCCCCCCCAAACAAATGCCCTCTTACATAATGTGTCCCCCACCAAAAAAAAAAAAAAAAAATCTGTCTCACTTTAGATTAGGAGGATCCATTAGAGCTGGGCAGATAGGGGGCGGGAGGTGGAAAGCATGCCATTCTGCTGTGCTGGATCCTCCACTAAGCTGCAATCATTGTCAGTCTGCAGTCCTCCATTCAGTGAAGACTGCTTAAACATTCCATTTTTTTTTATTTTTTATTAAATATTAGTCATTACACAAAGCAGGAGAATGGATTGTTTTACCATTTCAATTACAGACAATAAAACCATGTTCTGGCCTTAAAAGAGCAAAGGGGACTTATGAAAGACTTTTAGTTGAGTTTCAAAATACATTCCAAGATGCGTTATACACAAAACCCCTACTATCCTCAGTTGTAAACTTAAGCCGGATCTCCTGACAGGATTGGAAAAACAGGAGGGGAAAAAAAAAAAAATGAAAGCAAAAAGGATGGTAGATAAAAGAAGGATCCCAAGGGTAAAGGTTACTGGCTAAATACCCCATATTTCAATAGTCTTATAAATCTGTGTACACACAGCCTGCCCAGGGACTCCAAACTTTATCAAATTGTTTTGTGAATTTGATTATGTTAGCAAGCTTTTCATTAATCATAATCCATGAAATCCTTTTCTGTACCTGAGACACCGGGACTTCTTCTAATGCTTCGCAATGGTGAGATTGGCTGCTAAGAGTATAAAGAATGCCCATCTCTGGGTAACTTGAGAGGAATACTTGATGGGTTTAATTAACAGTACTATATATCGGGGAATTGTAAATTTGAGGCTCCAGTCACCTGTCTCAAGAGTAGAATTTAACATTTTAATTTTATTCTTAACGTGATATACAGTGACAAGAAAAAGTATGTGAGCCCCTTGGAATTAACTGGTTTTCTGCAGTAATTTGCCATAAAATGTGATCTGATCCTCATCCAAGTCTCAATAAACACAATGTGCTAAAGCAGATAAAACACAAAAAATTCTAATTTCTCATGTCTTTATTGAACACACCCATTAAATATTCACATTGCTGGAGGAAAACGTGAACCCTTGGAGTCCATAGCTGGTCGAATCTCCTTTTGCAGCAATGACTTCAAGCAAGTACTTTGGTAGCTCTGGATCAGACCTGGCTAACATGCAGGAGGAATTTTCGACCATTCTTCTTTACACAACTGCTTCAGCTCAGACATTTGTAGAATACCTGGTGTGACTGGCTCTTTAGGTAATTTCACAATATCTCTATGGGGTTAAGGTCTGTGCTCTGACTGGGCTACTCCAAAGGGCACATTTTTCTTTCTGAAGCCAGTTTGTGGTGGATTAATTTCAATACTTGGGGTCATTGTCCAGCTGCATCACCCAACTTCAACTAAGCTTCAGCTGGCAGACAGCCATCCTGCTATTATCCTGTAGGATATTTTCGTAAACTTGGGAATTCATTTTTCCCTTGATAATGGCAAGTGGTCCCGGCCCTGATTCTGGGTTGTGCCTTGGGAGTCATCTTGGCTGGGTGCCCACTTCTAGAAAGAGTAGCCACAGTAAACTGTCTCCTTTTATGGACAATTTGTCTAAGGCTACTTTCACACTGAGGCATTTTTCAGGCTCTAAAGGGCTAAAAATAGCGCCTGAAAAATGCCTCCCCTGCCACCCCAGTGTGAAAGCCTGAGTGCTTTTCACACTGGAGTGGTGCGCTTGCAGAATGGGGAAAGAAAGTCCTGCAAGCAGCATCTTTGGGGCATTGCGGGAATGGTGAATACACCGCTCCTAAAACACCCCTGCCATTGGAATCAATGGCCAGCGCTGCCAAAGCGCCCGCAAAGTTTCGGCAGCGGTGCTTTGTGGGTGCTTTTAACCCTTTTTCGGCCGCTAGCGGGGGTTAAAAGCTCCCCGCTACACCAACGTCCTTTCAGTGTAAAAGTGCCCTAACTGTTCACTGATGAGATTGTTTTGTATCCCCTTTAAGCCCTATGCAGATCAAATACACTTGTATGTCTTCGGAATGCTCATTTTTTGCATGGTTCACATCAGCTGATGCTTTTTAAGAATGGCATTATTAAATTTAACAACCAATAAACAAATCATCCAACTCTTGTGCTGAGGTGTTCACAATCAGAACCCAAAATAGTTGTATAGCATTCAGTACACCTGCATCTCTGCAGCCATCCCCTTATGTCTGATCAAGGACTAGGGACAATCTTGAAACAAACAGGAGAAGCGAATATCAAGTGCAATAAGACTCTTTATTAATAGAAAACTAAAAACAAGTATGTACTTGCATGCTCTGTGTAAAGAACCATGCCCATCAGACAATATCTTGCATGGTGTGTAATCTCCAGCTGAATCCTCCCTCTCCTATACCTCTAGAGGGTATAGCATTGGGTAGAAAAAGAACCGGGTGCACTTGCAGCATGCTAATGACAAAACCAGAGGTCTGCGGAGACACAAGCAGTCAGTCTGGAGCAGCAAGCATCCAGGAAGTGCTAAGGCAGATTACCATGGATATGAGGCGTTTTGAGGCGTGGCCTCCCTTTTCAAACATACTGGCACGCCTCTCGCCAGTCCCTAAATAGGAAAACAAACGCCACCCTTCTTAACTAATTAGTCTATGGGTTCACTTACTTTTTCCTACAGTACTGTGAATGTTATGTTCAAAAAAGACATGAGAAATTTGAATTGTTTTGTGTTACCAGCTTAAGCATGTTGTATGTCTATTGTTGTGATTTGCCCTGCCTGATGGCATTCAAATTTAAACTCTTAAGGTTTGACCTCATATTATATGGTTTTGGTAAATCTGCAGAGAATCTAATAGTGTGTATGGGGCCTTAGGTGAGGATCAGTTCACATTTCATAGCAAATTACTGCAGAAAATGTTAATTTCGAGGGGTTAACATACTTTGCCTTGCCACTGTATATAAAACATTCAGATAAAGAAATTTGTAATTTTGTGTCTAATTTTGTTCTGCCCATTATAACTAATTTCACGATTACTACTGATAAAATCTGGCATGTACTGGCCATCAGGACTACTGGGAGTCTCCCGATGGGGCGATGGCTCAGTGGGCCGGTTTCAGATTTATTTATTTTTTGTTGTGTAGCGGGTGCCCCCGGCCCGCATCCCGCATCCTCCCCTGACTGCTGCCGAGCTGACAGGCACAAATCGGATCCCAGCTGCTCTTTTCCCGCTACCTGTTGCTATTAGTGACAGCTGCCTGCAGATCCTGATGTCAGGTGACATCAGGCACAACCATACTAGTTTCCGAACTACAGCACAATATTGACCAATGGGGAAACTAG
Source organism: Lithobates sylvaticus (assembly GCA_028564925.1). Lineage (NCBI taxonomy): Eukaryota > Metazoa > Chordata > Amphibia > Anura > Ranidae > Lithobates > Lithobates sylvaticus. Next base: position 99,227,211 of record CM053034.1, on the reverse strand, counting down.
CATAAAGCAGCGGGAAATATGACAAGTGAGCCTGAGGGGACATCAGCAACACCAAATGACAACAATGTACAAGTCTGTATGGATCAGTGAAGAGTGTGAGGGTCGGCTTTACATCGGGTGGTAAGCTGTGTAACATCAAGTAAAACTAGTTCTGAATGAAAGCTGTGAACCCATAGGGGTTAACTTAGTAACAGTGTAGTCAGTTACCCTCCATCCTGACTGAAGGAGTTAGTTTATAGCTCTGATTTAAGATTAGAGTCAGTGGCAGCTTCTCTCTCCCCTTATCTCAGTCTGCAAGGTTTGCTGTATTGCTGCTTCAACTTCATGCTCTGGTGTGGCTGACCGGAGGGTCCAGAATCATTACCTGAGGATATGATGTGATTGAAATGTAGAGATAACATTTTATCACTATATTAGAGCCACAATATCTTATGTCATTGATGAGAAACAAATCTGGACTCTAGTCAAGTCACAAACCGCTTTGACTGGCTGTCCATGGATGTGCTATATTTTTAAGCTATTTATTTCTCCAATGATCTATTACGCTATGTTGTCATGTTAGGTTGCAGTAAATTGATATATGAACAAGAATAAAGTATAAGCTTTCTACTGACAGTCTAATAAGAGCGGTATCAGAATGCACTCATTTTCTTTTCCTCAGACCATGTACACTGACATGAGAGCACCTCTGTATATGCCTAGTGCTGGGTAATATGTACAGGACATTGATGGATTGCTGCTAATATATAATTTTTGAAGGTATAGACATTGAGATTTATAGCAGTTGAATGAGGTCCAAACATAGGGAGTGCAGTTTGAAAATGCTGCCAATGTGTAATGGTGAAGGCCTTATTAATTTAGCTTATACCTAGAATGACTTGCTATAGTTAGTTTAGGCCCGTTTGTCTATGTGTGTGGCCATGTTTTTATCCAAGATTTTTCTTTTCCAAATGCCTGCACTATATACACTATATTGTACCTTAGATATTCCTGTACTATATACACACACACTATATTGTACCTTACACATTCCTGCACTATATACACTATGATGTCCATTACACATTCCTGCACTATATTGTCCATTACACATTCCTGCACTATATACACTATTTTCATGTACGTCACTGGACTTCAAGTAGTTATAGCGTGAAAAATTATCATTGCCCCCCAGTTTTGACTGTGGTATCTTATGTGCCCCCCTATATATGGTACTTAGAGTTGCCACTGTGCACTGGTTATAAGAGAAACAAAGTAGAACAGCTAATGGACAGTGAAGGGGGGGGCTTAGATGGCCATCGGGGTTGGCCGGAGGGGGGGGGGGGGCAGGTTTGTGCGGCCAGCTGGTATGGGAGAGACCTGTCCGCACTGCCCATCACCTCGCTTCATCGTGCGCAAACCCAGCTCAGCCTCAGCTGCATTGCTAAAAGGCAGCCAATGGTTGTGCAGCAATGCCGGTTTCTGAAATTCCAGTCAATGAGGCTGTAGCAATGTTCCTGCATGATGTTAGCCCTCCCACTTCACTTGTTTTTGTGCGTGTTTTCAAAATTGAAGTGAGCCGGTCTGGATGAAGTCCAGGGCCAGATTTTCATCCCAGTCCAGCCCTGGATAAAATGTGTGTATAGGGGAACAAGCAGGAAGGGGGGCTGGGGGTGTCAACTATGCTAAGTATGCTACTGTATGGAAATTGTAGATATAATAAAAGGATTAGGAATGTGGGTTACATAGCAGTTTGAAACCTAGTGACGATTTCTGAAATTCTCCTTCCCAGTCTTTAAAGCCTAGTACACATAAACCAAATGCTGGCCGACATTGGCCGGTTTCATAAAAACTGTCCGACATTCGGCCCGTGTGAATGCCAGCCGGTCCGACAACCTGGCTGTTTGGCCTGCTTCTGTTGGACAAGCATGCTGGAAAACCAGCAGCCAACCGGCTCCCGATCAAACGCTCTCAGCCGAGTGTTCTGGCGGGGGAGCACCGCCCCCCCCCCCCCTGTCAGAAGACAACCGCTCAGCAGGGGTGATTGCTGTACTAATGTCAGATCATTAGCAAAGCGGCTCAGACCAGAACTGGGTTAAACGGAAAAAAAACGAATAGTGTGTGCCAGGCTTAAGACAAACAGTCCTGTAAACTGTAGAGTCCCTTTACATACTTGGTGAACAGTGGCATCTTACATTTGTGGTCAGTGTAAAGGAGTGCCTTATATTCTGCAACTGCCCAAGGAACCCTAGTTGAGAGGCTAGTTTAGCGAGTTAGCATTTTGGCAATAATCTTCCTACATCTTCCACATCCTAGACATAGTATGTAGTGTTATGCAATCTCTCCTGTCCTTTTTTTTTTTTTTTTTTTTCTTTCCACCCCCCCTCATTTCTTTTTCTTATCTCACCCTCTCCTTTTTCTGTCCTTCATGCTATCCCTTATTTCACCAACCTATGTAAAGTTCTTACCTTTGTCTCCCTTTCAAAGTTAACATTGAATGTTTTTCCATGCAGGTTTTCTTTTCCTGAGAGGACTCTGAAATCCTGATGGGCTAAAGTCTTATCTGCCATATACATTTAAATTTAAAATGACATCTTTCATCAAGACGTATCGACTGACAACATTGCAAACATAATCTGTAACAAGTTGCAATAAACAGCACAACTGCATTCTTAAATTTGATTTAATACAAAAACCATAAGGCCTTGTCCATGGTTTAATCAGATCTGTCCTTAGACCATATGCCCCTCTTTGCAGGTCTGAAATTTCACACCCATTTTTTTCAGCTCATGAAAATATTTCTAAGGTATAATTGGAAACCAAAAAGGTACTAAGATGAACACAATTCATTGTAAAATTGTATCATTTGCATCCCCCCCCCCCCCTCTGTTTTGCAAAACCGAATTAAAGATGACCTGTTGTAAATTCTATAAACAAAAAGGTTGTTTGTTTATATTGCCTTTTTTTTTTTTCCTCTACTATATTATACAACCAAAGGCAATCTCATCTCTCAGACTTTCAGAGTTTCCTCGGGTTTTGCTTTTCACCTGTTTGTTTATATAAACTGGTCTTTCTTTTGACCTGTCTGTTTTTATATTATAAATTAAAAAAAAAAGCAAAAAGTCACTGGTGGCTGGCACTCCTGTATAATCAGGATGGGGTTCAAATCCCTACGGTGTATTTTGCTTTTACATTCTGAAACTTGGTTTAATTTTGTAATACAAATCCACTTATGATGGAGAGACAAATGGTCATGTTAATATACACATTAAAAAGTGCACTGTGCCTTTTTAAAATGCCTTAAAAATCCAATACCCCTCCAAATCAATATAAGACATGAGAAAAGCATCAAATTCATCATAAAAGATGTGAAAAATGTGCAATCACTTCTTAAAAATGCCACTCGCAATATAAAGTAATCTAACAGCACTGAAATATTCCATGCTGTTAGAGGAATATTGAGTGGCATTTTAAGTGTTTTTTTTTTTATTTATATGTTTTTATCTAAATGTTGTGGCGTCATTTCGTTTTTGTTTATTTTTTACATTTTTTAGTACACTGCCAGCCCATTCACATTTGTATATTATGGCAATGCATGTAAAAAACACAATTTAATGCAAGTTATGGTAAAGCCAGGGACACAGGGCTAATCAAGTGTCCCCATGGGACTTGTCACCCCCCTACAGCAAACCCCTCATTTCCTTCCTGTACAGTCTTCAATAGTTCACAACTTAATTGAATTAGCACAATAAAAAGGTACAGAATCTTTCTTAAAGTGGTTGTATACCCCTTTTTTACTACAGGTAAGCCTATAATCAGGCTTACCTGTAGGTAAAATTAATATCTCCTAAACCTACACGGTTTAGGAGATATTCACCCTGCATGCAGCCGCTGCACGGGAGTGACGTCATCACGGCTCCAGCCACTCACAGCGCCGGTGTTCTATCGGATAGTGTCCCCCTATCAAATTTAGCGCTTGCGCAGTACGGAGCAAAAGGAGATTCGGAAAATCTCAGAAGAACGGCGTCTGCGCCGTGAGTCCAGATGGAAGCCCCACCATCCAAGTGGACATAGGGCTGCAAATAGTTAGCGGGCTCGCTTCGCTCACCACGCTTTGGGCACGGCCTCGCTGCGCAAGGGCTCTTTTGGATTCCAACTCTGTCCACTTGGACGGTGGGGCTTGAAACTGGACTCACGGTGCAGGCACCGCTCATTTTCGGCTATTTTTGGAATCTGCTTGTGCTGTGTACTGTGCACGCGCAGTACACAGTAGACACTATCCGATGGGGGACAGTATCCGACAGGACTCCGGAGCCGCGAACCCCAAAGAAACCTTGTTCTTAGGTATTTCATAATGAGCTAGTATGCGGTGCATACTAGCTCATTATGCCTTTGCCTTACAGTTTTGTTTTGCTTTGTTTGTGGGTATACAAACGCTTTGAGGACCCATTCAAATTTTTCACTGTCATTTATTCCTTGTGTTTTGTTCATGTTCTGTAATGTGCATTTTTTGTCCTTTTGTTACATGTGTTTTAATTCATTTTTTAAGGTGCTCCGATAGACTTCAATGGGCCAGAAAACACAGGTAGATGCATATAATATTGGACATCTGTCCAAAGTTTACAACGCAGTCTCATTGGAATAAATGTATTTACGTGACACGTGTTTTTATATAAAATGCATATAACAGTGCACAGGTGTGAACCAAGAAGGAGACTGTAATAAAAAGTGGAACAGAGATCTTGTTAACCAAAACATTTGCAAAATATGTAACAAAATGTAGTTGCACGTTATGCCTTGTGATTACATTTCGTTACATATTTGCAAGTAAAGAAGAGACCTAGAGAAAAATCATTCTGCAATGCCAAATACTTTTGAGGATATTGGATGAATTACCCAATGATTCCCTAAACGTGCACCGTTTAGGAGATGTATACGGTTTCTGCAGCTGGTGATGCCACCGGCGCATGCACTCTGCAGGGAATGGCATACTTCATGCCATCCCTTCAGAGCTCCATGCCGCAGCTGTGCTCCACGTCATCGCGGCTCAGCCATTCAAATGGCTGGAGCCTGCAAAGACAACCAGGTGAAGATGGAAGTTCTGTCAGCGGTGACAGTGCTCTACTGGAGGGGTTTGTTTTAACCACTTGACCACTGGGCACTTAAACCCCCTTAACCACTTCACGACCGCTCACTGTATATATACGTCATTTTTTCTCTAGTCATCTTCCAGGACGGCATAACCTGAGAGATGACTGGTCCACCTGACAGGAAACACAATCAACACCAAGGTTAAAAGGCCCCTCCCTTCCCCCTGCACCTCAGTTCTTGATTGTGTTTCCCGGCAGCGAAACGTTTGTTATTTTTGTCTATAGACCTGAAGCTAGTAGCGGATGGTCCCCCCTCTGGGGGCTGGATTCCAAAGCCGGGGAGGGTGGCGGATCCAGCCAGGTTTTAGTCCCTTCCCAGAGGGCCCCCCAACGGCCAGGGCAGAAGTTACTCCCCGGCAAGGAGCCTCCCGGTTACAGAGGGGTATTCCGGAACTCCTGTGAGCACATACCTCATGCCATTTTTTCTTCCACCCGGTCAGGTACAGGGGTGTTGAAGGTGCCAGAGTCTGAGACTGGAGCTCGAGTTGCTGAAGGAGTTGGTGAGAGCCTGGGTGTCCAGTGGTGCTGGGCAGGGTTCGTTTGGGAAGGTTTCCATCTCTCTGAACGCTGTAATACTCCTGGCTAAGGAGTAAGCATTCCGGGTGGAGCAAGATGGTGCCGTTTCCGGTTCCGGTTGTCGGCACTTCCGGTTTCCGGTCTACGCCAAAATGGCGGATCCGGAAACACTAGAGGCCAAATCCCATCCTTCGGGCGGCAGGCTCTCAACAAAATGGCGCCGAAGACCGGCGTCTGAGGAGCAGTCTCTCATAGACTCGGGAGAAGCAGGCAGAGGCCTCACGACTGTCCCCTTTCTTCCTCCCGATCGCCTCCTGGACGGACTCAGCAAGGAACAGGATGGAAAGAGAGGAGGACATAGTCACACCCTTAACGCAAGAAGAGGCTACAGGTGGTGAGTCCTCTTCTGTTTGTGAGTGGTGGGGTAAGAGGGGTCTTACTTACACCATGAGGGGGGGGAAGGCACAGGAGAGTGAAAGTATTTTAAGGGTGTTATGTCTCTCTTCTGTCTCCCTTAGAACCTAGCGGCTCTGCTCAAGGGGTTCACAAGGCTAGGGGTAAAAATCCCCCTCCCCCCAGAACAAAAAGGTGTGGGAACTGTAATGACAAGCTCCCGCCAGACCATTCTAAACCTTTTTGTTTTAGGTGCATTCATAAGCTGTCGAGTAAGGAAACCTCACAGGTTATGAAGGATTTCCTGGTAGTACAATCTGAGATGCTCTCTACACTACAATCTCTTAAGACAGCCATAGCACCTAGGGAAGCTCAGAGGACGGATGACAAAGCAGGCCTGTCCTCTAGAGACGATATTTCCTCTCAGGAGGGTCTTTCAGACAGGGGTCATAAAACCTCACAGAAAAACCCATCCTCTGTTACCTCAGGTACTGAGGAATTAGAGGACTTGGAGGAGTCAGAGGAAGACTCGCTAGAAGATGGGGAAAATTCAGAGGCTGATAGCCAGGATAGTGAAGGTCCTAGAGCTAGTAGCCACCTCTTTCCCATAGAAGATATGGGGCAGTTACTCAAGGCAATTTATATCTCTGAAGATATCCCGGAACCTCCGGTTCAGGCGTCTAACAGGGATAAAATGTACAGGGGATTGGGTAAACCTCAATCCAGGGTAATCCCAGTCCATCAGGCCCTAAAGGAGGTGATACTGAGAGAGTGGAAAGACCCAGAAAGAAAGGTTCTGAGGCTTAAGACGTGGAAGAGGAGGTTTCCTTTTGGGGAGGAAGAGGAACAAAAGTTTTTCAAAACCCCCAAGTTGGACGCAGCCCTGTCACAGGTCTCGAAGAAGTCCGATTTGTCTTTCGAGGACTCAGGTAACCTGAAGGACCAAATGGACAGAAGGGCCGAAACGCTCTTGAGAAGAGCGTGGGATGCAAATGCAGCAGCCATGGCTCCTGCCTTGGCATCAGCTTGTGTGGCTAGGAACGTGGATGCATGGTTAGGTAGACTTTCCACCCATGTTTCTGGAGAGAATAACTCTAAAGAAGTTTCAGAGTCTTTAGAGTTAATAAGTAAGGCTGTGGCATATCTAGCAGATGCGGCGGTAGAATCCGTTAGGAACACGGCCAAGTCTGCTGCTCTCCTTAACTCGGCAAGAAGGGCTGTCTGGGTCAAGTCATGGGAAGGAGATCATATGTCTAGATCTCGACTATGCGGGTTACCCTTTGAGGGCTCCCAACTATTTGGACCAGGCCTGGATCAGGTCCTGTCAAGGTCAGCAGAAAAGGGGAAAAAGTTTCCAGTCAAAGCTAAGAGAGAGAGGAGCAGGAAGTTTTTTCGTCCCCCCTCTAGTCAAGGAAGTTTTAAGGGCAAAAAAGACGCAAATAGAAGGTGGGGGAAGGGAAAGAGCACGCAAAAAGGTAGCCTGCTCTTTTCCGGTCCTAAAGATGCCCCCAAGCAGTCCAAGTGACGCCAGCGTCAGGGTAGGGGGGAGATTGGCTCACTTTGTCCCTCAGTGGAACAAGATCTCCGGAAGCCCCTACATATTACAAATCTTGACAGAGGGCTACCGTCTGGAGTTTCTCTACACTCCCCCTCAAAAATTTTTTCTGACCCGTCTTCCCAGAGAACCTTCAAGGGCCGCAGGACTGCTGGACAGCGTGCAGGGACTGGCGTTTCAGGAGGTGATCATTCCCGTTCCACCGGAAGAGTACTACCAGGGATTTTACTCCCATGTTTTTGTCGTCCAAAAACCGTCAGGAAAATTTCGCCTGATATTAAATCTCAGGAAACTGAACAGGTTTTTGAGACAAAAGACCTTCCGGATGGAGAGTATCTATACGGTGCGCAGGCATCTATTAAAAGGTGCGTTTCTAGCCACGATAGATCTGAGGGATGCGTATCTCCACATTCCGATTGCCAAGGAACACCAGTCCCTGCTAAGGTTCGCAGTCCTTACGGACAGAGGAATCCAACATTGGCAATTCCGAGCTCTCCCCTTCGGACTGACAGCAAGCCCAAGGATCTTCACAAAAGTCCTGGCGGAGGTAGTAGCTTATCTACACCTTCAGGGGGTGTCCCTTATACCTTATCTAGACGATCTACTGGTATACGGACAGTCTCAAGAAAAGGTAGAAGTAGATGTAGACAGAGTGATCTCTACCCTGGAGACCTTGGGTTGGATAGTGAACAGAGAAAAATCCTCTCTGGCACCATCCCAAATAAAAATGTTTCTGGGATACCTGGTGGATACAGAGGCTCAGAAACTGTTTCTTCCAGAGGAGAAACGGCTGAAAGTGATTACAGCGATCTCTTCTTTAAAGGAAGCCAGGGAGTGCTCTCGCAGGCAGATCATGAGGGTGTTAGGTCTGATGACCTCATGTATTCCAGCGGTTCCCTGGGCTCAGCTCCATTCAAGGGAGCTGCAGTTCTTCCTACTGTCATCCTGGGACAAAAGGAAGGAGTCACTGGACGGGAAGGTGTCCATCCCAGCAAAAGTAAAAGCCTCCCTAGATTGGTGGCTGAATCAGGACAGGCTCAGTTTGGGATTACCCTGGGATCAGTGGAATCCTACAATAGTAACCACCGACGCAAGTGCTTGGGGTTGGGGAGCTCACCTGGGGGAAGCTCAGGCACAAGGGGCCTGGACTCCTTCACAGGCGGGGGCCTCCTCCAACCACAGGGAACTTCTGGCAGTGGGCCAGGCGTTAAGAGCCTTCGGAGACAGGATTCAGGGGTTGGAGGTTCAGGTTCTGTCGGACAATGTGACGGCAGTCTCTTACCTAAACCGCCAGGGGGGCACCAGATCAAGGAAGCTTCTGAATCTAACCCTGAACATTTTAAATTGGGCCGAAGAAAATCTTCAATCCATATCGGCGGTTCACATAAGAGGAACCGCCAATGTGGTGGCAGATTTTCTAAGTCGAAAACCCATCCTCCAGGGGGAATGGGAACTGAATCAGGAGGTCTTTCTGCAAATAAGTCAGAAGTTTGGGTGCCCAGACATAGATCTATTTGCCCACAGAGGAAACAAAAAAGTGGATCACTTCTTTTCCCTCAACAGAGGAGGGGGGTCTCAGGGAGTGGATGCTCTGTCTCAGGACTGGGACTTCCATCTTGCATACGCTTTTCCCCCACTAGTGTTGATACCACGAGTGCTACAAAAACTGGCCCGATCAGACTGCGGACTGATTCTAATAGCTCCATGGTGGCCAAAGAGGATGTGGTTTGCCACCCTCAAAGAGTGGTCAATCTCTCCTCTGCTCCGTCTTCCAGCCAGACGGGATCTTCTTTTACAAGGACCAGTCCTTCACCCCGACCCGAGGTTCTTCTGTCTGACGGCATGGTACTTGAGGAGGAGATCCTCAGAGGTAAAGGTTGCTCGGATAGGGTAATTGAGACCTTATTGGGTAGCAGGAAGCTGGTCACCAGGAGAATCTATTCTAAAGTTTGGAATCGTTTCTCACAGTGGTGCCAGAATAAGGAGGTGTCTATCCTTTCAGTACCGGTGGTACTGGAATTCTTACAAGCAGGGGTGGATCAGGGGATCTCCACAAATACCTTGAGAGTACAGATAGCAGCACTATCTGTATTTATGGATCAGAGGCTCGCACTAGAGCCCCTGATTAAGAGATTCATTCTGGCAAGGGAAAGGGTGACCCCTGTTAGGGTGAATGTTTTTCCGCCATGGAACCTAACATTGGTCTTGGAGGCACTGACGAAAGCGCCCTTTGAACCAGCGCAGGAAATTTCTGTTAAGTTTTTGACGCTAAAGTTAGCCTTTTTACTGGCCATAACCACGGCCAGAAGGGTGAGCGACCTACAGGCCCTGTCAGTTAAGGAGCCTTTTTTGTTGGTTTTAGAAGATAGAGTGGTTCTGAGACAGGATCCACTGTATCTTCCCAAGGTCGCATCTAAGTTTAATAGATCGCAGGAGATCATTTTGCCTTCCTTCTGTGATAATCCAAAAAATGAGAAGGAGAGGAAATTTAATTTATTAGATGTTAGGAAATGTTTGTTGACATATCTGGATAGGGTGAAGGAGTACAGGAAGTCCAATCACCTTTTAATTTTATTTAGTGGCCCCAGAAAGGGAGGGCAGGCATCTAAATCTACGGTGGCTAGATGGATTAGGCAGACAATAGCATTAGCCTATGAACAGTCAGGTTCCCCAGTACCAGTGGATCTTAAGGCTCACTCAGCGAGATCCTTGGCGGCCTCTTGGGCAGAGAAAGCTGGGGCCTCGATAGAACAGGTCTGTCGCACAGCCACTTGGGCGAAGCAGGATACCTTTCTGAAGCACTATAGAGTGGAACTGCTGTCGCCTCAGGATCTGACATTTGGAAGGAAGGTGCTACAAGCGGTGGTCCCGCCCTGAGGTAGGCCTTGAACTTCTTGTATATCCTCTCAGGTTATGCCGTCCTGGAAGATGACTAGAGAAAATTGACAGTTACTTACCGATAACTGTTTTTCTAGGATATCTTCCAGGACGGCAGGCCTACTTCCCACCCATGTTTTAATGTAAGTATTACGGGAAGAGTTCCTCTCTGTCACCCGGATAACCTATTACTTTGGGAGAACTGAGGTGCAGGGGGAAGGGAGGGGCCTTTTAACCTTGGTGTTGATTGTGTTTCCTGTCAGGTGGACCAGTCATCTCTCAGGTTATGCCGTCCTGGAAGATATCCTAGAAAAACAGTTATCGGTAAGTAACTGTCAATTTTTGAAGAGGGATATCTCGGTAACGGCAGCAGCTGCTGCCACAACCGAGGTATCCCTCTTTACAGTGAGCGGTCCCCTTTCCGATAATGGTGGTCATCGCGGCGGATTCGCCGCGAGATCACCGTTATCGGCGGCGGGAGAGGTGCCCCCCCCCCCTCCCGCCGCTCTCCCGTGCCTTCCGCCGCTTACCGGAACCGTCGGCAGCGGCGGAGGCGATCGGGTCCGTTCCCTGCCTGTGTATAGAGATGAGTGAGGCTAAGATGGCCGCCACTCATCTCTATACCATAGGAGGGCGGAAGCGACGTCAAAAACGTCACTTCCGCCCATACGTCTTAAAGGGAAATTTACAAATGTCATTTTTTTAAATGACATTTTTTTAATTTTTTTTTTTTTTTTCCCATTGAAGTCCAAATATGAGATCTGAGGACTTTTTGACCCCAGATCTCATATTTAAGAGGACCTGTCATGCTTTTTTCTATTACAAGGGATGTTTACATTCCTTGTAATAGGAATAAAAGTGATCAATTTTTTTTTTTTTTTAAAAACTGTGTAAAAAATAATACAATTAAGTAAAATAAATAATAAAAAACAAAAAAATTTTTTTAAAACACCCCGTCCCGACGAGCTCGCGCGCAGAAGCGAACGCATACGTGAGCAGCGCCCGCATATGAAAACTGTAGTCAAACCACACATGTGATGTATCGCCGCGATCGGTAGAGCGAGAGCAATAATTCTAGCCATAGACCTCCTCTGTAACTCAAAAAATGCAACCTGTAGAATTTTTTAAATGTCGCTTATGGAGATTTTTGAGGGTCAAAGTTTGACGCCATTCCACGAGCGGCCGCAATTTTGAAGCGTGACATGTTGGGTATCAATTTACTCGGCGTAACATTATCTTTCACAATCCAAAAAAAATTGGGCTAATTTTACGGTTGTCTTATTTTTATTATTCAAAAAAGTGACTTTTTTCCCAAAAAAGTGCGCTTGTAAGACCGCTGCGCAAATACGGTGTGAAAAAAAGTATTGCAACGACCGCCATTTTATTCTCTAGGATGTTAGAAAAAAAACAATATATAATGTTTGGGGGTTCTAAGTCATTTTCTAGCAAAAAAAACAGTTTTAAACATGTAAACACCTAAAATCCAAAACGAGGCTGGTCTGGAAGTGGTTAATAACCAGACCAATTTTCAGCTTTCGATGCGCTCACATTTTGAATGACAATTACTCAGTCATGCAACACTGTACCTATTTGAAATGTTTGTCCTTTTTTTCTCACACAAATAGAGCTTTCTTTTGGGGGTATTTAATCACCGCTGGGTTTTTTTTTTTGCGCTATAAAAGAAAAAAGACCAAAAATTCTGTAAAAAAAATGTTCTTTGTTTCTGTTATAAAATTTTTGTTCATATATTTTGGCCAAAATTTATACCACTACATATCTTTGGTAAAAATAACCCAAATCGGTGTATATTATTTGGTCTTTGTGAAAGTTAGAGTCCACGAGCTATGGTGCCAATCTCTGAAAATGTATCACACCTGAAGTACTGATGACCTATCTCATTTCTTGAGACCCTAACAAGCCAGGAAAGAACAAATACCCCCCAAATTACCTCTTTTTGGAAATTAGACATTCTAAGGTATTTAGTAAGATGCATGGTGAGTTTTTTGAAGTTGTAATTTTTTCCCACAATTCTTTGCAAAATCAAGATTTTCTTTTTTTTATTTTTTTCACAAAATTGTTATATTAGTAGGTTATTTCTCACACACAGCATATGCATAGCACAAATTACACCCCAAAACACAGTCTACTACTCCTCCTGAGTATGGCGATACCACATGTGTGAGACTTTTACACAGCGTGGCCACATACAGAGGCCCAACATGCAGGGAGCGCCATCAGGCATTCTTGGAGCATAAATTACACATATCATTTCTTGACTACCTCTCATGCCCCGTACACACGGTCGGATATTCTGATGGAAAAAGTCCGATCGGATTATGTTGTCGGAAAATCCGATCATGTGTAGGCTCTAGTGGGCTTTTTCCGTCAGCATTTTAGACGGAAAAAATTTCAGCGCAGGAATTCAAATTTTCCTACAACAAAATCCGGTCTGACTTTTTCCAATCGTGTGTCGAGAATTCTGACGGACAAAGTGCCACACATGCTCAGATCAAATTACGAGACCAAAGCTATTGGCTACTCCCCTCTACGTAGTTCCGTTGTATGCAACGAACGTCACAGCGTTTGGAATGATTGGATTTTCCAACAACTTTGTCCAACCGTGTGTATGCAACACCAGTTTTGGACAAAATCTGAATCTGGAAAAATCAGACGGATTTTGTGGTCGAAATTTCCAAAAGTGTGTACGGGGGCTAACACTTTTGAAGGCCCTGGAGTACCAGGACAATGGAAAGCCCCAAAAATGACCCCATTGTGGAAAGAAAACAACCCAACGTATAATCTATGAGGCATATCAAGTCTTTTGAGCATGTCATTTTTTTCTACAAGTTTTTGGAAATGTGTAAAGAAAATGAAAACACATTTTTTTTTTTTACACAATGTTGTCAATTTACACAATATTTCTAACACATAACATGTACATGGCAAAAATTACACCCCAAAATAGATTTTCCTACTCCTCCTGAGTACGGCGATACCACATGTGTGAGACTTTTCCACAGCGTGTTCACATACAGAGGACCAACATGCAGGAAGCACCGTCAGGTGTTCTAGGGACATAAGTTTCAAATCTAATTTGACTACCTATTACACTTTTGTGAGGCACTGTAGTGGCATTGATGTGGCATGGATGAGCATGAATGGGGATAGATGAGCATTAATGCGGATGGATGAGCTGTGGATGGGGATGGCTGAGCATGAATGAGTATGGCCGGGTACGGCTGGGTATAGATGGGATGGCTGGGTATAGATGGGATGGCTGGGTATGGATGGGTACGGCTGAGTATGGATGGGGGTGGATGGGATGGCTGAGCATGGATGAGGATGGATGAGTATGGATGGATGGGTATGCAGAGTATGTCTGGGTATGCAGAGTATGGCTGTGTATGGATGGGTGAGCAGGGGTCGATGGATCTCTCACTAAGCAGTGCTGTGGGCACTACACATGCAGCCTACAGTGCTGCTGCCACCGATCTCTCCCTTCTCCGCTCACACTGGACGGAGAGGGGAGCGAGGAACCGGAAATCACGCTGGTTTGTTTACATGTGATCACTCCGTCAATTGACGGAGCGATCACGTGGTAAACGGCCGCGATCAGCGGCCGTTCACCGTGATCCATGATGGACCCAGACGGTCACGGAAGTTCTCGGTTTGCGCCTCAGGGGGCGCGCGAGAGCGGAATTCTGGGAGGACGTCACTGTACGCCCTCCCAGAGTTAACAAACCGCCCTGTAGCCTGTAACCCTGTAGGTTAAAGAAAGTCCTTCATATATGCTAGTATGCGATGCATACTAGTACATTATGATATTACCTTGCAGGAGAAAATTATTTTGTCGTTCTTGAAAGTTTACTACCACTTTAAGATAAGAACTGGCATCTGCCAATACTTTCCTGGAAAATGTAATTGTAGAGTTCAGCTTAAAGTGGATGGAAACCCGAAAAAAAAAAAAAAAAATTGTTTTTGATTTCATAGTGTAGAGTATACGATTTCCTATCATTTGAGCCCAGTCTTGCCACAAAGAGTTAATCCAGCTCTGAGCAATGCTCTTTTATTGTTCAGTGAGATAAATCTTGACAAACAGAAAAAAACTTTGTCAAATCCTCCCCCTTGCTGTGAGTGACAGGTGATTGCGGGTGTCAGCGGATGAGCATCCGCTGACACCCGCTCTCGTCCGTGCCCGCCATGCTCCGTTTCTGCAGACGGAGGAAAACCCCATATCTCGTGCACTAGCCTAAGAGACATGCATTATTTTTTAATTCCCTCCCACTCCTTTCTTCTGCTGCTCTGCCAGGATTGGATGTTCCACACCTCAGCATGATTGGGCATGCTGAAGTCATGTGGTTACTTTCCTGTCTTTTCACTAGATGTTAGTGATCATAGCAGAAGTTCAGTGTAAGAAATACACAGGACAAAATGCTGATAGTCTACTGACATCACCACTCCACCCACCGAGCTCCAGACAACAGACCCACCCACAGAATCTGCAGTTTTTCAGGTCTCATAGCAGACAGAGGGGAGACATTTGACAGATAAGGATACATGCATGAGGCATGTATATTCTTATAGATAACCCCTATGGCAGTAGTTTAGAAAGGATGACATTGGGTTTACATCCACTTTACATTTTTACAAAAAGGCTCAGTACATGGCTCGATGTTGTACTGTACATGCACAAATCTATGCATAATATAGTACTGTGCAGAAATTCTAGCTCTAGCCAGCATAAAAGGATTTGTACACTGCTGCTTGGAATAGGCATTCTAATGATAAATACCTTTATATATGCTGCTGCAAAAAGATGTAGTACAGGTTTAATTTTATACATGCTGTTTAGCTTGGTTTTGTATATGTGCATTTCATTAATTTGGGAGCCAACTACACTTGTTTTGTGTTTTTCAGGAAAGTGTCGACATGCATCTAATAGGAGCAGAAGACTCAAAGGCTACTTTATTTGAATAATTAATACACACACACAAACACAAACTATGACTGTGCCATGTACACTGAATATAATCTGTTAGAAGTCTCTATATGCATGAACATTTGAGGATGCATATGGGCCCAAGATCTAAGTGTTCCTTGATCATTAAGTGCTGCCCTATATTTATTTTGGTAAATCACGCCTGGTGTTTCTGGTACTGTATATGAACACACATTCTTCAGTATATTATCCTGGAAATCCACATGTATGGATGCTTCTGCTGAAGTGCAGGTATATGAGCATATGCATACCAACTTAAAGGAGAAAAGTGGGATTAAAAAAACCCAAGCATATATACACTCTTCTATGTGGCTGAAGCATTGGTCCGATGCGGCAGTTGTCCTCTACTGGCTCTACGACTGAGAACTGAGCAAGCACATGACCACTGATCGCTGAATTCTAGGTCTTCACTGAGCAGATCAGTCACCGGCTCTATACTCTGCCCCTTCAGTGTTCCCCGGAGCACCCGGCTGTAGAGGGGATGGGAGCCGCTGGCTCAGGCTCTCAGTGGCATGCTGAGAGGCTGAGCCAGCTGCCGCCCAGGCATTTGGGTGGATCCTGACATTAAATTCAGAATCTTGAAGAGCCTGGACCTACAGAGCTGTGTTACATCACCGCACAGCAGGCATTATGCTGAATGTGAGCCACAGGAGTGCAGAAATAAGTGCAGTCCAGTGACCCAGAGAAGTATGACCTAATATGCTTTTCACCCTGGAACAGAAATTCACTGCAAATAAGGGGTAGATCTATCGTCACTGGTCATTAAAAAGGCAGTAACAAAAATGTCCGTATTCTTCAAAATGAATCCATACACATCTATTACTTAAAGGCTCTGTAACTTACTTCTCATTAAATAGTTTTAGGGCTCATTCACATGTGCACCTATACCCTGTGTTTAGCTGCATTTATGCAGAATTGTTAAAGCCTCTTAACCACATTTCAATGCATGCCATGAATATTAAAATGGCACCACACAGTGCTGTTGACACAGGAGCAGTGACATTGTAATAAATATTAGGCAGCATGTCGCTTTTATGAGGCACCATGAGCATTGTCACACTTGGAACCGCACCTAAAGCATTTCTGGCATGTTAGTAAAGCATTTATAGGTGTTAGCTGGACGCTGGGGGAGAGACAGTGGTGGTTCCTGTATCCCAGAATGCACTTGGAAATAGATAACTAAGACAGCTAAACTGACAGTGCCAAGCAGAGGCATTGAATGCTCTTGTCAGTGGCAAAGCTTTTTCTGTCAGCAAAGTTAGGCTGGACCAAGCCAAGTGTCAAAGAGATCAAAGTATACAAATCCACCTTGCAGAAAGTTCACAAAAATGTCTATCACCCCACAACCTAAATACTCCTCAAAGTAGATAATTTCCTTTACATCACTTCCCCTTAGAAAAGCAATAACTTCATGGGCATTTACCAAGCATTCTTAAAGCGGAGTTCCACCCTAAAGTGGAACTTCCACTTATCGGAACCCTCCCCCCTCCGGTGCCACAATTGGCACCTTTCAGGGGGGCGGCGGCAGCACCCTAGAGCCGAGCGACAGATCGGCTTTGGGTGCCAACATTGCAGGTGCGCTGGACGGGTAAGTGTCCATATTTTAAAAGTCAGAAGCTGCAGTATTTGTAGCTGCTGACTTTAAAAAAAAAATAAACCGTGGAACTTTAACCACTTGGCACCAGTATGTCACCCCGCTCCTTTGCGCACTAGCAGGAATAATGACACAGCAGATTGTGGTGCTCGGTATTGGGCTGCTGCATTCGGCTTGGATACCACTTGATTGCTGTGCGATAACATGTCACCTAGTAAACAACAGTCATGAATGGAATCCATTCAGGACATCATTGTTTACTGCTGTGTGTGATCTGTGATTGGTCACCAGTGAACACATGGTACCTGGGCCAATTACAACACTGTACCATGTGATAGCTGTGGCCAATCACAACTTCAAATAGTAAACAGTGAGTCATGAATGAAAGCCAGTCATGGCAGTTCAAACGATTACTGTAACAGTGACCAAAAAAAAAAAAACCTGATAGCTTCTGAAGAACTTTTGGATTCACCTGGAGGGTTTTTGACATGTCAAGACATACCTGCTAACACATTAATTTTATTTTTAATTTTCTGTGATGAGTGTAAACAAAAAGGAGCTTTTTCTTATGGATATTAGTACAAGCAAACACTATATAAGCCACTTTGCAAAAGAGTAAGTGAAGCAATACACCATGGAGTTTTTGTAAATAGCATAAAAACAATATTTCATACATTACAAAGGTATTTTATAGGCAACTGTAAAAAAGTTACAAGTTAACATGTTAAATGATTCACTCAAAAGGGCGATGGGTGTACAATAACCTATTCAGCCACTAGATGGCAGTCATTGGTGTCAGAGGATATATTTATTACCTTTGCTGCTTTTTTTTTTTTTATATATACATACTCACACTCCAAGTAAACTGAATGGAGAGAAAACCTAAAACCAGCACTATCCATGGAGAAATCTGATCAGGCCATATGATTTAGCAGGGAATGTCTATTGTAGATTTAAATAGGTACCAGGTTACCAACCTCCATGAAGATTTTACTGACATTCTGAAATATGACAGAAACTCCTATTAGAAACTAAGACAAGTGATATTTAACCACTTCAGCCCTGGAAGATTTGGCTGCTGAATGACTGGGCCATTTATTGTGATTCAGCACTGCGTTGCTTTAACTGACAATTACACGGTCGTGCGACACTGCACCCAAACAAAACTGATGTCCTTTTTTTCCCTTACAAATAGAGCTTTCTTTTAGTGGTATTTGATCGCCTCTGCGGTTTTTATTTTTTGCGCTATAAACAAAAAAGAGAGCGACAATTTTGTACTGTTTGCTATAATAGCCCCATTTTTTTTTTTAAATCACATTTTTTCTCAGTTTAGGCCGATTTGTATTCTTCTACATATTTTTGGTAAAAAAAAAAAAAAAAAAAATAGGGGATAGATTTATAGCAGTTTTATTATTATTATTATTTTTTTACTAGTAATGGCTGCGATCTGCGATTTTTATCATGTCTGCGACATTATAACAGACACATCGGACAATTTTGACACATTTTTGGGACCGTTGGCATTTAAACAGCAATCAGTGCTATAAAAATGCATTGATTACTGTAAAAATGTCACTGGCAGTGAAGGGGTTAACACTAGGGGGCGATCAAGGGGTTAACTGTGTTCCCTGGGAGGGGATTCTAACTGAAGGGGGAGGGGACTGACCAGAGGAAGTGACGGATCGTGGTTCCTAGCTAATAGGAACACACGATCTTTCACTCCTCTCAGAACAAAACAGGGAAGTGTGTGTTTACACACACTCATCCCTGTTCTGTGTCTCCTGCTCACGATCGCTCGTGGCCGGCGGTCATCATGACCGTCGGCCTCGAGCATCGGCATCCTCGCTGTGCGCCTGCTATCCCGATCCTGCGAGCCGACGTATAGCTACGACGTTTCGCAGGATCCTGCCGACATGCCACAGTAAAATGACGGCAGCTGGTCGGCAAGCGGTTAAACATTAACAATACCCATATTAAGTAACCTGCCTGCTTTACAATTAAAAAAGTCAAAACAGCGTGACAAAATGTGAGCATGACCAGGATTATGAAAGACCTGGAATGGAGCAGGAAAACAAGTTCTGCAGCATGTTTAGTGTGCCGTGGCAAAGGATGGTTATGGTTGGGTAGAGCCTTACAGTGGGAGTGGCTTAAAGAGGGATAATTGAGGAGATGATCCTAGGTTTAGTCACTGTATACACTGCACATATGTCACAATCCTTGCACCCACAAAATACTCCTAATTTTGCAAACAAATAATATTTTTTCATAAATTTAAGCCAAAATGTATTCTGCTATATTTTTTTGGTAAAATAATAACCCAAATCAGTCTATATTATTTAGTCTGTGAGAAAGATTTATAGTCTACAATCAATGTATGGTATATATATTTGAAAATTGATCAGCCCTGATATACTGATTTCTTGAGGGTTTTGCCAGGAAAGTATAAATACCCCCAAAATGACCCCTTTTTGGAAAGTGGACAGTATTTAGTAAGAGGCATGGCAAGTTTTTTGAAGTTGTAATTTTCTGTCACAATTTTTTGGAAAATCTAAAAATGCTTTTTTTTTTCTAGTTTTTTTTTACAATACTGTCACCAATGCAGTACAACGTCATCATATGATTGGTGTGGTGATGATCATGGATACTGACTGGTGACAATGTAAAAAAAAAAAAAATCATTTTTTTTAACATTTCGTTAGCTTTTTTACATTTTTTTCTTCAGATCGCAGATGATCAATATTATAATGAAAGTGGAACTATGGGTATTATTAAAGGAAAATTGGCTGCGCTGAAAACAAATACTATAAGAATATACAATAAATTATATAAACATTCAAATATCCCGCCCACATCGTGATGTGTTGGAATAATAAATGAAACATCAACTGTCTCGTTCTGAAATAATTATCCACCCCTCTTGTCCACCACTCTGTGATAAGTGAAAATTATTAAGTGTAACAAACCACAATTAAATAACACAAAAATTCAGAATCTGGTGAGATGTCATAGAGAATAACAGAGATCCAAATTTTCTAGTGTGTATCACAGTGAATTGAGATCTGGTAGGGTGTCAAAAGAAAACAGTAGAGGTCCAAAATAAGGGAAAATGACGTTTTGCACGGAGAAAACCAGTTCATGCACGGATAAGTCCACCACCAATTCAAACTATATTAATGGTGATTTCCTATTTGAGACATCTGGCACATGCTGTGTAGATGGTGAGATAGCCAAAACAAGAGATCCTCCACCAAATGATAGAAATAGCCGCTTACCAGCTAGTCTGGTCTCTGTGTTAGAGAGACCAGATGGGCGTATGGCATGTACCCCTGCCTGGGTATTTATCCGGGCTCCTCTGGGACACAATCAGGGACACAATCGTCTGGTTATTCTATGGAAACTGGTCTTTTGTCTGGGGTCACTTATTTTTCACTCGGTAGGGGTTAGGTACCATGCAAAAGAAAGGGACACCATAGCGCAATACAGTTTCACCCTTTATTTAAAAAAATCGCTAAAAAGTAGCAAACTCACACAGTAAAAACAGTATCAGAGCGGTTATTAAAATTTTCGAGCCGGCCGGCTCTCTTACTTTGCTGCCCGTCGCTTCCTGGAATGGACGGGAGAAAGGAGGTGACGTCAGCACGCCGCTCACCCTACGCCGTTTCGTCAAAATGTGACGTCTTCCTGGGGCACGGGCGGCGTGCTGACTCACCGCCTGATATACATCCTGCCATCTAAAACACTCCCCTTTCTGAGCTCTCTTCAGCCATCATTGTATAGGGCGATCGCCCTCTTTATGTCCCTGATTCGCTGCTGAGATAAATGGGTGGTTCTTACAACCAAATGGGTGTGTTAATGGCTTAGTATCTAGTAAATACCTGAAGTATTATAGCTCGGTGCCGTGTCAGAAGATCTGACACGTCCTCTCTTGCAAATCATGTCACAAAAAGATGCTATTAAGTCACATAATTCATAGCATCACTATCTTGCGGTATTATCCTAGATAGTGTATTATATATATTAAAAAGCAGAGGGTAATTAAAAGCTCGGTAACTCCATACCAAAATTAACCCTTTAAGCTCCTCAGCCTTTGGTTAGATTGTAATGGATAATCTTATTATATCTCCCGGCCAAGTATTACTTAAGATTAATTTCAGGGTACCAGTAATAAGTGTGGGCGCACCTATGAGCTATTCATTACCTATTCTCATGTTATATTTTAGCAGTATTTTAAAAAAAACAGTACCCTAGCCTCTTGTTTGTATGAACATTGCAAAAAGGACTGATTGGGATAGGCATTACATTTTTATATTTATTTTAAACGGTTGGTCAAGGGAAAATTCCACCAGTTCAGCTCCACAAAAATCCAAAAAAAGGAAAAGAAAAGGAAAAAAGAGATTTTTACCAGAAACTGAGCAACAATGGTCACTAACGGAATATAATAAGCGTCAGTGTCCCTTATAGATCATTCTTACTAATATCTCCCTCACTCAAGTCTCTATAGGGGATTAATATTAGAAAGGAAGTTAAATGGAAAAATGAGTCTCATTCCCAGATCACCTGTGAACGCAGTGTATGTCAGGTTATATCTGATGTATACCCACTGTGCCAAAACCATTGTGTGTATTTTCTTACTGGCTTTGGAGAGCTCAGAGTCGGTTCACATGTTACCTCTATTAGCTGTTATCTATAAAGGCATTCAAGTCTACATCCACATTGAGGCCATAAGGGGTATAACAGCGCACTCTGTGGATCCAGGCCATTTCAGATCTAGATAAGTCCCTCACTAGTGGGCTACCCCTCCAGTGTGCACTGAACTTATCTATGCCTAAAAATAATGTACCCGAGGGGTTGCGATCATGGTGCAAAGCATAATGTTTAGATACAGAGTGAAACTTGTATCCACTTTTAATGTTCGTGATGTGCTCCCCCAGCCGTACATGCATGGCTCGCTTGGTTCTACCAATATACTGAAGCCCGCAAGGGCACTGGAGTAAATATACCACACCCTTCGAGCTACAAGTGATAAATGATTCAATTTTATGTTCTCTTCCGGTGCTGGTAGATGTAAATGTTAATGTCTTTCTCTGTTTGCTCTTATTTATTGTACAGAGTTGGCACCGACGACATTGATGGTAGCCCGATAGTTGTTGGAAGAAGGACACCTTTTTGGGAGGTGGATCCACCACATTAGGTGCCACCTTGTCTCTAAGGGAGGGTGCTCCCCTAAACACCACCTCTGGGTTGGTAGGAAGAAAAGTGTGAATAATCCTGTCATTACCTAGTATATGCCAATGTTTCTTAAGCATTTTTTTGATTAGATAGTGCTGCGTGGAGAAGGAGGTCACAAAAGGGACTACTGGTCTGTCCCTAGTTCTGGCTTGTCCTTCCTTAAGTAACACCTTCCTATCCATTCCCGCTATTTCCTCAATCAGAGTATCCATGGGGGCAGTTTCGTATCCCTTCTCCTCCAATCTCTTTTTAAGAACATCAGCTTGCACTCGATAGTCCTCCACGTCAGAGCAGTTTCTCCTCATTCTAATGAACTGGCTCTTTGGAATGGAATTTAGCCACGGGGCATGATGACAACTCCCCATTGGTATAAATGAGTTTCTGTCGGTATTTTTGAAATATGACATCGTTTTAAACTGACCATCTTTTTTGCTAATTGATAGGTCAAGGAAGTTCACACTGTCTTGGCTAGCCTCCACAGTGAACCTTATGCCCCTATTGTTGGTGTTAATTTCTGTGAAGAAATCTTCAAGTTGTGAAGAGGTACCCTCCCACAGGAGGAGGACGTCATCAATGTATCGTGCCCACAAGGACAGAAATGGGCTACGATCCTTATAGATGACGTCCTCCTCCCACTTGGCCATAAACAGATTGGCGAGGCTAGGGGCATATTTCGCGCCCATAGCCACGCCACGTATCTGTTGGTAATATTGATGTTCGAACCAGAAATAATTGTGGCCCGCTGCATATTCCAGCAGGTCCACAATATATTTCTGTTGATGCTCGGGTAGGGAGGAAGATGTATTGAGATAATACCTCACCGCATCAATGTCCATAGAATGTGGGATGATGGTGTATAATGAAGTGACATCTGCTGTCACTAGCAATGTGTTAGCAGTGGGTCTCAAGTCAGATAGCAAATTTATCACCTGTCTCGTGTCCTTCAAAAATGATGGCATCTGCTGCACCAGCGGTTGGAGGAAAAAGTCGATATACTTGCCCACCCGGGACGTGATGGAATCTATACCACTCACTATCGGACGTCCCGGGGGGCAAGTAGAATTCTTGTGGATCTTAGGCAAATAGTACAACACTGGTGTCCTAGGAGCCTTTGGAACAAGAAACACCTTTTCTTTCTCATTCAGAATATGTAAGTCTGATCCCCTATCCACCAAAATTTTTAATGTTTTTTTATATTGAATGACAGGGTTACACGGAAGTATTTTATAGGTGTCTTTGTCGTCTACTAATCTGTGCATCTCTTTTAGATAGTCTGCACGATCTAAGACCACAATGCCCCCGCCCTTATCAGCAGGGCGAATAACCAGGTTTTTGTTATTACAGAGTGAGTCTAGTCCTTCCTCCAGTCCTTTCTCCATCCTGCAACCTGCAGGTTTAACAAGTTCCAGGTCCCGTAGTAAAACATCACGGAAGACCTTCAATGAAGGGGCTAAGGTTCCTGGGGGGTTAAATGTTGATGCATTAGACAACCTGGTATGTAAGTTTGCCTGTTGTGCTGATGGGCCTTGTTGAGTAGGGACCATAGCGAAATGCCTTTTAATATTGATTTTACGGACAAATCTATGTATATCGATGTAAGTCTGAAATTTATCCAATTTTCTAGGGGGCGCAAATTTAAGGCCCTTATTCAGTAACATCGTTTCGGATTTGGTGAGAATCTGTGAACTGAGGTTAAATATTCCTTCTCCTTTTACTTCCTTGGCTTTTTGTAGTTGTGCTCTCCTCCCCCCTCTGACTCCTCTTTGCCTTCTACAGGCCTTTTTATTCCCTGAGTGGCCCTGGGAAAACCCCAATTTGACTGTTCCTGGCCCCCCGTACTGGGACCAGCTTGGGGGGTTCTGGGTGGACCATAATTTCTTGGATCTCTGATCCTTCCACCCGTTTCCAGGTCATCAGGTGGGGCACGTGGAGGGCCCTGCCTATCCCTCAGGGGGAAAAAACGATTTTGTGTATCGTCAACACCAGTATGATCTCCCATATCCCTGTAATCCTGAAATTGACCACCCTGGTATGGACCCTGATTACCCCGATGATATGAAGGAGGGTGTCCATAGTCATTTTGGTAAGGTCTCTCGGGACCTTGACTCGAGTAGGAATAATCCCTTTTATGATTAGATGGCTGTGCTTGACCATATGGAATATGTTGGTCATATATAGGGCCATATGGGTTAAATTGGCCCTGTATATGACGATATGGGATAAACTGATCATAATTACTGTTACCAGTATGTCTTTGTTGTGGGGGATGGTTCCAAGTGGAGTTGTCCCTTGGCTCACCCACCCTACTTTGATTTGGGTGTCCCCTGGGTGATTGATAAATTGTCTTTTTGTGATTATTGTTGTTCTTTTTTCCTATCTTATTTTGGAATTTCTTAGAATTCTTTGGAGGTTGGATACCAGTAGGCAAATGTTGGACTGCATACGATGGGGCCACAGGGGGTTCATCCCCTTGTATTATGGCCTCCATCCTAGAGTCTGATTTACCATTCTCCTCAGCTATCAGTTTTTTCTGCCACTCAAACACACTTGTGGCTTGATAGTCAGCGAAGTCCCTGTTATATTTTTTCCTCTTTTTGATTTTTTGTTCCTTTTCTTCCTTATCTAGTGTTTTTAAGAGGTTATTAGACCTCTCCTTGTATTCTTCTTTATCTTTGTGTATGAGGAGACTATCTTTAATAGTCTTAATCTCCCCATCGAGCCTTACTAGCTTACTGTTCTTTCTATCAACTAGGAACTGGAGGAAACTGACTCCCGCCTCATTAAAGTAACGGAACCATTCCTCCAGTTCAGTTTCCCCCTTTTGGGGGCAAACCTGCCAGCGTAGACTCCTAGGGACCATTTTGAGCCTAATATAGGTCTCTAAGAATGCTATATCCCACTGTGTGTGGACCTCTGAGATAGTGAGATTTTTGAGTCTTACAAACAATCCCCCCAGATCACCATCACTATCCTATCAGCTATCAGCTGATCACGTAATGTAAACAGAAGATCAGTAATTCTTTTTTTTTTCCTCGCCCTGACAGCGTGAGGAGAAAAAAAAAAGCTGATCACCGGCTTCTGTGTAAGGGACATCATTCCCGAAGAGGAAGAGGCACAGCCGCCTCTTCTGTGCCCACCAGTGCCACCTGTCAGTGCCCACACAGTGCATATCAGTGCCCACCAGTGTATATCAGTGCCAACTATCAATGCCCACGGGTGTCACCTATCAATGCCCAGCAGTGGTGCCAATCAATGCCGCATCAGTGCCACCTAGCAGTTCTGACTATCAGTGTCACCTACCAGTGCCCATCACTGCCACCTATTAGTGCCACCTATCAATTCCCTTCAGTGCCGCCTCTGTGCTCACCAGTGCCACCTCTCAGTGCCCACCAGTGCCACCTTATAAGCGCCCACCAATGCAGCCTATCAGTGCCCATCAGTGCAGCCTCATCAGCATGCATCAATGAAGGAGAAAAATTACAAGATTGTAAAATTGTCAACATATTTAGAAAAACAAAAAAACACACTGCTCTCAGGATACACTGATCTGTGGCTGCAGCTACTGAGAAAATGTTGCCAGCATATCCGTCGACAAAAGTCCATCAAACAATCAACTTCCGTCAAGTGGGGACGGCCACACACTGATCGAAATTTGGGCAGTCCCTGTTGAACGTGCAGTAGTCAGCGTAAGGGGAAAGAGAAAAGGAGGGTGAGAGAGAGGGAAAAGAAAGAGGGGGGAGGGGGGAGAGAGAGGGCTGGTCTGGTTTCCTTGAGGCTCAGGCAGTGGCAGCAAACAGCCAGATCCGTTTTAAACCTGCTGCCCACAGAACCTCTTTTATTGGGCAGTGTGTGCATAAGATTATCTCATTGCATGCCAGGGGTTGGAGAGCGAGGGGGCATTGGGGATGGGAGGCACAGTCGATACAACCACTTCATGCAGGAATGAATGGTGCCTGAAGACTTTGTGCACTGTGAGATGGTGACAGACATTCTGCATTGTAAACCGCAGCCTGTCGTATTTTTATGGATTTTTTCTCTTGTCCACAGACTTTTACAGACAAGAGAAATCAGGGTGTTTTTTTTTTTACAAATTATCATTGAAAATACAGACAGTTGGTAACACTAGATATGTATCACAAAAATCACATTATGCTACTTAAAAAGGCAAGATAGTCACTGATGGCTATCTGATGTCCATACAGTAAGGTGACCAGATTTTTAAAATGAAATCCGGGGACATATTTTTTTTTTACTAGTAAGGGCAGCAATCAGCGACTCATAGCGGGACTGCGATATTGCAGTGGACAAATCGGCACTAATGCCGCATACACACGACCGGTTTTACCATCGCAATAAACTCTGAAGGTTTTTCCGATGGAGTTCTGATGGAGTTCTGATGGAACTGTCTTGCCTACACATGATCACACCAAAGTCTGACCGTCTAGAACGCGGTGACGTACGACAGGACGAGTAAAAGGAAGTTCAATAGCCAGTAGCCAATAGCTTCCGTCTCGTACTTGCTTCAGAGCATGCATAGTTTTTGGTCCGTCGGAACAGCATACAGACGAGCGGTTTTCCCGATAGGAATTGGTTCCTTCGGAAATATTTAAAACATGTTCTATTTCTAGGTCCGTCAGAATTTTCAAAAAAAAAAGTCAGATGAGGCATACACAGGATAGGAATACTTGATGAAAAGAGTCCGTCTGACTTTTTCTGTCGGACATTCCGCTCATGTGTACGCGGCATTAGTGACACTTTGGACACTTTGTGGGAACCAGTAACACTAATATAGTGATCAGTGCTAAAAATATGTACTGTCACTGTACTAATGACACTGGCGGGGAAGGGGATAACATCTAGGGCAATCGATGGGTTAAATGTGTGCCTAACAAGTGTTTTCTCACTGTGGGGGAGGTGCTTTTACTAAGGGAAGACATCGATCAGGGATTTGCAGGAACACAGGATCAATGTCTTGCACACTGACAGAATGGCGAACTGCTTTGTTTACATAGGCAGACCACTAGGCGAGTTCGCCGGATCCGCTGATTTGCTCTGATACCCAGAAAGGCAGGATCACGTATATAAGCGATCCTGTGCAGTGCGACCGCCCTGTAGCAGTAAATCTGCTATCAGGCGTTAAGATCATCAGCATTCTGATAACTCACAGGCAGCAGGCACTCTATCATGGTTCTGGCTGGCTCTGTCACAGTGTGTCACATAACATGGCTGCTGGGTGCTGATTTTGTTAACTTATGACCAATAAGTGCCTGTGAGTTCTGATACCATCCATTATGCCAGAGAGACAGACACAGTGCAATGTAGTCTATTCACAGACACCCCCAAAGCACACCTGTGTTGAAGACTTGAAGGCACTGGCAGCCCCACGATTGGATCTGTTTCCCCTCTATTCCTGCTGCTGGACATTGTCAGCTGAGCTCAGCTGCCTCTCTCTGCCCGTCGCCGCCGCCACCACCTGCCTCACAGAACAACATGTGAGCGGAACTGAATGTGCATGTGCCAGAAACCGAAGAAATAGTCCATCCGCTCTGACCAGCACATCATCATCAGAAAGGGACACAGATAATAGAAAAAAAAAAACCCTAAGCTAGTAGGAGCAGGGGTGTGTAATTCAGATTTTTTTTTTTTATTCTGCACCGATTGTCTTTGAAAATTGCCCCAGCTCCTGTTGAAGTCGCATCCGGGGACATAACCAGGGACAGACTTGGTCTGGGGACAGTATCCTCAATCTGGGGACTGTCCCCTGAAACCGGGGACATCTGGTCACCCTACCATACAGTCACATGTAGCTCTGTGTGTACAAATACATCAATTATTGTGAATCATCATACAACTTTTTGCTGCTGGGATAAACTACTGTAACCAGTATTATATTAATAATCCCCATATTTCCTTTCATTATAATACTTTGCTAACACTCATACGTTGATGATTAGTTACAGATACCATCATCATTAGATATAAATAACTCAGCAGTGCACGTTTCAAAGTATGCTAAACTTCTTAATTACAT
Source organism: Lithobates sylvaticus (assembly GCA_028564925.1). NCBI lineage: Eukaryota > Metazoa > Chordata > Amphibia > Anura > Ranidae > Lithobates > Lithobates sylvaticus. The sequence continues at coordinate 99,198,888 of CM053034.1, read as the reverse complement.
AGATATGACGACAGACTGTAGAAATGCTAACAAGATCATTCACTTGCATGAACAGTGAGTAATGGCTAATGAAAATCCCTGATGTAATCACAGGGACTTTATTATTAAAACTATTTATGGATGAAACATGCCAGAAATTTTGATTGACTATTACTTAGTGTTTATACTCACTGACTATTAAGGAAGTGATCTGAATGGAGTCTACCTAAATAAAATATACATTTTTTGTAGCTGCATTAGATACTGGTAACAGTCAATTTTTCTTCACCACCGCCATGACTTTCCTGAAAGTAAAGCACACTATACACATTAATATCTGACTGCACAATTCCCCCACAATCTCCTTTAGATTTATCAAAACTATGTAATAAAAGCACCTAACTATCCAATCAATCTATATCCAATTAGACAGGTTCTTGCACTATATAACTGTTGCCAGTCTAAAGGGGATTATACAATTAGATTATGTAACATATGTGATCAGATTTATTTTTCTTCATTTCAGGTACTTATATAGCGTCGTCAATTTACGCAGCGCTTTACCTACAGTTGTGCTCATAAGTTTACATACCCTGGCAGAATTTATTATTTCTTGGCCATTTTTAAGGGGAATATGAATGATAACACAAAAACACACACTAATTACAAGCAAACAGATCACAGGTGAGGATGGTTACCTTTTAATAGCCATTTAAACCCCTTTGTGCCAACTTGTGTGCATGTTATCAAGCCAAAATCACCAGGGTATGTAAACTTTTGATCAGGGTCACTTGGGTTGTTTCTGTTGCCATTATGATTTAAAAAGAATAAACACAATTGATTGATAATAAATGGCTTCAGCCAAACACTAACCATGAGTGAAAGAAAAGTTTGTGTTATCATTCATATTCTCAGAAAAATGGCCAAGAAAATGGAAAATTGTATACTTACCTTCCCGTAATTTTCCTTTCCTGTCGCATCTTCATGGCAGCATACACTTTGGGATGTGACTCCGCCTCCACAACCTGATAGGACCACATAACTATAAGATGACGATACAGCTCCCGCCCCTGTATTCTCCATATATATGAATCACCTTTAAACGGGTGGGTCGTTGTATGCTGCCATTAAGATGCGACAGGAAAGGAAAATTACGGAAAGGCAAGTATACAATTTTCCGTTTTCCTGTCGCATCATGGCAGCATACACTTTGGGGAGTAACTCGCAGACTGGGTGGGACATGAAACAACAAACACGTTTATTCACAAGGAATGGAAGAATTGGCCTGGATAACAGACTCCCCGACAGGCGAGCAGAATCTACTTTATAATGAGATATAAAGGTGTTCCTGGAGGACCAGGTGGCTGCCCTGCAGATGGTTTCCGCCGAGACCCTACAATAGGCTGCCCATGAGGTTGCCACTGCCCTGGTGGAATGTGCTTTCAAGCCATCAGGAATTAGCATGGTACTTAGCGAGTAGGCCTTTTTAATGGTCTTCACCAGCCATGAGACGATAGTGTGGGCCGACGCTGCCTGGCCTTTCCTAAAACCATGTGGAATTATCAGGAGGTTCTCTGATTTCCTAATGGGTTTGGAAGCTGAAAGGTATTCAAGGATGTTGCCCCTGACATCCAGAGGGTGAGGATCGCCCTGGTCCGTGACAAGTGCTGGCAGATTGATTTCTTGGTTGAAATGGAATGCAGATGAAACTTTAGGGATAAAGCGGTCCGAAGGTCTTAGGACTACCCTGTCCGGATAGATGATCAGGTATGGATCCTTGGCCAATAAGGCTTGCATCTCTGAGACCCTTTTTGCTGATGTTATTGCAATCAAGAATGTAACCTTTAGCGTCAGGTCCCAGAGGGAGATGTTTTCCAGTGGGAAGAAGGGCTCCTTAGATAGGGCCTCCAAGACAACTGATAGATCCCATGCCGGAAATTAAGGCTTCCTAGGAGGTCTTAGTTTGAGACAGGCCCTCTGGAATTGTATGATAAGAGGGTCGTGTGCCCACTTAGTCCCGGTCAGGGCAGACAGAGCTGACACTTGTACTTTCAAGGTACTGGACCCTAGACCTTTGTCTAGGCCTGACTGCAAGAACTCCAAGACTTGTGATGTTGATAGGGAGCATAGGTCCCAGCCCTGTTGATGAGCAAAGGAAACAAACTTCTCCCAGACCCTCCGGTAGGTGCTGTTAGTGGTAGGCTTCCTGGCTTGGAGCAATGTATCTACTACCCTCTCAGAGCAGCCCTGCTCTAAATACCTAGCCCTCTCAGCCTCCAGGCCATCAGATGCAGCTTCTCCGGGTTCGGATGGAGTAGTTGATCTTGGGAGAGCAAAATCGGCTGATAGCGGGAGAGGGTCTGCCGTGTTCAGCTGTAGGAGGGTGGTGAACCACGGCCTCCTGGGCCAAAATGCGATCATGGCCACTACCAGTGCTGTTGACCTCTTGAGTCTCAAAAGGAATCTCGCTATTAGGGGGTCGGGGGGGATGATGTACCCGAGATGAAAATTCCAGGGGTGTTGGAGACAATCTCTTCCTTCTGCTGAGGGGAAGGGGATTCTTGACAGGAATATCTGGCATTTTGAGTTTTCTGGTGTCGCAGCCAAGTCTATGTCCGGAGGACCCCAAGTCTGAGAGATGAGGGCGAAAGCTTGAGGGCTCAGAGACCACTCATTGTTCGAGATGAATCTCCTGCTGAGGGAGTCGGCCAGGAGATTCTCGACACCCGGGATGTAAGCTGCTCTTAAGTCCAGGAGGTTCAGCTGTGCCCATTCCATTACGGGGAGAACTTTCCGCATAATAGAGGAGCTCTTGGTGCCCCCCTGCCTGTTCATATAGGCGACAGCTACTTTGTTGTCCATCTTCATGAGGACTTGTTTGCCCCTCAGGAGAGAGCTGAAGGCCAGGAGGGCTTGGAAGGCCGCCCTCATTTCCAGCACATTGGAGACAGCGTCCGGTGCTTCGAAAGGCCAGCGGCATGATGTAGGTAGTTTGCCCCCCGCCCCTCCAAACTGGCATCTGAGGTAACTACTTCCTGTGGGGGGTGACTATGTGCCTGCATCGGCTCAAGTTGCTGGGCCGAGTCCACCATCCCAAAGACTGCTTGACCTCTTGTGAGATATGGATGGGTTGGGACATGGACGTGCCGTTCCATTGGCGTAGGATCGAGATTTGTAGGGGCCTAGAGTTCCATTGCGCCCATTGGACCATCGGGATGGTTGCTGACAGGGAGCCTAGGAGGCTGAGGCACACTCTGGCTGGTAAGGATGCGGCTAATATCGCTCTCCTCACTTTCTGGTCCAATAGGGGAACCTTCTCTGGAGGTAGCTCTATTGTGTTTGTCCGGGTATCCAGTACAGCTCCCATGAAGGCCATCCTCTGAGTGGGCTGAGCATTGCTCTTCCCCCAATTTATGAGCCACCCCAGCTCCTGCAGTGTGAAGATTAGGATCTTTCGGTGCTGGATAAGGGATTCCTGGCTGTTTGAGAGGAGGAGAATGTCGTCCATGTAATGGTGAACTCTCAGACCTTTCTCTCTCAAGGACGCAATTACTGGAAGAAGGACTTTTGTAAATGTTCTGGGAGCAGTAGAGATCCCGAACCGGAGGAATTTCTGGAATGTGATATGAATCGGGACATGTAGGTATGCGTCCTGGAGGTCTATGGACAGCATCCAATCCTCTCGGTTTATGGCCTGGAGGATAGAGTGCAGGCTTTCCATTTTGAATGTCTCCACCCGGATGGAGAGGTTGAGTTTTTTTAAGTCTAAGACAGGGCGCAGATCCCCTGATTTTTTCCTGACTAGGAATAGCGGGGAGTAAAACCCCCGGCCTCTTTGAGATAGGGGCACCTCCACTACCGCCTTCTTTTGGAGCAGCTCCTGGACGTAATCCATTAGCAACGTCCTTCTTTCCCGAGATGGCGGGAGGTTGGTTGGGCAAAAGTGATCTCCCGGGGGGCGTCCCCTGAATGACCATCTGTGCCCGAACCGGATGGTAGCTACCGTCCAGGGGTCTCCTATCATTTCCGCCCAAGCCAGCCTGAACTTTGAGAGCCTGGCCCCCACTACTGCTGGCTGGACGGGTGCACCTTCAAAAGGACTTCTGGTCGGCGGACACAGAAGTCTTGGGCTTTTGAAATTTCATGAAGGACGCTTGGGGGTTCTTCCAATTTCTCCCGTATTCCCTTCCTGGCCTGTAGGCTTTGGCGTCCCTGTACTTATCAGGCAGATTGTGCCTAAAGGGAGGAGGCCTCTGCTGCTTTGGCCTTCTATCTGAGGGGATAAGCCCAGATTTTCCGCCAGTCACTTTTGATATGGCCGAGTCCAATTTTGCCCCAAAGAGGTTTTCGCCATCAAAAGGGATGCAACACTAATTGGACTTGGAGGCTGGGTCTGCTGCCCAAGGTTTTAGCCAGAGTGCCCATCTGGCCATAACGGAGGATAGCATGGCCCTAGATGTAGATTTTATTACATCTACCGAGGCCTCCGACACAAAGTCCCCCACGAGACTTAGCTCCTGCAGGGCCTAGACTAACTTCTCCTGGTCTGCGCCCTCAGACACAAGCTTTTCGGTGCTGGCTGACCAGCTGGAGATGGCCTTGCCAACAGCCGCGAGAGCCACGGCCGGTCTGCATGCTCCGCCTGCCGCTAGGTAGGTTCTTTTTAGATCTGTATCGATCTTCCTATCCAGGACGTCTCTAAAGGTTACGGCATCCTCGATAGGAAGCGTCACGTGCCTGGCCAGGCGCATGAGGGATGCATCCACTACAGGTGGGGTAACCAGCGGTTTGACCTTGGGCTCTTTAAGGGGGTATAGTTTAGCAAGTCTGTTATTAAGACTTGACTTCTTTTCAGGCCTCTGCCACTCCTCCCTAATCAGATCATCCAGCTCCTCGATGAAGGGAAAGACCTCCGGGTCTCTCTTAAGATTGGGAAAATATTTCTCACGAAGGGTTCTATTAGGGAAAAGTCGAAGCCTGCTGATGCCTCCAGTTCTTCTTCATCCGACTGGGAATCCTGCTCTCTTGACGTACTCGGGGGGGGGGGGGGAGGGGCAGGAGAGGCAATTCTAGTGGATGTTTCCATGTCTGGAGCAAGCTGTGGGGTTGAAGCCCCCGCAGGCTCTCTGGGATCTTGGTCTCCTCTGCTGGCCTCATCGAAGCACCTGCGACAGGCTAGCTTATCCGGGAGAGCGATAGCCCAGCATATCCAGCAGGCATTAGCAGTAGGCTGGGAGTTGTCACTGGTGAACGGTGTCTGTGCGCAGGCGATCTTCTGCGGTGGGAGTGGCTGCGTCATGAGTAGGACCTGGAGCGGCTTCTTCTGCGACTCCCCCTATGACCTGAGCGACTCCTGCTCAAAGCTGATTGGCTTCGTCTGTGGCCTGAGCGGCTTCTTCCACACGAGGACCCTCTGCGTCCTGACTTGGAAGATCTTGAGGACCTGACAGGGCTGACCATTTAGGTAGCATTAGTGACATCCTGCTCTCTTTTTTGATCTTCTCTACTTACCAACTCAGTCCTCCCCCTTACCTATTAGCTTGGCGGTGATCTGCTGGGGCAGTGGTCTCCATAGTAATGCAAAAGTCAGCCTAGGACGAATAAAAAGATAGACAGTGTAAAGGGGGGGGGGGAGACACAGAGAAATAACAATAAGGGCACTTACCTATTGGGGAATGAGCTGGGAGCAGGTCTGCAGTAAAGGAACAGGGTTTTCTGGTCAGCTACAGCAGTGTACTGTACTGCGCATGCGCGGGAGCAACAGGACGCTTGGCGCACCTGGAACAGCAAGTAGAGGGACTACAGGGCCCAGCGGCGCTACGGAAGAAACACACACAGCTAAAATAGAAAAGTAAGAGATAGAATGGGAGACCACTGCAGGAAGGGAAGCCTATTTAAGGCCCACATTGATAAAGAGTATGTTTTGCCCCGGAGTCCATGATAGTGCCTTAAGCCTGTTTTAAGGCTTTACACGGAGGCAATAGTGCAGTGCTTTAAGCCTGTTTAAGGCTTTACACAGAGGCAATAATAATAGTGCTTTAAGCCTGTTTAAGGCTTTACACAGAGGCAGTCATAACAGTGCTTTAAGCCTGTTTAAGGCTTTACACAGAGGCAGTAATAACAGAGCAAATGATAACGATACCCCATAAGATCACCAAAGTGGGGTTCCTTCCATTTAGCCTCCTTTAGAGGCTGTACCGGCAAGAACTTCCATCCAGGAGAGGCTAGAACATGGCTGGGGCGAAGCGGTAAGGGGGGTGATGATCCGTGCGGTCCCAACAGGTGAGGAAAAATAAGAGAATACGGGGGCGGGGGCTGTATCGTCATCTTATAGTTATGTGGTCCTATCAGGTTGTGGAGGCGGAGTCACAACCCAAAGTGTATGCTGCCATGATGCGACAGGAAATCAAATTCTGCCAGGGTATGTAAACTTATGAGCACAACTGTATACATTGTACATTCACATCACACTTAATAATGATCCTGAACCCAGGAGCTGTTAGAGTTCTGTGTTAACCAGTCAGTGGCGGAACTACCGCCATAGCGACACATGCGGTCGCTATGGGGCCCGCAGCCAATCAAGGGCCCGGTGAGCGGCGTTGCTAGGCGGGTGCGGGCCGCGCCGGGTGACACCCGCGGGTAGCGGCAGCCGCACCACTAACGCCGCTCACCGTGCCTTCTATGCTGCACTGGAGCGCAGGAGGAATAACAGCGGCGCGGACCGAAGCCGCCTCCCCTCCTCTCTGTTTACATCCAGAGAGGAGGAGGAGCCTGCGCTCGAGCCTCGAGGGACACACGCCGATGTTCTAAGGTATGCAAGGAGGGGGGGTGGGTCGGCATGTCTGCACGTCTGCACTACTCGGGGGGGGGGGGGGCTGTAATGGGTGGGGGTGTCTGTACTAAGGGGGTGTCTGCATTGCTGGGGGGTGTCTATTGATGGGGGTCTGCACTGAGGTGGGGGGTGTCTGTACTAAGGGGGTCTGCACTTGGGTGGGGTGTCTGTACTAAGGGGGTCTCTGCATTGCTGGGGGGTGTCTACTGATGGGGGTCTGCACTGAGGTGGGGGTGTCTGTACTAAGGGGGTCTGCACTTGGGTGGGGGGGGGGGGTCTGTACTAAGGGGGTGTCTGCATTGCTGGGGGGTGTCTACTGATGGGGGTCTGCACTGAGGTGGGGGTGTCTGTATTGATGGGGGGTCTGTAATGGGGGTGTCTTTACTAAGGGGTCTGCACTGAGGTGGGGGGGTCTGTAATGGGGGATTGTCTGTACTGAGGGGGGCCTGCACTGAGATGGGGGGGTCTGAACTTGGATGGGGGGTCTGTAATGGGGGTGGGTGTCTGTACTAAGGGGGTCTGCACTGAGGTGGGGGGCGTCTGTACTGATGGGAGGTCTGCACTTGGATGGGGGGTCTGTAATGGGGGTGGGTGTCTGTACTAAGGGGGTCTGCACTGAGGTGGGGGGGTGTCTGTACTGATGGGAGGTCTGCACTTGGATGGGGGTCTGTAATGGGGGGTGTCTGTACTGATGGGGGTCTGCACTGAGGTCGGGGGGTGTCTGTACTGATGGGGGTCTGCACTGAGGTCGGGGGTGTCTGTACTGATGGGGGTCTGCACTGAGGTGGAGGGGTGTCTGTACTGATGGGGGGGTCTGCACTTGGGTGGGGGGTCTGCACTGAGGTGGGGGGTGTCTGTACTAATGGGGGGGTCTGCACTTGGGTGGGGGGTCTGTAATGGGGGGTGTCTGTACTGATGGGGGGTGTCTGTACTGATGGGGGTCTGCACTGAGGTGGGGGGGTGTCTGTACTGATGGGGGGGTCTGCACTTGGGTGGGGGGTCTGCACTGAGGTTGGGGGTGTCTGTACTGATGGGGGGGATCTGCACTTGGGTGGGGGGTCTGTAATGGGGGTGTCTGTACTGATGGGGGTCTGCACTGAGGTCGGGGGGTGTCTGTACTGATGGGGGTCTGCACTGAGGTCTGGGGTGTCTGTACTGATGGGGGTCTGCACTGAGGTCGGGGGTGTCTGTACTGATGGGGGTCTGCACTGAGGTCAGGGGTGTCTGTACTGATGGGGGTCTGCACTGAGGTGGGGGGGTGTCTGTACTGATGGGGGGGTCTGCACTTGGGTGGGAGGTGTCTGTACTGATGGGGGGGGGGTCTGCACTTGGGTGGGGGGTCTGTAATGGGGGGTGTCTGTACTAATGGGGGTCTGCACTGAGGTTGGGGGGTGTCTGTACTGATGGGGGTCTGCACTGAGGTCGGGGGGTGTCTGTACTGATGGGGGTCTGCACTGAGGTCGGGGGTGTCTGTACTGATGGGGGTCTGCACTGAGGTCGGGGGTGTCTGTACTGATGGGGGTCTGCACTGAGGTCGGGGGTGTCTGTACTGATGGGGGTCTGCACTGAGGTCGGGGGTGTCTGTACTGATGGGGGTCTGCACTGAGGTCGGGGGGGTGTCTGTACTGATGGGGGGGGTCTGCACTTGGGTGGGGGGTCTGCACTGAGGTGGGGGTGTCTGTACTGATGGGGGGGGTCTGCACTTGGGTGGGGGGTCTGTACTGCTGGGGGTGTCTGTACTGTACTGCTAGGGGGTCTGCACTAGGGGGGGTGTCTGTACTAAGGTGGTGTCTGTACTACTGGGGGGGGGGGGTTCTGTACTACTGAGGGGGGTCTGCACTGAGGGGGGTGGGTCTGCACTGCTGGGGGGGTCGTGCACTGAGGGGGGTCTGTAATGTTGGGGAGGTCTGCACTGGAGGGTCTGTACTGAGGGGGGTGGTCTGCACTGGGGGGTGTCTGTACTGCTAGGGGGGGTCCTGCACTGAGGTAGGGTCTGTAATGCTGAGGGGTGTCTGTACTTAGGGGGGTGTCTATACTGCTGGGGGGTCTTTACTGATGGGGGTATGCATGTGTGTCCTTCAGGGGCTGCATACAGTATACTGCATACTTTGTTGTTCAAAATTAAGCTGTTGCCTGGGTACTGTGCCACATGAGTGTGGTAATATGTTGTTCGATGGCATTAGTCCATTTTTTTTTTTTTTTTTGTGGTGGTGGGGGGGGGGGGGGGGGCCCATACAACATTTTGCTATGGGGCCCTGTGATTTCTAGTTACGCCCCTGTAACCAGTCAAACATCAACACGTCTTGTCTTTTCAGATTTGGATCTCATCAGGATGTAGCTCTAGAAGTTGATTTACTTATTGAGCTCTCCATCAACCGTATCTCTTTTAATGCTAGAAAATTGTTCTTAAAGCGGTTCTGCACTCTTTTTTTTTTTTTGGGCTATATGCCAAGGGCATATAGCTCAATTGGGGGACTTAACTGTTCCATCTTCCATCTCGATCGCCGCCGGTTTTCATCTTCATCTTCTTCTTGTCTTCTTCTTGTCTGCTGGGGTCCATCTTGCCTGTGGGCATGTGAAACCCCACAGGCACTTTAGATGTCCCAGCATGCACCGCCGTTACTCGCGCGTGCGCAGTAACGGCACATCTGCCGACATCTCACGAGATTTCGGCAGATGGGGCCGAAATCTCGGGAGATTTCGGAAGATGTGGCCGAAATCTCGCGAGATTTCGGAAGATGCCCGCACTGACTTCTGGGATCAATGACACCAGATCCCAGGAGACAGTGCGGCGTGACGACGATCATAGCAGAGACCCCGCCCGCCGCCGAAGAGAGAGAAGACCGGAAGTCATCAATTACAAGGTAAGTAAAAAAAAAAAAAAAAAATTTAATTTAGTACTCTTTGCCTGATTTGGAAGGCAAAGAGATTTACTAAATAAAATGGGTGCAGAACCGCTTTAAATAATTACCATCATTTTCTTTTCCTGGCCTATCCTCACATCAGCACACAATGGGTTAACACCTCATCTGGCGCCCACATGACCTCCTTTTCCTAGCTAAATAAAAGACAGCCCCTCCCCCACTGGCGTGTTCGATAATCTGGCCTGTGACAGGCCACTTAGGGAGGGAGTCCTGTGCCGACGTGAGGATAGGCCAGGAAAGGAAAATTACAGTAAGTATTTGATAACAATTTTCCTTATTCCTGGCCATACCTCACATCCGCACACAATGGGATTTAACTAACTGAATAAATGGGTGGGAGAAAACACATAAATAGAAACATTGAAAATCGCAGAAAAGCTGCAAAGACAAAACTTATAGGTCTCGTCCCAAACTATGCAGAATTTGCCGACTGCCTGCCTAGCTTGTAAAGTTGAATGACGGTCTAGCCATCTCTCATATACCCTTCACTGACATCCTGTCATAACTGCCCCAAAGGCTGCCACATCACAGGTAGAAGTAGCTTGCCACTGTTCCTAAGTTCCTCCTCCAATCTAATCACCCTGATGAACCAATAGAAGATGACTCAAGAACCTGACGGCGAAATGAAGAATGTCCACTTTCTTATTTATGGTAAAAAAGACACAAAAGTGATCTTTGCAGAAAAATGATGAAACCTCCAATATTCTTCTGTTTGAAGCAACTTCTGTCAGAGGAACTTGTTTTACCACTAAGAACCACAATGGAAATTACGCTATTGGAACAAAGGATGCCTATACGAGTGCTTTCAGAACCAAGCCTAAGTCCCGTGAAGGGATCCTGAAAGGCTTGCAATGCTAGAAAAAAAACTGCCTTAAATTTAAGTCAAAGACTCTGCATTCCATTAGGCTCCAATGGCCTTGCACTTGTCTCTTCAGACAGGAGGCAGACCAGGGCCGGATTAACATAGGGGCTATTGGAGCTGCAGCTTCAGACCCCTTTCTCAAGATAGGCCCATTTGCCCCAAAAAAATATTCTAAAAAAAATAGTAAAAAAGATTGACTTTGAGGGTTGTAGCTCAGAGATCAGGAGTCACAGATACCCCCCATTTGTGGGGTAGGTAGCTAAAGACCTACTCCAGCACTGGTTAAAATATGGGGCTGCTATAATCTATGGTTCTGGAGATATGGGGCTGCTTGCACAGTCGATCAGAAGCTACATACAGAGTGGCCAGTATAAATACAAGCTGGAACACTGTGCAGCAGAAAGAGAGGATGAGATCACAGTGCTTATAATAATTATTTGTTCATTACTTGATGATAATTAACCCCTTGCCACCCAGGCCAATTCTGACACTTCTCTTCTACATGTAAAACTCATCTTTTTTTTTTTGATAGAAAATTACTCAGAGCCCTCAAGCATTATATATATTATTTTAGCAGACACCCTATGGAATAAAATGGTGGTCTTTGCAACTTTTTATGTTACACGATATTTGCGTAGCAATTTTTCAAACGTTTTTTTTGGAAAGAAACTGTTTCATTCATTAAAAAAAAACACTTAGTTACCACGATTTTTTTGGTGTACTAAGCAATGCTTTAAATTTTTTTACAGGTTACATGTTTAGAGTTACAGAGGAGGTCTAGTGCTAGAATTATTGCTCTCGCTCTAACAATCGCAGCATATGTAACCTGTGTGTATCTGGCTCTGATACTAACCAGTGCCTACCCAGCCACTGACTAGTATCTCTCCCCAGCCTGTCCCCACACACCTTCTCACCTGCTGACCTGTGAATGGGGGAATCACTCCTGCAGTGTTATTGTGTTCTGCCAGTAAATACGATGATCGGTGTTGCTAACTATAGCTGGCAGCACTGATTGTTTTGGGGAAAACCTGACAGGCTGGTTGTACTCAAGTTGGTTAATAGGTTGACTTGTGTAAAACCAGGTAGCCCATACATAGATCGACTATGGCTGGTCTCTGCTTAATTGGTGTAATTTCAATCCATGTATGGCCCGCTTAACCACTACGCAGTCCCTAAACATCCTTCCACAAACCTTTAAATTTTTCCTTCCCAGATTACTTCATCCTCCTCTCCTATACATAGTGCCCACTGTCATACACTCCATACTCCTCTCCTGTACATACTGCTCACTGTCATACCCTCCACACTTCTCTCCTATACATAGCGCCCGCTGTCATATCCTACACACTCCTCTCCTGTACATAGTGCCCGCTGTCATACACTTCTCTCCTGTACATAGTGCCCACTGTCATATTCTCCACACTTCTCTCCTGTACATACTGCTCACTGTCATACCCTCCACACTTCTCTCCTATACATAGCGCCCGCTGTCATATCCTACACACTTCTCTCCTGTACATAGTGCCCACTGTCATACCCTCCACACTCCTCTGCTGTGCATACTGCCCACTGTCATACTCTTCACACTCCTCTCCTGTACATAGTGCCTTCTGTCTTACCCTCCGCACTCCTCTCATGTACATAGTGCCCACTGTTATACCCTCCACATTCCTCTCCATCACCTGCACATACTTCCCACTTTTATACCATCCATTCTCCTCCTCTATGCCTCTTACCCACAAAAACAGTTCTTTAAAATTATACTGAATATCCTCAATGTTACCAGCTCTATAATGGGTACACTTTTGTTAGTTCAACTAAAAGAAATCTCAGTCCTCATATTTGTTCTGCCCCATTATTAGTACTAATTTCATTTTGTAATTACTATTGTGATGTATAGAGGAACATAGGGGATGTCAGCTACTCTAAATATAGCACTTGTAAAAAAAAAGTGTCCCTGAAAATATTTTTGAAATGTTGGCAACTATGGGGGCCCCATGAGAGGCTCCTGGGTTCCAATGATATTAAAGCAGTAGTAAACTTTTCTAACATTACTATTTTTTAGAGGCCCTTAGGTATAAGCATATTAGCACATTAGGGTACACTTAAATTGTCAGACTGAGCCCTCCAGTGCTGTGCTGTGATCAATCCGGCCCGGGCGCTTCCATCTTCACCCGGTCTTCCTTCTGGGTTCTGTGCCTTCGGTCACTTGCCTTGGCTGGGCTGCGTTGATGTTTTTCCTACGCATGCTCATGTGCATCCTCTTTCTCTCATCTCCCCTTTCTCTCTCATCCTCTTTCCCTTACCCCTCACACCTCTTTCATTCTCTCTTTCTCTCTCTCTCTCTCGCTCTTTCATTCTCTCTCTCTCTCTCTTTCATTCTCTATCTCTCTTTCATTCTCTCTCTCTCTCTCTCTCTCTCTCTTCCTTCTCTCTCTCTCTCTCTCTCATTTAGTTTGTTATAACAAAAAATTGTTTGCATTTTTATTTATTTATTGTTTATAAAAGGCCCCACCAAAATCCTCAGCACCAGGCCCATGATGTTCTTAATCTGGCCCTGATGGCAGACTGGCATCTGACGTCAGAATGATTCCATCTCCTGGACTGAGAGGCACACCACAAAAGAGGCACACTGGTGTCCAAAACTTTACATGCAATAACATACAGCCCCTTATGTCGCAGGTCACCACCAAATGTGCAGCATGGCGCACACTTCCCTTGACACCTGTAGGCAGGGTTAACCTACTGAAAATGTTGTATCTACCTAAATTTCTATTCTTTTTTAGGAAAAGCTTCTTCAAAAGGTTTGGAGGGGCTGCTGGTGTCCTTTGTCTGGGCCAGGAAGCCCCCCAGGGTGGCAAAAAGAATAGTGTACCTCCCCCTCTCAGGAAGAGGCCTGGTGCTTCCAAATGTATTATTGGGCAGCTGTCCTTGTGACTGTGCGCTGGTGGTTCTCTCAGCCCAGAAAAAAAACAGCCGTTACATTAGAAGCGGCCATCCTGGGGTCATATGCAGCTTTGAGCAACCTAACATTTCGGGGGGTGCTGGCTGACCCCTCTGTAACTACCCCTATGAAGATCACAATAAGGATCTGGCAGGAAGCTAGAGTAGTGAATAAAAAAACCTCCAGTGTTACCCCATCTAAATACCTTACCGGACCCTTTACTATGGGCAAGGAAAGGGATCACAACTTTGAAACATATCACTAAGGATGGTAAACTCATGACATTTCAGGAATTGAAAACCCTATACTTGATACCCAGCTCATGGGAATTTAGATACTGCCAATTCCCAGAAACAATAATTTTGGAGTCGGATTCTATCGAGCATCTATTAATCACTAGTACGATGGGGAAACCCCTTTCCTCTCTATACCTTTACTTGACGGTAGCCCACAACATTAAACAGACCCAATCTCTGGAAAAGTGGAAGATATACATACAGACTCTTAGTAACTAGGAATCCGTCTCCACTTTTATCCCCTCGATGATAGTGGCAAAAGACAGATTTATTCAACTCAAATTCCTTCACAGGGCCTACCACACCCCACAGAGACTAGCCCACATATACCCTCAGCGAGACCAGTTGTGCCCTAGATGTAGACAGGATGTCAGCTCATTCTGGCATATGGTCTGGTCTTGCCCCAAACTCCGACCTTATTGGGAAGCAGTTGCTGATACCTTGAGCAAGGTGAGTGGGACCCAGATCCCGCTGAACCCCCTGACTCTCTTACTGAGTCACTTGGATGAGGGGAAGGGAGACAGGTATATTAAGCTTTGCATGACATTCTCCCTGTTCTATGCTAGAAGGGAAATACTCCTAAGATGGAAGTCGGCAAAGCCACCCACGTGCGCCTCCTGGCACCTTTCAATAAACAGTACTCAGTACTACCCCTTTACAGGCTCACATATGAAAGCAGGAAGTGCCCAGCGAAATCCGATAAGGTCTGGTGAGGGTGGATAGACGCTAATGGCTAAAGTAGTAATGGTGGACCTGAAGGATCACATGGGAGAGAGATCATCTCATCTGGATCCCATTTTACTCACCCTCCTTTCCTCTTCCTCTCAACCCCCACCCTGGAAATACCACACTTCTCAGTTATGTAGGCTATATGCATGGGAATAGGATGAGGAAGACTATGCTGGTGGAGAACCCTGGTTACAGCTAGGAATAGCTCAATAAATATCTAGAATATATTCCACTGGAGTGGGGATTAGATCCCTAGACTGATACATACTTCATCCTGCTTTTTTTGTGTGTATGGATGCATTTCTACTGATCATGACATTGTAATGCTGATTTGTTCTACAATAAACATTTATGTTTAAAAAAAAAAGTGTCCCAGTCGGGACAATGCAATCCTTCGCTGACATAAATGCTTTCATTTTGCGGTTTTGGAAAACCACTTGACATATTTGGGCATGAAAAACTACTCAAAGATCCTTCATAGCCTAAGAGGGGGTTAACTGCTTTTTCTGTTTGTTCACTAGTCAACTGGACTTGGAAAAGGATTTCTAGGACAAGGTTGTGATGCTTTGCCAGCTCCTGGCTTACACCTGCAACAATCAAAACATTGTCCAAGTAATGGCAGAGCCTTATGCCGCTTACACACGGTTGGAATTTCCGATGGAAACAGTCCGATGGGAGCTTTTCAACGGATTTTCCGACCGTGTGTATGCCCATCGGTCTTTTTCTGTCGGAATTTCCGACGGACTCTGGATTGAGAACCTGTTCTCAATTTTTCCGACGGAAAACCTTTCTATCCGACACGCAAAATTCCGACGCATGCTCGGAAACAATTTGACGCATGCTCGGAAGCATTAAACTTCCCTTTTATAGTGCTGTTGAACGTGTTTTATGCCGCTGTGTTACTGACCGTCGGAATTTGGTGTGACCGTGTGTAGGCAAGACAGTTTGAGTGAAATTCCGTCGGAATTCCGACAGGAAAACCATCAGAGCTTTTTCCGACGAGAATTCCGACCGTGTGTATGAGGCATTATTCTCAAAGACAAAATTACTGCCACTACAGCAAAATGTTCAAAAAGTTTCTTGATGCCATGCCAATTCTAAAAATGGCAAACATCTAAACTGGAAGTGACAGCCAGTCACTACAAATCTCAGATGTCTCTGGTGTAACAAAACGATTGGTATATGGAAGTATACGTCCGGCAGGTCGATTGACTAACTGGTCCTCATGCTGAACTATCGCCATACTGTTTGCACAGACTCGATCTTGAACCTTTTGTTGTGAATGTATCCATTCGATTTTGTCAAACCCAGACAGTAGGGAAAGCTCTTGATGCCTTGGGTATGAGAAAGAATGGGGAGAAACCAAGAGATTTGTTCTTTCAGTGGCACCAGTACTATGGACTTGTTGCAGTATAATACTTATATGTAATCTTGCAGTAATTCTACCTTCTTGAGATCTGTTGTTCATAAATTAAAGGATTTGGTGATTGTACACCCAGCTAACTGTCTTCGATGTTTGTTGCCCAAACCCTCCAAAAAAGGAGGCTATCCTGGCCTCCACTGGAAGGCATGGGCCCACCTTCAAAATACTTTTTAAATGTCTAGCAGCCTGCTCTGGATTGGATTCCATCTAAACAGACCGGTTTGAGCAAAAAGACAGCTGCTTCCTCTTATTAGACTGTGAACACATTATGGACATTTCTTCTGTCAAACAACAACCTCCCATTATGGAGAATGTTACAAAGGGCTTGTGTGGCTTCATGCACCCTCCAGTGGCGCAACCACAAAGCTCTCATGGCTATGACTGAATGTGCCAGCCCTAGAACTAGGTCTATTGAAGCCTCTGCCGAAAGTCAGCAACCAGGTTCAAGTTCTCCCGAACCATGCCCACTCCTACAGGTTCCACTTGAATTAAAGGCCATTTCTTAAAGCTTTAAACATTACAGCACTGTCGCTAGTCCACAGGCAAAACCTGCCACAGTATAAATTTTCTGCAAGTCTGCGGGCAAGTTCACCACAATTTTTGAGTTGAAGAGGTCTTTCTGCATGCACACTTTTAAGGTGTTTAGGTGCTTTTTCAATGAGTTTGCCATGTTATAGATGCGTTCCATAGAGACAAAATGCTGCCTGTTCTCCTTTAGTTGACTGTACTGGAACACATCGCACTGATAAGTCATTGGAATCCATGGTAAACACTGTTCATGCATTTTTGACTTACATGGAACTGCATCCAGTGTGAATCAGTCTGAAGTCCACTTTTCAATCCGTGGGATTCCTAAAGGTATTAAAAGGCAAAGACACTTGCGCACCTGACGCTGGCAGGCCCCATCCACTCCTGTGTCGCCTAAACATGCATCAGCCAGCTTCATTGGATAAAGCTTGGAGATCTTTACTGTAAATTGGTCTTCTTATCACATCTCTCCTATTTTTCATCAATGAGCTTTTAACTCTGTCATTATGGGAAAATAAGTTCTTCCCTTTTCACATTTGGAAATATCTGCATGTGTTTGCGATGGTTGGGCCTGTATCTTGCCGGTTCCTTATCCATTAGCATTTGAGGCAATCCATGCCGATTAATGGCCAATGTTACAGGGCTGGGCAGGGCATTTTCTATTGCGCTGATGAAAACACATATGAGCCATTGCCATGTGAGCTGCTTGAGGTGCATGAAAGCCGCCCTGTGTGGGAATGTGAGCAATGCATATTGTCCTGGTCAGGGGATGACCAGTGGCGGGTCTTATGTTTTCTGGAATGTTTGAGTTTAGGGCATCTGCTCCTAAAATCATGCAAAATACCATACTTTGCATTCCTTGAGCACTCGTTTGAAGACATGTCCCACGTCAACCACTCATACCTTTGCTAATCTTCTGTGCCACTTACAGATGCGGTAAGCTCATATGTGCAAAAAAAAAAAAAAGATAATTCTGTCACCAAGAAACAAACAGGTCTCTTTAAGACCCATCCACTTTCATCTACTTACTTAACCCCTTTCAGACTGGACCAATTTGCAGCCAAAGGACCAGGCCCCTTTTTGCGATTCGGCACTGCTTCGCTTTAACTGACAATTTGGGACGTGGCTCCCAAACAAAATTAACGTCCTTTTTTCCCACAAATAGAGCTTTCATTTGGTGGTATTTGATCGCCCCTGCGGCTTTTAATTTTTTGCGCTATAAACAAAAAAAGAGCGTAAATTTTGAAAAAAAAAAAAACACATTCTTTTTTACTTTTTGCTATAATAAATATCCCCCAAAAATATATAAAAAAATGCTTTTTTTCCTCAGTTTAGGGCGATACGTATTTCTCTACATATTTTTGGTAAAAAATCGCAATAAGCGATTATTGATTGGTTTGCACAGAAGTTATAGCGTTTACAAAATAGGGGATAGTTTTATAGCATTTTTATTAATAATTTCTTTTTACTAGTAATGGCGGCAATCAGTGATTTTTATTGTGACTGCGACATTATGGTGGACACATCGGACATTTTTGGGACCATTGTCATTTATACAGCAATCAATGCTATTTAAATGCATTGATTCCTGTGTAAATGACACTGGCAGTGAAGGGGTTAACCACTAGGGGGCGGGGAGGGGTTACATGTTCCTAGAGGCGTGTTTCTAACTGTGGTTGACGTGGCTGTCAGCTAGTGAATGCTGATCTCTGCTCCAATCACAGGGAGCAGAGATCGGCGTCACTAGTTGCTAGGCAGAACGGGAGATGCTGTTTATTTCCGCATCTCCCCGTTCAGCCTTCCCATGAGACGATCGCGGGTATCCCCGTGGCGATCGAGTCTGCGGGACCCACGACCGGCCTCACGGGGGTCCCGACCGGCGCGAGCGAGAGCCGCCGGCGGCGCACGCTCGATGGCATGGCGGCATCTTAAAGGGGACGTACCTGTACGCCCTTATGCCTGTCCGTGCCATTCTGTCGACGTACATCGTCGCGCGCCGGTCGGGAAGAGGTTAAGCAACAGGTGAGGTCAGACAGTCTTCCAGAGGCAGACAGGAGACACAGAATCTGAGACAAAACCAGTCAGACCAGTCTAACTCCTGGGAACACAGCACAGCAGGGGAGCTAACAGCAACAAGTCATTTACCACACAAGAGAAAACTGGCAGGACCGCAGAGAGTGGAAAGAAACCAATTCCTCTGCCAGCTCTAAGACTTTATTTTTTTTTATCTCAAATAAAAACTTTGTGTGAAATATATTTGACATTACAGAGTCCAGAACATATGCTTTCCCCATTTGGATAAAACATTGCATCAAACTGACATACAACATGGTGTTAAATAACAGGTTAGAACTGACCGCGCTCAGAGGCCAGTTATATATATATATATATATATATATATATATATATATATATATATATATATACACATGCATACAAGTATTAAGTCAGAACTTTACAACTGTCCGGAGGTTCTAAGACTGTTTAAGCTGCTGCTTGGTGACTGGCGGTTGCTGCCCGTCTCCCTGCCCTCTGTGACATCATCCACCGCCCCTGGCAGACTGAAGACACAGCCAGGAGAGCGGCACGCTGCCTACACAAGACAGGAAAAAAAACAATGGTGGCATTGCAGAGCTTACTAATACCACACCTGTAGAATATTTGTGCTAAGCAACATTGCCGCAACTTGGCACAAGGGATACCCAGTTTCAGGAGGCTCCGCCGTCCAACATTCTGGGTCTTCCAACTCCATGGGAGGCTGAACATGGAGGGGCGGTGTGGTAGGGGGGATATCCTTGCAGCAAACAAAGTACTTACCACTGCAATCCACGGGTGGCCTGGAGCAGACCAAAAAAATAACCACATCAGTGGGGGAGGTACTATCTTTTATTTAGCTAGGAAAAGGTGGTCATGTGAGTGCCAGATGAGGTGTTAACCAATTGTGTAGAGGTATGGCCAGGAAAGAGAGTAGCCCCTGTTCCATCTCAAACAAACCATCTAAGCATGCTAGGCTTGCAAGGTATAATTCTCACGGCACTCCTGTTAACCAAAAGGCCAAGTCATTGGGGAAAAATTAACCATACGCTCACCTCCCAGCAGAATGGTATTACCCATGCATAAAAGCAAAAACTTAAAATATTTTTCCAATTTGTACTTCTTATATACATTGCCAAGCATCATGTTAAAACTAATCCTTGGTCAGGGTAAGGAAAAAGTCAGCTAGGCATACCTCAGTCCACCCTCCCCAGCAGTGAAGGAGGGTCAGTGTTTATATGTTCAGTAAAGTTTAAAGGATACGTTCACTTTAACCAGCTGAGATCCGCGCTATAGCCAAATGACGGCTACAGCGCGGATCTGATGTGCCGGGACTACGTCTATTGACGTCGTCCTGGCAACGAGCTGCCTGCGCGCCCCCTGAAGGGCGCGAGTGGCGCGCTCTGTGATCCGCGAGACTGTGAGACTCGCTGGATCACAGATCAGAGTAAGGCGTCGATCCCGACCCCTTACCACGTGATCAGCTGTCAGCCAATGACAGCTGATCATGTGATAATAACCTAGCCGGTAATCGGCTTTTTTTCCTGCTCACGCTGACAGCGTGAGGAGAAAAAAAAAAAGCCGATCACCGGCGGCAGTGAGAGGGACATCAGTCCCTCTCACTGCAATATGCCCAGGGTCCATGGTGCCCACCTTTGCAAATAAAAGTGCCCCCAGTGCCATCTGTCAGTGCCCACAGTGCCATATGTCAGTGCCCACAGTGCCATATGTCAGTGCCCACAGTGCCAGTGCTGCACATCAGTGTCACCTACCAGTGCTCATCAGTGTCCCCTACCAGTGCCCAGTGCCACCTATCAGTGCCCATCAGTGCCACCTATCAGTGCCCATCATTGCCATCTATCAGTGCCACCTATCAGTGCCATCTATCAGGGCCCATCAGTGCCATCCATCAGTGCCCATCTGTGCCACCCATCCGTGCCACCCATCCGTGCCCATCAGTGCCATCTTTGCTGTGCCTATCAGTACCGACTTATCTGTCCCCACCAGTGCAGCTTATCAGTGCCCACCAGTGCCGCCTATCAGTGCCCACCAGTGCCGCCTATCAGTGCCCACCAGTGCCGCCTCATCAGCGCATATCAATGAAGCAGAAAAATTACCTGTTTGCAAAATTTTATAACAAACTATTAAACATTATTTAATATTTTTTTTTAATTTTCCATCTTTTTTTATTTGTTTAGCAAAAAATAAAAACCCCAGCTGTGATTAAATACCACCAAAAGAAAGCTCTATTTGTGGGGAAAAAATTTCATTTGGGTACAGTGTTGTATGACCGCGCAATTGTCATTCCAAGTGCGTCAGCGCCAAAAGCTGAAAATTGGTCTGGTCACGAGGGGGGTTTAAGTGCAAAGTAATCAGGTGGTTAAAAAAGGTTTTTTTTTTGCAGGTAAAAAAATATGCAGTTATAATTTTTTTGCTAAGGAGCCTGCAGAGCATTGCATCTACTGATCACATGTCTAATGCCAGGCTCCTGCAGACTCTCAGAATAGCTATCTTTTTTTACCTACCATATGGGTAGGGAGCTACTACAGGAAGAATCAATGGACTATGAGAGCACTCACCAGCATCCTCACAGTTCATTGAGGACTACAAGCCATCTGCCATGGTGGCAGACAGGAACATTACTTGTTAGTCATTCATTCACAGAACTCTGTGAATAAATGACGTGACTATGTGGATGGAGCCCTCTACAGCCGAGCTGCTTTTAAGTTGTGACAAGGGGTGCAGGGAGAGGAACACCTGCCTGCTATCGTGGGGGGGGGGGGGGGATGGGGTGCTGAACATGTTAAACTCTAAATACTGGTTTAACATGTTAGGAAAGGTCAACTTATCCTTTAAAACGTTCCTGTCTGGCCTATAGCAGATTGACGGCTGGGCAGGTGTTTTCCCATTCTGACTGGACGTCATATGACATCCTTCACATCTGGCCGCTTGTGCGCAGCGATCGGGGGTGAGCTGTGTCCCACAGACACAGTGTATCACCAATCAGGGTAAAGAGCGAAAGATGTAGGCTCTTTACCATGTGATCAGCTGTGTCCAATCACAGCTGATCACATGTAAACAAATGCCAGTTATCTGCATTTTCTTTCCTCAGCACTGTCAGTGTCTGAGGAAAGAAAAGCCGATAACTGGCTTTCCAGTTACAGGGGACATTTACACTGATGATCAGTGCCTATTAGTGCAGCATATCAGTGCTGCTTTATCAGTGCAGCCTCATTAGCGCACATCAGTGAAGAAGAAAAATTACTTATTTGCAAAATTGTATAACAGAAACATAGAAAAAGGTTGTTTTTTTTTTCTTCTAAATTTTTGTTTGGAAAAAAATTAAGAACCCAGTGGTGATTAAATACCACCAAAAGAAAACTCTTTTTCAAAAAATGATAAAAATGTCAAATGGGTACAGTGTTGCATGATCAGGCAGGAAGTGGGTGACAATGCCCTGTATTGAAGTGGTTAGAAAGCAGACTCGCTCCCTTGGGATGTGAAAGTAACCAAGTGATCTGAAAAAGTTTTGTGGAGGGTGCTTGCAGGCTTATTTTGTATTCTGGAATGTATAGGTGCATAGTTTAACAGGACAGGAAGCATTTTGGCAACACTAAAATGCACAATGACATATAGTATCCTCAAGGAGGAGTGGCTTCTTTTGGGGCCGTATGTACCCAGATGAAATATAAAAAATTAATTAAAAATAAAAAATAAAAAAAGGTTTGCACTTAAAAGACAAGAAAATTGTAAAGGGGAGGAAGGACATGAAGGATTTAGAAGGATTTATATGGGGGTTATTATGGTTAACCAGAAGGCAAACAGAATAATTCATGATTTTATGTTTTATTTTTTTAATTGTTTTTTTTACATGATTTGTGTAGCTATGTACAATTTGTACATCTACAGCCAATATCTTAAAAAAAAAAAAAAAAATTGTGTAGAGTGAGTAAGGATTTTCTTTCAGCTGTCTTTAGACTCTTTCACAAGGGTGGCCTGTCCAGCCACCCACCCAGACTGTAACAAAACAGCCAGACAGGGCTGCACAAATGCTTTACTTTGCAGCTGTTGCAAATTTAAGTTGGGGAGCGGAGTTTAATGGGACCACACCACAATCATGAGCTGAATGCTTGGTTCACAGTTGTAGCACGGCTCTGCAATGTAAAATTGGTTTATAAATAAGACCCAGTCTCGGGGCCTGTTCACACCAGCAGCACATTGTACATAAAGTGACATTTTATTTAGTTCTGTTGGCTGCTGCATGGTGCAACGTGGTGTATTGTGCTGCACTGCAAATGTACTGCATGCCATTATTTATTTTGTGCACACCAATGCATGGTACTGGTGTGAACTGAGCCAATTGTTAATAAGGAGAACAGAAAGGCACCTGCGTTTAGCCGCGTTTGCGTTTATAAGCCTTTTTAAAGGAACCCAATTTTTTTGGACCAGAAAACTCAGAAATATGATGGTAAACCATAAAAAATACTAGAAAAATTGGTTTAAAATGTCGTAATTAGTTTAGATAGTTCATAGAGCATATATACTCACTAATGCACACATGTTTGTGAAATATCCAACGGACATTCGCTGTGCCATCAACGGATGGGTCCAATATCGCCAAGCTCTGATTCTGGACCTCTCATGCAAATTTGCGACGACGTTGCTGCTTCATCAAGAGCAACATCAGGAGCATTTCCTGACATATATTAAATATGGGATCCATTTCCAAAAAAAAACACAGAAAGAGAGACAAATGCAAGTGTACAACTGCTCTCTCTGCTGCTGCTGCTCACTCTGATCAAAATGGCAGAAATAGTTAATAATACATGCTTTCTGAGCTTGGGGAGGGTCTATATGATGTTATCTTTACAAATGCTAATAGACGCAAACGCGGCTAAACGCGGCATGAAAACACAGCTTTTTAAAACATGCGTTCAGCAGAGTTTGCATCTGCGTCTCGTATGCATGGGGCCTAAACGAGCGTTTAGAGGCAGTTGGACACTTTTTTCAACTGCCCCTGAGCGCATGCAAAGTTATCCTATGTGTCCATGTACACAGTCTCTTTTTTCCCAGTTTTTATGCAGTTGCGTTTAACCTCGTTTTTCCAGAAGCAAAAAAATGTGTTCAGACACTTTGCTTTTCCGCGTTTCAGACGCAAAACGTGGCACCCGCGTTTAGACGCGTTTGCGTTTATAAGCGTTTTTAAAGGAACCCAATTTTTTGGTTCAGAAAACTCAGAAATATGATGGTAAACCATAAAAAATACTGGTTT
Source organism: Lithobates sylvaticus (assembly GCA_028564925.1). Lineage (NCBI taxonomy): Eukaryota > Metazoa > Chordata > Amphibia > Anura > Ranidae > Lithobates > Lithobates sylvaticus. The sequence continues at coordinate 99,175,065 of CM053034.1, read as the reverse complement.
AAAATATCGTAATTACTTTAGATAGTTCATAGAGCATATATACTCACTGAAGCAATGCCATAAAAAAACTCTTGTTTTTTAGGTAGCTTAGACAATGAGGAATGCCTCCACTTATTTTCCCCAACCCTTCATCCAATTTCTAATCTAATCAGTGACTCCACCTAGTCTGACCAAAGCATAGCAATGTCTTTTTTTTTTTTCACAAAGAAAAACCTGCATACCAATGTCTAGTCAGCCCCAACCCCCCAACATGTTTGTGAAATATCCAACGTACATTTGCTGTGCCATCAACGGATGGGTCCAATATCGACGAGCTCTGACTCTGGACCTCTCACGCAATTTGCGACGATGTTGCTGCCTCATCAAGGGCAACATCAGGAGCATTTCCTGACATATATTCAATATGGGATCTATTTCCAAAAAAAAAACACAGAAAGAGAGGCAAATGCAAGTGTACAACAGCTCTCTGTGCTGCTGCTACTCACTCTGATCAAAATGGCAGAAATAGTTAATAATACATGCTTTGTGGGCTTGGGGAGGGTCTATATGATGTTATCTTTACAAACGCTTATAGACGCAAATGCGGCATGAAAACGCAGGTTTCTGCTTTCTAAAACATGCGTTCAGCAGAGTTTGCATCGGCATCTCGTGTGCATGGGGCCTTACTAGGGAGATTTCCATTCACTTCCTACCTGAAGGCATAAAAGGAAAGTGAAAGTATATACAGTATCTCACAAAAGTGAGTACACTCCTGGTTGTTGAGCCCGATATGCAGAAGGAGGCCTCTCTTACATCCCTGACTCACGGCCCCTGGTAGAGCAGACAGGAAGCACAGGATTATAGGACAGCACGAGTGCCTGGCAGGATCAACAGCTGGTGGGCAGATCTGAAGCTCCAGAAGTTGCTGAGACAACTGGAACAGCAGGTGGGATGCAGCAGACTGGAGGCTGAAACGGGCAGGCAGACACTCACAGGATACAGGAGGATGGTCCCAGGGATTGGAACACATGACTAGGGAAGCCAGATAACTTGCTATACCACCCAAATACATACAACAAACATACCTGAAATAACGAGGACACCTGGTGGGTAAAAATGGCCTTGCGGCCTTTTATTAACAAAATATAGAAAAACGTATTAATAAATATTTTCAACATAAAATATTCAACCATAAAATCTTGAAAAATATACAACTGTAAACAATGAACGTATCCTAGTCCCTGACGACCCATCTTAAATTTTTAGTTGAGCCTGCAGCCCCTGTTCTAGGCGTTACGCCAACTGACCGCAGACCCCCAACTTCTAGACAGTTACTGACTGCCATTAGAGCCAAAAGGACTCCATCTCAGGGATGGGTCCCCACTTTAAACCAATATTCTATATATATTCGATATATAGCCATAAAACTGTCGCCAAGGACCCACGCCTGATCACCACTTCTAATAGCCTTAAACACTAAAATTAGGGAGGGAGGGCGGGAAATTCCCTATCTCCTGCTGACCCCTCGACGAACTGGTGACTCCACCCTGAACCAGAAAACCTTTATACTGCTCCACCCCTTCCACACCCGTCCAATAAGGTAAGTGCAGTAACAACTTTCCTTAAGGAAAACAAATCCTTAACCCTTTCCCTGCTACAGTTCCTTGCACCCTGTCATGTGTGTACTGTGCCTACGCTGCGCTTCTGCTGCGTACATGTCTTGACTAGGGAAGCCAGATAACTTGCTATACCACCCAAATACATACAACAAACATACCTGAAATAACGAGGACACCTGGTGGGTAAAAATGGCCTTGCGGCCTTTTATTAACAAAATATAGAAAAACGTATTAATAAATATTTTCAACATAAAATATTCAACCATAAAATCTTGAAAAATATACAACTGTAAACAATGAACGTATCCTAGTCCCTGACGACCCATCTTAAATTTTTAGTTGAGCCTGCAGCCCCTGTTCTAGGCGTTACGCCAACTGACCGCAGACCCCCAACTTCTAGACAGTTACTGACTGCCATTAGAGCCAAAAGGACTCCATCTCAGGGATGGGTCCCCACTTTAAACCAATATTCTATATATATTCGATATATAGCCATAAAACTGTCGCCAAGGCCCGCCACAGCGGCACAAATGTGAAGCCTCACATCTGTGCCCGCCGCCACGCCAAGAAAGCACGTTGTATGCCATCTTCCAACCCCAGCGCCCACAAGTCAATCCCCACCGGGTTGAGATGCACCCCATCCGCCCTGAGATACCTCCAGGTGTCCACCTCGAGCTCCCAATGACGCACTACCACACCTCCATTGCGAGAGATAAACCTGCCCACCTCCTTGTTGACCTTGACCCGTGTCTTGTTCAGGCTCTCCCACGACCGTGCCCCTCTCCAAGCCATGCGGCACACAATGTCCGACCAGACTACTATCATTCCTGGGAACGAAGACCTGAGCCTGAAGAAATCCCACTGTATATCCTTGATGACCTTTCTCATGGGCCTAACACACAGATCGTTGCCTCCCACATGTAATACCAGGATGTCCGGGGCCCGGTCCAAGCGTGCAAATTGGTGCACAGCAGGGACAACCCTATGCCACCTCATACCAGGAAGGCCTATCCATCTCACTGTTCCATCCTCCCTGGCCAACCTCAACTGCCTCCCGTTAGGCCTAACGTCAGCCCTCCTGGCCCCCCAAAAAACATAAGAGTGCCCCATGATCCACACGAGACATCTGGGGGAACCTGAAAAACAAATGAAACAATACCCAGAACAAATCTAACAATATACACTCAGTACATGCCTAACAGTTCACAATAGATGAGGCCTGACATAAAGACGGTACCGAGCGGATTCCCATCTGCCTATCCTTCTTATTACCTCCCCCGGAAGACCCCACCTGGCCGCCTCTGTAGCCGCCCCAATCCTGAACGAATGGGCTGCGAATTCCAACGGCGCAACACCACTCACCTCCAAGCATCTTCGGAACACCGCCGTGAATTGAAACCTGGAGAGAAACGACCCGTCCTGGTGCATGAAGAAAGCCCCCCCCCCCCCGGGGCGGACCTCCCAAAATCGCTTTATGGCCATAACGGGACAGGTGACGGTATCCTTGCCGGGAAATAATTTTACCCGCACACCCTTGCCTTCCTGATCAGTTTTCGATCTGCTGATCCACAACTCCACGGCCCCCTCCCTCAGGGCCACATCCCCCCATCTTAAACCCCCCGCTACCCTCTTAGACGGGGAGACCAACTCACCTATCCTGAAGGCCCCGAAGAATGCCACCACAAAGACTGCCTGAAACAGAATTCTCTCAAAACCCGACATACATACCTCACCTAAGACCGACACGATTTTGTCCAGCACCGCAAATGACACCGGGCGCCTGGAGTCCGGCTTGCGAGACCCTCTCCTATATCCCCTCAAAGCCCTACGTACCACAAAAGCCTTTGTGGTGTCCTGCATACCCTTTAACTGAAACAAAAAAGCCAGCGCGGTCATCTTTTTACTGATGGCGGACGCGGAGACCCCCCCGTGTAGTTCTGGCAAATGAAACACAACACCCTGTTCTGTACATCCCCGGGGTCCCCCAACCCACCGACCTCCTGCTCCAATGTCCCCCATTCTTGCCATACTTTCTTATAGGCTCTCCAAGTGTTATCGCTGAGGGACTGTCGTATCAACCTGTCTGCGATTCCAGTGCGATCTTCCACAAGTCCTGGGGGCACACTTCCCCCGCCTGCTTCGCCTCCGGTGCCAGCTTGCGAAATTCTGTCCACTGGAAACGAGACAAAGCATCCGCAAGTTTGTTGTCGATCCCAGGGATATGCACCGCATACACAAAGGCATTTCTCCTCAAACAACTGAGCACTAGGTGTCTAAGCAACCGGACCACTGGCGGGGATGAGGCCGATACATTGTTGATCGCCCACACCACCCCCATGTTATCGCAGTTGAACCTGACCTTCTTATTGCTCAACTCCTGCCCCCACAATTCCACCGCTAACACTATGGGGAACAGCTCCAACAGAACCAGATTGCCCAGGAAACCTGCTTTCCTCCAGCTCTCCGGCCACGGGCCTGCACACCACTTCCCCTGACAGTAGGCTCCATATCCCCCGGACCCTGCCGCGTCCGTGAACAGCTCCAGGTCAGCGTTGCTGACCGGGCCTTCCTGCCAAATCGCCTTTCCGTTATAGGAGTCCAAAAAGACATCCCATATTTTCAAATCCTCCTGTAGCTCCCTGGTTAGGCTAACAAAGTGGTTGGGCATCTTAACCCCTGCTGTGGCCGCCGCCAGGCGCCTGCAAAATATCCTCCCCATGGGAATGATGCGACACGCGAAATTCAACTTACCCAGGAGGGACTGAACCTCCCTCAACTTCAACTTGCGTGTCCTGCTGGCCATACCTACCTCCTGTCGTAGCGCCGCCAATTTGTCCTCAGGCAACCTACACTCCATGGCCAGGGAATCAATAGTGATACCCAGAAAAATTAACTCCTCCTGCGGGCCCTCTGTCTTATCCGCCGCCAGCGGAATCCCAAACCTGCTGCACGGTACTCAACAAGAGACCACAACACCGCGAATCTGGCGGCCCAATGCAAAGAAAATCATCCAAATAGTGGATGATGGAATTAACCCCTGCAACCTCTCTAACTGCCCATTCGAAGAATGAGCTAAACGTTTCGAACAATGCGCAGGAAACCGAACAACCCATTGGCAAGCACCGGTCAACAAAATACTCCCCTTGCCAATGACACCCCAGTAAATGCATGCTCCCCGGGTGCACTGGCAACAAGCGGAACGCCGATTCCACATCCGTCTTAGCCATCAGTGCACCCCTCCCGTATTTTTTTACCCAGGCCACGGCAGCATCAAACGATGTATAGGTAACCGCACAGTCCTGCGGGTCAATACCATCGTTAACTGAGCCACCCTTCGGGTAGGACAAATGATGTATCATTCGAAACTGCCCCGGCTCTTTCTTAGGGACCACCCCCAGCGGGGAAACTACTAAACCTGGCACTGGAGGGGCCAAAAACGGCCCCGCCATACGCCCTAACGCCACTTCCTTGGCCAACTTTGCCGACACCACCTCCGGATGCAAGCGCGCTGACTGTAGGTTCCTAGCTGCCGGAGGGACCTCCCGCAGGGAACTCGGGATCCTAAAGCCCATGCTAAAACCCTCCTCCAGTAGTCGCGCCGCCGCCCGATCCGGATACCTACTTAGGAAAGGAAGCATCCTTGCCAAGTTCACCGGCGTCACTCCTCTTTTCAGCCGTATCTCCTGGGCGACCTTTTCCCTGCCTGAAACACTTTGCGAATGGGTGCGTTCCGCTGCAACCCGAGCACTCGTGCTTGTATCTGCACGAACTCCCGTATCGGCAAGTTCCTTCGTTGAACTGCCAACACACACCTTTTTTCTTAAGGGCCGGCGATCCTGTAGATGAGACGCCGCCGGCCCCCCCTGGAAAAAACTGGCCACCCGCCCTGGATGATGTCATCAACTTCATCCACAGGCTGATGTCCTTGTGGTCCCACCGGATAGACGGGCGCACTGCTTTCCGCTGACGAAATTGTTCGTCATACCGAAGCCATGCCAGCCCCCCCATAAACCCTGTGGGCCTCACTAATGGCTTCCAGGTAGCAAAATAAAGCCGAACAGTTCTCTGGCGCCTTTTCCCCAATCACACTGGCAAATATCGCAAAAGCTTGCAGCCAATTCGCGAACGTGCGGGGAATCAGCCTGTACCTACGCTTCTCTTCCTCATCCTTCTTGCTCTCATCCGGCTTTACCCTGTCTAAATTGAATTTCTCTAGCGGGAGCAGCGAAAAAATTTCAATATACTCATCCTTCCATATCCTCTCCCGCACTTCCTTTTTCAAATGCGCACCTAACGGTCCCTCAAAGCACACGTACACTTCGCAACGGGCAGCGTCTGCCAAGCGTACCTTTTCCGCTTCCTGGTCCTTTGCTGTGTCCCTCGCCGCTGTGCCCCCGACGTCTTTTTCCGTTTGCGTCTCCGCCGACATGGAAGCCGCAGGCCCTGGTGGATTGGCCGGAGTGCCCCCCGCCACCCCGATCAGACCCCCGGATGGGGGCATCCAGGGGCTGACCCGCGTCAGAGGTTGCGCAGCGCTGCCCTCCAAGCGACGCAGCAAGTCCCGCAGTGTGTCCCACAAATCCCCCCCCCGGTGTGTCTTGACTCTCCCCCCCCCCCCCCTGCCTGCCCTGACCCCCCTGAGAATGTGAGTGCAGAAAAGAATCAGACTTACCGGGCTGACGCAGGCACAAGGAACCTCCAGCCGCCTGTCCGGACACCCTCGTCGCCACTTGCGAGTCCTCCGACAGCTCTCCCTCTTCGTGGCTGCTGTTGTCCTCTTCCTCCCCACACTGTGGCCCTCGGTCTTCCATCCTGCGGGCGGCTGGCCTAGAAGCTGACCCCCTGGACCGCTCCTCCCTCCTGTGGGAAGATGCCCTGGGTGCTGAAGCGCCGGCTCTCTCTTCCCTCCTGCTGCGCTGTGGGCTTGAAACTGCAGAGTTCGGCAGGGAAGGGAAGCTGGTGTACTCAAGAGGGCTTTCTCCCTCGCTGTTTCCGGCTCCCTCGCTGACGTCATCAGCCTGCGCCGCCTGTGCGGCCAGCGCGCAGGCATCTGCTCGGCCAGCCCTCCCAGGACCCAGGCCGATCCTGGAGGCGGGGCCTCCCGACCGCCACTCTGACACTGAAGTTCTGTGCTCTGTCCCCTCGGCTCCTCCCACCGCCAAGATGGCGCCGCCACGAGGTGAGCCGCCGGCCGTTGTACAGGTAGGGCCGGCGCTCACGGTTCTGGTACTCCCCCGTCGGGTTGCCCCCCCGACCGGAGCATCGCCAGGGGGTGCAACCTGATGGATCTCTGCCCTCACCTCCACGCTGGGGCGACTGGTGGCCTGTAACCCACCGCTCCCCCTCGGGCTCTGCCTGTTGCTGGTCCTCCCCCTTCCCCTCTGTGCCCGGCTGGCATGCTGTTTTGCTGGGGGGCCCGACCTGACTCTGCTGGGGCTCCTGACTCTGCGCTGGGACCTGGGGGGGATAAACTCTGGGCTTAAGCGCTCCGGGGGGATAGCCCTCCTAGCACGCGTGGAGGCCGGTCGCCTAGCAACCAGCCCCTGGCTGGCCCCCTGTAAAGTGGCCGTTACCTGGCTCTGCAACCAGTCTGCTCCATGGGCGTCTGCTGCTGCCCTAAGTTGCTCCCAAAGGTGTTCCAACCCGCTCATGGTGTCCTGCTTTTTTTCCCCAGGCCTCGTACCAGCACCACCGGGAAATTCCCTATCTCCTGCTGACCCCTCGACGAACTGGTGACTCCACCCTGAACCAGAAAACCTTTATACTGCTCCACCCCTTCCACACCCGTCCAATAAGGTAAGTGCAGTAACAACTTTCCTTAAGGAAAACAAATCCTTAACCCTTTCCCTGCTACAGTTCCTTGCACCCTGTCATGTGTGTACTGTGCCTACGCTGCGCTTCTGCTGCGTACATGTCTGGAAGGTCAGACAGGCCGGGTCATACACAGACGAGCAGTACAGGAGCAGATGCAGGAGGCTGAAGGAGAGTCACAGAACAAGCCGGGTCGGCAACAGACTGGTGCGGATGAGCCAGAGGATCAGACAGGAGCGAGGGCGTGGACAGGCCGAGGTCAGGTGCAGGAGGATGGCAAGGAGTAGTCACAAGGCAAGCCGGATAGAACAGGAACGGATCAGGAACACTGACAACTCTCAGGGAACGCTGTAGATCAGACAGCAAGATTCTCTTGTCATGACAGAGTTTAAATAGCACGCCTGTCGCTGGTAATCGCACGCACACGCACTCTCGCACACACATAGGTGCACATTTGTGCATGCGCTTACGCACAGGCAACCGCAAGCCTTTTCTGACAACTCCTCGCATTTTTGTGAATATTTTATTATATCTTTTCATGTGACAACACTGAAGAAATGACACTTTGCTACATTGTAAAGTAATGAGTGTACAGCTTGTATAACAGTGTAAATTTGCTGTCCCCTCAAAATAACTCAACACACAGCCATTAATGTCTAAACCGCTGGCAACAAAAGTGAGTACACCCCTAAGTCAAAATGTCCAAATTAGGCCCAAATGTCAATATTTTGTGTGGCCACCATTATTTTCCAGCACTGCCTTAACCCTCTTGGGCATGGAGTTCACCAGAGCTTCACAGGTTGCCACTGGAGTCCTCTTCCACTCCTCCATGACAACATAATGGAGCTGGTGGATGTTAGAGACCTTGTGCTCCTTCACCTTCCATATGAGGATGCCCTGCATATGCTCAATAGGGTTTAGGTCTAGAGACATGCTTGGCCAGTCCATCACCTTTACCCTCAGCTTCTTTAGAAAGGCAGTGGTCATCTTGGAGGTGTGTTTGGGGTCGTTATGTTGGAATACTGCCCTGCGGCCCGGCCCAGTCTCCGAAGGGAGGGAATCACGCTCTGCTTTAGTATGTTACAGTACATGTTGGCATTCATGGTTCCCTCAATGAACTGTAGCTCCCCAGTGCCGGAAGCACTCATGCAGCCCCAGACCAAGACACTCCCACCACCATGCTTGACTGTAGGCAAGATACACTTGTCTTTGTACTCCTCACCTGGTTGCCTCCACACACGCTTGACACCATCTGAACCAAACAAGTTTATCTTGGTCTCATCTGACCACAGACCATGGTTCCAGTAATCCATGTCCTTAGTCTGCTTGTCTTCAGCAAATTGTTTGTGGGCTTTCTTGTGCATCATCTTTAGAAGAGGCTTCCTCCTGGCATGACAGCCATGCAGACCATTTTGATGTAGTGTGCGGTTTATGGTCTGAGCACTGACAGGCCAACCCCCACCCCTTCAACCTTTGCAACAATGCTGGCAGCACTCATACTGTGGTGTGAAAAAGTGTTTGCCCCCTTCCTCATTTCCTGTTCCTTTGCATGTTTGTCACACTTAAGTGTTTCGGAACATCAAACCAATTTAAACAATAGTCAAGGACAACACAAGTAAACACAAAATGCAATTTGTAAATGAAGGTGTTTAAAGGTGAAAAAAAATCCAAACCATCATGGCCCTGTGTGAAAAAGTGATTGCCCCCTAAACCTAATAACTGGTTGGGCCACCCTTAGCAGCAACAACTGCAACCAAGCGTTTGCGATAACGTGCAATGAGGCTTTTACAGCGTCCTGGAGGAATTTTGGCCCACTCATCTTTGCAGAATTGTCCTAATTCAGTTACATTAGAGGGTTTTCGAGCATGAACGGCCTTTTTAAGGTCATACCACAACATCTCAATAGGATTCAGGTCAGGACTTTGGCTAGGCCACTCCAAAGTCTTCATTTTGTTTTTCTTCAGCCATTCGGTGGTGGACTTGCTGGTGTGTTTAGGATCATTGTCCTGCTGCAGAACCCAAGTTCGTTTCAGCTTGAGTACACAAACAGATGGTCGGACATTCTCCTTCAGGATCTCTTGGTAGACAGCAGAATTCATAGTTCCTTTTATCACGGCAAGTCTTCCAGGTCCTGAAGCAGCAAAACAGCCCCAGACCATCACACTACCGCCACCATATTTTACTGTTGGTATAATGTTCTTTTTCTGAAATGCAGTGTTCCTTCTACGCCAGATATACTTGGACACACACCTTCCAAAGAGTTCCACTTTTGTCTCATCGGTCCACAGAATGTTGTCTCAAAAGTCTTGGGGATCATCAAGATGTGTTGTGGAGAAATTGAGACGAGCTTTGATGTTCTTTTTGCTCAGCAGTGGTTTTCTCCTTGGAACTCTGCCATGCAGGCCATTTTTGCCCAGTCTTTTCCTGATGGTGGAGGCATGAACGCTGACCTTAACTGAGGCAAGTGAGGCCTGTAGTTCCTTGGACGTTGTTGTGGGGTCTTTTGTGACCTCTTGGATGAGTCGTCGCTGCGCTCTTGGGGTAATTTTGGGCGGCCGGCCACTCCTGGGAAGGTTCACCACTGTTCCATGTCTTCGCCATTTGTGGATAATGGCTCTCACTGTGGTTCGCTGGATTCCCAAAGCTTTGGAAATGGCTTTATAACCCTTTCCAGACTGATAGATCTCAATTACTTTCTTTCTCAATTGTTCCTGAATTTCTTTGGGTCTCGGCATGATGTGTAGCTTTTAAGGATCTTCTGGTGGACCTTACTGTGTCAAGCAGCTCCTATTTAAGTGATGCCTTGATTGTGAACAGGTGTGGCAATACTCAGGCCTGGGTGTGGCTAGAGAAATTGAACTCAGGTGTGGACAACCACAGTTATAGTATGTTTTAACAAGGGGGGCAATCACTTTTTCACACAGGGCCATGATGGTTTGGATTTTTTTTCACCTTTAATAATAAACACCTTCATTTACAAATTGCATTTTGTGTTTACTTGTGTTGTCCTTGACTATTGTTTAAATTGGTTTGATGTTCCGAAACACTTAAGTGTGACAAACATGCAAAGGAACAGGAAATGAGGAAGGGGGCAAACACTTTTTCACACCACTGTATGTCTATTTCCCAAAGACAACCTCTGAATATGACGCTGAGCACGTGCACTCAACTTCTTTGGTCGACTATTGCGAGGCCTGTTCAGAGTGGAACCTGTCCTGTTAAACCACTGTATGGTCTTGGCCACCGTGCTGCAGCTCAGATTCAAGGTCTTGGCACTCTTCTTATAGCCTAGGCCATCTTTATAAAGAGCAACAATTAGTTTTTTCAGATCCTCAGAGAGTTCTTTGCCATGAGATGCCATGTTGAACTTCCAGTGACAAGTATGAGAGAGTGAGAGCAATAACACCAAATTTAACACACATGCTCCCCATTCACACTTGAGACCTTGTAACACTAACGACTCATATGACTCTGGGGAGGGAAAATGGCTAATTGGGCCCAATTTGGACATTTTCACTTAGGGGTGTACTCACTTTTGTTGCCAGCGGTTTAGACATTAATGGCTGTGTGTTGAGTTATTTTAAGGGACAGCAAATTTACACTGGTATACAAGCTGTACACTCACTACTTTACATTGTAGCAAAGTGTAATTTCTTCAGTGTTGTCACATGAAAAGATTTAATAAAATATTTACAGAAATGTGAGGGGTGTACTCACTTTTGTGAGATACTGTATTTTGAATCTGAGGGAACGTGCCCGCTTAAAGCTGAGTTCCACCTATTTAAACGTCTGCAGCTACAATGTGTCCGGCGCAATATGCTGAGAGCCTGAGCCAGCCACTCCCATCCCCTCCACAGCCCAGAACTTGGGAGGAGGGGGGGCAGAGCAGACAGCGGTGACTGACAATCGCCAGCTCTCTGCTCATGGAGCACTGAGAACTGAGCGATCAGCGGTTTTTGATCGCTCAGTTCTCTGTCTTAGAGCCAGCGGGGGACCGATGCTAAATCCACCTAGGTAAGTGTGATTTCTAGAAAAAAAAAATCCAATACTTCTCTTTTAAATAAAATTGTCACAGTGTCATTATCTGTTGCTGACACCTAGAGACATTAATAACATTAAAAATAAACTGTAGTTATCACTGATCACTAGTCAAACAAAGGGATGGTAACATTGGCTCTTTTTGTTTAACCACCTGCTTACTGGGAACTTAAACCCCCCTCCTGCCCAGACCAATTTTAAGCTTTCGGCGCTGACGCACTTTGAATGACAATTGCGCGGTCATACAACACTGTACCCAAATTACATTTTTATCATTTTTTTCCCACAAATAGAGCTTTCTTTTTGGTGGTATTTAATCACAGCTGGGGTTTTTATTTTTTGCTAATCAAACAAAAAAAGATGAAAAATAAATCATGTTTAATAGTTTGTTATAAAATTTTGCAAACAGGTAATTTTTCTGCTTCATTGATATGCGCTGATGAGGCGGCACTGGTGGGCACTGATAGGCTGCACTGGTGGGCACAGATAAGGTGGCACTGATGGGGACAGATAAGTCGGTACTGATGGGCACAGATAAGATGGCACTGATGGGCACGGATGGGTGGCACGGATCGGCACTGATAGATGGCACTGATAGGTGGCACTGATGGGCACTGGTAGGTGACACTGATGAGCACTGGTAGGTGACACTGATGAGCACTGGTAGGTGACACTGATGTGCAGCACTGTAAAGGCACATTGTGGGCACTGGCACTGACAGATGGCACTGTGGGCACTGACAGGTGAAGCTAATGGGCACTGACAGGTGGAGCTAGTGGGCACTGGTAGGGGCACTTGTATAGGGCACAGGTGGGCACCATGGACCTTGGGCTCATTGCAGTGATCGGGACTGATGTCCCTCTCACTGCCGCCGGTGATCGGCTTTTTTTTTTTTCTCCTCGCGCTGTCAGCGCGAGGAGGAAAAAAAGCAGATTACCGGCTCTGTTGTTATCAAATGATCAGCTGTCATTGGCTGACAGCTGATCACGTGGTAAGGGGTCGGGATCGACCCCTTACTCGGATCTGTGATCCAGCGAGTCTCACAGACTCGCTGATCACAGAGCGCGCCGCACGCCATTCAGGGGGCGCGCAGGCCGCTTGTGAACAGGACGATAGACGTAGTCAATAGACGTAGTCCCGGCAAGTTAGATCTGGGCTGTAGCCGTCATTCGGCTATAGCGCGGATCTCAGGTGCTTAATCAAATGCTTTGATTCTGATGTGAATAAAAATAATAACAGCTGGATCACCCTGCAAAAGCGTAGACTACTGCAACCCCTCTTACGCACCCTCCAAGAGGAAAATATCCCCTACCGCTGGGGGTTTCCCTTTAGCCTCACAGCAAAACACCAGGGCAAATCAGCTATACTGCGATATCCTGAAGATCTACAGGACTTCTGTGCAGAACTGGAGATCCAACCACCACAACTACCAGATTGGGACTTGGTGGCAACACCACCCCCCCCCCCCGCCTGCACTATGGCAGAAAGCCCCCCCACGACAACGCCAACGGAACAGAGAAACCTCACAGAAGAGCCCCAGGCACAAAAACGGCTGACTTTCTCCTGCACATCCCCCCTGGACAACCCTATGCAAGGCTCTTCTGATAGTCTGAAGAAGTTAAAATACAAGACCCTGGACAGTTATATCCCACTAGTCCCCCCGGGTGCTTCAGTTATTTCCTTGTTTATACCCTAGTTTCACTAATAGGGCTGGTTCTGTTAGGAGACATGGGAGTACGGTTATTGCAGCCGCGCGCCCCCCTCCTGGTTGTGATTTAACAGCTCGCAGAGCTATGTATGCACAGCCTCATATGGCTGGAAATGGACTCCCCTGCAGCCGCCCAGCTGGGACCCTAGCCCTCAGCCTGGGTGGCTCCCGGGGAATCCGTCTTGACCTGGGCTCACTACCCACGCAAGGTCGACCAAAGTTAAACAAGACGATGTTTTACTGTATTTTGTATGTTAATGTCTCTCTTCTCTCTCTCTCTCTCCCCTCCTTTCCCATCTCCTCTCTCTCCCCCCCCCCCCCCCCACCTTCTCTGGGTCATCGTGGTGGAACACCTCCCGGAAAAAGAATGCGAAGCAGGCTCCTGGCGGTCATCACGGCTCTCATCTGCAGGTGAGTCCCCACCCCCCCATGACACAAACCCATGGCTAAGATACTATCCATGAACGTGCACGGTTTAAACTCCAACAGAAAGCGACACCTAGCACTGAGAGAATTTAGACAATCGGGAGCAGACATAGTCCTGGCCCAAGAAACACACTTTGACAAGGAGGGCTCCTTTGCATTTGCCTCCAGACACTACCCCCAAATCTACCACTCCTCAGGCCCACATAAAAAAGCGGGGGTGGCCATCCTTATTAAACGCGGCGCCCCATTCACCTACATTGACCACTACAGCGACCCCCAGGGCGGGTTCCTTATCTTAACCGGAACCTGGCAATCCCAAAAAATCACACTGTGTACACTATATGCCCCAAACACCAAACAACACGCATTCCTTACGAAAGTACTGTCCAGACTTTTTAAGACAGCACATAACTACCTGGTGGTGGGAGGAGACTTTAATCTGGCCCATTCGGCAACCTCAGACCGGCTGGTGGCAACCCCCCGGACTTCCCAAACTAGAGCCATAAAAGACTCTAAATTATTTCGCCAGATTACTAGGCGACACGCATTGTTTGATACATGGAGGGCCCTCCATCCAAAGGACCGACAATACACTTTCTACTCCTCCCCCCACCAGATGCACTCCCGTATTGACTACCTATTTGTTAACAACCCCACTCTTAGAATAACACATAAAGCACAGATTCTCCCAATCTCCTGGTCGGATCATGCCCCAATTTCCATCGACCTGGATTTGGGCTCCCCCAACATCAGGCCCTGTAACTGGAAACTAAACAACTTCCTGCTACAGCATCTCCCCTCAAAGGAGGAACTCAGCTCCACACTAGAACACTATTTTAAAGAGAACAACACTCCTGACATATCCCTCTCTACATTGTGGGAGGCCCACAAGGCCGTGATCCGCGGAAAGTGCATGGCTCTATCCTCGGCTATGAAGAGGAATGCTGACTCCACGAAGCTCCAAACTGAAAGGGAACTTAGGCTCTTGGAGCGCCAACTACAGGCCGCTCCATCCCTGAAGCTCCTCAAGAAAATTACAAGCCTCAGGTCGATACTGAGCGACCTGGCCAACGGCAAGGTAGAGAGGGCCCTCCTCAAGATAAAACAAACATACTATGACAAAGGCAATAAGGCCCACTCCCTGTTAGCAAGAAAGCTTAAAGATAACGCCCACCTATCCACCCCCCATCAAATTAGAGATAAAAATAACACTGTCCACTCCCACCCTGCGGGCATTGCTAAAGTTTTTGCGGAGTTCTACACAGAGCTCTACAACAACCCAGAAATCCCGAGGAAACCCCTCTCCCAAGACATCTCTCACCGCATACAGCAATACCTTGAAGAGAGTGGGGTTGCCCAAATCCAGAAGTCCGACCTGACAGCCCTAAATGCGCAAATCACGGAGGAGGAAATAGAGTTAACCATTAAAGCCCTACCAACCCACAAATCCCCAGGACCGGACGGTCTGCCCTATGAGTATTACAAGGCTTTCCTGCCCCTACTTCTACCGTATATGTCTAGACTCTTCAACGCCTTTCTGAAGGACACCCCCCTACCACCAGATATGCAACGTTCCTTCATAACCTTAGTCCCCAAGCCCGACAAGGACCCCATCCTGTGCGCAAATTATAGGCCCATAGCCTTATTGAACACAGATTTAAAAATCTTCACAAAACTACTCTCCCTCCGACTAAACATGGTGCTCCCCTCCCTTATTCATAAAGACCAAGTGGGATTTGTCCCCCTCCGACAGGCAGGGGACAACACCAGGAAAGTGATTGACCTTGTGGACGTGGCAAACAGGGAGGGCTCGCAAGCTCTGCTTCTGAGTCTAGACGCGGAAAAAGCCTTTGACAGGCTGGGCTGGCCCTTCCTGTTTGCCACAATGAAGCACATTGGAATCAGGGGCCCATACTTACAAGCAATATATCACCTTTACTCGAACCCAACCTCACAGGTCAGGACCCCCTTTGCTATCTCCCCCCAGTTTTCCATCTCCAATGGAACCCGACAGGGCTGCCCGCTTTCCCCCTTGCTATTCGCCCTATGTGTAGAACCCCTTGCAGCCCACATTCGCAACAACCCAGCCATAAGAGGGATACCAGTAAGAGGAAGGGAATTTAAGATCTCACTGTTTGCGGATGACATCATCCTCACCCTCACACAGCCGAGAATCTCCCTTCCTAACCTCCACAAAGAACTTGATCGTTACGGAGCCCTCTCGGGTTACAAAATAAACCAGACCAAATCGGAAGCTCTCCCAATCAACATCCCAGATTCGGAAGTAGCACAACTACAAACCAACTTCTCATACCACTGGAAATCATCCTCCCTTAAATACCTAGGAGTACACATTACCCCAAAATTTGCGTCACTGTATCAGGCGAACTTCCCCCCCCTACTCACCTCAATAAGGTCCCTACTACTACAATGGAAGAAACACCCCATCTCCCTCCTGGGTAAGATAGCCTCGGTAAAGATGACGATCCTCCCGAAACTCCTTTATCTTTTTCAAACGCTGCCCATTCCCGTACCTTTTAACCAACTGAGACGACTGCAGGCAGACCTACTTAAATTTACATGGGGTCATAAGAGGCACAGAATACCCCAATCGGTGATGATGGCCTCACGTACAGACGGAGGTCTAGCCTTCCCCAACCTCGTCAATTATTACCAAGCAACCCAACTGCGTGCAGTCGCCTCGTGGTATACCCAGAGGTCGTATAACAAATGGTCGGAGATTGAGAAGATTTGGATGGCCCCGGCCCACCCCAACAGCTTGCTGTGGAGCAAGAGCGCAGAAGTCCCCCCCGAACGCCTACTAGGGCCTATGACCCAACTACGCCATCTCTGGCGAAGGATCTCCAAAACACACAAACTCCCATCTGAAAGATCGCTCCTAACCTCGTTCATATGTAACCCTAACCTCCCTGATAGCCTCACGCACCAAATGTCTCACACATGGTCATCACGGAACCTCTTTCATTTAGGGTCCCTAGTAGATCGCAGATCACGCAGACTACTGCCATATGCGGCCCTCCAGGCTAAATATGACCTCCCCCACCGAGCATTCTATAGCTACCTACAGATACGGCACTTTGCCCAGACCATATCGCCCAATCTGCTCTTCTCCCCTCCATCCCCCTTCGAAAACTTAATCCTAGCAGGCTCAGCCCAGAAGGGACTAATCTCAGATATATACAAGATATTAAATGCCTACCCTATGGAAACCAAAGGCAAACACGCCTACATGCTGAAATGGGAGGGAGCTATAGGAGAGGAGATCTCCATGGAGCAGTGGAGGGTGATATGGTCACAGGCAGCCAAGAGCTCAATGTGCACCCTATACAAAGAGAACACATACAAGATACTTTTTTTCTGGTACATGACCCCTGCGGTCCTCCACGCCATCTACCCATCAACCTCTGATAGTTGCTGGAGATGCCTGCAGGACAAGGGCACACTTTACCATATATACTGGGGGTGCCCACGAATAGTACCCTACTGGCAGGAAGTCCAGCAATTACTAACCCAACTCCTGGGAACACACATCCCTATGACTCCCAAATCTTTCCTACTGGGCATACCCCACCCACAACTTTCCACACCCTGCAAGAAGCTAATGAGACACATACTAACAGCCGCACGCTGCCTTATAGCCCTGAATTGGAAAAAAAAACGCCCCCCTGACCCAGGAGCCCTACACGCCAGAATTAAAGATGTAGAACTGATGGAGAAGATGACCGCCAGGATGCAGGACAGGCTGGAAGCACATGATATGGTATGGAGCCCCTGGAACCTTCGAGAAATCCAGAACCAAACCTGATCCGGCAGGACGGACCACCACGGTGACGACCCTCCCCTACTCCTTCCTTTCTCCTTCACACTTTCTCTCCCCCTCCTTTCTAACCCCTTAAGACCTCTCTTATAACTCCTGCCTCCCCCCTATAAGCAGATATAACTCACCTACGTTATGAGGTGCACAGGTTCCTACTCTCCTAAAAGAACAGATCGAAATAAAGATACCATTGACTTAGGAGGAGTTCAAAGACTACTAGACATATTGTATAGTTAGACCTAAATGTCTTTTTTTTTCCCTGCCTCCCACCCCCCACAGATCTATAGGTCTACGAATTCAGTGTACTTTTCCCAATCTTCTCATCTTCTCTTGTCCTTTCCCTCCGCCCCTTCTTGTTACTTCCTCCCCTATGATATCATATTGTGAGTAATAGCGCAAGCTATAATTCTTGCTTTGACTGCTTGATTCTCCTGTATTGTACAATCCTTGAATAAAAAATGTTATTTGAAAAAAAAAAAAAAAAAATAATAACAGTATTAAATGTACAAGAATATTACCAGCATAGGAGTCTTACAAATACATAAGACACTTGTATAGAGACTTCAGTACATGTGCAGGGTTAGCTAAAGCAATACCCAAATAGAAATACAAAATCCATGTGGCAGGTTACATTAGTAGTCATATAGCAGGACAATAATCCTAAGGCAGGCCATAGACGGAATTCATTTCTTTCCTGCAAGAAAGGAAATACATTCTATTGATTCCCCCATCAACACAGACAGACAGTGTTGACAGGGGACTGCCTCCTGCCAAGCAATTGTCTTCTCCCAACAGGGGCAGCTTCCCCTGTAGGTCCTGTTAACTGTACCTGCCAGAGAGAACATGACAGGGTGGACATTGTTGATCATATCACATACAGTATGTTCTTAGTACTTAGATGCAGTTTTTAAAGACCTACCTTGTATGGCCAAAGTCTAAGGCCCCATACACACTATTAGATTTTCTGCAGATTTTTGTCTTCAGATTTACCAAAACCATGTAGTGCTCTTAAGGTGCTCTTAACTTAAGGTTTGATCTCATATTATATGGTTTTGGTAAATCTGAAGAGAAAAATCTGCAGAAAATCTAATAGTGTGTATGGGGTCTATACCTGGTAAAAGGGTCATCCAACTAAAACTGATATTCTAATTGTAATACATACCATTATGAAGAATCACAAACCAGGTCATCTACTGTGGCATCGGTGTGCAAGATCCATCACCTGCCACACTTAACACAATAAGGTCTCCCACTGGCGGCTTATAATATACTGTATATTTCTTAGAAAACTGAGGAGGGCCATTTAAAAGCAGTGGTATGGCCATACTGCTACTTAAAAAACCTTACATGTACAGCAGTGTGTTTTACGTATGTGCATTACACCCTGTTGGCGTCTGGCGCACGAAGATGGAGCACAATAAAAATTAATGAGGAGCACGAAAAACATCAGCAGGAGAGCCCAGTCACATAACCTGTCAAAAGTCAAATAATTAGTTTTCCTCCAGTCATGGCGCTGTCACTGTTTCATTAAGCAGAGAGAACTCCATGTATGGGCCATACAATGCAGGCTATGGTGTATCCTGTGAAGTATAATTGACAGCTCACCGTCAGACTGGAGAAGCTTCAGAAAAGGTATATATAGTGATTTCTTCTTTACAGGGCTAGATAGGTTAGTCTTAAGCCCCATACACGCGGTCGGAAAATCCGACCACCAAATCCATCGGATTTGGTCCGACACTGGTGTTGCATACACACGGTCGGACAAAGTTGTCGGAAAATCCGATCATTCTGAACGTGGTGACGTTTGTTGCCTACGACGGGACTACGTAGAGGCTAGTAGCCAATAGCTTTGGTCTTGTAATGTGATCTGAGCATGCGTGGCACTTTGTCCGTCGGAATTCGCTACACACGATCGGAATTGGTGTGATCGGACTTTTTTGTCAGAAAATTTTTAGAGCAAGAGATACAATCGATACAATCTGATGGAAAATGTCCGATGGTGCCTACACACGGTCGGAATTTCCGACAACATTGTCCGATAGGACAGAATCCATCGGAAAATCCGACCGTGTGTATGGGGCTTTAGATTGTGGCTGCAAGTAGATTTAGAGATTTTAGTTTTAGGCTGAACTTCTACTTTAAGAGCCCATTCACACAAATGTGTTGATAAATACTATTTTAGCGTGGACCCATTTATTTCAAATAGGCCCCCAATGCTCACCCACACACCAAACAACGCACATGGCCTTTAATGCACCACAACACATAAACCAGAAAATACCTGTGCTGTGTTGGGGTGGGATGAAAGAAAGGGTTGTGTGCATTTTTTGGTGCTTAAATGTGGAGGAACCAAAGTTATTGGATAGGCATATGCACCACCAAGCATGCTGACGCATCTAACAAGTGTATGTTGTAATACATGTAACTAGACGTGAAATACCGTAAAACTGTCTTTTTGTTCTCACCAAAAAATATTTTTTTGGGGTCCATTGAGGGACACCAGAATTCCCAAACCTTCCTATTATACTGTTGTCCACAAAAGGACTGGACACAAACAAAAAAGCTGTAGGTCATAGGCCAGTCCATGGTTTAATCCCATCCTCTATCGGCATGCCTCTGTTTTGTAGCCAAGCAGTATCAATAGAAAAATCATAAACATTGAGGACCTGTATCACTTAATGGACTCCAAGAAAAAGATCTTACAGTAAGTACGAAAATCCTATATTTATCCTATATTTAAAGACAGAAGGAAAGTTCAACTTCTATACCTTCAGGACACTCAAAAGCAGTCCATCTGAGGAGTGGGTGACACAGCAAACAATGGCTAACAGGCCCACAGGCCTGGAGTGCTGGTGGGGGACTCGAGAAGAGGAGGATCGGGGCTGCTCTGTAAAAAAAAAACATTGCACAGAGCAGGTAAGCATCACATGTTTGCCATTCCAAAAAAAATAAAAATACATTTTAATACTAATTTAAAACCAAACTCCAGCTTTCCGTTACTTTAATATATTTTGTTTGGACCAAGCCCCTGGAGGAACCCACAGTCACGAGGGGGCTCAGGGGGTGAGGGTTGGGGTGCGTAAATTTTTTAAAAAAAAAGTATAGCTGAAAAAAGATGTCCATCCTTATATACAATTTATTTCTATCAAATGTTTCCCATGTTCATAGTATTGTTACACAGACATGAGACATCCCTAATATGACAGCACCGGAGGACACAGGAAAGGGCACAGATGCAGTTAGTCTGGTTTCAGTGACTCAGCACTCACATGACGATAAAGCTTTACATGTGGGATGAGGTGACGGCAGTGCTAAGGAACAGTGCCTGATAGAGAACCTCCCTGGAGTGTTTAGCAAGCTCATTAATGGCTTTGGTGTGTTTCAGGCTGATAACACATATACCATTTATTGCAATAGGCTAATAATAAGGCTGAAAATGAGATCAGTTAGATGTAAACATGTGTTGTGCTCATCATTGCTTTGGTCTCACAAACAGAATTAAATAAACATGGTCTTCAACAAAATAAATGATGACACCTAATAACTGCATTGCGTCCTAATATGTGCTACAATGCCATATTTGATAAAATTGGTGTTAGTGTTAAGGAGCTATGTGTTGAGCTTTAAATTAGAACTCCGGTCAAAATGTTTGGAGTTCTGTTTTTGCATCTTCTTTAACCCCTCCCGGTGTCTTCTGGAGGCCCTTTACATAGGCTTTAAAGTGGTTGTAAAGTCTCAAGGTTTTCCACCTTAATCTATTCTATGCATTAGGGTGAAAAACCTTCTGTGCTGCAGTTTCCCCCCAGACACCCCCTTTTCCTTACCTGAGCCCGATCCGGCGATGTGCCCAAGCACAGCGGCTCCAGCCACTGTCTCTCTCCTCATTGGACAGATTGATAGCAGCAGCAATCATTGGCTCCCGCTGCTGTCAATCAAATCCAGTGACACAAGAGGCAGGGCCGAGTCCTGCTGTCTGTGTCAATGGAACCCTATGCAGAGGAGGGGCATGGATCGCCGACAGAGGACCCCAGAAGAAGAGTAATAGACTGCTCTGTGCAAAACCCTTGCACAGAGCAGGTGCGTATGGGCATGTTTGTTATTTTTATAAAAAAAAACAAAAGGATTTACAACCCCTTACCACTTAAAGGCAGAATGGCTTCCCAATCACTTGCCCCCTGTGATTGGCTCTCACAGTGGTTTCATTATGGAGCCCATGCTGCCGGCTCCTGATCAGAACCTGTGCCTGAGAGCTGCCTGAGACAGCTTGGTCAGCTTGGTGCTGGGAGTACACAGTAAGCACACAACCTCATACCTTCTTTAATGCATATGTCCGGGGGTAGGGTGTTAAAGCCCACTTTTCCTGCCACCACATATATGCATTAAATGATCCATGTCCATATGTGTCCCTGTTAAAGAGTTTCATCCAATGGCAAAATGTAAAAAAAAAAAAAATGGCGTGGGGTCCTCCCCAACATCCATACCAGACCCTTATCCAAGCAGCCCAGCAGGTCAGGAAAAGGAGGGGACCAGTGAACGCCCCCCCCCCCCCTGAACCTACCAGGCCACATGCCACAGGGCCTCCGGATAATGTAATTTGATTGTCACGCCCCCATTGTTATTTAAGGCATGCTGGACATCGGCACGGACAGATCAGCGGGACACAGCATCGGAGGAGGGTCGTCAGCAGGAGCGGTGGCAGAGGAAGAAGCACACTGGACAAAGAAGACAGGTGAAAGAAGAAGAGTGGAAGAAGAAGCGGGAGAAGGAGAAGCGGGAGAAGGAGAAGCCCGGAGGAGGAAGATGCAGGAAGACCGGAGGAAGAAGTAGAGAAGAAGAAGATATTTTTAGTAGTATAGTAGATACACTACTTTTTTTGGTGAATGGGTAGGGGTACAATGTACCCCATACTCATTCACATAGGGGCAAAGGCCGGGATCTGGGGGCCCCCTTGTTAAAACCCCCCTGCCCGCAGACCCCAACAACCACCGGCCAGGGTTGTTGGGAAGAGGCCCTTGTCCCATTCAACATCACCCCTGCCCCAAAGCACCCCCCCATGTTGAGGGCATGTGGTCTGGTTTGGTTCAGGAAGGGGGGGGTGCTCGCTCGTCCTCTTCCTTTCCTGATCTGCCAGGCTGCATGCTCAGATAAAGGTCTGGTATGGATTTTGGGGGGGGGGGGCATCATTTTTTTTTTTTTTTTGGCGTGGGTCCCCTCTGAAGCCATACTAGACCCAAGGGCCTGGTATGGACCAGGGGGGCACCCCACGCTGTATATTTTTCTCAATTTTTTTTTTAGCCGGTGATTCTTTTTTTTATTTTCATCTGCCAGCAGGGAAGGCCGCTAACAGCTGATGGCTCATCGGTTGTTAAGGACATGGTGTCCGGCTTCCTGGCCCCCTTGTGTAAAAAGGAAAAAAAACGCAAACCGTTGCAAATACACGTAAAATCTTGGTTAAAAAAACGTGTAAAGCACAGCAAAAAGCACTGCAGAAACGCTCAAAAGCAACATGCATAGATGTGAATCGAGCCTTAAGACTTTGTCCCCCAATAGGGGAAATCCCTTGAACTTTCCCCACTCCATCCAAATCTTCCACAACAATGTTCACAGTAGTTGTTTTTTTAGTAACATTTGTCTTTCGGTAATATTAAGTAGAACACATTCCAGTCTGGGATTTATAGTTCCTCCTTTCCTCCAATTTGGAACTTTTGGAAATCTTGGGATAGAGAAGACATGAAGAAAATGGGCATGGCTAAATTGTGCTGACTATTGGGTCTGTAGTCCATGTATCCACAAAATGACTGTGAAATGACTATGAATCTCACTTACATAAACTGAATAGATAAGAAAAACAAATATAGACAGAGAGCTAACACTTTGTCTGAGCCTACCTTACACAAGAAATTCATTCACTGCAAACTACACAGCAACGATTAACTGTTGATAAACACTGATTAGGATTCTGTAATACAAAGCATGGCATATAGAGGGAACATATAATATACTATGCAGCACATGAAGTGTAGCAGTCAGGAAACTGCAATGTACAACATACCGTGTTTCCCAGAAAATAAGCCCTACCCCCGAAAATAAGACCTAGCGTGATGGCTGCAATATAAGCCCTACCCCGAAAATAATCCCTAGTTGAAGCACTTGTAAAAACATGTAATCCGTTTTGTAAAAAGATTATATAATGTGCAGTGTCTCCCCTTGTGTAACTTTATTGTGGGATATACCTTTTTTACAGTGCCGCTGGGCGCTCACGTGACCCGCCAGAGATCTTCTCTCCTTTCCTCCTGGCTGACATCAGTGGCCCCTCCCTCTGCAGTGCTCGGATCGGGGCTGACCTCAGCAGGGATCTTAGCCCCTACCTCTGCAGTATTCGGAGCGAGGAATAAGAGCTCCAGGGAGTCACGCGAGCGCCCATCTGTAAATAAGGTATTTTCCCCAATAAAATTACACAAGGAGACACACTGCACATTATATAATCTTTTTACAGAACGGATTACATAATTTTACAAGGACTTTAACCAAATCATGCATTGAAGCAGGGGTAGGCAACCTTTGAGAGGTGGAGACCTACCTGGACCAAATGGAGGAGATCAGAGATCACCGGGGAGTGTCACCCTTTTTAAAAAAAAAAAGAAATTAGCAAGGCCCCAATAAAAATTTGTATGTAGGGCAGTGTACAGGAGTAAGTAGCTTGTAGGGCAGTGTACAGGGGCCAGTAGTTTCCAGGGTTGAGTACAGGAGTCATGAGTGTGTAGGGAAGATTATAGGGGTCAGCAGGGCAGTGTACAAGGGTTAGCACCAGGGCAGAGGACTGAGATCAGCAGGGCAGTGTACAGGGGTCAGCAGAGTGAGGGTCAGCAGGGCAGTGTACAGCGGTTAGCAGGGTGAAGGTTAGCAGGCAGGGGTCAGCAGAGTGAGGGTCAGCGAGACAGTGTACAGGGGTCAGCAGAGTGAGGGTCAGAGAGACAGTGTACAGGGGTCAGCAGAGTGAGGGTCAGAGAGGCAGTGTACAGGGGTCAGCAGAATGAGGGTCAGCGAGGCAGTGTACAGGGGTCAGCAGGGTGAAGGTCAGCGGGGCAGTGTACAGGGGTCAGCAAGGTTAAAGTCAGAGGGTAAATGTACAGGGGTCAGGGTGGCAGTTAGGTAGGTCAATGTACAGAGGTCAGCAGGTAAAAAAGACAGAGGTCAAGAGGGCAGTGATTTTACCCATATGCAGAGAATGGATGTGGTGGTGACATATTCCTCTGGTGTGTTAATCCCTGCTACCCCTCCTCCCCTGTCCCATCCCGTATGTCATATGATGTCAGCACATGGCTTCTCTGCACCAATGTCCCAGTCTTACCAATGGAGGGTCAGCAAGATGGAGACCTAACTCATGCGTGACATGACTCCGAGCCAGCCACAGCTTTCCCGCTGGGAACTTGTCAAAGCCGACAGCCATTCATAGACAGGGAACAACTCTGCCACCTGTGATTGGCTTTTTAACAGGTTGATAATCCCCACCATAGAGGATTTCTGGCAGATATAAAACCATTGGGCATTTTCCACTGATTCCACTGCGGAAAGTGGTGGAGGAAGTTTTACACCTCTGCAATCAGAGGGTGCAACCAGTTGCTGAAGAGCAGGAGGAATAACATGCAATGCCAAGCTGTGGTTTCCAAAGCGAGCAAAGTCCTTTCTTGTATTAAAGAGAGGTATGGACTCCAAAGAGCGAGAGATAGAATTTTGCCCCTACAAATTATTAGTAAGACCCAGTGGCGGCTGGTGCTCCAAATTTTTTTTGTGGGGGGGGGGGGGGGGGGGGGCGCAAAAAATACTGTACCCCCCCCCCATCATTTGCAGCCTCACTGTGCCCATCAAATGCAGTCATTGTGCCCATTAAATGCAGCCACTGTGTTCATCAATTGCAGCCATTCTGCCCATCAATTGCAGCCATTCTGCCCATCAAATGCAGCCACTTGTGCCCATCATATGCAGTAACTTGTGCCCATCATATGCAGCAACTTGTGCCCATCAAACGCAGGCACTGTGCCCATCATATGCAGCCACTTGTGCCCATCATACGCAGCCACTTGTGCCAATCATACGCAGCAACTTGTGCCCATCAAATGCAGCCACTTATGCCCCTCATATGTAGCCACTTGTGCCCATCATATGCAGTCACTTGTGCCCGTCAAATGCAGCCACTTGTGCCCGTCAAATGCAGCCACTTGTGCCCGTCAAATGCAGTCACTGTGCCCAGTATATGCAGCCACTTGTGCAGAGTATATGCAGCCACTTGTGCCCATCAAATGCAGCAACTTGTGCCCATCATATGCAGCCACTTGTGCCCATCATACGCAGCCACTGTGTGAACTGACCCCCCCCCCCCACACTTGCGGGGCTTGTGGCTCTGGCAGCACCCCCGCGTGGATCAGGCAGCACCACCAACCCCCCCTCGCGGCTCTGGTGGCACCCCAACCCCCCCCCCCCCGCGGCTCTGGAGGCACCCCCCAATCCCCCTGCATGGCTCTGGCGGCACTCCCAACCCCCATGCACAGTTCTGGTAGACCCCTGACACTTACCGCTAGCCAGCAGCTCCGTGCACCAGAGCGGCGGCGACCTCAGCTCCAGCGCGTCTCCTCCACTCCTCTTCCTAAGCGCTAGGCATCCAATAGGGTGGCCTGGCGCTTTGGCCATTTAGGAAACAGGTCTGATGCCCTGCCTCCTGATTAGCGGGGAGGAAGGTTAGTGTGAAAATAGCGAAAATTTATTTGCTATCGTCACACAATTAGGTGGGATCAGGGCGCAATCTCTGCACCCGAACCCACCCTATTTTGAAGACTATTAGAGCCTCTGTCTCTAATCAGGTGCTTCAAAAACGACCACCCCCTCCCACCCCCGCCATAGGAATCCATGCGTCCAGCATCCTGAAAGGGGCCGGGTGCACGGGCCGCCACTGGTAAGACCTCATCTGGAATATGCAGTTAATTTTTGGGCACCAGTTCTCAAAAAGGATATCGGGGAACTGGAGAAAGTGCAGAGAAGGGCAACCAAACTGATAAGAGGCATGGAGGAGCTCAGCTATGAGGTAAGATTAAAGGAACTGAATTTATTCTCTCTTGAGAAGATGATTAACATTTACAAATATATAAGGGGTCCATATAGTAAACTTGGTGTTGAGTTATTCACTTTACGGTCATCACAGAGGACAAGGGGGCACTCTTTACATCTAGAGGAAAAGAGATTTCATCTCCAAATACGGAAAGGTTTCTTCACAGTAAAAGCTGTGAAAATGTGGAAAAGACTCCCTCCAGAGGTGGTTCTGGAAAGCTCAATAGATTGCTTTAAGAGAGGCCTAGATTCTTTCCTAAATGTACATAATATAACTGGGTACTGATATTTATAGGTAGTGTTGATCCAGGGAAAATCCAATTGCCTCTCGGGGGTTGGGGGACAGGAAGGAATTTTTTCTACTGCTGTAGCAAACTGGATCATGCTTTGCTGGGGTTTTTCACCTTCCTCTTGATCAACTGTGGGTATAGGATTGGGTATATGGGATAGTATGATATTTTTTATTTATTTTTATGGTTGAACTAGATGGACTTGTGTCTTTTTTCAACCTACCGTATTTATCGGCGTATAACACGCGCGATACCCCAAAAAAAAAATGACAAAAATCGGTCGCAGCGCCGAAAAATGGCGACCGCGGCCGGAAAAAGCCGAAGCGCAGCCGAAAAAGACCGAAGCCGGCTGTTCAGCTCCGCTCGTAGTCCCGCCTCCCTGCGCTCGCTCCCGAAACAGCAGGAGGCGGGACTCCGAGCGGAGCTGAACAGTCGGCTCGGTCTTTTTCGTCCGCACTTCGGCCTTTTTCGGCCGCGGTTCGGTCTTTTTCGACCGCGCATGCGCGGTTTGTCACGCGGCGGGAAATTTAAACGCGGGCAAACTGCAAATGACACTAGCAAGCTGCAAATGACGCTGGGCAAGCTACAAATGACGCTGGGCATGGTTGCAAATGACGCTGGGAAAGGCTGCAAATGACGCTGGGAAAGGCTGCAAATGACGCTGGGAAAGGCTGCAAATGACGCTGGGAAAGGCTGCAAATGACGCTGGGAAAGGGAAAACTGCAGCTATGAAAGGATCACTAGCCCAGGAATACCCATGGGCCAGCTGGGGAAATATGGCTGTATGACCACTGTTCACTGCAGGTGGAGCACAATACTCACAGTTGTGTTTTGTGTTACTGTGTCTGTCAGCAGAAAGGAAAATCTGCTGCATAGGAAAAGAAACGTGGTCCGCCCGACATTTCTCCACAGTGCTTCACAGCTGATTTTCACATCTCTTGTTGTGTTGAGTGTCCCTCTAAAGCCTCATACACACGATCGGACTTTGTACAAACTTTCCCGTGGATTTTTGTACAAAGGGCGTTGCCCGGAAACTTGTATTGCATACACACGATCAGACTTTTTAGGCAACAAACACGAAAGTAGTAACTTTTCAACGTATTGACGACACTTCAAAAGAGGACGTTCAATTACTCCAGCGCCATCCTTTGGTCAACTTCTGTATTGTTGTCTGATCTTTTTGCATTGGTTCTGAGCATGCATGTTTGTACTTTGTAAAAAAAAGTCTGATGGTTTTGTGAACACACGATCGGACTTTTGTTGCCAGAAAGTTTGTCCGTTCACACAGCCAACAAAAGTCTGATGAAAAACGAAAAAGTTTGTCCGATGGAGCATACACACAGTCGGATGTTGCCTTAAAACAGCTACTTTGCATGTTTGTTGTCAAAAAGTCTGATTGTGTGTACGGGCCTAAACACTGCTCTATTGTCTCTGGCAGAACTGTTGTTAGGGGAGAAGCAGCTTGGCTAAAACAGAGCCAGCAGCCTGAAGCACAGTAGGAACACAAGGCGGGCCTTCAAAGCAGACAGCCAATCAAAGAGCTGTGCCATTGGGCTTCCCTGCCTCTGGCACCTATGATTGGTGATCAGCTTTGTCAGCTTCCCAACGGGACAGCTCAGGCAGGTTCAGATTAGTGTCTGAGCTGAGCTCATCCCTGCGATCTACCTGTCACCTACTCACGGTCAACAGGTCGATCAGGATCGACAGGTTGCCGACCCAGGCTTTAAAGGATTTTTTTTTTCCAGAAGATGACGACATGACTATTTGAATAAATGAAGATTATTGTACATACCGTAAATAAATAAGACATCCCCTGAAAATAAGTCCCAGAGTGTTTTTCGTAGCCAAAATTAATATCAGACCCGGTCTTATTTTCAGGGAAACACGATAGTAAACAGGGTACACCAGCAAAGAGTATGAATCATAGGGCTGATACATTACTGGTCAGTGGGAGGTAAAAATACCTGTGTCAGGAGTCAGCAGGAAAGAAAAAAACCTGTGGATTCAGCAGGGAAGCAAGGGGGGGGGGGGGGGGGGGGGACAAGAGTATCTAGCAGGAGCTAGGATAGAGCTCAATGGAAGAACAGTGCTCTGTATGGAGTGGGGGTAAACTTTGACAAAAGTTAGGCCCCTTTCACATGGAGGGGATCCACTTAGCGGACACTCCCCCAGCTCAGCGGGGGATCGCTCCATTGATCCCCACTGAGCAGGCAGATGACACTGTGCAGGGACGGACCTCTCAGAGCCCCGCTGTTCTCTATGGCGAGATCAGATGGAAACAGACAGCCTGTCCGTTTTCACCTGATCCCATCTGCTGGACGGATGTCATAGAACATAGAAGTCAATGGGTGGCCTGCTGGGATCTGCCTGAAAAACGGACAGGTGGATTTGAGTGGCACGATCGAGTGAAAGGGGCCTTAAAGTGATATTAATGTTTATTTTTTTTGTTTAAAAATAACAAACATATTATACTTACCTGCTCTATGCAGTTGGTTTTGCACAAAGCTGCCCTGATCCTCCTCTTCTTGGGTCCCTCGCCAGCACTCCTGGCCCCTCCCGCCTGCTGAGTGCCCCCACAGCAAGCAGCTTCCAGTCAGACACGGAGCTGTGGTTCGGCCCCTCCCCTTCTCTCTCCTTAGTGGCTCACTGACCTAGACAGCAGCAGGTGCCAATGGTGCTCACTGCTGTCTCAGCCAATGAGGAGGGAGAGTCCCTGGACTTTGTGGCTCTTGTGCACATCTTTGGATTGAGATGGGACTCAGGTAAGTATTAGGGGGGCTGATGCACACCGAAGGTATTTATCTTAATGCATTAAGATTAAAAAAACCTTCTCCCTATACAACCACCTTAAAGTGAGTCTGGAATCACATGTAAAGCATTATTTTTCCCATGAGAAATTAGCCAGCATCCTTTTATATAAACAAGCTTAACCGCTTCAATACCGCGCCATAGTCATATGACGCCCACAAGGTGGATCTACCATCCTGGGTGGGCGTCATATGACGTCCTCGCATTCCCGTCCACCTGGGGGGCGCGCGCCCGCGGCATCGCTCGGGACCCGGTGCGAGTGCCCGGCGGCCGCGATGTCCGCCGGGCACCCGCGATTGCCCGTTAAAACAACGGGACCGGGCGAGACCGTGGAGCTGTGTGTGTAAACACACAGCTCCATGTCCTGTGAGCGAGGAGACCGATCATGTGATCCCAGTACGGAGGAACACATGATCGGTCTCCTCCCCTTGAGTCCCCTCCCCCCACAGTTAGAATCACTTCTATTAGGGAACACATTAACCCCTGCAGCGCCCCCTAGTGTTAACCCCTTCCCTGCCAGTCACATTTACACAGTAATCATTGCAATTTTATAGCAAAGATCGCTGTGTAAATGTGAATGGTTCCAAAAATGTGTCAAAAGTGTCCGAAGTGTTCGCCGCAATGTCGCAGTCACGAAAAAAAAAAATCGCAGATCGCCGCCATTACTAGTAAAAAAAAAAAAAAATTCAATAAATCTATCCCCTATTTTGTAGACGCTATAACTTCTGCACAAACCGATCAATATACGCTTATTGCGATTTTTTTTACCAAAAATATGTAGAAGAATATGAATCGGCCTAAACTGAGGAAAAAAATAGTTTTTTTTTAAAAAAAATGGGATATTTATTATAGCAAAAAGTAAAAAATATTGTGTTTTTTTTCAAAATTGTCGCTCTTCTTTTGTTTATAGCGCAAAAAATAAAAACCGCCAAAAGAAAGCTCTATTTGTGGGAAAAAAGGACGTCAATTTTGTTTGGGTGTAACGTCGCACAACCGCGCAATTGTCAGTTAAAGCGACGCAGTGCCGAATCGCTCTGGTAAGGAAGGGTGTTTAAAAGCCCTGTATTGAAGTGGTTAATTTGATCTGGGGACCTTGGCATCAATATTTGCAATATACAGACTGATATCGTGAGGGTGGTGGGATTTGGAGCCGATCCTGGAGGAGGGTTTACCAACGGGGACACACCTTTTCTACTCCAATTGCTTCTGCTCTCTCCCCCCTCCCCCACAGGGAGGGGGTAAAGCGTGGGGGAGGGGGGGGGCTTTGTATTTTATACAATTTGCATATCCTGACATTTTTACACATGTGACTCATGTTGTATGGTGCCTTATTCAGAACTATGTCTTTACTTTTGTGCCTTTTCAAAACAATAAAAAATATGGAAACAAAGCATTTCTTAATTTTAAGCACATTTATGGTATGTAACGTGTGTAGGAGTACCCCTTACAAGTATTTATTGCATCTCATAGAGATCACAGCACTCCTCTTGACAATACCTTCATCTGCGTTTCATTCCAGAAGGATGGTGCCATCTTTGTTCAGACATCGTCCTGTCTCGACATCTATTTCCTCAGCTGAGATGCCAGCTCATAGATGATACAGTGCCTGTTCAGTTCTGGGCTTCGTTAACAAATGTCTTACACAGATCAGCCCCTGTATGCAGATGCTGAGAGCTCAAGGACTGCTTTTTAATAAAAGTTGTGTAGTTTTTTTTTTCATTCAACCCAACCCTGAACGAACAAAAAAAAAACCTGACAGCTCGCCGTACTAACACAATGTGTGCACTTGTATTCTGACAGGGGGCCTCTCGAGGGACTTCCTCTTCTGCCAGAACACACTGATCAGCACTTGCTGCAAATGCCGATCAGCTGCTGGCTTTCCAGCAAGACTGTTTGATAGAAGCCGGTCAGGAGACAGGCAGCTGTGGACAGTTCCTGCTGAACAGGCTGATATTTGGATCACGGATAGCCAGCTTAAAGTAATATCACCCATACTATTCAGCAAGTTAGCTTGGCTAGATTTTAGGCCAGATACACTTTAACCACTTCAATACCAGGCACTTTCACCCCTTTCCTGCCCAGGCCAAATTTCAGCACTGTCAAACTGTGAAAGACAATTGCGTGGTCATGGAATACTGTACCCAAACTAAATTTTTATCATTTTTTCACACAAATAGAACTTTCTTTTGGTGGTATTTAATCACAACTGGATTTTTTACTTTTTGATAAATAAAAAAAACAAAATAAATAAATAAAAAAACACGGTGTTCTTAGGTTCTGTTAAAAATTTTGCAAATACGTAATCTTTCTTCATAAATGTAGGCCAAACTGCTTTCTGCTCCATTTCTTAGGTGAAAATAACCAAAATCAGTGTTTAGTCCATAGGAAAGTTAAAGAGTTCACAAACTATGGTATATATATATATCTTAAAACTGATCAATCTTGAGACCCAAAATGCCAGGAAAGTACAAATACCCCCAAATGACACCTTTTTGGAAAGTAGACAACCCAACGTATTTTGTAAGGGCATGGCACGTTTTTTGAAGTTGTAATTCTTTGGAAAATAAAGAAATGTAAAAAAATATATTTTTTCACAATTTTGTCTTTACATACTGTCACCATTGTGGTACCATCACATAACCAGTGTGGCGGTGATCATGGACATTGACTGGTGACAGTATTTAAAAAATAAAAATGTTTCCTTTACGATTTTTGAACACACTGTGACCAGAGCAATAGTGTTACCATAGTAACAATGTACTACTCTAAGGAAGTGATCAGGTTTTATTTTTATTGCACATTGTTTGCTTATACCAATGAATTTTACTGTATTGTTGCGATTAGCTGTGATTGGCCACAGCTAATCACATCACAGTCTGTGATTGGCCCTGTCTGTACCATGTGATCACTTTGACCAACACAGCTAGCAACACAATTGTACACAATGAATGGCATGAAAGGAAGCCATCCATTGTTTACAATTGTCATGTGATCCGCTGTGATGGTCACAGTGATTACATTTGTACCATCAGGGTAATCTTTCACGGCCTTCATTTGACTATAGGCTGGGTGGGAACTGCTTAAAGAGTAACTCCACTTTTGTTGAGATAAAAAACATTTCCCTCTGGGTGATTAATGTACATTGCCAGGATTCCTGTTTTTGCTCTGAAGAAAAAGTAGTTTGTCTTTTGGATACTGATTCTGAATGGGAGTGACTCATTTTAAAGGAATTGTAAATGCTTGATTTTTTTTTCTTTTAAAAAACATGTAATTTCCTACGCACGTTCCTGAAAATGGCTATTCGGTATTTCTGGATACTATAATGACCACAGGCTGGGAACTGTAGACAATCAAACTGAAGAAATGACACCAGCACACCAAGGATTAATGGGTCCAAAGCTTTATTTTCATGGTCACATGGGAAACACAAGTCAACATTTCAGAGCCATTCAGGGATCCTTCATCAGGCGAGTGACAAAGTGCAGTGCAAGTCGACATGTAACAGACAGTCCACCAATCCGTGAAGACAATAAAGGCCCACCCCCCTGATGTCAAAAGCCTGCCATTACACGCAGGTAAAACAAATGACGTAACTGCTAGTCCCACAGTGGCAATCAGCGTAGTAATAGCCATCAAACCCTCCCATCAGGCATTGTACAAGTCAAAAAAAGGCAATGGTCACTGTATAAAGTTAAAATTTATCACAAATCATTAATGAAGCTTGTCATCCATAACAAACAGGCCAATCAGTACTGGGGAATTGCTGACCTAGGTTGCCTAGTAGCATGGAGGTGAGATTCAGCCTCCAATGCTGTGCATGTTGGCGCGCATGGGCAGTAGAAGTAACACGCCCCAGCCGGCCGCACGGCAACGCTAGACACCGAAGTGGCTGCCAGACTAGCAAGCAGTAGGACACAAGTATGAGGAGGTCAGAGCCCTCTAGGGTGTGGAGTAAACAGGTGCATGTGAAAGACTGAAGTAGAGCTGCACGATTCTGGCTAAAATGAGAATCACAATTTTTTTGCTTAGACGATAGATCACGATTCTCGCTGCGTAACATCTTCTTTCACATTGGAACAAAAAAAAAAATTGGGCTAACTTTACTGGTTCGTTTTTTTTTAATTCATTGAAGTGTATTTTTCCCCAAAAAATTGCGTTTGAAAGACATGGGCAAATACAGTGTGACATAAAATATTGCAGCAATTGACCTTTTATTCCCTAGGGTCTCTGCTAAAATATATATAATGTTTGGGGGTTCCAAGTAATTTTCTAGAAAAAAATATTGATTTTAACTTAAGAAACAAGTGTCAGAAAGAGATTTAGACTTTAAGTGGTTAAACTTCCTGCATTTACAGGTTGTTTAAAAACGTGTCAGACTGCCTGGATTTTTTCTTTACACACAGAAGTTTCCCTTTGATCTAAGAAGGAAGAGTTAGTTACAATGTTTCATTTTAAAAACTTGGCAGACTGCCCGATGTTTTCTTATGACAGTGGAGTGAGCAGATAAGTCTCTCCCCACTTGTTATATGAAAGAATCAGCAAACTCTGCAATAGAGATGTCAGAGGGGTTAAATTGAGATCACGATTTTTTTTAACGATTAATTGTGCAGCTCTACTATGAAGAGACTGAGAAGCGGGAACAAAGGAAAAGAGAATGCAAAATTAGAGGGAAAAGGAAGGGAGTAAAAGGAGAGAGAAAAAAAAAAAGGAAAAGCAGAGAAAATGGGGAAAGGAAAAAAGAAATGGAGACCAGAAGACCTGAAAAGAAAAACCCAAGTAAAAATGAGGAAGAAAGAAAATAATGCGGGGAGGGGAGAAATTAAATAAACCAAAATGAAAAACAAATGGAAAAATAAGTGCTCGTGTGGCGGCCACGTTGCCATAGCAACTTAGAACGGCCCACCGGGAGTGTTACTTTTACTGTGAATTTGAGCAGAATTTGTAAAACATTTCATACATTAAGAAAACATTGACTAAAATAAAATACATTTTCTATGCATGTTATATTTTATTTGTTGCTATATCAGTGTACTACCATCAGCTAAATTAAAAAACACATTGCAAATTTGTATCAGTGTAAAAGCGCAACTTGCACTTTATGACTAAAAAATTACATAACCTTATAAAACTTGGTAACCGAGTATTTTCAGTTTAAATTCAGCCCTCCCCATTATGATCCAATTGTATATTCTTAATAGATTATTCTAAACAGGAAACAGAAGAACCATGACAACTGCAGACAGAAAAGTCCAAGGCAGCATTTCCTTTGGCTGTAAAAGTGTTAACAAGTTAATGCTCGCAGGTTGTTGTACGTTTCACAACAGATAATTTTTTTTTTCTTGCTACTACACTGGGGATTGCAAGATGGAGTTCTGTTTTACTTAAGCCAGCCATAGACCGTTGAATCTTGGATGGTTCAGCAGGGACTGGCTGAGATTAGAACCATGGATGGCTGGGCAGGCTGATTGTACCCAAGCTGATCGATCCAACTTGGGTATAACCAGCCACTCAGATTTTTTATGCGATTATTGCCAGCGGCTATAGCCCCTAGCAATAATCACTGTTCCCCACTGGTCCCCCCCACCAGGAGACCACAATAGCTGCATTGGATGGATTCCCCCCCATAAACACTGTTGATGCAGGAATTTAGCGATTTATTTTCTGCAATCCATGGTTGCAGGAAAGAATCGCATCATGTATGGCCAGCCTTAGGTTCTTTACACAAGACATAAAGTAGACCTTTGCAAATATTTCAGATCTAATCATAGCAGGTTTCTAGTACCTGAAGAAAAAAAAAAAAAAGAAAAAAGTTTACGATCGACAGAAATCTAAAGCTAGAAGCAATCAATTTTTTTGTTTGTTATAGTAATATGTTTTAATTGCAACAGTGTAAAGAAAACCATTTCCTTTTGGGTCCTCTTCATGAGTATGCAGTGCCATTCAAACCACTGATCGTGCATTAACAGGGTTTTTTTTTTTTTTTTTTAAAGTTTATCACAATCTACATGGTGTGTGAAGTTGGCATATGTCCATTTCAGACCAACGTTGCACTTGAGATTCTGTTGCTGGCTATTGAGGACACAGCCAGGATTATGAGGCACTCATCTGCTTCCTTGTTTTGCTACTTTGCTGGCTGAGTGAGGAGTCTCTCTTGTTGGTGAAAAAAAAATAAAAAAAGTGTGGGGGTTCACCCCCCGATCCATAACAGGCCCTTCGATTTTAGTA
This sequence comes from Lithobates sylvaticus, assembly GCA_028564925.1. NCBI lineage: Eukaryota > Metazoa > Chordata > Amphibia > Anura > Ranidae > Lithobates > Lithobates sylvaticus. The sequence goes on along the minus strand of CM053034.1, from coordinate 99,139,221 downwards.
CAAATTCGGAGGGGACACCAACTTTCTGCCTGAGTAACCACACAGGTAGTGAGAATTCTCCTTATGGGGACATTATTAAGAACCTGCAAGAGGATCCATAAACAATGTTAGCTGGTTTTCTATTACACATAAAAGGCATATCACTGCTTTGTGCAGAATACCAACACTAGCACAAAAACGATACCACACCAACATCTTCTACCTTCAGTTGTAGGCTACACCGTAACCCTATCCGGTGCTTAAATGTCCAGACTAAGTTTAGTAGCATCAGTCAGTCAATTTGACATTGCCCTCATGACTGGTTTGTCAGCTGATGAGAACTAGGAACAGTTGGCCGGTCCTACTCTGCTGTACAGCTATTCTCGCAAGGGACATTTTATATTTTTATTTAGGAGGTGAATTATTCTCAAGATGTTAGGACATGCGAGTGTTTATGAAATATGTAGACATTTTGCAAGCTCAAAGACACCGCAGGGAATTGAACCCTGTCCCGGATTCCAGGAGTGCCAACCACCGGTATCTTTTGCTTTTTTGAATATGTAAAGAAAAAGCAGGAAAAAGCAAAACCTGGGAGTAACAAAAGCTTGTTCTCCCAGTAAAAGAAAACCTTAACAGACTACTGGAAGAGCACTGGTAGTATATAAATCTTCTAATCTAATTTCTTGATTCTTACTGACTTCAAACGTTGTAACCTGGAAAGGTGAAATAAACAAAAAAAAAAAAAAAAAAAAAAACACATATTGCACCCCACCCCCTCAGTATAGTTTAGTTAGCTCCCCGATAGTTGAGAAAAGCAACACACGTTTCTGGATCCAAGGACTAATAGACTGAATGTGAAGACATGGAAAAAAAAAGTAAGGTTACCTTAACAAAAAAAAAGTTTAAGTAAATGTCCCATTAGTAGAGGATCTCCAGCTTTTTCTTAATGCCAAATATCGCCACCACACCTTTTCAGAGCAACCTCATTTTCTTGGCTTCTAGAAGACTTTACACAATGCAAGTTTAATTAAACCCCACCCCTTCCCTCCCAAACACTCATTCTATTATTATTGGAATCTGGGTTATCTACAACAGTGGTTCTCAACCTCAGTCCTCAAGTACACCCAACAGGCCATGTTTTGGGAACTTCCCTTACATAAAATAGTTCTCATCAATACCATGTCATTGATATTGATTTAAAGCAGCTGTGCAAAGTAAAGGCAAACTCTGAAAACATGGCCCATTGGGGGTACTTGGGGACTGAGGTTGAAAACCACTGACCTGCAAGTCAGTAAAGCATATGGCTATGCATACATTGTATAAACATGGACTCTTCCATGATGAGGGTTCTAAATAATGATATATTAAAAAGGGATGGTTGAATCTACAGGATTTTGGAGTGGCAAATATATAAATCTGCTCTTTAGCTTAGCCAAGAGCCACTATCCCATTATGCGTTAACAAAGAAAGCCTAATTGACTTGTGTCACCCCCTAGCAGCTATGGTGGGTTTTGTGACAGTATAAAAATTAAGGCTTTTAAAGTGTCAAAGTTTAGGTAAAGGACAGAGTATGGGATACTTTTATCAAGGAAATGAGGATCTCCTCACACTAAGATTGATCTCAAAGTAATACATACCACTAACATTCTGTCTAAACGGTGCTTTGCAACTCACGTAACCAATCGTTGACCTCCCTTCCATACAGAGCAAACGATATGTGCCTCCTGTATTCTAATACACAAAGGATCATCCTCCAATGTAAAGAATTCCAAAAGCCCACCCAGAAGAAATGTGCACGCAATTGGAAGACTAAATCTCACTGCTTCATCTGTAGCAATTTATGGACCTGCAAAAGGAATCTGGGACAAAAATGGGTGATTACAGCCCCACCCCCCCCCCTGATAAGGTTATTGCCGCTATACTAACGCTAACAAAAAAAACAAAAAAAACACACAAAACTGCTAAAACTTGTGAAGTTGAGGTTACAGGGAGTCTGCCATTTCTATATATGCCACTAAATCAGCTTAGATTGTATAATGATTACTTTACAAAGTGTATTACAGTAATAGGATTGTGGCAATGGGACATCTTTATAAAATGGGCTTACATTCTAGTCCCCTTTAATTACTTACAATTGCATTGCAAAGGGGGGGGGGGGGGGGGGGACACACACATCTGTGGCAGATCAATTTCTATACATTTTTTCTTTGGTATCAAGTGTTGAGTTCTAGCAATTGTAAAAGGCAATAAGGAAACACTTTGTATAAAAAGGGCATATTGTATATAAAGGGCTTGCATTTTCCCCCATTCAAGCACAATCTGTTGCATTAGCATCACCAATAAAACTAAATATAAATGGTGAGTATGGTAAACCCTCACTAACTAGGTTTTTAAAAAAAAAATTGAGACAGGAAACTAAAACCAAAACATTTTAACCTGCCAGCTATAGGTTTCCCCATCACCTTTATCTCCAGTGATCTTGAAATTCATCAGCACATCTGGAGAAATACAAGCTACAGAGAAAGCTTTTCCTTTCACTAGATAGACTTCACAGCTACTTTAAAGCTCCAAGCACCCTTCTGGATCAGAAGATTGGAAAAACAAGCAGCACCCATACAAAACACAGCAGCTGTTTATAGTTCATACTGCATGACATAGAGTCACTTGCTGCATATTGCTCTGTCAGAAGTTTCTGCAAAAGAAGAAGAAAAGAAACCCTTCCCCAAAAGACTACAACACACCACTTACACAAAAACATTCAGCTTTGCCATGTTGCAAACAAGGACACTGCACATACAAGTTCTTCCCATAGATTAGAGGAACTGGAGGAAATTTCATTCATTACATTTTAATGAAAGATTCATGCACATTACCTGCTACAGATTCCACTGTTCTAGAAAGTCTGAAAAATTAAGCTGGACAGAGTTGTGAACTTCCCCCCGTGCCCCTTCCCAATGTACAATGAAGGACAGCCAAGAATTTTATGCTCACAAAATTCACCTTAGAAAAGTGTTAAATGCCAAACTGCTTCTAAAATAAGGAAGAACAAGCCTTGAAAGACTTCTGATGCCAGCAGTGCCACATCTGCATTGATGCTTCTGAAAGAAAGTCTGAAACAGAAAGTTTGCCCCACCCCATACATAAAAGCCTTCAATTAAATATAAGCTATGGTATTTCACTTTTCCAAGTTTTGTCATGCTCTACTTATGTTCTGAAAAGAGGGTCAAGCAATATTTGGCCATTATAAGCAAGCCATGTGCTGTATACCAAGTTTCCATTAGTCTAGAAGATGATTTGGATTCTTTCCACAATGATGTGCAACAGCCAGAAACGTCTTACAACGAATATGCAACAAGCCTGTTGGGTCACTTCAGCTTTATGGTCACTCTTTATTCCTTAAGACCAAGAGGCCTAGGAGACAAAAATACTACAATATCAGACCCCCTCCCCTCCCCAAATCTGTAAACATGTAGAACATCTATATACTAACAAGATGTACAAGGTTAGGGTTCTAAAGCTTTGATTAAGTATTAAAAAAAAAAAAAAAAGGGGGGGGGGGGGGGGAGAAAGATTTCTGCTAACTGCAGTCTAGAAGATAGGAATTGCAATGCTTTCCACATTAATGATGTGCAACAGCCAGAAAGGTTTTAGAACTAAAGAGATGCAACAAGCCTGTTGGGTTACTTCCACTTCACGGTCACTCTTTAATCCTTAAAAAAGCAAACGCCCTAGGAGACAAAAAAGCTACAATATCAGACACCCACCCCCACCCCCAAAATATGTAAACATGACAATATTACTATGCTGCCAACAAGATGTATAATGTTATGTTCCCTAAAGCTTTGATTAAAGATTAAGAGAACACACCTTTAAAAATGTTAGAACACAAAAAAAAGAAAGTGCTGGCGAACTACAGTTGTAAGATATCATTAGCATGCAAAATTAACCGGTTAAAAAACAAAACACTTATCTGGGAAAGTAGTTTGATTCAAGATCAGTAAGGACGTTATTAAAAAGCTTTACAAGCCAAATTTTGCTTTGGGTTGAGAAAATTGCACACACAGCCTCTGAAACACCGCAGATTTACTTCACTTTCACTTGGCAAGCTTTAAATATTTAAATCTTCCATCACTTAACTTAGTGAAAATTCCCTTCATGAGATTTGTGAACACACATTTCTGTGTTTTAATGCAGGCATTTTTCAATTGCATTTCACTTGATTTCACACACTCCGCTAAATAATCTTCATGACTTTTCATTGAACATTTAGAGATGATCTTATGTTAAACCATGAATGTCTTAAGGAAGGTACAAGAATGTACACTTCACAATCTTGATGGATTATCTATATATATTTATCTTCTAATATATTTTGAGAGCATTTGGAGTTTTAGCGATTGACATTTCTTATATCTTTCTGATATACTCTGCTGCACTTCCAAAAATTACATCTCTCCTGAGGAATTATGGATCATCAGATGCAGGATATCATCATGGTTTCACATTAGGCACCTAAGGAATTTTATATTCTGCCATTTCCATTCATCCAATATACCTTATTTTAGAACACCGTCATTCTCAATGCAATGACTCAATTCAGAATGGTGGATCTGAAAAAGTAGAGACAAGATGTTGCCCACAGCCCCCCCCCCCCCTCCTAAAAAGACATTTTGCAACTTTTAACAGCATTTTTACTACAACCTTTTATTAGTCAGGCTGACCATTATAAGATGACAACTACAAGCTCCTAATCTATTGTATTCTACATCCTTCAGTTTAAAACAAATACATTAACAGTGACTACATTATGACAGGCAAAACTTTTACCACGTTAGTTTATATTAAGCCAGGTTAAAGGCTAATATTTGCTTTATTACCAAAGCATATCCTTCCCAATACAAAATGAAGCCTATAGAGCAACCATCTGAGACTAAACTGCATATGCTGAATTAACCAAACCACAAATTAATACTGAAAAGTATTTAGCAATACCTGCACAATGTGCTTTCCTTCTACACAGTACTACGAACTGAAATAAACTAGAGAAAACAATTGGGAGAAGCCCACCCCCCCCAGATAAGAGCAATACACTTAATAGGGGGGCTGCCATTGCTGAGTGCATGTCCCAAGGCAGTCATCTTTGTTTCACAATGCGATTAGTCATTGACCTGAAACTAGAGCTGCAAGATTCTGGATAAAATGAGAATCGTGATTTTTGCTTAGAATAAAGATCACGGTTCTCATGGCGTAACATCTCACATTATACAAAAAAAAATTAAATAATAATTGGGCTAACTTTAACGTTTATTTTTTTTTCATTCCTCAAAGTGTAAAAAAATTGCATTTGAAAGAACGCTGCGCACAGTGTGACATAAAATATTGCAACGTCCACCATTTTATTCTCTAGGGTCTCTGCTAAAAAAAAAAAATATATATATGTTTGGGGGGTTCCAAGTAATTTTCTAGCAAAAAACACTGATGTTAACTTGTAAGAAACAAATGGCAGAAAAAGGTTCAGTCTGTTAAACTGCCCTCAAAGTTTATTCCTTTCATCTAAAAGGAGGTACATTGCATCTCTTCTTGATCTCTCAGGGCTGAAGAATGTTGAAACATTTGTAGACACCTCAGCTCTGCACTAATGACATAGCATTGTGGAAACAGACAATTAGCATCATGAGGGGGTTAAATAGAGATCATGATCTTTTAACGATTAATCATGCAGCTCTACCTGAAACAATCATAATCTGCTTATTTCAGGTAAATGTCTCACAGCTAATGAAGCAAGGACGACAATCCTGACCCATGCACCGGCAAAACAGCTGCAGTGTTTATATCCCGACAGTCTTCCTTCAGGGGTTCAACCAGACCCACCAAATTAAAAGAATGCCACACTTGCCTCCTTTTAAAGGGTTAAATCCTGTAAAATTACTGAAGAAAAAATACTTACCGAACATCACCAGTTGTGTTACCCACCCTCCTGTTTTCATACACCTCACACAGGCTACCTACATAAAACTATTGATATAGTCCTAGCTGGGACGTCATTAGTTCTTCTTTAAATTGATACAAGGATTTGTTAACAGCTGATGTAATGCTGAAGGGTAACTGGAAAGCTCACTAGAAAAAAGAACCTGAAAAACAAAAGCTGAAAAACCCCATAAACCACCCCCTTTCACCCAACCCCTTACTTACAAGTCAATGTGGAGTTTGGAACAATTAATTGATGGATATAACCAGGAGATTTTTTCTGCTATCCAGGGCCAGAAGAAGATTCTACCGCATTCTTCTATTTCACAGGGCCATTTCTGAAGACATTATCCCCTTTTCCATACTTATGGCTTTTCCAGGGCCATTTCTAGGAGATTCTACCTCCTATTCATTTGTTCTGTGTTCTTTTCTAGGTGTCCTGAAAGACCTCACTGAATTTCTGTGCAGATCTGTCCATCCATTATTCTTGCTCAGCCTAGCTTTACCACTTCGAATCTCACTAGAGAAAAGAACCTGAAAAACAAAAAGCTGAAGAACCCCATAACCACCCCCTTTTACTCAACCCCTTACTTACAAAGCCAATTTGGAGTTTGGTAACAATCGATGGTGTGGATTATAAACACGAGATTGCCTTCTGCTATCCAGGGCCATTCCTAGAAGATTCTACCTCATATCCAGCCTTTCCATTGTAATTTGTAGAAGATTCTACCCTTTAGCTTTTCCACTCACAGCTTTTCCAGGGACTGTTTCTAGATGACATTACCTCCTATTCATCATTTTCATGCGCTCGGTTTTTCCAGGGCTTTAGAGAATTCTCCCTACTAGTCATCTATGTGTGCTTTACTAAGCGTCCTGATGTCAAGAGATGTCGCCAAATTTCGCTACAGATGTTCCCATCCATTATACTTGCTCAGCCTAGTTTTACCACTTTTCACGTGCTCCCATCCAGAGATTACGTACAGATATCAGCTGAAACAACTTCAAAAAGGACACCAGCCTTGCATACAGAGTAAAAAACTTACAAGACGCAAAATTTCACTAGAACGTTTAAGCAATCTAGTTGACTGAACACAGCCTAGAGAGGTCACACCAGTGTATAGCTTTATGAACAGCATTTGTATGCAGTCATGTTCATTAACCTGTTCTTTTCAGTTGGTTCAATATATTTCTGCGTCATCAAGCTCTTTTAAAATCTTCCCTCTTCATCCTAAAAATCTATCACCCTGACTGTTTATCATCTTGACTCGAGGTCTGTTAGTTTCCATGCCTTAAATACTAAATCCTTTGAAGTGTTGGATAAAACTACAGATATATTAGTTCTTGGGCATCTTGAGAGCTCATTAAGGCATTGTTTCTTCAGCTGCTGCTACCACCTTATGACTTACTGCTTTGTTTATTCCATTATTTTTAGTTCTGCCAAGATTCTTCTTTATGATTTATTCCTACGTTGCTATGTAGTTTGCGTCTAGATTTCGTGTTTACACTAAGCTTCTCAATTTAGGAGGTGCTTCTGATGGAAACTTCTGGCCTTCATTTTTTTCAATCCACTGGGTCCTGATTTTCTGTCTTGCTTTAAGGTTACAGTTACCCTTCTGTGTTGATTTTTGAATGTTACTTCTATCCTCATTTTCTGTCTTGCTTTAAGGTTACAGTTACCCTTGTGTTGATTTTGAATGTTACTTCTAGCCTCATTTTCTGTCTTGCTTTTTGAATGTTACTTCTATCCTCATTTTCTGTCTTGCTTTAAGGTTACAGTTACCCTTGTGTTGATTTTGAATGTTACTTCTATCCTCATTTTCTGTCTTGCTTTTTGAATGTTACTTCTATCCTCATTTTCTGTCTTGCTTTAAGGTTACAGTTACCCTTGTGTTGATTTTGAATGTTACTTCTATCCTCATTTTCTGTCTTGCTTTTTGAATGTTACTTCTATCCTGATTTTCTGTCTTGCTTTTTCAATGTTACTTCTATCCTCATTTTCTGTCTTGCTTTTTCAATGTTACTTCTATCCTCATTTTCTGTCTTGCTTTTTCAATGTTACTTCTATCCTGATTTTCTGTCTTGCTTTTTCAATGTTACTTCTATCCTGATTTTCTGTCTTGCTTTAAGGTTACAGTTACCCTTATGTTGATTTTGAATGTTACTTCTATCCTCATTTTCTGTCCTCCTTTTTCAATGTTACTTCTATCCTCATTTTCTGACTTGCTTTAATGTTACAGTTACCCTTGTGTTGACTTCTATCCTGATTTTCTGTCTTGCTTTAAGGTTACAGTTACCCTTGTGTTGATTTTTCAATGTTACTTCTATCCTGATTTTGTCTTGCTTTTTCAATGTTACTTCTATCCTCATTTTCTGTCTTGCTTTTGTAAGGTCACAATTTAAAAAAAATAAAACTACACTTCACAAGCTTGAAGTCTGCCCGTGTAATTCTTCTAGCCTTCATACGTTCTCTCCTCTTGCCTGCTAGCAATATTTTCTATTCTTGAACGCTCTTCTCATAGTAGTATAATATATCTTGACAAATTAGTCTTCATGAATGCAGAATCACTGCAAAAAGAGTTAGTCTAGAAGACAACAATTCTGCTGATATACTAAACATAATATATAAGCCTATACAGTAGGATTAAACCAGCAGGACTATCATTTAAAAAAATACCTGCTGGGAACAATACATACTACATTAGGTACCTGTCAATTAAGCCTTCTGAAATTTACAGCAAGCCAACATGTACTGCATTCAAACCTAAATAGATGCTGCCCTGTAAGAATACTTTAATGCAGACATTTCCTATTTGCATTTCAGCTAAATATTTTATCTAATTAAAATTTTATAGAGATAATCCTATTTTATTAAAGCATGACAGTGTTAGGTAGCTATAGTTCACAATCCTGGTAAAATTACCTATTTTTGAGTGCATGTTTTGGTAACCGATTTCGTTAATATTTTGCCAACATACTTGAATGCTGCACTTGCCCAAAATTACATCTCACAAGGAGCTACGGATCATCAGATGCAGGATATCACCATGGTTTCACATTAGCCACCTAAGGAATTTTATATTCTGCCATTTCCATTCATCCAATATACCTTAATTTTAGAACACCGTCATTCTCAAAGCATTTGACTTGTTTCAAAACGGTAGATCTGCAAAAGTAGAGACAAGATGTTGCCCACAGCCCCCTCCCCATACTCACTCCCACTTCCCAAAGAAGAGACGTTTTGCAACTCTTAACAGTATTTCTACTACAACCCTTTATTAATTTATTTTGTCACACCCTTTACAGAAAAAAGGGCTGACAGTTACATTCTTATATCGAAAATTTACAACCACAAGTTACTAATCTGCATACTTCAATTTAAACCAATACATTATTAATTAATATATTAGACGACAACTAGCTACTTTTAAGTAAAATATTATGTTCTCTAGCCTTATTAAGTCAGATTAAAGGTTGATATTTGCTTTAATAAAGCACATATCATCCCTCCCAATAGCAAAATAAATTTTGTATAGCAAACATGATAATCAGCCTATTAAAATTAAATATGCTGAATTACCAATAACAAATCAAATACAGAAAAAGTAGATAGCAATATCGGGACAAACATTTTAGTCTTTATTTTAGCATTGCAGGCATGCTTTCCATATCTAATCTCTCCATCTATATCACTAACTGCAAAAAAACTAAGGGAAAAAAAAAAATATTGCAGAATGTATTGTTCTCTACTCTGGGGGGGGCAGAGTAAAGAAGAATACATATTATGGAAAGCAGCTGGGCTTTCCATAATATCTAATCTCTCCATCTATATCACTAAGAACTGAAAAAAAAACTAAGGGAAAAAAAATATTGCAGAATGTATTGTTCTCTACTCTGGGGGGGGCAGAGTAAAGAAGAATACATATTATGGAAAGCAGCTGGGCTTTCCATAATATCTAATCTCTCCATCTATATCACTAACTGCAAAAAAATAAAAGGGGGAAAAAAAAAAATTGCAGAATGTATTGTTCTTTAGTCTGGGGGGGGCAGAGTATAGAACACTACATTTAAAAGGGAGCTGACAGAAACATGGGAGGTGTCATGTGAATTGTTTTGAAAGAGCGTGCCCCAAGGCTGTCATCATCCTCCTTGCTTCACAATGTAGGGAGTCATTGAAATGAAACAATCATAATTCGCTTATTACAGGCCCATGACTCAGGAGGTGTAGCAAGGACAACGATGACAGTCCTGACCCATGCACCTTAACAATGCACTTCTAGTTCTTCTATCCCAATAGGTTTCCTTTAAGAGTTTAAATAGATTCCACTCTACACCCCCCCCCCCCCCATCTTTACAAATTGTAACCCTTTATATGACAAAAAAAAATAAAAATCTTACCGATCACCACCGGCTTATCCGCCCTCACGTTTTCATACACCTCACACAGGCTACCTACATAGCTACTGATATACTAGCTGGGGCTCCTTTTAATTCTTCTTAAATCTGTTACAAGGATTTGCTCAAGGCTGATGTAATGCTGAAGGATAGCTGGAACGCACACTAGAGAAAATAACCTGAAAAACAAAAGCTGAAGAACCCCGTTGCCACCCCCTTACTTACGAGCCAATTTGGAGTTAATATTGATGGGATGGATTAAACATGAGATTTCATCTTGCTATTCAGGGATCGTTTCTAGAAGATTCTACTGCTTATTCAGCTTTTCCAGGGCCATTTCTAGAAGATTCTACCTTATTCAGATTCTCCACATTCTTGGGGATGTTTCTAGAAGATATTACCTCCTATTCATCTTTTCCAGGGCCATTTCTAGAAGTGAATCTATCTCCTATGCATCTTTTTCTGAGTTTTCCAAGCTTGTCTAGGTGTCCTGATGGCAAAGACCTCTCCCTGTATTTCTGCATAGATCTTCCATCCATTATTCTTGCTCAGCCTAGCTTCACCAATTTTCGTGTGCTCCCAGCCAAAGATTACATATAGACACATCAGTCGAAACTGCTCCAAAGAACACCAACTGTGCACACAAGAGTTCACAAAACAAGATACGTTCACTACAAAGGTTAAGCCATCTAGTTCATAGTATAAAACCGGAGTTGTTATGCCAGTATATAGTTTCCCTAACAGCATTCCTATGCTGTCATTTCCAGCCACCTCCTGTACTTTTCAGTTCAGTTGCTCCAATATATTTCTGCTCCTTCAAGCTCTTCTAAATCTTCCCTCTTCATCCTAAAAAAAAACAATCACCTTGACTGTCTACCCAGCTTGACTAGTAAAGCTTGTGTTCTTGCCTAAAATACTAAAAGCTTTTGAAGATTTGGATATACTAGATGTATTCATTTTATGGGCGTCTTGCGATCTGAGCGCTTCTATTATATTAAGTCCTAATGGCTGAGATTACTTCTTTACGATCCTTTTTTTTTTTTTCTACCTCGCTTTGTAGTTTGATCCTAGAGGTCTTCTGCCTACACTAGAGCTCTCAGTTTAGAGGCATATCTTCTGATACAAACGTCTAGCCTTCAGGTTTTTCTCATTCCACTATGACCCCGATTTTCTGTCTTGCTTTTTAAAGGTAAATCTCTACTCTTCTGAATTTCTGTCTTGCATTTTCAAGGTTACCCTTCTGTCTTGCTTTTTCAGTATTACTTCTAGCTTCTGATTTTCTGTCTTGCTTTATCAAAGCTTCTCAAGCTTGAGGTCTGCCCTTGTAAAGTTCTTTCTTCCCTTGCCTGCTAGGAATATTTTCTATCCTTGAATCTTCTTGTCAGCAGTATAATATCTTGCCAAATAGGTGTCCATAAATATGGAACCACTGCAAAAAGAGTTAGTCTACAAGATAGCAATTCCCCTGACAGTCTAAACAGATTACATAAATATAGTCTACACAGTGCAATTAAATCAGCAGGACTACCAGTTAAAGAGTCCCTGCTAGGGAATAGAATATTTACAAAAAGGAGTACTTAATAGACTTCCTATAAAAAAAAAAAAAAAAAAAAAATACAGCAATGTTAATAAATTATAAACTGCATTTAACCCCAGATGCTGGCTAAAGCACCCTGAAACAGATGCTGGCTAAAGCACCCTAAAACAGATGCTGGCTAAAGCACCCTAAAACAGATGCTGGCTAAAGCACCCTAAAACAGATGCTGGCTAAAGCACCCTAAAACAGATGCTGGCTAAAGCACCCTAAAACAGATGCTGGCTAAAGCACCCTAAAACAGATGCTGGCTAAAGCACCCTAAAACAGATGCTGGCTAAAGCACCCTGAAAAGGCCCACCACCCCACCCACAAACCATCTCCCTATCGCTGTCTTGCTCTTCCGTAGTCTAGAGATAAACAACTGAGGCTCCCCTTATATACCCTCGTAGAGCTTATACACTCTAATGTCTGTATCCTTCCGCCCTATGACGCTTCAAGTTAGCAAGCGTTAACAAAAAAAAAACGAAAATAACTAACAGACCTTACAACATTATGGAAATCCCAGCATATTTCAATCTGTTGCGGTGCCCGTCAGTCAACGCACGCTAGAAAGCAGGTTTAACTGGCTGAATGTTTATCCTACCCTGAAAAGATAGATCCGGCATTCGAGCGGAAGGATATCTAACACAGAGCAGGCGTCGAAGGCCTTATTGCGCAGTCGAATTTTTTGCGCATGCGTCAAAAATCGGGCCGTTCCCGAATAACCTTGAACTGCGCGTGCGCTGTCATTTGTGGAATGCAGTAGCTGTGCAGGACGTGAGGGATTATGGATGGGGGATGGGGGGAATGAACGCTTCCTAAACCTAGTCATGAAGTAAGAAAAGAATGTCGTACCATGCTATATGCTGTAAAGTGGTTACAAATACATATGTATGAAGTAGTAATGAGCATACAGGTCTTTTGCACAAAGAAGTTGCCATTAGAATCAGAGGGAGTCTAGCAGAATCTTTAACAAAATTAAATGAGATGAAAACTGTGTTGTTACAATAATAGGCGGATTATAGGGAGCGCCTTCTTAAATCAGCAGTCACTTGGAGTAAGGGGTTATTGCCCATGCTCTGCACATATATAACAAGTAATATATATATATAACATGTAATATAACAAGATATATATATATATATATATATATATATATATATAACATGTAATATATATAACAAGTAATATATATATAAAACATGTAATTTGCTTGCAAATACGTGAGCTGTGAAATTGAAATGCTTCCTTTGTGAGGAATTATCCTGCAATACAAAAGGTCTCGGTGTGCTGGTCTGGTCTGGAAATTTCCAGTTCAGTATTCTGCATTGCAGGGATAAAGCCTAGGGATCCGCCTATCAGAACAGACTCGCTCGATGATCGTGTTTAGGTTTTTTTATTAGTGGTTGCTGCTATGGAAATGTTTGCAGTTGCAGCAATAAAAACCTATTTACAGTGAAATTATTACAAAATGTAAATCACCTTAGTGCAGCCTTATGGCCATCTTACAACACATGGAATGGAAATGACTGTAACAGATGATCTGTATATTTCAGAACCTGTTTGGTGGGTTAGAAATGTCAACCTATTCCCTGTTGTAAAATGTGTTTATATTATTCCTGCTGAATCAGTAAAGGATACAAGGGGAATGGATATAATGGGAAAGCAGCTGATCTCCTGTCCATAGCCTGACACATTCCCACATCTGTGTTCACCACGTAATGCTGACAGAACAGCTCACACAATAATAGAACTACATTCCATCATGGATACTTTTATTTTTATTTATTTTTTAGCTTATAGCTTCAGTGATAAAAATAAGAGGCCAAGAAAAGAGAAAGAAATGCATGGATGATTAAAATATAAACAGTTGCATGTATAAAGTATTTTTGAGACGTGCTCAATGGTACCAAACACAAGGAAGCTTTCGTTACAGCCTGTTTTGTATTGTGTGCTTCAAATGGGTTTTACATGGTATTGTACACCCCTATAACACCTTTACAACCACCCAACGCAAGTGTGAACCAGCAAAATGGTGGGCTTTAACATCCACACATCACATACACTATCTCACAAAAGTGAGTACACCCCTCACATTTTTGTAAATATTTTATTATATCTTTTCATGTGACAACACTGAAGAAATGACACTTTGCTACAATGTAAAGTAGTGAGTGTGCAGCTTGCATAAGGCCCCTTTCACACGAGGCGGACTCGGCTTCCATGGAGTCCGCCTCTGTCCGCCGGCTCAGCGGGAGATCTCTCCGTTTGATCTCCGCTGAACCGACAAGTCCCTCTCTGCTCACTGAGCGGGGAGGGGCTTGCGAGTGCCGCTGGTCACAATGGAGAGATCGGATGAAAATGGACAGCCGTGTCCGTTTTCATCAGATCTCACCTGATCCGATAGCGACGGATCTGGACGTAGAGCCATACGTCTGCTTTTGGCGGGTCGGATGTCAGCGGACATGTCTCCGCTGACATCCAACGCTCCATGTTAAAACTGACAGGCGGATCTGAACGGTCCGATCGTGTGAAAGGGGCCTAACAGTGTAAGTTTGCTGTCCCCTCAAAATAACTCAACACACAGCCATTAATGTCTAAACCAGGGCTCAAAATTTCAAGTCCTGAGCTACTAGCCAGGCCTCAAGGGTTACTCGCCACCAGTTTCCCCGCCCAGCCCCTACCATACCCCGCCCCTAAACACGCCCTCATAAATTATCTCATGAAATGACACTTAAATGGTTTATGAAGAATTAAGTTATAAAAATAAATATTAACAACAACTTTATCTGTGCCCAAAAATGCAGCCTGCCCGTGTCCACCAATGCAGCCATGTGTCCCCATGGCAGCCATGTGTCCCCAATGCAGCTATGTGTCCCCAATGCAGCCATGTGTCCTCAATGCAGCCGTGTGTCCCCATTGCAGCCGTGTGTCCCCATTGCAGCCATGTGTCCCCATTGCAGCCATGTGTCCCCATTGCAGCCATGTGTCCCCATTGCAGCCATGTGTCCCCATTGCAGCCATGTGTCCCCATTGCAGCCATGTGTCTCCAATGCAGCCATGTGTCTCCATTGCAGCTATGTGTCCCCCATTGCAGCTATGTGTCTCCAATGCAGCCTACCTGTGTAGGGGAAGAGAGAGGAGAGCCGCTGCCTGGTTGATTAGAGCAAGGGGAACATAACAGCTTAAATTTCAATAGCTGTGTGTTCCCCACCATGCGCCATCATTTACAGCCCCTCCGCCTTTTCCGGGCACTTTGATAGACAGATCACCCGTCCAATCCTGGGACGGGTGACCGTCAGCGGCTCTCCTCTCCTCTCTCTTGCCCTACGATCGCTCCCATACTACCCAGGCTGCCGGCGGTGCTCGCCCCCCCGATCCCAGGTAACCGACACTCGCCAGCCCTCAAAATCCACTCGCAAAATGCGAGCAGGCGAGTGGAATTTTTGAGGGCTGGTCTAAACCACTGGCAACAAAATTGAGTACACTCCTAAGTGAATATGTCCAAATTAGGCCCAAAGTGTCAATATTTTCTGTGGCCACCATTATTTTCCAGTACTGCCTTAACCTTCTTGGGCATGGAGTACACCAGAGCTTCACAGGTTGCCACTGGAGTCCTCTTCCACTCCTCCATGATGACATGTTTGAGGATTCCCCACAGATGCTCAATAGGGTTTAGGTCTGGAGACATGCTTGACCAGTCTATCATCTTCTTTAACAAGGCAGTGGTCGTTTTGGAGGTGTGTTTGGGGTCGCTATCACGTTGTAATACTGCCCTGCGGCCCAGTCTCTGAAGGGAGGGGATCATGCTCTGCTTCAGTCACAATTACATGTTGGCATTCATGGTTCCCTCAATGAACTGTAGCTCCCCAGTGCCGGCAGCACTTATGCAGCCCTAGACCATGACACTCCCACCACCATGCTTGACTGTAGGCAAGACACACTTGTCTTTGTTCTCCTCACCTGGTTGCTGCCACACACACTTGACACCCTCTGAACCACATAAGTGTGGTCTCATCAGACCACAGGACATGGTTCCAGGAATCTATGCTCTTAGTCAGCTTGTCTTCAGAAAACTTTGTGGGCTTTCTTGTGCATCATCTTTAGAAGAGGCTTCCTTCTGGGATGACAGCCATGCAGACCAATTTGATGCAGTGTGTGGCATATGGTCTGAGCACTGACAGGCTGACCCCCCTACACCTTCAACCTTTGCAGCAATGCTCATAGCACTCATACGTATTTTTCCCAAAGACAACCTCTGGATATGACGCTGAGCACGTGCACTCAACCTCTTTGGTCGACCATGACGAGGCCTGTTCTGAGTGGAACCTGTCCTGTTAAACCACTGTATGGTCTTGTATGGAATTTTACTTTGCTACTCATAGCGGCAAAGGGGCAAGGACAGCTCTCTCACCCACACACAAAGGAGCTGACAGGCAGGGAGGGAGGGGGAGAAAGGTGAGCAGCGGATGACAAAGGCACATAAACTAACCATGGTAATCCGGGCTCAGCAGCCATTATTACCGTGGTCAGCACACCAAGGGGGACAGAGGAACTGTCAGGATCAACTAGGTTTTTTACAGCTTACAGAGGGACAGGTTAGACACCACAAGCACTGTGCTGTTTAACTTGCTATAAGGAAACAGGAGCTCTCTTTTTTTTAATATATATATATATATATATTATTTTTTTTTTAGGGTTACAACCAATTTTTTTTTTTAATTTTTGTTTATTGAACATTTTTTAACAAACAGCGTATACAGAGTATATCAAATAACTTAGCTTTGTAGAGCATTACAACGTAAACTCGCCTCTATGAGCAACATCACAACACACAAAGTAATAGTATTAGACGCCCCTGAGCCCGTCCGGGTCAGGGGTCCAGAAGAGCAGGTGTGATCCTGGCTTCCATCTACAAGCATTCACTGACTGCTGAATGCCATTTACTGGGGGGGGGGAGGGATGGGGGGAAGGGGGGGGTAGGGGGAGAGGGAAGAGGGGGAAGTATGGGGAGTGAGGAGAGTAAGAGATTGGAAGGGAGAGGAAGAAAGAGGCGGAGAGTAAGAGGAAGTGGAGAGAGAAGAGAAAATCAGGTGTGAGCTTGGTTAACGTACGGTGAACATTTGCAGCTAAAGGTAAGTACAACATATACAATGCTTAATGTGGAGCGGTTAATTCAGTCGTCTTAAGCCGGGTTACAACCAATTTAACTTGGATATGTGCAGATTGATTTAGAAAGACCAAGTGGGCTTCATTCCCATTTTGCATCTCATACATCAAGCCTGGAATCGCAACTTCCCTACTTTCCTCTTATCTCTTAAATGCTGCAAGGCATATGATTTGGTGCTTTAGGCTTACCTATCACCTAAATAGGGTCCAGATCCCCATGTTTCTACCTGTATCTCCTCCTTGCACACCTCTCCACAGGTGTACATAACATATTGCAGCTCCGAGTCTCCTGCTTTTCTGATCAAACTCACCAGTCAACACTAGGCAGGGGTGCTCTCTTTCTCTTCCCCGCTAATTGCCCTCCTCATGGAACTCTTGGCCATCCTGATCAGAAAGAATCCAAATATCATGGGTGTCTATATCGCTAACATCCAACACAAGCTTTGTCTATTTGTAGGAGACATTATCCTGTACCTTACCAATCCCATCACATCCCAGTCTGATGTCATAGCTGTGCTCTCCCAATTTGCATCTATATCAATCCTCAGTTTCAATACTTCTAAGTTCAGGGCCCTTCATTTTACACTCCCACAGCAGATGATCAATCACCTAAGACCTATGACTTTCTTTTAAATTCAACCACTCTCCACTATTTAGGAATACATATACTAACTTAGATGATGGCCTATACCAGTGATGGCGAACCTTGGCACCCCAGATGTTTTGAAACTACAATTCCCATGAAGCTCCTGCACTCTGCAATGTAGTTGAGCATCATGGGATATGTAGTTCCAAAAAATCTGGGGTGCCAAGGTTCTCTATCACTGGCCTATACACTGCCAATTACCCTCCCCTCCTATGGAAATTCAAAACCCTACTCAGTCCTTGGAGCAGATTTCTAAAATCTTGGTTGGGAAGGATTACGCTGATAAAGATGACTTACTTTCCAATGTTGCTTTACTATTTTAAAGTATTACCAGTAACTAGTTCCTTGTATGATATTTGATCTTTACAGCCCCAAATAGTGAGCTTTATATGGAGCAACTTTAAACAAAGACAGCCACACAATTCTCACACGCAGCAAATTAGCAGAGGGCCTGGGTCTCCCAAATGTCTCTAAGGATGAGCTCAGGCGTGTTTGCATATGGCATGTGCAGAGCCCGCCAGGAAGTCGGAACTGCACAGTGCTAATCACAGGCAGTGAGAGATTTCCGATCTCTACAGCCGTGCATCGGGACAATGTCTCACTGCCTATGATTAGCGCTCTGCAGTGCCGACTTCCTGGCAGGCCTGGCGCCTGAGCTCATCCTTAGTCTCTAGGTGCTACCACGCTGCTCAGATCCTGAAATTCCGCACTTCTAATGAAACCCTGCTATGGGTAACCTTAGATCGGGGGTCGGCAAGCCATCAATCGCGATAGACCCATTGACCACAGGCAGCCGACAGGTCAATCATGAACACAGCCCAGTCCTTCCCCCAGCCTCTGCCACTCTCCTCTTCATTACAAAGAGGAGAATGGAAAAAGTCACAGTACTGGATAGAGGGCGGGGGCGGAAGCTGCTGGAATTAACTTTTCAGATTAACCAGCAGGTGATTGGTTGTCGGGCGGTCCTGACAACCAATCACAAGCTTGATAATGTAAAAAGCTAACTCTGGCAACTACCGCCACCGCCCTCTATCCAGTACTGTCATACTCCCTGCTCTCAGCTATGCTATACACCAGTGTAAGGTAGGAGAGTGCTGACAACACACTGGTGTGAAGGGGACAGAGGACACTACAGCGGGGAGAGATGAAGGGGACAGAGGACACTAAAGTGGGGGGTAAAAAAGGGAATAGAAGACACTACAGTTGGGGGGATGAAGGGGACAGAGCACACTGCATTGGGGGGGGGGGTGTAACGGGGATATGCTACAGTGAGGGTGTGTGAAGGGGACAGAGGACACTGCTTTGAGGGGGCACAAGGCACTGCTATACGGGTGCAGATGAGACGACAGTGGGGGGCGATTGTGATGTAAAGGAGACAGGGGGCACTACAGCTGGGGGTGGGGTGATGTGAATGGGACCAATGATACTGGGGGGGGGGGCACAGGACACTACAATAGTAGGGGTGGGCATAGGACCCTACTGTGGGGTGGAGGGGGGTAGAGGACACTTCTATGGGGAGGCAGAGAACACTAATGTGGGGGGGGGCGCGGGCGAGGACACTACAGTGAAGGTAATGATGTGAAGGGGTGTGGAGGACACGAGTGGAGGGGGGGGGCACAGGTTGCCTACCCCTGGTCTATGATCTAATGGCAGTGAAGCAGGCCATAGGTAAGGCATGAAAAACTGTAACTCTCTCTGTAGATGAAAGCAAATGGAAAATCACCCAGGTCATGCTCCACAGGAAAGTTGAGGCTAGGCATTCCAATAAAGTGGAGGAATATCTGGCTGTATGGTATCCTTGGTTCATCCAGCTTTGATACAGGTCTTCTAAGCAGCAATGTATCTGTGGCCCACTTCCTACCTCCTCCACCTTTTTCTTCCCTGTTCATGTTGTCTTCCTTACCTTCCCTGTATCCTACTGCTCTTTTTAACGTAATCCTATTGGGTCATCTAACCAACTCTGTTATGTTCTGATGTTTCAATACGCTCCACATTGAAATAATGTTATGTATTCCCAATTTTTTGTACATCTCTGAATCAGGTTTTCTCTCTACCTGTATTTTGTACATCTGTATATAACTTTGTACACATACACTCATTATATGGCTGCAGACAATGGTTGAGAAAAATTCTCCAGCTTGTCCCTTCAACAGAAGTGGGGATAGCCAAACCCTGAAAAAATTAACATTTTGTTCAGTGTATGTCCAGCTTTACATTACAAGTATGCTAGAATAATGTGAGTGTTTTTAGCTGTTGTTGATGAGTATCTTTCCTACATGACCGCACTTGCCTCTGTTTCTGTTTGCTTTTAGCTGACAACACCCACATCCTGTTTAATGATAACTACTATGTTTGTAACCAGGACAGCTACTCTGAGAGATTAGTACTTTGTTTTGTGTTAGAACTCTACGGCTTCTGATTCACTGTGGAATTGTTTCATATTAGAAATATTTGTAGCAATGTTACAGGTAAACAAGTAAAACAGTTTGTAGCATTTATAAAGGTGGATGGAATAAAAAAAAAAAAAGGAATTGGTCCCTATGTTCAAAACAGATTTTTTATTTCATGTATTTTCAAAAAAAAAAGGGGCAAATGTGACACAACATCAGTCCTTTTAATAATACAAAAATCAGCATGAGAAATTATTGACTGAAAATCTATCTAAAGCCAAAATGTTTTTGTCACTGTGAATAAAGTAGCAATTAGTTCAATCCCACTTAGGTTTTTTGCCATCTGTGGCCCATTTGGAAGATTTCTCTTCACTTTCTATCCTATAAACACATCAAAAAAATTATAGGAAATTTCTCTAAAGTTAGAGAAATCCTCACCGTTTATCATTAAAACAAGTATCCCCATTGCAAGACTTTCCCTCTACTCCTGTTCTGGTCACAACTACCATTTTCTTTTTTTATTTCCCTCACTTTGAGTTTTAGGCCCCTTTCACACGGTCGGACCGTTCAGATCCGCCTGTCAGTTTTGACGGCGGATCTGAACGGGCGCTCCATGTTAGATTATGGAGCGTCGGATGTCAGCGGAGACATCTCCGCTGACATCCGACCCGGTCCGATCCGCCAAAAGCAGACGTATGGCTCTACGTCCAGATCCGTCGCTGGCGGATCGGATCGGGTGAGATCTGATGAAAACGGACACACTGTCCGTTTTCATCCGATCTCTCCATAGAGACCAGCGGCGCTCGCAAGCCCCTCCCCACTCAGTGAGCAGAGAGGGACTTGTCATCCGCTGGTTCAGCGGAGATCAACGGAGAGATCTCCCGCTGAGCCGGCGGACAGAGGCGGGCTCCGTGGAAGCAGAGTCCGCCTCGTGTGAAAGGGGCCTTAGTGACAAAGGTCAACATGGCCGTTTCATAGAAAATCTTCCAAGCAGGTTCACAGACAATGGTATATGGCGAAAGCCTCTTGATGACCTCCACATTCCCCTCGTGTTTACAGCCTTTAAAAAAATAAAATAAAATAAATAAATCTCTACTGCTTGCCACACCTGCCACAAAGTACTAATTGACCAGACCACATACAAAGAATATCTAGTCTCAATATGTGATATGTCAAGACTGGAAATGCTCCTGAAATGGCCCTATTCAAGTAAACTGAGAATTCCTTTAAAAAGCCTGTAAAGGAAGTTGGTTCTGCAATACAGAGGTAATTAAATGACTGAGGGAGTTAGTGCAATAAAGCTCAAGCCTAGTACACACTACTAGTTGTTTTCAGTTCAACCCAGCGGGTTGACTGACAGCTCAGGTCAGAGCCGCTGTACTAACAATCCCATTTTTTTTGCTAGAAAATTACGTAGAACCCCCAAACATTATACATTTTTTTTCTAACACCCTAGAGAATAAAATGGCGGTTGTTGCAATACTTTCTATCACACCGTATTTGCGCAGCGGTCTTACAAGCGCACTTTTTTTGGAAAAAGTACACTTTTTTGAATTAAAAAAATAAGACAACATTAAAGTTAGACCAATTTTTTTATTTATTGTGAAAGATAATGTTACGCCGATTAAATTGATAACCAACATGTCACGCTTCAAAATTGCGCCCGTTTGTGGAATGGCAACAAACTTTTACCCTTAAAAATCTCCATTAGCTACGTTTTAAAAAATTCTACAGGTTGCATTTTTTTAAGTTAGAAAGGAGGTCTAGAGCTAGAAATATTGCTCTCACTCTACCGATCGCGGTGATACCTAACATGTGTGGTTTGAACACCGTTTTCATATGCGGGCACTACTCATAAAGCATTCGCTTTACTTTTTACACTGTTTTAAAAAAAAAATTGTGTCACTTTTATTCCTATTACAAGGAATGTAAACAACCCTTGTAATAGAAAAAAAGCTCGACAGGACCTCTTAAATATGAGATCTGGGGTAAAAAAAGACCTCAGATCTCATATTTACACTTAAATGCAATTAAAAAAAATTGTCATTGGCTTAATTTTCATTGGGCAGAAGTGACGTTATGATGTCGCTTCCGCCCTGCATTGTTATGGAGACTGGTGGGGGCAATCTTCCCCTCACTCGTCTCCATGCCCAGAAAGGGTGAAGATCCCGCCCCTCTCCCGCTGCCGATAAAAGTGATCTATTATGGGAAACCGGACCTCTGGCCAAACAAGAGGATACCAGGGTTTTGGCAGCTATCTGGTGCCATAACAACGATACCCCCCTTCAAAATAAGGATGTATATCGGTGTGGGGCGCTCCGGAAGTGGTTAAAATAGCCAGACATGAGGGCGCATTTGCGCAGCTGAAGATGGCGGATGCTTGAAGCTTCAGATCTGCTCCCTACCAGCCAATTTCCTCCCGCCCGAGCATACAGTGATCTCGCCCGCTGTCCATTCCTACCCAACCAGACTCCTACCACCTCTGAGACCTTGCCCATGGCCGGAGACAAGTTTAAAAGTGCTCCGCAGCCGCCCGCAAAGGACAATAAGGAGAGCGCCCGCATGGGCACAGGTGCGCCAGTCTGCATCACAGCCCCAGCTCCTGGATGTGCCGGGACACAGCAGAGCAAATATGCCTCCCACAGGATGGAACTGGACAGAGTCCATAGGGCCCTGACAGCACCCCCGAGAAGTTTGATTGCCACAGGACATCACAGTGAAGCCCCACCACTATGGCGTTAAAGATTGTTTAATGGCCAGAGCTAGAGAGATAGCCGACCTGCAGTTGCGTGACCACAACATCCAGATTTTTTTGGACATTTCACCGGCTACTGTTCCAAAGCATTGAAACCCCTGCTACAGCCTCTTATTGCCAAGAATATAAAATATTACTGGGCCTTCCCCTTTCGCCTGAATTTTACATTCCGCAACAAAAAACACTCCTTTGCCACGTTCCACGAAGGTGAAGCCCTGCTGAAAAAAACGGGCCTCCTTTCCACAGCTCCGGAGGGATCTCCCCAAACCCCACAACCCAAGTCCCCTCTGCACAGGTTCGTTCTCGCAGAGCCAACTGTCCCCAGTGTGGGGCTCCACCAGAAGCAAGGCCAAGCTTAAAGGAAAACCTCCATGAAGTTGACAAGGGTCAAAGGGACTCGATAGTACACAGCAAAGTATTCCTTCCTCATTATTTTCCCTAATTGATCCTAGGGCAGGATCACAATTGGAACATCCATTATGATTCCTGACTTTCTGTTACATTGACTGAGAATAAAGATCTCTGGGAGCTCCATGTGGATATCTCACACTTTATTACGCTCTTAGGGGACTCTGGTTTCTCTTAGTTAAAGTTTACACTATCGTTATGTTTATAAGGGTGGGTTGGCGGCTAGTGGGGATAGTCATCTGCCCTGTTTATCTTTGCTTCCCTCCCCTGTGAGGGGTCCAAAGATCAAACCTGGTCCTGGGCTTGACCCAGGGGGACGATTGTAGTTGACAGAGGTTTTTTTTACCCCCTGACTTGTTGTTGTTATTGTTTTTGTGACAACATTTTCAACAGATAACCTGTTCTCTTTTATTCACAGGACAGCAATTATCTTGAAACTATATTGAGCCTTTCTTTTCTTCTTGTGATTTCCTTTCCCTACTCTTCTGCCTTGTACAAACGGTCGGAATTTCAGACGAAAAAAGTCAGATCGGATTATGTCGTCGGAAAATTAGATCGTGTGTGGGCTCTATTGGACTTTTTCCATCGTAATTCCCGACGGAAAAAGTTTTCCGACAGCAAAATCCGATCAGACTTTTTCCGATCGTGTGTCGAAAAGTGCCACGCATGCTCAGAAAAAATTTGGAGATGAAAGCTATTGGCTACTGGCCTCTACATAGTCCCATCGTACGTTTTATACTTTTTTTTTTTTTTTGTGGTCGGAATGTCCGACCGTGTGTACAAGGCATTACTCTCCACATCTTCTCTCACTTGGGTCACCTCGGCCCCCCGTCTTGATCAGAGGTAACCTCACTGTCCGAAGAGTTTGTTTGTCAGATTAGAAGCAGCTGGTAAGTGAACTCTCCCCCTTTTCCCTGTGAACCATGGCAGGCTCCACTACTAATTTGGCAGGGGTTGAATTCCCCAGTCAAATGGGGGATGGCCTTCCAACATCATAAAACCTTGCATGCAGATTTGCTCTTCCTCCAGGAAACGCACTTCCCACCGAACTATAACCCAAACTTTTTGCACTATTATCCCCACTTTTATTTGGCAAATGGACTGGGTAAGACTGAGGGGGGGGGGGGGGGGGGGGGGTAGCGATCTGCTTTTCCAAAAGGATTTCTTTCTCGCTAGAAAAAAAGATTTGTGACCCAGAAGGGAGCGTTATTTGATGCTAGTAGGGCACTTGGAGGGCTCCCTGGTCACCCTAATCTCATACTATGCCCCTAATGTAGGCCAATTAACCTTCTTCCGAGTTTTGCTGCATCCCCAGATTTTGGGGGTCTAGTGCTCTTTGGAGGAGACTCTAATGTAGCCCTAGATGCTATCTATGATAAATCTAGACGACCCTCATCCTCCGCTAGGCATTAGCCAAAAATTGGGTCAAAACATGCCAAAATGTTGTGCTATCAGAGTCTGATGTATGGCAAGAACTTAACCCATCCAGAAAAGTCTTTACATATTTTTTCTCATGTTTACCATACTTATTCTAGAATAGACCATTTTTTTCGAAACCCGGCAGCAGTTCCTCTTTTGGGCTAGTAAAATAGTAGATATGACCTGGCCTGACCATTCTTTGCTCTTGACTTCGTGTGATACCTTGACATATTCTAGAGGCCCTACCCCTTGGAGACTAAACAAAACACTATTAAGTAACCCCCTCAGTCGTCTTCGATATAGAACAACACTCTGAATGACTCAGTGGACACTTCTCCTATGACCAATGAGGCAGCTCTCAAAGCCAAGATCAGTGGTTATCTTATTCACATAGCATCTCACCTTAAAAAGAATGAATACTCACTTATAAACGAAAAGGAGAGGGAATTGTCTGACCTGCTAGCTCGACATAAACAGAATCCACACTCGGACCTTAGAGGCTGGAGCTGAATCTTTGCCTTACGACGGATAAGAGTCTCAGATGGAACCAGGCATCCTTCTACACATTGAGGGATAAACCGGGCACTATGCTGGCTCATAAGCTGACACCTAGATTTCGTCACAATGGGCTTCCTAAAATCAGGCTTGCCAATGGTACCTTGACTCAGAACCACAGATGATAATGGACCTCTTTCACTCCTACTATAAGTCTTTATACAGCAAATGGGGGGCCCCTTGCCTGAAACTTTGGACACATTTCTTAAAAACGTCACCCTTCCCTCTCTATCGGCCCCTCATCGCAAGCTTTTAGAGAGGGAAATTACTATGGAGGAAGTCTTAAGCCCCATACACACGCGCGGATTATCCGAGGACCAGGTCCGTCGGATCATGTCCGTCGTACTTTGTCCGATGTTGGTTTTGCGTACACACGGTCGGACAAAGTTGTCGGAAAATCCGATCATTCTGAACGTGGTGACGTTTGTTGCCTACGACGGGACTACGTAGAGGCTAGTAGCCAATAGCTTTGGTCTTCTAATGTGATCTGAGCATGCGTAGCACTTTGTCCGTCGGACTACCATACACACGATCGGATTTGGTGTGATCGGACCTTGTTGTCCAAAAATCTATCCAGCAGGAGATAGGACTTTGTCCGTCGGACAATCCGACGTACACTGTCCGATGGTGCATACACACGGTCGGATTTTTCGACAACATTGTCCGATCGGACAGAATCCATGCGAAAATCCGACCGTGTGTATGGGGCTTTAGCTGTCATCAAGCAAGCTAACGCTTCAAGGACTCCGGTGTTGTATCATTAGCCGTCCCCCATCACGAAGTGTCCGCTGTGTACTGCGCATGCGCAGTACACAGGACACCCTGATTCCGAAAATTGCAGAGGATCAACGGCGCCTGCGCCGTGAGTCCACTTTCAAGCCCCACCATCCAAGTGGACATAGAGTTAGAATATAAAAGAGCCGAGCGCAGCGAGGCCGTGCCTGAAGCGTGGCGAGCGAAGCGAGCCCGCGAGGGGCCCTCTAAGTTTGACTAACCCTATGTCCGCTTGGATGGTGGGGGGGCTCCACCTCGACTCACGGCGCAGGCGCCGTTCATCTTCCGACAATTTCCGAAAATCTTCATGCTCCGTACTGCGCATGTGCTGCGCATGCGCAGTACACTTCGGACACCTAGTGACAGCCGGACACTTCGTGATAGAACACCGGCTCCAGATGGCTTTCCTGCCTCTTACTAAAACAAATTTTAGGGCCATTCAGGAAGGGACAGCCCTCGATACAGACTCCAACAGGGCTCATATATACCTGATTCCTAAACCTGATGAGGATCATAGTGCGATCTCTGATCAACAACGATTTACAATTCCTAACTAAAATATACGCAAATCGGTTTAACACATTTCTGGCACAATATATACACATAGATCAGGTGGGATTTATCCCAGGGAGACAGACCATGGACCAGATCTGACAGGCTATAGATCTGGTCTCTTTATTCCGTTCTAACTGGGATGGGGTGGGCACTCAGCGGGGTATGTTGCTGTCATTGGACCTACACAAGGCCTTTGACTCCTTATCGTGGCCCTTCCTGTTCCACATACTGTGGAAATGGAACTCTGGCCCTAAATTTCTTACCGTTCTAGGTGAGCTGTACTCTAACCCCTCAGCTAATGTTATTGGGCAGGGTCGTAAATTCGATCTTTTACACATCTGGAGGGGGGCCAGGCAGGGATGCCTTATCTCAGAAGGCAGGATGCCTGTGGCCAATTATAGCTCAGGGGGTTTAGTACATGCCCCACAGTATAAAAGGCCGCCCCGGCGGCCTCATATATTGTGTTCCAGCGTGTCAGTGATATGTGGCTGTGATCCATTCTGCAGTGCTGCTGACTGCTGACATTATCTGTTCTGTGATTCTGGGGATTAGTGTGTGCGTGCTTTTAGTACAGCATTGCAGTATCACATTAAAACACCTTCCTTCCTTTCTTCATCCTGTTGTGTCATCTAAGGCAGCCATCTGCGGCTAATGAATTGCCGGTTCCCGTAACACAGAGAGCAGTCATTCATTGAAAGTCATTGATAAAAAAAAAGTCATTGATAAAAAACAAAACAAAAAAAAAAAAAAGCGTGGGGGTCCCCCCAAATTCAATTACCAGGCCCTTCAGGTCTGCTATGGATATTAAGGGGAACCTTAAGGGGTCTTTTGCAGGAAAAAAATAAAAAAAATGGCGTGGGGTCTCCCTCAAAATCCATACCAGACCCTTGAGGTCTGGGATGGATTTTAAGGGGAACCCCGGCCAAAAAAATAAATAAATGGCGTGGGGTCCCCCTCAAAATCCATACCAGACCCTTATCCGAGCACACAACCTGGCAGGCCGCAGGAAAAGAGGGGGGGATGAGAGCGACTCCCCGTCCTCCTGAACCATACCAGGCCACATGCCCTCAACATTGGGAGGGTGCTTTGGGGTCCCCCCCAAAGCACCTTGTCCCCATGTTGATGAGGACAAGGGCCTCTTCCCCACAACCCTGGCCATTGGTTGTGGGGGTCTGCGGGCGGGGGGCTTATCGGAAATCTGGAAGCCCCCTTTAACAAGGGGACCCCCAGATCCCAGCCCCCCCCTGTGTGAAATGGTAAGGGGGTACAAAAGTACCCCTACCATTTCACCAAAAAAGTGACAAAAATGGTAAAAATGACAGGAGACGGTCTTTGACAATTCCTTTATTAAAATCTTCTTTATTCTGGTCTTCCTTCTTCCTTTCTTCATCCTTCGGTTTCTTCATCTTCTCCTTCCGGCATCTTCTTCCATCTTCTTCTTCCATCCTCTTCTTCCTCCGATCCGCTTCTTCTTGCTCTGGTCTTCTCGTCCGGCATCTTCTTCCATGGCGTCGGTGTCTCTTCTGGGCCGCTCCGCGCAATGGGAGGCTCCCGGTGTGTGAGGCTTCGCTGCGTATGACAGGTCTCTTATAGCGGAGGGCGGGGCCACCTGGTAACCCCGCCCCCCTTTGACGCACTGGGAATTCCCTATGGCTTTCCCCATGACGTCAGAGGGGGCGGGGTCACCAGGTGGCACCGCCCTCCGTTATAAAAGACCTGTCAGACGCAGCGAAGCCTCACACAGCGTGAGCCTCCCATTGTGCGGCATATGCTGTGTGAGAAATAACCTGCTAATATAACAATTTTGTGAAAAAAGAAAATCTTGATTTTACAAAGAATTGTGGGAAAAAATTCAAAAAACTCACCATGCCTCTTACTAAATACCTTGGAATGTCTACTTTCCAAAAAGGGGTAATTTATTTATTTTTATTTATTACAGGATTTATATAGCGCCAACAGTTTACGCAGCGCTTTACAATAAAAAAAGGGAAACAATACAGTTATAATACAATACAAGAGGATTAAGAGGGCCCTGCTCAGAAGAGCTTACAATCTAATAGGGTGGGGGAGGTTATACAAAAGGTTGTAACTGTGGGGAATGAGCTGATGGAAGTGGTAAAAGATTAGTTGGAGACATAGGCTTCCCTAAAGAGATGAGTTTTGAGGGATCGCCTAAAGGTACTAGGTAGCTAGAGTAGGGGATAGCCGGACAGGTTGAGGCAGCGAGTTCCAGAGGATGGGAGAGGCTCTGGAGAAATCCTGGAGACGAGCGTGGGAGGAGGAAACGAGAGCTTGACAGGAGGAGATCTTGAGAAGAGCGGAGAGGACGGTTTGGGATATGTTTGGAGACAAGATTGGTGATGTAGCTCAGGGCAGAGTTGTGGATGGCTTTGTAAGTTGTGGTTAGTATTTTGAATTTAATTCGCTGGGTGATTGGGAGCCAGTGTAGGGATTGGAGGAGAGGGTTGGCAGACACTGAACAGTTGGTAAGGTGGATAAGTCTGGCAGCAGCATTCATGATAGACTGAAGAGGGTAGAGCCTATGGAGAGGCAGGCCAATGAGAAGGGATATTCCCTTGAGAAAGTCACGTGACCTGTGATGATACGCGTCGGGAGGAGGAGCCCAAGTGACAGTGCTAAGCACAGCACAGTGAGGAGGAAAGGGCTGAAAGCCCTCTATCTGAGCCTGACCATTAGCAGGATTTGAACGCGCAAACACCTACTGGGTACATGTGAGTTGTATAGCTGTAGGCAACCCCCTAAAAGATCTTCTTTGTTTGATGGTTGAATAGAGCGCTGCGCAATGTTTTTTTGTTTGTGTCTTTTTCTCTTTTATATCATACCGGAGCAAGATATCAGGAGGAACCAAAAGGAAAAAAGCAGCACATTCCCAGCATAAAGGGAAGTTATTTTTATTTTTTATTTTTTCTCAGTTCTAGCATTTCTAATTGTGTCCCAGATATCATTAGTGGATGTGAAGAGTTATTTCATTAATTATCTAACTAATTCAATGGACTATTATCACCTATGGGATTAATATAATATTTAATTGGCGGCCGTTTACCCATTAATTCATCAATTAATTGGCTAATCCATCAGGTTTAGCCTGTATTGGCTTTTGGAATTTATATATCACCATATGCATCACTGGCATAAACTGGATATTTCCTTTATTTGACACATTATAACACATACTTGTTTTTACTCACATTTTGAAGCACTTTATTTATTTAAAACACATTGTATCTACTTTTAACACATTGTGTATTTATTTATTTATTAAATTGGTTACAACCTCATTGTAACTTGAAGTTTATATATACTTTTGTGCACCTGGGATTGTCACGCAAGCACTTATATATTTTACTACACCACGACATTTGTCTTTTAACCTCACCTACTGATCTAAATAGACTAAGGTTGATATTGCTCACTATTTATACTCTAGTATTTATTTGCAATGAGAAGGGAGTTGCAATAGTCAAGGCGAGAGATAACAAGGGAGTGAATGAGGAGCTTGGTGGTGTCATTTGTTAAAAAGGGGCGAATTTTAGAAATGTTACGGAGTCTACAAACTTTTGACAGCTATTGAACTTGAGGCTGAAATGACAAGTCCGAGTCTAGGATTACACCGAGTACCCTGGCGTGAGGGGAGGGACTGATGGTTGCATTGTTGATTTTGATGGAAAAGTCATGGAGGGGGGCACGGGCGGGGGGCTGCTCTGCGCAATGGGAGGCTCCCGCTGTGTGAGGCTTTGCTGCGTCTGACAGGTCTTTTATAAAGGAGGGCGGGGCCACCTGGTGACCCCGCCCCCTCTGACGCACCTGTCAGACGCAGCAAAGCCTCACACAGCGGGAGCCTCCCATTGCGCGGAGCGGCCCAAGAAGAGACACCGACGCCATGGAAGAAGATGCCGGACGAGAAGACCAGACCAAGAAGAAGCGTATCAGAGGAAGAAGAAGATGGAAGAAGATGCCGGAAGGAGAAGATGAAGAAACCGAAGGATGAAGAAAGGAAGAAGGAAGACCAGAAGAAAGCAGATTTTAATAAAGGAATTGTCAAAGACCGTCTCCTGTCATTTTTACCATTTTTGTCACTTTTTTGGTGAAATGGTAGGGGTACTTTTGTACCCCCTTACCATTTCACACAGGGGGGGCCTGGATATGGGGGTCCCCTTGTTAAAGGGGGCTTACAGATTCTGATAAGCCCCCCGCCTGCAGACCCCCACAACCAATGGCCAGGGTTGTGGGGACGAGGCCCTTGTCCTCATCAACATGGGGACAAGGTGCTTTGGGGGGGACCCCAAAGCACCCTCCCAATGTTGAGGGCATGTGGCCTGGTACGGTTCAGGAGGGAGGGGGGGCCGCTCTCGCCCCCCCTCTTTTCCTGCGGCCTGCCAGGTTGCGTGCTTGGATAAGGGTCTGGTATGGATTTTGAGGTGGACCCCACGCCATTATTTTTTGGCCGGGGTTCCCCTTAAAATCTATCCCAGACCTCAAGGGTCTGGTATGGATTTTGAGGGGGACCCCCCGCGCTTTTTTTTTTCAATGACTTTCAATGAATGACTGTTCTCTGTGTTACGGGAGCCGACAATTCATTAGCCGCGAGTGATTTTAAATAGCTTTTTTTCCTGCAAAAAAGACACTTTGTGCAGGGACAGTTCTAAGCACGGGAAACATGCGCCCCTTCACAGGCATACTATAGACACCCCCCCAGGTATGAAATTTAAAGGAATATTACACTTTTATTGTTTCACTTTAGGCATTATTAAAATCACTGCTCCTGAAAAAAACGGGCGTTTTTAAAAAAAAAAAAATTGATTGACCCGGGTCCCCAAACACTTTTTATGACAATAACATGCATAATAGCCTTAAAATTAGCACTTTTGATTTCGAACGTTCGCGTCCATTGTAATTAATAGGGTTCTTAAGTTCGCACGGACTTTAGGTCCGTTCGCGGGTTCTGGTGCGAACCGAACCCGGGGGTGTTCGGCTCATCCCTAATCCTAATATTCACAGCATTTTAAGTGCTGGCATAACACATAAATACGCTCTATTTGCTGATGACCTGTTGTTATTTATTACGGATCCTATTACGATCTTGCCCAATTTATTCGCCACCCTGTCCAATTTTTGGAACCATATCAGGTTTAAAGGTCAATCGGGCTAAGTCTGAAGCGTTAAACGTGAACCTTTCGGACTTATGCCGCGTACACACAATCGAACATTCCGACAACAAAATCCTGGATTTATTTTCGAAGGATGTTGGTCCAAACTTGTCTTACATACACACGGTCACACAAATGTTGTCAGAAATTCCGAACGCAGTAACGTAGGACACGTACGACGAGCCGAGAAAAATTAAGTTCAATAGCCAGTGCAGCTCTTCTGCTTAAAATCCGAGCATGCGTGGAATTTTATGCGTCTGAATTGTGTACACACGATCGGAATTTCCAACAACGGATTTTGTTGTTGGAAAATTTGAGAACCAGCTTGTCACAGGTACTCACCCGGGCCGAGATGCTGAGAGCTGCTCCCCTTGCGACTAGGTGCACGATGCCCCTGGAATGGGTACAGGAGGCACCGGGCACAAAGATGCACGGGTTGCCAGCAGGTGGGTTGCGGGTGGTGTGCAGTAAGGCTGTTGACCATGTGTAGATGAAGCTGCACTGGAAGTAGACACCTGGCAGGACCAACACAAGGCGGAGGCTGTAGAGGAACCAGGTCACACACTGGGAGATAGTCCTGGGGTGCATAAGTGGGTGAACCAAGTAGTAGGAAGTCCAGGAAGCCAGGCCGAGGGTCAAACACAGGTAAGCAAGCAGAAGGATATCCAAGGGGCAAGCCAGGGGGTCAAACACTGGAGAGTAGCAGAGGAATGTCCAGGAGGCAAGCCGAGGGTCAAGCACGGGTAACCAGGTAGAAGGATATCCAAGAGGCAAGCCAGGGGATCAAACACTGGTAAGTAGCAGAGGAAAGTCCAGGAGGCAAGCCGAGGGTCAAGCTCAGGTAACCAGGCAGAGGGATATCGAAGAAGCAAGCCAAGGGGGTCAAACACTGGTAAGTAGCAGGAAAATGTCCAGGAGGCAGGCCGAGGGTCAACACAGGTAATCAGGCAGAAGGATATTCAAGAGGCAAGCCAAGGGGTCAAACACTGATAAGTAGCAGAAGAATGTCCAGGAGGCAGGCCGAGGGTCAAACACAGGTAATCAGGCAGGATATCCAAGAGGCAAGCCAAGGGGTCAAACACTGGTAAGTAGCAGAAGAATGTCCAGGAGGCAGGCTGAGGGTCAAACACAGGTAATCAGGCAGAAGGATATCCAAGAGGCAAGCCAAGGGGTCAAACACTGGAGAGTAGCAGCGGTGGTCAGAAGAGGTCCGGGTCAAGCACAGGTAATCAGGCAGGTACAAGGAACAGGATACAGGATACAAGGAGCCAGGTACTCAGGAAGTAGAGACAACAAACCAGCAATTTCTGAAGGGAAGGAGAAGGCCTTTTTATAGGCCAGGTAAGTGGTTAGGTGGGGTATCTGGGCTTGTGCGCATGCGCACACGCTTTCTGACAGAGCCGCGCACAGACGTGCGCTGCGCTGGATGAGCCAGGACACATACCGGAGCGCCGTGAGCCTGCGCATGCGCACCCGCTGTCCCGCGTACCTGTGTGCGCTGCTGAACCGCTCTGCCGCGCATGCGTACCCTAGGGAACCGGCGCTGAAGCGCGATATTTCTCTGACAGTGCCCCCCTCCTAAGGGCAGCCTCCGGATGCCCAGTCCGGGGTGCCTTTCATGGAATTCTCAAACTAACCGAGGCGCATGGATGTTCTTGGAGGGTTCCCAGGAGCTGTCTTCGGGGGGGTACCCCTTCCACTTGACCAGATACTGGGCCTGTCTTCCCCTCTTACGGAAATCCAGAATCTTCTCAACCTCATACTCTTCTTCACCTTGGATAGTGACTGGTGGGGGAAGTGCCATCTGCCTGCCAGGAAAAGAGTTTGGGGTTACTGGTTTTAAAAGAGAAGCGTGGAACACTGGGTGGATCTTATATGAGCCGGGTAGAATTAACTCAAAAGCAACCGGGTTGATCACTCTTTTGACCTCGAAGGGGCCAATGAACCTGGGACCAAGTTTCCGGGAGGGACACGGTAATTTTAAATTGACTGTGGATAGCCATACTTTCTCCCCAACCTTGAAAGCCGGACACTCCTTCCTGCCCCGGTTGTATTGCACCTCGTACCCTTTTTGAGCCTCTTTCATGGCTTGCTGGATCTGGAGGAAGTTGTTCTGAATGGTCTTGACAAGCTCCTGAGCTGCCGGGGTGGAGATGTCCGGAATGGAATCTGGAAGAAAAGAAGGGTGGTACCCATAATTTGGCCAGAAGGGCGTTTGGTTAATAGCAGAATGTAAGGAATTGTTATATGCAAATTCTGCGTAAGGCAGGAGGGAAGACCAGTCGTCTTGGGAATAGGAGCAAAAACATCTGCGGTACTGTTCAAGGGTCTGATTAGTCCGTTCCGTTTGACCATTGGTTTGCGGGTGGTATGCGGAGGACATAGAGGACTTGATTTCAAGGGCCCTACAGAGGTCCCTCCAGAACCTGGACGTGAATTAAACCCCCCTGTCAGAAGTGATGTTAGATGGAACACCGTGAAGCCTTACAACTTCTCTGATGAAGGTGTCAGTGGTAGCGGAGGCTGAAGGAGTACCCTTCATGGGTAGGAAGTGGGCCATCTTTGAAAGACGGTCCACTACCACTAGAATGGTGGTAAAATTATCCGAGGGAGGTAGGTCCATAATGAAATCCATGGAGATTTCTCTCCATGGACGTTCGGGGACAGATAAAGGCCTCAACAGGCCCCAGGACTTGGTGTTGGACCCCTTGTTCCTTTGGCATATACTACAGGATTGCACATAGTTTTGGCAGTCTTTTCTCCAACCCGGCCACTAGTAGGAACGGCTAACGAGGTTGGCAGTCTTTTGGGTTCCGAAATGACCTGACATCTTGTGGTCGTGGAGAGTCTGCAGAACTTGAAGCCTAACTGGTGGGGGAACGAATATTCGGCCATGGGCCCATAGTAAGTCCTGTTTCCTCTCCAAAAAGGGCATAGAAGGGACAGACGTCTGGTTGGAGGCTTGTTTAAGGGCTGCTGTCAGGTTGGATGGCATGGAAAAAATTGTGTGAGGGTAGGATGTTTGTGAGTTCTTCCGGGGCCTCTGTGTTTACAAACATGCGGGAGAGAGCATCCGCCTTGCCATTCTTGGAGCCGGGTCGGTACGTTATGTGAAAGTTAAATCGGGAAAAGAAGAGGGCCCAACGGGCCTGCCGGGGTCTTAATCGTTTTGCAGCTCTAAGGTATTCTAGGTTGCGGTGGTCTGTGAAGATAAGGATGGGCTGAGAAGCTCCTTCCAACAAGTATCTCCACTCTTCAAGTGCGAATTTGATCGCAAGGAGTTCCCGGTCGCCTACGTCATAGTTTCTTTCGGGGGGACTTAGTTTCCGGGAGGCAAAAGCGACCGGGTGGAGTAAGGCCTTTGGGCCACTCCTTTGTGAAAGAATTGCTCCGGTGGCTGTATCAGAAGCATCCACTTCCAAGACATAGGGAAGTTCTGGATCGGGGTGCTTGAGGATGGGAGCGGAGGAAAACAGTTCCTTAAGTTTCTCAAATGCGGCCTGTGCCTGGGAAGACCATTGAAATTTGTTTGCTGACGGGTGAGCTGGGTGATTGGAGAAACAATTGTGGAAAAGCCTTGGATAAACCGACGGTAGAAGTTAGCAAATCCAATAAAACACTGTACTGACCTCTTGTCTGTGGGGGCTGGCCATTCTTAGATGGCCTTCACCTTTTGTGGGTCCATGAGGATTCCTCCGGTAGTGATAATGAATCCCAGGAACTGGATTGTGTCTGTTTCAAATTCACACTTCTCCCCCTTGACATAGAGTCCGTGTCTTCGCAGGATGAGGAGGACTTTCCGAACATGCTGGCGGTGGTTTTCCAGTGAGTCTGAGAAGATTAAAATATCATCAAGATACACAATTAGAAAATTATCCAGATACTCACGGAAGATGTTGTTGACCAGGTGTTGGAAAGTAGCCGGGGCATTGCAGAGCCTGAAGGGCATAACAAGATATTCAAAATGGCCGAATCTCGACCGGAATGCCGTCTTCCACTCATCCCCCTTGCGGATCCGTACCAGGTTGTATGCCCCTCGTAGGTCAAGTTTGGTGAAAATCTTAGCTGTCTGAGGCATTGGAAAAGTTCGGGGATGAGAGGAAGTGTGTACCTGTTCTTGATGATAATCTTGTTTAACTCTCTATAGTCTACGCATGGCCAGAGTGAACCGTCCTTCTTCTCCACAAAGAAAATCCCGGCGCCCGCCGGGGAGGAAGAAGGCTGGATGAACCCCTTGGCAAGATTTTCATCTATATAGACGCGTAGAGCCTCTAGTTCAGTCTCTGATAATGGAAAGATTCTCCCAAAAGGAATTTCTGCCCCAGGTAAGAGATCAATCGGGCAGTCATAGGACCGATGAGGAGGT
Source organism: Lithobates sylvaticus (assembly GCA_028564925.1). Classification (NCBI taxonomy): domain Eukaryota; kingdom Metazoa; phylum Chordata; class Amphibia; order Anura; family Ranidae; genus Lithobates; species Lithobates sylvaticus. The sequence continues at coordinate 99,103,102 of CM053034.1, read as the reverse complement.
AGGGCATCAGCCTTTTTTTCATCAAAAATATCTTGAAAGTCCTGGTAAGCTGCTGGGACATGTTGGATACTGCTAGGACTTGGTTGCATGGTAAGGCAGGTGGTAGGCTTTGAGATATGTAGTAGAAAGCAGTGTTGTAGGCAGTAAGGAGATGAGAAAACGACTTCCCTACGACTCCAGTCAATCTGAGGATTGTGAGCCTGCAACCAGGGGAACCCCAGGATAATGGGAAACATTGGGGAATGGATAATGTCGAATCGTAAAATTTCACGGTGGCCTGAATCTGTGTAAGTCAAGATGGGACCCGTTTCATGGGTCACAGGTCCTGAGCAGGGTGAGGAGCCGTCAGCCAATTGAACCTGAAGGTGCTGTTCCTTGGTGCCCAGGGGGAGATTTAAGTTACGTGCCAAGGTCAAGTCCATAAAGCAGCTGCAGGCCCCTGAGTCAAGGATGGCTCCCAGCTGGAACACTTCTTCCGCCACCTGCAGGAAAAGTGGGACAACAAGATGAGACCGGTGAATGTGAATCCCTTGGTATGGGAGCTCAATAAAGTCCGAGAAGGGCACTTACTAGGACTCACTGGGCACTTGAGTAGGTAATGTCCTGAACCGCCACAGTAGAGACACAGGTTGGCTTGCCGGCGGCAAAGTCTTTCCTCAGAGGACAAGGGGGGCCGAACCAGGCCCAACTGCATGGGTTCCCCGCGAGGAGGAGAACGGGGGTTAGGAGCAGGTGCAGGTGTAGGAGGAACCCGGGCATCATCCAGGTAGGCCTAAAGCTTTGGAACCTTTCGGCCCGTCGTTCCCGTAGACGACGGTCCAGCTTGGTGACCAACTGAATAAGGTCTGCCAAGGAGGTTGGAATCTCCACCCGAGCCAGTTCGTCTTTTAAGGTTTCAGAAAGCCCCAGGCGGAATTGGTATTTTAAAGCAGACTCATTCCACTCCATATCTGCGGACCATTTCCAAAATTCAACTATGTAGTCCTCCACGGGCCTCTTTCCTTGTGCCAAGGTATGCAGGGTAGATTCTGCGGTGCCTGTGCGTTGGGAGTCATCATATAGCAAGGACATGGCTAAAAAGAAAGTTTCTACAGAGTCCAGATGAGGGCTTTTCTGCTCCATCAGGTGGTGCGCCCAGGATTGAGGCTCATCAGAGAGCAGGGAGATGATGAACCCCACCTTTACGGATTCAAGCTGAAAAGTCCTAGGCTGTAGAGCCAAATGTAGAAGGCATGCGTTTTTAAAGGCCCGAAACTTCTTCCGGTTGCCAGAGAAACGTTCAGGAGTAGGGACCCTGGGGTCCGGGTTTGTCATGACGAATGCAGGGGGGGCACCTCCAGATGCTTGAGGTGAGGTGGAGGTGCTGGCTGCAGGAGGAGACAGGTCTGCTTGGCTAGGAGAGAAGGCAAGATGCTGAAGACGCCCTTCGATTTGGAAGTAGCCATCCTGGAGACGTTGTACAGCCTGAGTGAGGGCTGTCACCTGCTGGCATAGGGCCTCAAGGGGTGAACCAGCTCTGTCGGCTTCGGACATTGGCTGGTTTGTACTGTCACAGGTACTCACCCGGGCCGAGATGCTGAGAGCTGCTCCCCTTGCGACTAGGTGCATGATGCCCCTGGAATGGGTACAGGAGGCACCGGGCACAAAGATGCACGGGTTGCCAGCAGGTGGGTTGCAGGTGGTGTGCAGTAAGGCTGTTGACCGTGTGTAGATGAAGCTGCACTGGAAGTAGACACCTGGCAGGACCAACACAAGGCGGAGGCTGTAGAGGAACCAGGTCACACACTGGGAGATAGTCCTGGGGTGCATAAATGGGTGAACCAAGTAGTAGGAAGTCCAGGAAGCCAGGCCGAGGGTCAAACACAGGTAAGCAAGCAGAAGGATATCCAAGGGGCAAGCCAGGGGGTCAAACACTGGAGAGTAGCAGAGGAATGTCCAGGAGGCAAGCCGAGGGTCAAGCACGGGTAACCAGGCAGAAGGATATCCAAGAGGCAAGCCAGGGGATCAAACACTGGTAAGTAGCAGAGGAATGTCCAGGAGGCAAGCCGAGGGTCAAGCTCAGGTAACCAGGCAGAAGGGTATCCAACAAGCAAGCCCAGGGGGTCAAACACTGGTAAGTAGCAGGAGAATGTCCAGGAGGCAGGCCGAGGGTCAACACAGGTAATCAGGCAGAAGGATATCCAAGAGGCAAGCCAAGGGGTCAAACACTGGTAAGTAGCAGAAGAATGTCCAGGAGGCAGGCCGAGGGTCAAACACAGGTAATCAGGCAGAAGGATATCCAAGAGGCAAGCCAAGGGGTCAAACACTGGAGAGTAGCAGCGGTGGTCAGAAGAGGTCCGGGTCTAGCACAGGTAATCAGGCAGGTACAAGGAACAGGATACAGGATACAGGATACAAGGAGCCAGGTACTCAGGAAGTAGAGACAACAAACCAGCAATTTCTGAAGGGAAGGAGAAGGCCTTTTATAGGCCAGGTAAGTGGTCAGGTGGGGTATCTGGGCGTGTGCGCATAGATGAGCCAGGACACATACCCGAGCGCCGTGAGCCCGCGCATGTGCACCCGCTATCCCGCGTACCTGTGTGCGCTGCTGAACCGCTCTGCCGCGCATGCGTACCCTAGGGAACCGGCGCTGAAGCGCGATATTTCTCTGACACAAAAAATGTCCGATGGAGCCTTGTGATTGTTGTCGGAAATTCTGATTGCGTGTACGGGGCATTAGACCTAGGCACTCAGTCGCTCCCATATCTTGGTATCTATCAAACTGACCTCTGACATTGCAAACCTGTATCGGGCTAACTATACTCCCCTCCTTGATTCCATTGAACGTGACCTAAAGAACTGGCAAGCCCAGGCTCTTTCTTGGATGGGTAGAATAGCGGCCGTCAAGATGGCGGTTCTTCCTCGAATACTCTATTATTTTTGGTATCTTACATAATTACATAGTAGGTGAGGTTGAAAAAAGACACAAGTCTATCAAATCCAACCTCTGTGTGTGATTATATGTCAGTAGGGATGGGCCCGGTGTTCGATTCGAACCCACGTTCGAATCGAGCACTGGGCGTTCGCCCGCTCGGCGAGCCCAGAACTATTTGGGCTGTTCGCATTACATTCGTGTGATGCGAGCGGCCTGCAATGCATTGCGGCCGGCGCAGTGCATTGCTGGCTGATGATTGGCCAAGCATGCACTGTGACCCCGCATGCTTGGCCAATCACAGCGCCGGCAGCGAGGAGAGCAATAATTGGCTACAGGCAGGACGCCTGTAGCCAATTAAAGCTCAGGGGCTTTAGTACACGCCCCACTGTATAAAAGGCCACCGCGCCATCGGCCCAGTGCACATGTGTTCCGGCTTTGATAGAGTGAATAGGCAGACTGCTGATTGATTCATTCATTGCTAAACCATTGCTGATTCATTGAATACTGATCATTTCTGCTGATTGCACTGCTGAGTGTGACATTATCTGCTGCTGGGGATTAGTCTGGTGTGTGCGTGCTGTTAGTACAGCATTGCATTAGCACCCATTGCAGTGCTGTTAGTACAGCATTGCACCCTAACTTTCTGTCCCAACCTTCTGTCCCATCCCAGGCAGGCAGGCAGGCAGGGATTTATAGGAGCTATATTGTGTTTGTGTCAGCACAGATAGGAGCTAGTGTGTGTGTGTTAGCACACATAGGAGCTATAGTGTGTTGTCAGCACACATAGGAGCTATAGTGTGTTTGTTGTCAGCACACATAGGAGCTATAGTGTGTTTGTTGTCAGCACACATAGGAGCTATAGTGTGTTGTTAGCACACATAGGAGCTATAGTGTGTTTGTGTCAGCACACATAGGAGCTATAGTGTGTTTGTGTCAGCACACATAGGAGCTATAGTGTGTTTGTGTCAGCACACATAGGAGCTAGTGTGTGTGTGTGTGTGTCAACACACATAGGAGCTAGTGTGTGTGTCAGCACACATAGGAGCTAGTGTGTGTGTGTCAGCACACATAGGAGCTAGTGTGTGTGTGTCAGCACACATAGGAGCTAGTGTGTGTGTGTCAGCACACATAGGAGCTAGTGTGTGTGTGTCAGCACACATAGGAGCTAGTGTGTGTGTGTGTGTCAGCCCAGTTCTTGTCATCTAAGGCAGCCTCTATCTGCCATAGGGCCCTGTTGCTGTCATCTAAGGCATCCATCTGCAGGAGTTAGTGTGTGTGCTGTGTGACTGTTGTCAGCACACATAGGAGCTATAGTGTGTTTGTGTCAGCACACATAGGAGCTAGTGTGTGTCAGCACACATAGGAGCTAGTGTGTGTGTGTGTCAGCACACATAGGAGCTATAGTGTGTTGTCAGCACACATAGGAGCTATAGTGTGTCTGTGTCAGCACACATAGGAGCTAGTGTGTGTGTGTCAGCACACATAGGAGCTATAGTGTGTTGTCAGCACACATAGGAGCTATAGTGTGTTGTCAGCACACATAGGAGCTATAGTGTGTTGTCAGCACACATAGGAGCTATAGTGTGTTGTCAGCACACATAGGAGCTATAGTGTGTTTGTGTCAGCACACATAGGAGCTAGTGTGTGTGTGTGTGTGTCAGCACACATAGGAGCTAGTGTGTGTGTGTCAGCACACATAGGAGCTATAGTGTGTTGTCAGCACACATAGGAGCTATAGTGTGTTGTCAGCACACATAGGAGCTATAGTGTGTTGTTAGCACACATAGGAGCTATAGTGTGTTTGTGTCAGCACACATAGGAGCTATAGTGTGTTTGTGTCAGCTCACATAGGAGCTAGTGTGTGTGTGTGTGTCAGCACATATAGGAGCTAGTGTGTGGGTGTGTGTGTCAACACACATAGGAGCTAGTGTGTGTGTCAGCACACATAGGAGCTAGTGTGTGTGTGTCAGCACACATAGGAGCTAGTGTGTGTGTGTCAGCACACATAGGAGCTAGTGTGTGTGTGTGTGTCAGCCCAGTTCTTGTCATCTAAGGCAGCCTCTATCTGCCATAGGGCCCTGTTGCTGTCATCTAAGGCATCCATCTGCAGGAGTTAGTGTGTGTGCTGTGTGACTCCAGCACAATATACACTACCCACTACAATGCCTGGAAGACCGCCAAGGAGAGGCAGACAGTCCCGAGGCAAAAACACAGGGCAAGCAGGCTCTGTTTCTAGAGACAACAGTGCTGGGCGTGGACGTGGTCATGCATCGTCATCAGCACGTGGCCATGGGACACGCTTGTCCTTGTTTTCGGCAGCTGGACATGTTGAGCCGCATCATGCCGAAGGCTTGGTAGAATGGTTGACCAAGCCCTCCTCATCCTCCTCATCCTCTCTCACCCAGGCTCAGGGTACTGGCAGAGCAGCTGCCAACGCGTACTCAATGGCATCATCAGGCACCCCTTCCCTAGACCCACCATGTCCTCCTGAGGAGTCCCCCGAACTGTTTGAGCACAGTGTTGGGTACATGCTCCAGGAGGATGCCCAACGATTTGAAGGCTCGGATGATGATACCCAGCTTGAGGAAGGCAGTAGTGTGCGTGCAGAGAGAGGGGATGCTGAAGGACAGCAATCTGGCAGTCATGTTCCACCAGCTGCAGCTTACTGCCAGGTTTGCTCTAGTGGTGAAGAGGGAGGAGATGATGAGGTCACTGACTCCACGTGGGTGCCTGAAGGGAGAGAGGAGGAGGAGGCGGCGGCACATGTCCAACGAGGCAGGATGCCCTCCGGAGGCCTGCTAGAGGCCAGCACACCAACTGAATCACACCGCAGAGCTCCGCCTGTGCAGGGCGCTGCCTCTGCACGTTATCACAAAAGTTCTTTGGTGTGGGCCTTTTTTGAGACGAGTACATCAGATCGCACCACTGCTATTTGCAATATTTGTCTCAAGCGTATCTCGCGTGGCCAAAACATCAGCCGCTTGGGCACCACAAGCATGACCAGACATATGTCGACCTGCCATGCAGCTCGTTGGCAAGAGCACATTAAAGACCCACACCAAAGAACAAAGCGGACCTCTCCTTGCTCCTCATCAGCTGGGATCTCCAACCCCACTATATCTTCAGTCCTCTCTGAAAGCTGCTCTGAGAGGACTGAAGGTGTAGAATTAGGTGTGTCACAACCAAGTACTTGCAGTACACCGACGTCCGATTGTAGCAGGCAAATTTCCCTGCCCCAGCTGCGGGACCGTCGAAAGAAGTTTACTCCCAGCCATCCACATGCCCAGCGGTTGAATGCTAGCTTGGCTAAATTGCTAGCACTTCAACTGCTGCCTTTTCAGTTGGTAGACTCGGCCCCCTTCCGTGAGTTTGTTCAATGTGCGGTTCCTCAGTGGCAGGTTCCCAAACGCCACTTTTTCTCACGGAAGGCGATTCCGGCTCTCTACCGGCATGTGGAAGGCAATGTCCATGCCTCGCCTGGATTACCGCTGACTCATGGTCCAGCAGGCATGGACAGGGACGTTATCTGTCTTTCACGGCCCATTGGGTCACTCTATTGGCAGCTGGGAGGGATGCAGGACAAGGTGCAGTAGTGTTGGAGGTTGTTCCGCCACCACGCCTCCAAAATGCTACTACTGGTTGTGACACACCTCTCTCCTCCACCCCCTCCTCTTCCTCTTCCTCCATGGCCTCTTCGAGTGCTCTGTCCTCGGAACCAGCAGTGCTCCGTAGGCGTACAAGGGGCTACGCGAGTACGCAGGCAAAAAGATGCCATGCCGTGCTTGCGCTGGTGTGTTTGGGGGACAGGAGGCACACTGGGGCAGAGGTTCTGGCAGCTCTGCAGGGGCAGGCTGAGAGGTGGTTGATGCCACGCCAGCTTAAGCCAGGAATGGTGGTTTCTGACAATGGCACCAACCTCCTCTCCGCCCTGCGACAGGGGCAGCTGACCCATGTGCCCTGTATGGCTCACGTCCTCAACCTTGTGGTGCAGCGGTTCTTGGGCAGGTACCCAGGCTTACAGGATGTCCTGAGGAAGGCCAGGAAAGTCTGTGTGCATTTCCGCCGATCGTATAATGCCAGTGCTCGGCTGGCTGAGCCGCAAAAGGAGTTGAACCTGCCCAAGAACCGCCTAATATGTGACATGCCCACCAGGTGGAACTCAACGTTGGCCATGCTGCAGCGACTGCACACGCAGCAGAGGGCCATCAATGAGTACCTTTGCGACTACAGCATCAGGACAGGGTCAGGGGAGCTTGGATTTTTTTCCCCACGCCAGTGGAGCATGATCAGGGATGCATGCACTGTCCTGTCACCATTTGAGGAGGCCACGAGGATGGTGAGCAGTGACAGTGCATGCATCAGTGACACTGTACCTCTTGTCCACCTGTTGGAGCATACGCTGCGTGGGATAATGGACAGGACACTTGAGGCAGAACAGAGGCAGGAAGAGGAGGACTTCCTTGCCTCTCAAGGCCCCCTTTATCCAGACAGTGTTCCTTCTGTCCCACCCATCACACAGGAAGAGGATGAGGAGGAGGAGGACGAGGACGATTGTGTGAGCATGGAGGTGGAGCCTGGCACTCAGCATCAGCAGCAGCAGCAGCAGTCTTTTAGGGATGATGTACAGTCCCAACAAACCAGTGGACTTGTACGTGGCTGGGAGGAGGTGGCTGGCGATCATGTCGTCCTCAGTGACCCAGAAGACTCCGGACCGAATGCCTCAGCTAACCTACGTTGCATGGGCTCCCTGATCCTGCAAAGCCTACGGAAGGATCCTTGTATTCTTCGGATCAAGGAGAGGGACCATTACTGGCTGGCCACTCTCCTTGATCCACGGTACAAGGGTAAGGTTGCGGACCTTATCTTGCCGTCGCAGAGGGAGCAGAGGATGAGACATCTCAGGGAGGCCTTGCAGAAAGGTCTGTGCAACGCGTTCCCAGAAACTGGGAGGTTACAAACTCCTGGTCCTGGACGACGAGTTGCTGAGGCTTCGGTCAGTAGCAGAAGGAGCGGTGGGGAAGGTGGACGTCTGACCGATGCGTTCAGACAATTTTTTAGTTCGCAGCCCCAAGGTATGATCGGTTCCAGCAACCATCGCCAGCGTCTGATATACATGGTGCAGGAATACCTAGGGGCAAGGTCAGACTTGGACACCTTTCCCACCGAAAATCCTCTGACTTACTGGGTCTTGAGGATAGATCACTGGCCAGAGCTTGCACAGTATGCAATTGAGCTCCTGGCCTGTCCTGCATCCAGCGTTATTTCCGAACGCACATTCAGTGCTGCTGGAGGATTTGTCACCGATCACAGGGTGCGCCTGTCCACCGATTCGGTTGATCGACTGACCTTCATAAAGATGAATCAGTCTTGGATCACCACCAGCTACCAGGCACCTGAAGCGGATATAACTGAATGATTTATAATGTCACATCCCTTCAAGACTGCCTATGCTGATGCTGAGTGACTGTCCTGTTATGTTCACTGACTATCCTCTTTCTCCTCCTCAATGATCCATTCCTTGATAGCTTGGAAGAACATTTTTGTTTCTGGGTGCCACCACACCAGTGCCTAAGGCACAATTTTTCAGCCCCTGTATAACTGGAGTGTGTAATTACAATTTAAAAAAAAAATGCTTTGCAACAGGTCTGACTGCTGTGCTCCAAGTACAGTATCTGTGAGGGGTTGCAGTGTTGTGGCACCAGCACCGTTGCCTAAGGCACAATTTTTCAGCCCTTGTTTAACAGGGGCGTGTAATTACAATTTTTTAAGCAATGCTTCGCAACAGGTCTGACTGCTGTGCTCCAATTACAGTATCTGTGAGGGGTTGCAGTGTTGTGGCACCAGCACCAGTGCCTAAGGCACATTTTTTCAGCCCCTGTTTAACAGGGGCGTGTAATTACAATTTTTTAAGCAATGCTTCGCAACAGGTCTGACTGCTGTGCTCCAAGTACAGTATCTGTGAGGGGTTGCAGTGTTGTGGCACCAGCACCAGTGCCTAAGGCACAATTTTTCAGCCCCTGTTTAACAGGGGCGTGTAATTACAAATCTTGATCTAATAGTTCACAGCAGGGCCCATTCCTGCGCCCACCAAGAGTAACTGTGAGGGCTTACAGTCTTGTGGCAACACTGTCCACCACCACCACCAAAGGCCCAATTTTTCTGCCCTGTTCAACAGGTGCATGCAATTACAAATCTTGATCTAATAATTCACAGCAGGGCCAATTCCTGTGCCCACCAAGAGTAACTGTGAGGGCTTACAGTGTTGTGGCTACACCAACATCTAATGGGGCAAATTTCTGCAGAGTATATACGGCAGGCCCCTACTTTCAAACATCAAACTTACAAACAACTCCTACTTGCAAACGGAAGGAGAAAACAGGAAGTGAGAGGAAATCTACCCCTAGGAAGGGAAATTCTATCCTGTTAGATTTAATTTGGGAAAAAGGTATCTCCTCTCTACTGATGCTTTATCACCAATCCTTGTTTCAATTAAAACCCCACTTTTCCAAAAACATTTGTCATTGGGACGGAAAGTGAGGTGAAATGTTCTGAACAGATGTGCAAAGACAGCAAATGTTACAGGGGTGATAACCCCTCCCTATGTTCTCCAAAAAGCTTAAAAATGCAATTTTTCTCAAGGATTTTCAGCCATATGGCCAGGACAAGACATGACATTAAAGCCGCAAGTGGTTTTAAATGGCTTCTTTTTTTCCTTTACAAATGTCATTTTGTGCAGGGACAGTTCTAAACACGGGAAACACATGCCACTTCACAGGCATACTTTAGACACCCCCAGGTACCATATTTAAAGGAATATTTCACTTTTTTTTTTCACTTTATGCATCATTAACCACTTTCAGACCGGACCAATTTGCAGCCAAAGGACCAGGCCCCTTTTTGCGATTCGGCACTGCGTCGCTTTAACTGACAATTGCTCGGTCGTGCGACATGGCTCCCAAACAAAATTGACGTCCTTTTTTTCCCACAAATAGAGCTTTCTTTTGGTGGTATTTGATCGCCCCTGCGGTTTTTATTTTTTGCGCTATAAACAAAAATAGAGCAACAATTTTGAAAAAAATGCATTATTTTTTACTTTTTGCTATAATAAATATCCCCAAAAAATATATAAAAAAATGTTTTTCCCTCAGTTTAGGCAGATACGTATTCTTCTAAATATTTTTGGTAAAAAAAATCGCAATAAGCGATTATTGATCGGTTTGCGCAGAAGTTATAGCGTTTACAAGATAGGGGATAGTTTTATAGCATTTTTATTAATAATTTTTAGTAATGGCGGCGATCTGCGATTTTTTTTGTGACTGCGACATTATGGCGGACACATCGGACATTTTTGACACATTTTTGGGACCATTGTCATTTATACAGCAATCAATGCTATTTAAATGCATTGATTCCTGTATAAATGACACTGGCAGTGAAGGGGTTAACCACAAGGGGGCAGTGTAAGGGTTAAGTATGCCTAGGGGTGTGTTTCTTACTGTGGGGGCGTGGCTGTCAGCTAGTGAATGCTGATCTCTGCTCCAATCACAGGGAGGAGAGATCGGTGTCACAAGTTGCTAGGCAGAACGGGGAGATGCTGTTTATCTCGGCATCTATCCGTTCAGCCTTCCCGTGAGACGATCGCGGGTATCCCCTCGGCGATCGAGCCCGCGGGGACCGCGACCGGACTCATGGGGGTCCCGACTGGCGCGGGAGCGCGCCGCTCCCAGCGCGCTCCCGATGGCACAGACAGGCTAAAGGAGGGACTTATATATACGCCCTCCTGCCTGTACGTGCCATTCTGCCGACGTATATCGTCGTGCGCCGGTCAGCAAGTGGTTAAAATGACTGCTCCCGAAAAATCTTTAGTTTTTAAAAGTTCTTTTTGCATTGATATATGTCCCCTGGGGCAGGACCCGGGTCCCCAAACCTGTTTTATGACATTAACATGCATATTGGCCGTTATAATTAGCAATTTTGATTTCGAACGTTCGCGTCCATTGTAACGAATAGGGTTCGAAAATTTGCGCGAACTTTCGGTCCGTTCGAAGGTTCTGGTGCGAACCGAACCCGGGGGTGTTCGGCTCATCCCTATATGTCAGTATTACATTGTATATCCCTGTATGTTGTGGTCGTTCAGGTGCTTATCTAATCGTTATTTGAAACTATTGATGCTCCCCACTGAGACCACCGCCTGTGGAAGGGAATTCCACATCCTTGGCACTCTTACAGTAAAGACCCCTCTACGTAGTTTAAGTTTAAACCTCTTTTCTTTTAATTTTAATGAGTGGCCACATGTCTTGTTAAACTCCCTTCTGCAAAAAAGTTTTATCTCTGTTGTGGGGTCACCAGTACGGTATTTATAAATTGAAATCATATCCCCTCTCAAGTGTCTCTTCTCCAGAGAGAATAAGTTCAGTACTTGCAATCTTTCCTCATAACTAATATCCTCCAGACCCTTTATTAGCTTTGTTGCCCTTCTTTGTACTCACTCCATTTCCAGTACATCCTTCCTGAGGACTGGTGCCCAGAACTGGACAGCATACTCTAGGTGCGGCCGAATCAGAGTCTTGTAGAGCGGGAGAATTATTGTTTTATCTCTGGAGTTGATCCCCTTTTTAATGCATGCCAATATTCTGTTTGCTTTGTTAGCAGCAGCTTGGCATTGCATGCCATTGCTGAGCCTATCATCTACTAGGACCCCCAGGTCCTTTTCCATCCTAAATTCCCCCAGAGGTTCTCCCCCCAGTGTATAGATTGCATTCGTATTTTTGCCACCCAAATGCATTATTTTACATGTTTCTACATTAAACCTCATTTGCCATTTAGTTCCCCACCCCATTAATTTGTTCAGATCTTTTTGCAAGGTTTCCACATCCTGCAGAGAACTTATAGCCCTGCTTAGCTTTTTTTTAACATAAAGTTTATTTATTTTAGAAAAACAAACAATAAAACAACCAGTACAGTGGTACATCTTCAATGTTATACATAGAAATCGGACATATTGCAACAATTAGCTCATCTACATTTCCTAGAGTAACCCTTTTATTACAAGTCAAACCATCACAGACATCGTACCTCAGTTGGTGACCTAAGGTCAGCTTATCAAAGCACTCATAAACATTGTACAGTGTAAGAGGAGGCATTTATCATGAATGAAGGACCAATAAGGGGGGGGGGGGGTGACATTCCCTTCCTATCAACGTCGTTTACATATCAGATCCCATGGCTATGGTACGGGGGGTACAAATTTAATCTAGATTCAGGTTCCTCTGTTCCACCCAGGCCCCCCAAATTTTATCCAACTTTTGGGGACAATTACGTCCCGCGTACGTGAGTTTGTACAGGGGGAGGGCCGTGTCCACTAAGGACCTCCATTGTTGAACAGTAGGGGGGAAAGGATCCTTCCACTTCAGCAATATCGCCTTCCTAGCATAAAAAGCCAAGTAGAATACAAGCAGTTTCTTGGACTGCTTTGCTGCCAAAGTATCAACAATACCTAGGAGTAGTGGAATTGGGTCCCGTGGGACATGTAGCTTACCAATCCTATTAATATCTTTCAGGACTTCCTCCCAAAAAGCCTGGATGAGGTGGCAGGACCATGTAACATGTATAAAGGAGCCTATCTCAGTGGTACACTTGGGGCAGAGCGGGCTACAAGAGGGGTATATTCTGGCCAACCTTTCCGGGGTATAGTACACTCTGTGGATGAATTTAAGTTGGATGAACCTGTCCCTCGCCGAGATCACGAGAGGAAGGTATTGCTGGATCCCCTCCTCCCAGTCGTCGTCCGCCAGGGAGGGCACATCCATCTGCCACTTATTAAACAGCTGAGACACCTTAGAGGTATCCAACCCAGCCAGTTCATAATAGAGCGTTGACAACTTTTCTTGTCCTCCCCTCTAAGTAGTATTTTTTCTATCCCATTGGTCACTAGTGTAATTGGGTGCGTGAATTGCGATCGATAGGCATGGCGCAATTGCAGGTACCGAAAAAACATGTAGTTGGGCACTTCCTTATCCCTCTTCAAATAGTCAAATGTACAGATCCCCGTTGGTGAGGTAATGTCAGCTAATGTCGTGACGTCGTGTCTAATCCACAGTTGCGGGTCCGGAACGGATCTAAAGTGCGGAAGTCTGGGGTTACCCCATAAAGGAGTGTGTGGGGACCTACTGTTTGGTTGCTCACCCTTAGTCCTGACCGTCTCCCAGACCCGAAGCATGGTACGCATCGACCCAGTGATACAGGGGTTAGATTTAGGCCCTCGGTAAATCAGGTGTCTGAGTTGCAAATGGGAGCCCAGCAGTGCCGCTTCTGTCGTAGCCGCAGGGTTCACGAGTTCTTTGGCAAGCCACCACCTAACCGTCACCAGTACCGCCGCCCAATAGTATTTTAGGAAACAAGGCATTGCCAGCCCACCCAGGGACAGTGGTAGTTGTAACGTAGTCTTAGCAATTCTTGGGGTGCCTCCGTTCCAGATGAAGGAGACAAGTAGGCTATCCAATTTAACAAAGAATGAGTGAGGGATCGGGATAGGTGTTTGTCTAAAAAGATAGACAAATTTAGGGAGCACTGCCATTTTAATTAAGTTAACTCTTCCCACTGGCGTAAGGGGCAGAGATTTCCACACCGCGCATCTCTGGGTTAGGTGAGTCATCACCGGGGCAAGATTAAGAGGGGTAAATTGAGCGGTGTCCCTGTGAATAATCACCCCTAGGTATTTAAATTGAGAGACCGTCTGCAGAGGAGTGTCTACAGGTAAGTCCTCTTCTGAGGGATGTAGGGCAAACAGGACAGATTTCCCCCAGTTAATTTTTACACCTGAGTATGAGCCAAAAACGTTGATGAGTCGGAGGGCTTCCTTCAGTGAGTTTGTGGTGTCACTAAGATACAAATGAGAGTTTTTCCATTATTGGGCCAATAGAGATACCTTTTACTGCAGGTGAAGAACGTAAAAGTATTGCCATTGGTTCAATTGCTAGGGCAAAGAGGGCCGGGGATAGTGGACACCCCTGCCTGGTGCCCCTGTGCAAGTTAAACGTGGATGACAGGACCAATCCGGTACGTATCCGCGCCCTCGGAGCCTGGTATAGAGTCTGTACCCATGAAATAAATCTAGGGCCAATACCGAACCGACGCAGGACCTCCCAGAGATATCCCCACTCAACGGAGTCGAATGCTTTTTCTGCATCCAGGGAGGCCACTGCGTCGAAACGATGCAGACAATCCCCTGATCCCAGAACAGTATAAAGCCGTCGCAGGTTAATATCTGTGCCCTTGCCAGGCATAAACCCCGTTTGGTCCTCGTGTACCACTGACTGTATAACCAGGTTAAGGCGCTTGGCCAAGATTTTTGTGAGGACCTTGGCGTCTGCATTAAGCAGGGAAATAGGCCTATAGGAGGCACACATCTCGGGGTCCTTGCCCGGTTTGGGTAGAACTACAATTACTGCGTCCGCCATTGATGAGAGTAGCTTCTGTTCCTTCAGAGATTTGGTCAGAATTTCGTGTAGTTTGGGCGTCAACAGGTCACTATACTGTTTGTAAAATTCCAGAGGGATACCGTCCACCCCTGGGGTCTTTCCCACCTGCATTTCTCCCACCGCCTGTTGGACTTCTTCTAGGGTTATAGTGCTGTCCAATTGTTCACGGCATTGTCGGTAAGAGTGGGGAAGTCAAGGGTGTCGAGAAAGGAGACCAGCTCCTCAGGTGAGTAGTTGTCTCTCAAGGAGTATAACTCCCGATAATATGTTGCAAATCGGGTATTAATGGCAGTAGGGTCTGTGATTACTGTCCTGTCCACGTCCCTTATCCGTGCAATGGAGGTAATAGGTTGTTGCTCTTTAGCTAACCAGGCCTGCAATCTCCCAGTTTTTTCCCCCTGCTCGAAGATACGCTGAGTCTGTGCCAACTGGCATTTTTTAGCCTTCGCAACCCTGAGGAGCATTACCTCCCTGTAGGCAGATTGCATATCTAGGTAAGTGATTGGGTTGCGAGTACTAACATAGTCGGTTTCTAGTTCTAGTGCCCTGGACTCAGCATTTTCTATAGTAATGGCAGCGTTCCTCTGTGCTTGGAAGATAGAAGTCTGGTAGCAGCCCCGGATATAAGCCTTGAAGGCATCCCAGGCAGTGTCAAGCGGGGCAGTGCCCGTGTTAGTCCGCCAGAATTCCACCATATGTACAGGAATCTCTGTCTCAATGAGTGGGTCAGCTATCCAGTATCGAGATAACCTCCAGAGTCTGTCAGAGGGGGGGGGGGTCTGGGTTTTGAGGCTACATACAACAGGCGCATGATCCGATATACCTCTGGGTAGAATTTCAACCGATTGCACTCTCGAGAGCAACCCTCCACGAAAGTATATCAGATCAATGCGTGACATAGCTCTATAAGATGTGGAATGGCAAGTGTAGGCTCTATCCGTCGGGTGTCCCCACCTCCAAACGTCAGTTAGGCCATATAGGGATGCCCATTGCCCTAGGGGGGAGTCTGTACTGGTCCCATGAGACAGCCTTTCCTTAGAGGGGTCGGGGACCATATTAAAATCGCCCGCTATTACTACGTTGTCGGTGGGGTATGTAGAGAGGAGGGGGGTCAGGTGTCTCAAGAGGGCCACCGTGGCTGGTGGTGGTATGTAGATTCCCAGGATTACCATTTCAACCATGTCAATAACAACATGTAATAAGACATACCTCCCTTCCGGGTCTATCTTCACCTCTAGCAGCTCGTACGTAAGAGACTTGTGTATTAAAACACTCACCCCCCTGGCATAGCACGATTGTGTTGCATGATAGGAGTATCCCACCCATGGCTTCTTTAAGCCCAGCACTCTACTACCCACCAAGTGGGTCTCCTGTAGTATGCAGATGTAGGGTGAGTGTTTTTTAATATATGCATGAACAAGAGAGCGCTTAATCTTGTCGTTGAGTCCCCGGACGTTCCAGGACATTAGTTTAACCTGCGCCATAGAGGGTAACCAGTCGCAGGAGCGTCAGGGGAGCCAACCACGGTGAACATAACAGACCCGGAGGCAAACTTAAACCTTTCCAGGAGCATAGCAAGTCTGATCTGCAAGAAAAGGTCACACAATCACATGTAGGAATAGCAGGTTTGAGCCATTGAAAAATGCCACTGTATACAACCATCAAAATGAGAAAATAATAAAAAATCAGAAAACAAAAACCACGCAGCCCACAAACTTCGGCTGCTTGAGTCCAAAATCTGTTTGCAGCACATCTATTTTTGCCGTCAAGGCCGTTTTACATCCCGCTATGGCTTGCATCAGGGCTTGGAAGCGGTCCTCCTCCACCGCCGCCGGATCCATTGGCGGGGTTTGAGTCGCCATGTGCTCGCCGGAGTTGCGGCCTAGTCTCTGTGGCGCCGCCGGGGGGGCCTTGGAAGTGGTGGTATTCTTCCGTCCTGGGCCGGATTTCCCCTTTCTCATACCCAGTGGCCACCCAGGATCTGCTGCCTTCTGATATATATGTCTTTCGCCGTCAGCGTGTTGCAATTGCCGGATTAAAGGCTCAGGCGGGAGCGGAGCTCCTAGCACACACGTCTGCTCAGGCCGCCAGCTTGACCACGCCCCCGCCCTGCTTAGCTTAGTATCGTCCACAAATACAGAGATTGAACTGTTTACCCCATCCTCCAGGTCATTTATGAACAAAATAAATAGGATTGGTCCCAGCACAGAACCCTGGGGGACCCCACTACCCACCTCTGACCATTCCGAGTTCTCCCCATTTATCTTCACCCTCTGAACTCGCCCTTGTAGCCAATTTTCAATCCATGTACTCGCCCTATGGTCCATGCCAACAAAACGTATTTTGAACAGTAAACGATTATGGGGAACTGTGTCAAATGCTGTACAAAATCCATACACAAGTCTACGGGCCTTCCTTTAGATGGCAACTCACCTCCTCATAGAAGGTTAATGGATTGGTTTGGCAAGAACAATTCTTCATGAATCCATGCTGATTACTGCTAATGTCCCTCTTCCAATTCCAATCCCATCAGTCTTTTTCCTGGAAGTTGCCATCTATGACCTATAAATTTATATGGAATAACGGGGAATGCCGGGTGGCCCGTTCTACTTTATACTTACCCAAGGGGAGAGGAGGACTTGGAGTCCCTCACTTCTTGCGGTATTATAGAGCCGCTCAGTTGATCCAGCTATACCAAATTTTTGCTACGACATATCAGCCTGACTGGGTTCGGTTAGAGGCCCAGGCTAGTCCGACGCTTCCCCTAGATCTTTTGATATGGCTTTCTTTGAGGGAGCGCCGGGTGATTTTGAGTCCTTCCTTGTTGCACTCCTTGCGCCTTTAGGATGTGGCATGCAAGCTATACCCTTTGAAATCCCCCCATTCCCCGGTGTTCCCCCTCTTTAATCATCCCCACTTCCCCCCAGGGCATAAAATTAAAAAGTTTACATGGTGGACTGACAATGGCCTTTCCAGAATAGCGCACTTCTTATTTTAGGGAAACACTACAAATGCCTCCCACGGAGACCTACCAGCTGTGTCAAACTACCCATTTTCTGCAGACCCTGCACAAGGACCAAACTGACATAACCACCAGGACTTTATTTGAGAATAAATGTATACGTTGCCCCAACTCATGGGGAGGAATCACTGAGCTATATGCCCTATTTAATAGCCAAGGTAATAAACCCTCCTACCAGACAGCCTGGCAATCGGATCTGGGGGAGACTTGTGAGGAGGAGGTGTGGACAAAATGGGTGACCATGGTGCACAAGAGTATTCTCAATACTTCCCTAGTTGAGGCAAACTATACAGTGTTATCGTGCTGTTATCTCGTTCTGACTAGGCTGGCAAAAATATATCCTGGTAGGGGATGTGGGCAAGAGGGTGACATGTGTCATGTCTGGTGGTCTTGCCCGAAGGTAAGATGTTTCTGGATTAGAATGTTCAATTTGATCCACTCAGTGACGGGTCAGAACATACCCAGAGACCCCAAAACTGCATTGTTTGCCGACCTGTCGGAAGGAGATCCCCAGACACCTTCGAACTCTTATCTTTTTTATCTTGCTAGCGGCCAAAATAACTATTGCTAGAGCATGGAAATCCCCCGTGCTCAATATCCCGTTGGTGAAACACAAAATATCTTGGATTATGATCAATGAAAAACTGACCAGTATCCGTAACGATAAACAAGCTAGGTTTGATAAAGTGTGGAACCCTGGATTAGATACCTGCAAGCTCCCTAGGCGCTGGGGCACCTTGTGGATTGGGGCTCGGACTGAGGGGGTCGACTCAAGTCTCTTCTCTAACTTTCTTTCTTTGCTTTTTCTTCCTTCTCTTCTCTGTTATGTTACTAAATTTTTCAAATGGATGCTGATGGGAGATGATGAAGCCTTTTTTAATGTTAGTCGCTCTAGGAGCTTCAGGCATTGTGTTAGGAGGCACTGAAATAACCCTTGACTAGTAATGTTTCCCTAAATCTCCACCTTATCGAGATATGTGGATTCCCAGCTTATCTTAGCAATTCTTCATAAATCCTTCCATTTCCTGAAGTTTTATAAAAGGTGGCTGATACCACAGGCCTCACTGCCCTAGACATAAGGTTGTTATATTGGATAGAACCTGTATATTAGGCCTGACCTTATTACCCTACATATTTTCTGGTTATCACAATAAGGCCATTGATCACTTCAGAGAGCGTATTCTCTTGTTGACAATGTTTCTAATACTGTATGTATTTTATACAATGTTTAAAACTCTGCAATAAAAAATTATTGAAATGAAAATAGCCAGACATATACTGACAAACCTGCCCGAAGACTGTCCCCCTCTTTGGCTCCTTGAGGGTTGTTGGTCTTTTGAGGGCAATTTAGGACAAGGGTACAAACAAATAGGAAAAACACCCCTTTAAGTTGCGGGTGTGTCTGGGTGGACACATAATTCTTCCAGCACATATAAACCTCAACAGAGATGGCACCCTGTATGGCCTGAGGAATGCATGCTCCGAACACAAAGCCGCTTCCCCTGCGCTGTGGACCGGACGTGACGTTGCTCCCGAGTCTCCATCGTTCCTCACTACCCAGACTGAGCTGTGAGTGTGTGGCAAGTGACAATCTGCAAATGGTGGCAAGTGACAATCTGAAAATGGTGGCAGGTGACGTGACAAGTGATGTGGCAAGTGACAATCTGCATATGGTGGCAGGTGACGTGGCAAGTGACAATCTGCAAATGGTGGCAGGCGACATGACAAGTGACAATCTGCAAATGGTGGCAGGTGACATGACAAGTGACAAGCTGACCACACCATTCACCTTCTCCATGGAGTGGGGGGGGGGGGGGGCGAGAAGAGGGGGCAGCTGACCTACAGTCTTCCTGGCCAGTGCTCTTTTTTTCTACTAGAGGTGGGTGAGCAGCCCCCCCCCCCCCCCCCCCCCCCCCATCATCCCTCTGCAGTCCTCCCAGCTGGGTCTATTTATCTATTTTAACTGGTGGAGGAGGGAGGGGAGTTCCTATTTTCCTGGATGGGAGTCCCCTAAAGTCACCCCCTGCAATCCTCCTAGCTTGGGATCGCCTATAACTGGAAGGGGAAGAGAGGGGAATTCCTGTATTGGTGTCCCTTCTTATCACCCCCCAAGTCCTCCTAGTTGGGGGTCTTGTTTAACTAGAGGAAAATTCCTGTGTTCCTGGATGGGGATCCCCTCTCCCCCCCCCCCCTGCAGTACTCCTAGCTTGAGGTATTATTTAACTAGGGGGAGGCAGGGGAGTTTCTGTATTCCTGGTTGGGGGGGGGGGTCCTTTCTGATTGCCCCCCTGCAGTTATATTATCCAGGGTTCTCCTTTACCTGGAGGGAGGTTCCTGTATTCTCAGATAGGGGGCCCATCCCATCACCACCCTGCAGTCCTCCTGGTCAGGGGACTCCTTTAACTGGAAGGGGGTTCCTGTATTCCTTGATGGGTGTTTCCCTGTATTTGTCTGTATTCATATCATAGATGGGTGGAAGGGGTCCCTTCTAATCACCCCCAAGCACTCCTGTTAAAGGGGTCTCCTCATTTCCAGGGGTCAGTACACCAGGAAGTGTGTGCATGTGGGGGGGTGGGGGGTGAGGGTGGGGGGGGTGTGTGCATGTGGGGGGCAGTATTTTAGCACATGCCATAGACATCCCATATGTTTCAGATTAGCACTGCATGCACTTTTATTAGCCCTGCCTACTGCTCCCCTGGGGGGGGGGGGGGGGTGTCACATTTTGACACTTTTTTTTCCATGTCAGCCCCTCCCTGAATGAATACAGTGAGCAATCAGTACCTATTGCTCATGTGTTCATTCGTCAATGAAGCATAGTAAACTGTTTACTATGCGTCACTTGTGAATAAATAGAAAGTCTCTTAACAGAGACTTTTATTAATTCATACGAAGTGCAGCTGAGGCTGCAGGGAAAGGGAATGAGGACTATATGTCTTCAGTTACTTTCTTTGTCTCAAAAGACTGACGGGGAGATTATACTGGGGGACAAATTGACCGGGGGGGGGGGGGGAAGGATTATACTGAATTACAGACTACCTATGGGGGATGTACTGGGCTATGGACTGTTCTGGGGAGATAATACTACAGGACAGACTGACTTGGGGGAGGGATGTACTGGAGGACAGACTGACCTGGGGGGATATGCTGGGGGACAGATTGACCTGGGGGGGGGGGGTAATACTGGGAAATAGACTGACCTGGGGAGATTATACAGACCTGGGGGGATTATACTTGGGGACAGACTGACCTGGGGGGACAGACTGACCTGGGGAGATTATATTGGGGGACAGACTGACCTGGGGAGATAATACAGGGGCATAGACTGACCTGGGGAGATTATACTAGGGGACAGACTGACCTGGGGGGGATTATATTGTGGGACAGACTTACCGGGGGGATTATACTTGGGGACAGACGGACCTGGGGAGATTATATTGGGGGACAGACTGACCTGGGGAGATTATATTGGGGCACAGACTGACCCGAGGGGATTATACTTGGGGACAGACTGACCTGGGGGGATTATACTTGGGGGACAGACTGACCTGGGGGGATTATATTGGGGCACAGACTGACCTGGGGGGATTATACTTGGGGACAGACTGACCTGGGGAGATTATATTGGGGGACAGACTAACCTGGGGAGATTATACTGGGGCATAGACTGACCTGGGGAGATTATACTTGGGGACAGACTGACCTGGGGGATTATACTTGGGGACAGACTGACCTGGGGAGATTATATTGGGGGACAGACTGGCCTGGGGAGATTATATTGGGGGACAGACTGACCTGGGGAGATAATACAGGGGCATAGACTGACCTGGGGAGATTATACTAGGGGACAGACTGACCTGGGGGGGATTATATTGTGGGACAGACTGACCTGGGGGGATTATACTTGGGGACAGACTGACCTGGGGAGATTATATTGGGGGACATACTGACCTGGGGAGATTATATTGGGGCACAGACTGACCCGAGGGGATTATACTTGGGGACAGACTGACCTGGGGGGATTATACTTGGGGGACAGACTGACCTGGGGGGATTATATTGGGGCACAGACTGACCTGGGGGGATTATACTTGGGGACAGACTGACCTGGGGAGATTATATTGGGGGACAGACTGACCTGGGGAGATTATATTGGGGCATAGACTGACCTGGGGAGATTATACTTGGGGACAGACTGACCTGGGGGATTAAACTTGGGGACAGACTGACCTGGGGAGATTATATTGGGGGACAGACTGACCTGGGGAGATTATATTGGGGGACAGACTGACCTGGGGAGATTCTAGTGGGGGACAGACTGACCTGGGGGGATTATATTGGGGGACAGACTGACCTGGGGAGATTATAGTTGGGGACAGACTGACCTGGGGGATTATATTGGGGGACAGACTGACCTGGGGAGATTATATTGGGGGACAGACTGACCTGGGGAGATTATATTGGGGGACAGACTGACCTGGGGAGATTATACTTGGGGGCAGACTGACCTGGGGAGATTATATTGGGGGACAGACTGACCTGGGGAGATTATATTGGGGACAGACTGACCTGGGGAGATTATATTGGGGGACAGACTGACCTGGGGAGATTATATTGGGGCACAGACTGACCTGGGGAGATTATATTGGGGCACAGACTGACCTGGGGAGATTATACTTGGGGGCAGACTGACCTGGGGAGATTATATTGGGGGACAGACTGACCTGGGGAGATTATATTGGGGCACAGACTGACCTGGGGGATTATACTTGGGGACAGACTGACCTGGGGGGATTATATTGGGGGACAGACTGACCTGGGGAGATTATATTGGGGCACAGACTGACCTGGGGGATTATACTTGGGGACAGACTGACCTGGGGAGATTATATTGGGGGACAGACTGACCTGGGGGGATTATATTGGGGCACAGACTGACCTGGGGGGATTATACTTGGGGACAGACTGACCTGGGGAGATTATATTGGGGGACAGACTGACCTGGGGGATTATACTTGGGGACAGACTGACCTGGGGAGATTATATTGGGGGACAGACTGACCTGGGGAGATTATATTGGGGCACAGACTGACCTGGGGGATTATACTGGGGACAGACTGACCTGGGGAGATTATACTGGGGGACAGACTGACCTGGGGGATTATATTGGGGGACAGACTGACCTGGGGGAGATTATACTGGGGTATAGACTGACCTGGGGAGATTATATTGGGGGACAGACTGACCTGGGGAGATTATACTTGGGGACAGACTGACCTGGGGGATTATATTGGGGGACAGACTGACCTGGGGAGATTATATTGGGGCACAGACTGACCTGGGGAGATTATACTTGGGGGACAGACTGACCTGGGGAGATTATACTTGGGGGACAGACTGACCTGGGGAGATTATATTGGGGACAGACTGACCTGGGGAGATTATATTGGGGCACAGACTGACCTGGGGAGATTATACTTGGGGGCAGACTGACCTGGGGAGATTATATTGGGGGACAGACTGACCTGGGGAGATTATATTGGGGTACAGACTGACCTGGGGGGTTATACTTGGGGACAGACTGACCTGGGGAGATTATATTGGGGGACATACGGACCTGGGGTGATTATATTGGGGCACAGACTGACCTGGGGGATTATACTTGGGGACAGACTGACCTGGGGGGATTATATTGGGGGACAGACTGACCTGGGGACATTGGGGCATAGACTGACCTGGGGAGATTATACTGGGGCATAGACTGACCTGGGGAGATTATACTTGGGGACAGACTGACCTGGGGGATTATATTGGGGGACAGACTGACCTGGGGGATTATACTTGGGGACAGACTGACCTGGGGGATTATATTGGGGGACAGACTGACCTGGGGAGATTATATTGGGGCACAGACTGACCTGAGGGGATTATACTTGGGGACAGACTGACCTGGGGGATTATACTTGGGGACAGACTGACCTGGGGGGATTATATTGGGGCACAGACTGACCTGGGGGGATTATACTTGGGGACAGACTGACCTGGGGAGATTATATTGGGGGACAGACTAACCTGGGGAGATTATACTTGGGGACAGACTGACCTGGGGGGATTAAACTTGGGAACAGACGGACCTGGGGAGATTATATTGGGGACAGACTGACCTGGGGGATTATATTGGGGACAGACTGACCTGGGGAGATTATACTTGGGGACAGACTGACCTGGGGAGATTATATTGGGGGACAGACTGACCTGGGGAGATTATATTGGGGGACAGACTGACCTGGGGAGATTATACTTGGGGGACAGACTGACCTGGGGAGATTATATTGGGGGACAGACTGACCTGGGGGATTATACTTGGGGACAGACTGACCTGGGGAGATTATATTGGGGGACAGACTGACCTGGGGAGATTATACTTGGGGGCAGACTGACCTGGGGGGGATTATATTGGGGGACAGACTGACCTGGGGAGATTATATTGGGGCACAGACTGACCTGGGGGGTTATACATGGGGACAGACTGACCTGGGGAGATTATATTGGGGGACAGACTGACCTGGGGAGATTATATTGGGGGACAGACTGACCTGGGGGATTATATTGGGGACAGACTGACCTGGGGGATTATACTTGGGGACAGACTGACCTGGGGAGATTATACTGGGGCATAGACTGACCTGGGGAGATTATACTAGGGGACAGACTGACCTGGGGGGGATTATATTGGGGGACAGACTGACCTGGGGGGATTATACTTGGGGACAGACTGACCTGGGGAGATTATATTGGGGGACATACTGACCTGGGGAGATTATATTGGGGCACAGACTGACCCGAGGGGATTATACTTGGGGACAGACTGACCTGGGGGGATTATATTGGGGCACAAACTGACCTGGGGGGATTAAACTTGGGGACAGACTGACCTGGGGAGATTATATTGGGGGACAGACTAACCTGGGGAGATTATACTGGGGCATAGACTGACCTGGGGTGATTAAACTTGGGGACAGACTGACCTGGGGAGATTATATTGGGGCACAGACTGGCCTGGGGGGATTATACTTGGGGACAGACTGACCTGGGGAGATTATATTGGGGGACATACAGACCTGGGGAGATTATATTGGGGGACATACAGACCTGGGGGGGATTATTTTGGGGGACAGACTGACCTGGGGAGATTATATTGGGGCACAGACTGACCTGGGGGGATTATACTTGGGGACAGACTGGCCTGGGGAGATTATATTGGGGCACAGACTGAGCTGGGGGGATTAAACTTGGGGACAGACTGACCTGGGGAGATTATATTGGGGGACCGACTGACCTGAGGAGATTATATTGGGGGACAGACTGACCTGAGGAGATTATACTGGGGGACGGACTGACCTGGGGAGATTATATTGGGGGACAGACTGACCTGGGAAGATTATATTGGGGGACAGACTGACCTGGGGAGATTATATTGGGGCACAAACTGACCTGGGGGGATTATACTTGGGGACAGACTGACCTGGGGAGATTATATTGGGGGACAGACTAACCTGAGAAGATTATATTGGGGCACAGACTGACCCGAGGGGATTATACTTGGGGACAGACTGACCTGGGGGGATTATACTTGGGGACAGACTGACCTGGGGGGATTATATTGGGGCACAGACTGACCTGGGGAGATTATATTGGGGGACAGACTGACCTGGGGAGATTATATTGGGGCACAGACTGACCCGAGGGGATTATACTTGGGGACAGACTGACCTGGGGGGATTATACTTGGGGACAGACTGACCTGGGGGGATTATATTGGGGCACAAACTGACCTGGGGGGATTATACTTGGGGACAGACTGACCTGGGGAGATTATATTGGGGGACAGACTAACCTGGGGAGATTATACTGGGGCATAGACTGACCTGGGGAGATTATACTTGGGGACAGACTGACCTGGGGGATTAAACTTGGGGACAGACTGACCTGGGGAGATTATATTGGGGCACAGACTGACCTGGGGGGATTATACTTGGGGACAGACTGACCTGGGGAGATTATATTGGGGGACAGACTGACCTGGGGAGATTATATTGGGGGACAGACTGACCTGGGGAGATTATACTGGGGTATAGACTGACCTGGGGAGATTCTAGTGGGGGACAGACTGACCTAGGGGGATTATTTTGGGGGACAGACGGACTTGGGGAGATTATATTGGGGGACAGACTGACCTGGGGAAATTATATTGGGGTACAGACTGACCTGGGGAGATTATACTTGGGGGCAGACTGACCTGGGGAGATTATATTGGGGCACAGACTGACCAGGGGAGATTATACTTGGGGGCAGACTGACCTGGGGAGATTATATTGGGGGACATACTGACCTGGGGAGATTATATTGGGGCACAGACTGACCCGAGGGGATTATACTTGGGGACAGACTGACCTGGGGGGATTATACTTGGGGACAGACTGACCTGGGGGGATTATATTGGGGCACAAACTGACCTGGGGGGATTATACTTGGGGACAGACTGACCTGGGGAGATTATATTGGGGGACAGACTAACCTGGGGAGATTATACTGGGGCATAGACTGACCTGGGGAGATTATACTTGGGGACAGACTGACCTGGGGGGATTAACCTTGGGGACAGACTGACCTGGGGAGATTATATTGGGGCACAGACTGACCTGGGGGGATTATACTTGGGGACAGACTGACCTGGGGAGATTATATTGGGGGACAGACTGACCTGGGGAGATTATATTTGGGGACAGACTGACCTGGGGAGATTATACTGGGGTATAGACTGACCTGGGGAGATTATAGTGGGGGACAGACTGACCTGGGGGGATTATACTTGGGGACAGACTGACCTGGGGAGATTATATTGGGGGACAGACTGACCTGGGGAGATTATATTGGGGGACAGACTGACCTGGGGAGATTATACTGGGGTATAGACTGACCTGGGGAGATTATAGTGGGGGACAGACTGACCTGGGGAGATTATATTGGGGCACAGACTGACCTGGGGAGATTATATTGGGGCACAGACTGACCTGGGGAGATTATATTGGGGGCAGACTGACGTGGGGGGGATTATATTGGGGGGCAGACTGACCTGGGGAGATTATATTGGGGGCACAGACTGACCTGGGGGGTTATACATGGGGACAGACTGACCTGGGGAGATTATATTGGGGGCACAGACTGACCTGGGGGGTTATACATGGGGACAGACTGACCTGGGGAGATTATATTGGGGGACATACTGACCTGGGGAGATTATATTGGGGCACAGACTGACCTGAGGGGATTATACTTGGGGACAGACTGACCTGGGGGGATTATACTTGGGGACAGACACAGACTGACCTGGGGAGATTATACTGGGGCATAGACTGACCTGGGGAGATTATACTAGGGGACAGACTGACCTGGGGGGATTATATTGGGGGACAGACTTACCTGGGGGGATTATACTTGGGGACAGACTGACCTGGGGAGATTATATTGGGGGACATACTGACCTGGGGAGATTATATTGGGGCACAGACTGACCCGAGGGGATTATACTTGGGGACAGACTGACCTGGGGGGATTATACTTGGGGATAGACTGACCTGGGGGGATTATATTGGGGCACAAACTGACCTGGGGGGATTATACTTGGGGACAGACTGACCTGGGGAGATTATATTGGGGGACAGACTAACCTGGGGAGATTATACTGGGGCAAAGACTGACCTGGGGAGATTATACTTGGGGACAGACTGACCTGGGGGGATTAAACTTGGGGACAGACTGACCTGGGGAGATTATACTTGGGGACAGACTGACCTGGGGGGATTATTTTGGGGGACAGACTGACTTGGGGAGATTATATTGGGGGACAGACTGACCTGGGGAGATTATATTGGGGCACAGACTGACCTGGGGAGATTATACTTGGGGGCAGACTGACCTGGGGAGATTATATTGGGGCACAGACTGACCTGGGGAGATTATATTGGGGCACAGACTGACCTGGGGAGATTATACATGGGGACAGACTGACCTGGGGAGATTATATTGGGGGACATACTGACCTGGGGAGATTATATTGGGGCACAGACTGACCTGAGGGGATTATACTTGGGGACAGACTGACCTGGTGGGATTATACTTGGGGACAGACTGACCTGGGGAGATTATACTGGGGCATAGACTGACCTGGGGAGATTATACTAGGGGACAGACTGACCTGGGGGGATTATATTGGGGGACAGACTGACCTGGGGGGATTATACTTGGGGACAGACTGACCTGGGGAGATTATATTGGGGGACATACTGACCTGGGGAGATTATATTGGGGCACAGACTGACCCGAGGGGATTATACTTGGGGACAGACTGACCTGGGGGGATTATACTTGGGGACAGACTGACCTGGGGGGATTATATTGGGGCACAAACTGACCTGGGGGGATTAAACTTGGGGACAGACTGACCTGGGGAGATTATATTGGGGGACATACTGACCTGGGGAGATTGTATTGGGGCACAGACTAACCCGAGGGGATTATACTTGGGGACAGACTGACCTGGGGGGATTATACTTGGGGACAGACTGACCTGGGGGGAATTATATTGGGGCACAAACTGACCTGGGGAGATTATACTGGGGCATAGACTGACCTGGGGTGATTAAACTTGGGGACAGACTGACCTGGGGAGATTATATTGGGGCACAGACTGGCCTGGGGGGATTATACTTGGGGACAGACTGACCTGGGGGGATTTTTTTGGGGCACAGACTGACCTGGGGAGATTATATTGGGGCACAGACTGACCTGGGGGGATTATACTTGGGAACAGACTGACCTGGGGAGATTATATTGGGGCACAGACTGACCTGGGGGGATTAAACTTGGGGACAGACTGACCTGGGGAGATTATATTGGGGGACCGACTGACCTGAGGAGATTATATTGGGGCACAGACTGACCCGAGGGGATTATACTTGGGGACAGACTGACCTGGGGAGATTATATTGGGGGACAGACTAACCTGAGGATATTATATTGGGGCACAGACTGACCCTAGGGGATTATACTTGGGGACAGACTGACCTGGGGGGATTATACTTGGGGACAGACTGACCTGGGGGGATTATATTGGGGCACAGACTGACCTGGGGAGATTATATTGGGGGACAGACTGACCTGGGGAGATTATATTGGGGGACAGACTGACCTGGGGAGATTATACTGGGGCATAGACTGACCTGGGGAGATTATACTAGGGGACAGACTGACCTGGGGGGTTTATATTGGGGGACAGACTGACCTGGGGAGATTATATTGGGGCACAGACTGACCTGGGGGGATTATACTTGGGGACAGACTGACCTGGGGAGATTATATTGGGGCACAAACTGACCTGGGGGGATTATACTTGGGGACAGACTGACCTGGGGAGATTATATTGGGGGACAGACTAACCTGGGGAGATTATACTGGGGCATAGACTGACCTGGGGAGATTATACTTGGGGACAGACTGACCTGGGGAGATTATATTGGGGGACAGACTGACCTGGGGAGATTATATTGGGGGACAGACTGACCTGGGGGAATTATACTGGGGGACAGACTGACCTGGGGGAATTATACTGGGGGACAGACTGACCTGGGGGATTATACGGGGGGACAGACTGACCTGGGGAGATTATATTGGGGCACAGACTGACCTGGGGGGATTATACTTGGGGACAGACTGACCTGGGGAGATTATATTGGGGCACAAACTGACCTGGGGGGATTATACTTGGGGACAGACTGACCTGGGGAGATTATATTGGGGGACAGACTAACCTGGGGAGATTATACTGGGGCATAGACTGACCTGGGGAGATTATACTTGGGGACAGACTGACCTGGGGAGATTATATTGGGGGACAGACTGACCTGGGGAGATTATATTGGGGGACAGACTGACCTGGGGGAATTATACTGGGGGACAGACTGACCTGGGGGAATTATACTGGGGGACAGACTGACCTGGGGGATTATACTGGGGGACAGACTGACCTGGGGGGATTGCACTGGGGGCAGACTGACCTTTCGGCCACACCCACTGTTTATCATGGCGCTGCATTACTACTCTTAGGTCTGTTACAATTCTATAATGTAAATTCAAGGAACACTGCGCTGCCCAAAACTAAAACGACAGCAGCTGACACAACAATTAGATAAACTTGCTTTCAACGTAAATTGGTATATAAAGTGTAGCGCTAAAAGTGGCTAAAATAATAACGTAACTAAACAAATGTAAGAGTCACCATATGTGTAAATGACACACTATATAGTGACAGGTACTGACAACAAATCTTATATTAAGAAAGTGTCAGAGGAAGTAAACGGTGAAAAAGTGACTAATGAAATACCATTGGCATCGCTCATATATGAATATAAAATAAGCATATGGTAAACTGTCCCAAGAATGTTTTAAACATTGAAGTGGTGAGCTACAAAAAAATATGTAACAAAAATTAAAGTGAACAAGTCCATTTAGAAATCATGTAGAAAATCCCAAGTGATTGGTCTGAAGTTGATCTTCTCTTCAGGCAAACGAAAAGACAAAATATCTTGCAATCATCAATGTGACAAGACCACCACCAGTGAAGATGTGAGCTTACCAGATAGCTCGGACCCAAAAGAACGTACGTTCTATGAGTCAATAGAGCTAAGAGTGTCAGCAGACAGCGAAAAAACGATCTCTACAAATGTGTCCCAAAACTTTTGAATAAATGTCCGTCTCCGCTCAGGTAAATATAGTATCAGGATTCAACCGGTATGTAGGAAAGGATAGAGAAGACCATATAGTGTAATTGCATATCACAAAGGAAATTTATTAAAAGGTAGTACGCTTACATTTAAAAAAGTGTTTCAAGCGCTTGTATAAAAATAAAGGTGGCGGCATTCGTAGAGATTGTTTTTTCGCTGTCTGCTGACACTCTAAGCTCTATTGACTCATAGAACGTACGTTCTTTTGGGTCCGAGCTATCTGGTAAGCTCACATCTTCACTGGTGGTGGTCTTGTCACATTGATGATTGCAAGATATTTTGTCTTTTCGTTTGCCTGAAGAGAAGATCAACTTCAGACCAATCACTTGGGATTTTCTACATGATTTCTAAATGGACTTGTTCACTTTCATTTTTGTTACATATTTTTTTGTAGCTCACCACTTCAATGTTTAAATCAGTCTT
Organism: Lithobates sylvaticus; assembly: GCA_028564925.1. Lineage (NCBI taxonomy): Eukaryota > Metazoa > Chordata > Amphibia > Anura > Ranidae > Lithobates > Lithobates sylvaticus. The sequence continues at coordinate 99,072,424 of CM053034.1, read as the reverse complement.
GGGACAGTTTACCATATGCTTATTTTATATTCATATATGAGCGATGCCAATGGTATTTCATTAGTCACTTTTTCACCGTTTACTTCCTCTGACACTTTCTTAATATAAGATTTGTTGTCAGTACCTGTCACTATATAGTGTGTCATTTACACATATGGTGACTCTTACATTTGTTTAGTTACGTTATTATTTTAGCCACTTTTAGCGCTACACTTTATATACCAATTCTATAATGTAAACTGCAGAAAAAAAATAAAAATTGCAGTGTGCCGCTGAAGTGTTCGGGTTTGGCTTGAAAAAAAGTTGCCAACCCTATGTATAATAATCAGCCCACAATGGGGTGTATTAGAGGCCGGGCAGCCCCAGCTGTACAGTGATTGGGGTGTGAGCTCTCAGACACTGGTCATGCAAAAGATGGAAGAAATGACAGCTGACCCCGGATTATCAGTAATCAGCCCCTCATATATGACTGCAGGAATTACTATGTGTGCTTTATCACGGGAACCTATAAAGCTGGCCATACACCATACAATTTTCTTATTCAATTTCCTTTAGATTTACCTTCAACTGTGTAGTACAAGGGTCTGCCTGATTGCATACAAATTGAAAGTGTTTAGAATTGACCTCATATTATATGGTTTTGGTAAATCTAAAGGAAATCTATAGACAAAAGTTGTACAATGTATGGCCAGCCTAACTATTCAGAATTTCTGGGACTTTAGTTTATCAGGAAAGGTCTGACATTTCACATGACAGGTTCAGAACTACCTGATTGGCTGAAGTTCCGAGGTATCTGATTGGCTGCAGTTCCGAGATATCTGATTGGCTGCAGTTCCGGGGTATCTGATTGGCTGCAGTTCCGGGATATCTGATTGGCTGCAGTTCAAGTCATCACGAGCCTATAAAAGGAGGCGTGGCCACCGGTTACAGCGTTACCTTTCGGACTAGCCAGGAGTAGGACGGCTCCGTGTATGTGTGGTGACATCTAGCGGCTGTGTGAGAGATTGCGCCGTGACTGGGAATGTGTTGCTGAGTAGAAATAGACCATAGTATGGGGGAGGGGTGTTTGTAGTACGGAGTGTATACAGCGCTGTACTGACATTTATATGGTGGAGATGATAGGTGATATCTGTGTACTGTGAGGGGATTTCTAGGAGACTTGTGACAGGGAATGGCTGTTGGTGGGGAAACGCACCCAGAGAGCTGAGCTGGGATCCTGGCTGTGCCGTGTATACTGTCTGTAATGGAGATGCGATGTTCAGTCAAAATGGCCAATTCATCGAGATCTCCACTCACTCGCGTCACTTCCGGTTACTGTAAAGCATCAGTAATTGGAGATTTAGACTAGTTGCTGTTTTTACACAACACCGGCAAGCATGTACTCTCCGGTACATATTATGAGCGGACAATGTTAGTCCGCCTGATACTAACCAACAATATGGCCGCAACAACTTTTTTACTCCTTAGCCACTGTTGTGTCAAAACAGCAAACTCTTTGTGTAGCGGAGTGTACAAGCTTGCCGGATGTGTCAAAAAAGTAACTCTTCGATTTCCAATTACTGATGCGTTACAGTAACCGGAAGTGATGTGATTGGAGATCTTGATGAATTGGCTATTTTAACAGAACTTTGGTTAATGATGGGGAGGTATATGGTGGCTGTAGGGGATACATCTGCCCTTATTAGAAGATCTATAGTGATCTTTTTTGGGGGGTAACAAGATCAGGTAAGTTCAGGTAAGTTCTGTAATGAAGAGCAACTTTGGGACTCCCAAAGCAAAGATGGCCACTGTGGAGTACAAAAGAGAGGGACAAAATGGCAACATCATTGCGTGCGGTGCACAGCTCTCTGTCATTACCTGCAGATTAGATCCCAGTGATCAGTATACAGGTGATGTACATGGAGAAGAGAGGATCCCATAGTGATTGGTAGAACGGGATTCATTGTACTGTGTGTGGAGTGTGAGCAATGTTTTTCCCCCGTGAATGTAGATTTCTGTGTAATATTTCTGTAGATAATATTCTGTGCCAGGCTTGTATGATGGGCCCCCCAGTCCCTCGGGCTCTATGCAGGAAATGCACTGTATACACCTTCTTCATACAGGACTGATCATGTCTATGTGGAAGATCTACAACACAGCGTTCTGGAGATGGAGAGACCGCCATTTACACCAGATGGGGATTCATCAGAACTTGCTGTATCATTTTTATTTAATTTTTTTCTCTTGAGTTTTTATTTTTGAATTTTTTTTTTTCCCTTTTACATAATAAACCTATAGAATGAAATGCTGTATAATCTGTATAAACTGTATAATCTGTCACTCTGTGTAACTTGCAATTGTTTAATGATTTTGTTAAATATTCTTGCAGGTTGTGACGTCTTATCCATATCTGTATGTAGTATTCTGTAGTTATTATAATCATTATAACCACTTCAGCTTATCGCTTCTAAAATATCTTCTAAACAATCGCTCTGAAGGTCCGGCTTACTGTGCCAGACCTTCAGAGCCCGTGCCGGAAACAGCGGCTCCCACACACATGCTCGGGAGTGATGTTATCAACCACATAGCTGTAGCTTGCGAACCCGGAAGAAAGATAGGGGGAACATGTCAGCCCTCTCAGTGGCGAATTTACAGCACTGGAGGGCTTCGTTCCAAGGAGTATTTCATAATATGCTAGTATGCGATGACTCCCTCCTGATTGGCTGAGCCACACAGTGGGCACATTAGCTCCTGCTTCTGTTAATAAAAATCAGTGAGCCAATAAGATGAGGGGGCAGGGCCGAGCAGCAGCTTTTAGGCTAAGGCTGGGTTCACACTTATGCGACACTAGACATTACGATACGCATTGTGATTCGCACCGCATTGTTGTACACCTCTGTGCGACGCAAATTCAGCCATACAATTTGCATGGCTGAAATTGTATTTACACCAAAATGGTGCAGGACCCTTTTTTTGCAATCCGATTCCACAGTTTGTACTGCCTTCTGCAAACCGATTTGGGGGTGTCATTAACTTCATATTGACACCTGCAGCGGTTTTTCAGATGTTAGTGTGAACTGCCTGCAGTTTAGATGCGATGCAGGAAACCACACAGGAATCGCTGTGGTTCCCGCATTACACCAGTGTGAACTCAGCCTGAATGGACACACAGAGCAGTGGCTTGGGTGACCCCATAGCAAGCTTGCCTTGGGGGCAGGAGGGCCAGCATGGGACCTGAGAATAGTAGGATCCGGGCTGCTCTGTGCAAAAAACACTACAGAGCAGGTAAGTATGACATATTTGTTATTTTAAACAAACCCGAGACTTTATCACTTTCAGCACTTTAGCTGGAGTTTGAGAAGTTATACTAGGATGACGCCTGCAGTTGCAGGCATCATTGCTGTACCATTTTTTAACAGCTGACAGTTGTCTCTCTTGTAAAAGTAAACCTAGTGGGTAACTAGCCGCTGGATTGCTTTTATAAGCAGCAGTATGGGAAGCCACCCTCCCTGCCGCGGCTTCACCGGAATCTCACGTCCCACCGGAAATCCCAGATCGGCCTTGTGGGGCTCTGATATAGCAACCCAGGAAACGATGGCCTTACATCACTTTCAGTATATCTGAATGTAAACAACGCCATTTTTAAAAAGTAAAAAATTTGATCGCACCTATCTTGGTGTGATCAAATGCTTTTAGAGAGGAAGTAAACTCTCCCCCATAAGTTATGCCCATATCAATTATCACTACAAACCGTTAAAATCACTGTATGCAAATGTAATATTACTTGCTCCGTTTCTTGTAATCCATATTGTTGCATTTGCTGACGTCACCAGCGCATGCGCATCTTTCACCTGATTCACGGCATGCACTTTGTGCCGACAGTTCATAAAGATGAATGCCGCGTCTGTCATATCAGCTCTGTACCGTACCGTACAGTACAGTACCGAGATCCTGCAATATTGCAGTCACCTGATACACCCCATGTGACCTTACACGCCACAGGGAGGGGGGTGTAAACATCAAAACATTGCGACTTACTGTAGCGGGGATGAGCCACGGGACACAGTTACCATAGTGATCCCAGAACTAGAATGAGGCTTGCTAAGAACCCAATGCGCAAGATTAGAGATTGGTCTAGCAGAAAGGGCGGAAATAAATTGCAAGATGGAAGTCAATAGTTAATATGGCGCTGGCTTACCCCAGGAAGGAGGATTGTTAAAAAAGTAAAACAAATGATCGGGGTTATGACATCGAGTAATGTTTCCCTAAATCTCCACCTTATCGAGATATGTGGATTCCCAGCTTATCTTAACAATTCTTCATAAATCCTTCCATTTCCTGAAGTTTTATAAAGGTGACTGATACCACAGGCCTCACTGCCCTAGACATAAGGTTGTTATATTGGATAGAACCTGTATATTAGGCCTGACCTTATTACCCTACATATTTTCTGGTTATCACAATAAGGCCATTGATCACTTCAGAGAGCGTATCCTCTTGTTGACAATGTTTCTAATACTGTATGTATTTTATACAATGTTTAAAACTCTGCAATAAAAAATTATTGAAATGAAAATAGCCAGACGTATACCGAAGACTTTCCCCCTCTTTGGCTCCTTGAGGGTTGTTGGTCTTTTGAGGGCAATTTAGGACAAGGGTACAAACAAATAGGAAAAAAAACCCTTTAAGTTGCGGGTGTGTCTGGGTGGACACATAATTCTTCCAGCACATATAAACCTCAACAGAGATGGAACCCTGTATGGCCTGAGGAATGCATGCTCCGAACACAAAGCCGCTTACCCTGCGCTGTGGACCGGACGTGACGTCGCTCCCGAGTCTCCATCGTTCCTCACTACCCAGACTGAGCTGTGAGTGTGTGGCAAGTGACAATCTGAAAATGGTGGCAGGTGACGTGGCAAGTGAAAATCTGCAAATGGTGGCAAGTGACAAGCTGACCACACCATTCACGTTCTCCATGGAGTAGGGGGGGGGCAGCTGACCTACAGTCTTCCTGGCCAGTGCTCTTTTTTTTTCTACTAGAGGTGGGTGAGCAGCCCCCCCCCATCATCCCTCTGCAGTCCTCCCAGCTAGGTGTCTTTTTTAACTGGTGGAGGAGGGAGGGGAGTTCCTATTTTCCTGGATGGGATTCCCCTAAAGTCACCCCCTGCAATCCTCCTAGCTTGGGATCGCCTATAACTGGAAGGGGAGGAGAGGGGAATTCCTGTATTGGGGTCCCTTCTTATCACCCCCCAAGTCCTCCTAGTTGGGGGTCTTGTTTAACTAGAGGAAAATTCCTGTGTTCCTGGATGGGGATCCCCTCTCCCCCCCCCCCCCCTGCAGTACTCCTAGCTTGAGGTATTATTTAACTAGGGGGAGGCAGGGGAGTTTCTGTATTCCTGGTTGGGGGGGGGGGGGGGGTCCTTTCTGATTACCCCCCTGCAGTCATATTATCCAGGGTTCTCCTTTACCTGGAGGGAGGTTCCTGTATTCTCAGATAGGGGGCCCATCCCATCACCACCCTGCAGTCCTCCTGGTCAGGGGACTCCTTTAACTGGAAGGGGGTTCCTGTATTCCTTGATGGGTGTTTCCCTGTATTTGTCTGTATTCATAGATGGGTGGAAGGGGTCCCTTCTAATCACCCCAAGCACTCCTCCTGTTAAGGGGTCTTCTCATTTCCAGGGGTCAGTACACCTGAAAGTGTGTGTGTGTGGGGGGGGGGGAGGCACTATTTTAGCACATGCCATAGACATCCCATATGTTTCAGCTTAGCACTGCATGCACTTTTATTAGCCCTGCCTACTTCTCCCCTGGGGGGGAAGGGGGTCACATTTTGACACTTTTTTTTTTCCATGTCAGCCCCTCCCTGAATGAATACAGTGAGCAATCAGTACCTATTGCGCATGTGTTTATTCGTCAATGAAGCATAGTAAACTGTTTACTATGCTTCGCTTGTGAATAAATAGAAAGTCTCTTAACAGAGACTTTAATTAATTCATACACAGTGCAGCTGAGGCTGCAGGGAAAGGGAATGAGGACTATATGTCTTCAGTTACTTTCTTTGTCTCAAAAGACTGAAGGGGAGATTATGCTGGGGGACAAATTGACCTGGGAGGGGGAAGGATTATACTGAATTACAGACTACCTATGGGGGATAATACTACAGGACAGACTGACTTGGGGGAGGGATGTACTGGGAAATACCATTGGCATCGCTCATATATGAATATAAAATAAGCATATGGTAAACTGTCCCAAGACTGATTTAAACATTGAAGTGGTGAGCTACAAAAAAATATGTTACAAAAATGAAAGTGAACAAGTCCATTTAGAAATCATGTAGAAAAGTGATTGGTCTGAAGTTGATCTTCTCTTCAGGCAAACGAAAAGACAAAATATCTTGCAATCATCAATGTGACAAGACCACCACCAGTGGAGATGTGAGCTTACCAGATAGCTCGGACCCAAAAGAACGTACGTTCTATGAGTCAATAGAGCTTAGAGTGTCAGCAGACAGCGAAAAAACGATCTCTACAAACGCCGCCACCTTTATTTTTATACAAGCGCTTGAAACACTTTTTTAAATGTAAGTGTACTACCTTTTAATAAATTTCCTTTGTGATATGGAATTACACTATATGGTCTTCTCTATCCTTTCCTACATACCGGTTGAATCCTGAGACTATATTTACCTGAGCGGAGATGGACCTTTATTCAAAAGTTTTGGGACACCTCTCCGAAAGTTTTGGGACACATTAGTAGAGATCGTTTTTTGGCTGTCTGCTGACACTCTAAGCTCTATTGACTCATAGAACGTACGTTCTTTTGGGTCCGAGCTATCTGGTAAGCTCACATCTTCACTGGTGGTGGTCTTGTCACATTGATGATTGCAAGATATTTTGTCTTTTCGTTTGCCTGAAGAGTACATCAACTTCAGACCAATCACTTGGGATTTTCTACATGATTTCTAAATGGACTTGTTCACTTTAATTTTTGTCTTGGGACAGTTTACCAAATGATTATTTTATATTCATATATGAGCGATGCCAATGGTATTTCATTAGTCACTTTTTCACCGTTTACTTCCTCTGACACTTTCTTAAAGCGGTGTTTCACCTAAAAAAATTTTTTTTTTTTTAAAAGTCAGCAGCTAAAAAAAAAGTAGCTGCTGACTTTTAATAAGTACACTTACCCTCCCAGGGCGGGTCGTGGAGGCCGAGATGTCCCTCGGCGATCCGGTTCCAGCACCGCCATCCTCAGTAAGGGAAACAGGCAGCGAGCGCTGCCCGTTTCCTACTACGCATGCGCAAGTCGGCGCGTGGCCTACTGCGCATGCGCGAGTCGAATTTGTGAATGGGGAACGTGATGTGTTGTGGGACATAGTTCCCATAACACACCACGCCCCATTCACTAGAAGGCGGCGCTCGGAGCAGAAGAGAGAACCACGCCGCGGAACAGGAAGAGGCAGATTAGGACGATCTGCCTAGCAACAGCCATTTATTTTAAATTTTTATTAACATTTTTTTAAAGTTTTTTTTTTTTTCAGGGTGGCCCTCCACTTTAATATAAGATTTGTTGTCAGTACCTGTCACTATATAGTGTGTCATTTACACATATGGTGACTCTTACATTTGTTTAGTTACATTATTATTTTAGCCACTTTTAGCGCTACACTTTATATACCAATTCTATAATGTAAACTGCAGAAAAAAAAATTGCAGCGCGCCGCAGAAGTGTTCGGATTTGGCTTGAAAAAAAGTTGCCAACCCTATGTATAATAATCAGCCCACAATGGGGTGTATTAGAGGCCGGGCAGCCCCAGCTGTACAGTGATTGGGGTGTGAGCTCTCAGACACTGGTCATGCAAAAGATGGAAGAAATGACAGCTGCCCCCGGATTATCAGTAATCAGCCCCTCATATATGACTGCAGGAATTACTATGTGTGCTTTATCACGGGAACCAACCTATAACTATTCAGAATTTCTGGGACTTTAGCTTATCAGGAAAGGTCTGACATTTCACATGACAGGTTCAGAACTACCTGATTGGCTAAAGTTCCGGGGTATCTGATTGGCTGCAGTTCAAGTCATGACGAGCCTATAAAAGGAGGCGTGGCCACCCGTTACAGCATTACCTTTCGGACGAGCAAGGAGGACGGCTCCTTGTATGTGTGGTGACATCTAGCGGCTGTGTGAGAGATTGCGCCGTGACTGTGAATGTGTTGCTGAGTAGAAATAGACCATAGTATGGGGGAGGGGTGTATACAGCGCTGTACTGACATTTATATGGTGGAGATGATAGGTGATATCTGTGTACTGTGAGGGGATTTCTAGGAGACTTGTGACAGGGAATGGCTGCTGGTGGGGAGACACGCCCAGAGAGCTGAGCTGGCTGCAGTTCCGGTGAATCTGATTGGCTGCAGTTCCGGGATATCCGATTGGCTGCAGTTCCGGGATATCTGATTGGCTGCAATTCCGGAATATCTGATTGGCTACAGTTCAAGTCATCACGAATAGCCTATAAAAGGAGGCGTGGCCACCGGTTACAGCGTTACCTTTCGGACGAGCAAGGAGGACGGCTCCTTGTATGTGTGGTGACATCTAGCGGCTGTGTGAGAGATTGCTCCGTGACTGGGAATGTGTTGCTGAGTAGAAATAGACCATAGTATGGGGGAGGGGTGTTTGTAGTACGGAGTGTATACAGCGCTGTACTGACATGTATATGGTGGAGATGATAGGTGATATCTGTGTACTGTGAGGGGATTTCTAGGAGACTTGTGACAGGGAATGGCTGTTGGTGGGGAGACGCGCCCAAAGAGCTGAGCTGGGATCCTGGCTGTGCCGTGTATACTGTCTGTAATGGAGATGCGATGTTCAGTCAAAATAGCCAATTCATCGAGATCTCCACTCACTCGCGTCACTTCAGGTTACTGTAAAGCATCAGTAATTGGAGATTTAGACTAGTTGCTGTTTTTACACGACTCCCAAAGCAAAGATGGCCACTGTGGAGTACAAAAGAGAGGGCCAAAATGGCAACATCATTGCGTGCGGTGCACAGCTCTCTGTCATTACCTGCAGATTAGATCCCAGTGATCATTATACAGGTGATGTGTGTACATGGAGAAGAGAGGATCCCATAGTGATTGGTAGAACGGGATTCATTGTACTGTGTGTGGAGTGTGAGCAATGTTTTCCCCCCGTGAATGTAGATTTCTGTGTAATATTTCTGTAGATAATATTCTGTGCCAGGCTTGTATGATGGGCCCCCCAGTCCCTCGGGCTCTATGCAGGAAATGCACTGTATACACCTTCTTCATACAGGACTGATCATGTCTATGTGGAAGATCTACAACACAGCGTTCTGGAGATGGAGAGACCGCCATTTACACCAGATGGGGATTCATCAGAACTTGCTGTATCATTTTTATTTAATTTTTTTCTCTATTGAGTTTTTATTTTTGAATTTTTTTTTTTTTTCCCTTTTACATAATAAACCTATAGAATGAAATGCTGTATAATCTGTCACTCTGTGTAACTTGCAATTGTTTAATGATTTTGTTAAATATTCTTGCAGGTTGTGACGTCTTATCCATATCTGTATGTAGTATTCTGTAGTTATTATAATCATTATAACCACTTCAGCTTAAAGTGGTTGTAAAAGCAGAAGGTTTTCACCGTAATGCATTCTGTGCATTCAAATGGTAGGAAACTACTACCACTTGTACCTACAGGTAAGCCTATAAGGCTTACCTGTAGGTACTGTGAATATCTTCTAAACTTACACAGTTTAGGAAATATTCAGAGTGCATGCAGCCAATGACATCATCAGCGCAATCGCTCTGAAGGTCCGGCTTACTGTGCCAGACCTTCAGAGCCCGTGCCGGAAACAGCGGCTCCCACACACATGCTCGGGAGTGATGTTATCAACCACATAGCTGTAGCTTGCGAACCCGGAAGAAAGATAGGGGGAACATGTCAGCCATTCTCAGTGGCAAATTTACAGCACTGGAGGGCTTCGTTCCAAGGAGTATTTTATAATATGCTAGTATGCGATGACTCTCCCTCCTGATTGGCTGAGCCACACAGTGGGCACATTAGCTCCTGCTTCTGTTAATAAAAATCAGTGAGCCAATAAGATGAGGGGGCAGGGCCGAGCAGCAGCTTTTAGGCTAAGGCTGGGTTCACACTTATGCGACACTAGACATTACATGTGATTCGCACCGCATTGTTGTACACCTCTGTGTGACGCAAATTCAGCCATACAATTTGCATGGCTGAAATTGCATTTACACCAAAATGGTGCAGGACCCTTTTTTTTCCGATCCGATTCCACAGTTTGTACTGCCTTCTGCAAACCGATTTGGGGGTGTCATTAACTTCATATTGACCCCTGCAGCGGTTTGCAGATGTCAGTGTGAACTGCCTGCGGTTCAGATGCGATGCAGGAACCCACACAGGAATCGCTGTGGTTCCCGCATTACACCAGTGTGAACTCAGCCTGAATGGACACACAGAGCAGTGGCTTGGGTGACCCCATAGCAAGCTGCTTGCCCTGGGGGCAGGAGGGCCAGCATGGGACCTGAGAAGAGGAGGATCCGGGCTGCTCTGTGCAAAAAAACACTGTACAGAGCAGGTAAGTATGACATATTTGTTATTTTAAAGAAACCCAAGACTTTGTAGCACTTTAGCTGGAGTTTGAGAAGTTATACTAGGATGACGCCTGCAGTTGCAGGCATCATCGCTGTACCGTTTTTAAGAGCTGACAGTTGTCTCTCTTGTAAAAGCAAACCTAGTGGGTAACTAGCCGCTGGATTGCTTTTATAAGCAGCAGTATGGGAAGCCACCCTCCCTGCCGCGGCTTCACCGGAATCTCGCGTCCCACCGGAAATCCCAGATCGGCTTTGTGGGGCTCTGATATAGCAACCTGGAAACGATGGCCTTACATCACTTTCAGTATATCTGAATGTAAACAACGCCATTTTAAAAAACAAAAAAATTTGATCGCACCTATCTTGGTGTGATCAAATGCTTTTAGAGAGGAAGTAAACTCTTCCCCCATAAGTTATGCCCATATCAATTATCACTACAAACTGTTAAAATCACTGTATGTAAATGTCATATTACTTGCTCCGTTTCTTGTAATCCATATTAGTGCATTTGCTGACGTCACCGGCGCATGCGCATCTTTCACCTGATTCAAGGCACGCTCTTTGTGCCGACAGTCCATAATGATGTATGACGCGTCTGTCATATCAGCTCTGTGCGGCACAGTACCGAGATCCCGCAATATTGCAGTCACCTGATACACCCCATGTGACCTTACACGCCACAGGGAGGGGGTGTAAACATCAAAACAATGCGACTTACTGTAGCAGGGATGAGCCACGGGACACAGTTACCATAGTGATCCCAGAACTAGAATGAGGCTTGCTAAGAACCCAATGTGCATGCGCAAGATTAGAGATCGGGCTAGCAGAAAGGGCGGAAATCAATTGCAAGATGGAAGTCAATAGTTAATATGGCGCTGGCTTACCCCAGGAAGGAGGATTTTTAAAACGCTAAAACAAATGGTTATTTTTAATGTGGAATATGTTGGAATACATTGCCATACTGGCTTATTTATAAAACGGCTTTAGGGGTAGAATTAATTTCCTCTTTAAGTGCATAGGAGGGATCTGGGGTCTTTTAGACCCCAGATCTCTCCATAAAGAGTACCTGTCACAAGGGATGTTTACAATTCTGGTGACAACTTTCACTTCCTGTTTTGGTTATGGGACAGGAAGTGAAGGGAAATTCCCCCAATGGGACACAGATGGCAAAAAGCTGACGGGTTATAACCTGCAGCAGAAGTGAAGCGGAAGGGAACGTCTAATACCCTAATAAAGGAAGCCACAAACTCTGGGTAACTTAGGACAATGGGTTTTTGCATCTCCCATAGAGGTTTTGCCCAAGCCAAGGCTCTATAAGAAAGCAAATAAATGATGAAGTCTACTTTGCTTCTGTCCGTGGGGAACTTCTGGGGCAGCATCTCAAAGTATATCCCAACCTGTTTGAGAAACCCTCTGCATTGAACTGGATCACCCCCAAATCGATGGGGAAGCAGAGGGGAACCAGACATATCTCTTACAGAGGTAATATTCAAGGCGGGTGCCTGCACAGAGACTGGAGCAGCAGCAGGGACGGCCTGCCCCACATGTTGTACCGGAACAGCCACAGTGGAAGAATCCAGGTGAGCAGTGCGAATCAGGAACGTCTGTAACTCTATGGCAAACTAATCAATGCGGTGTTGTCCCCCCACAGTAAGAATCACTCCCAGGGAACATAATTAACCCCTCCCTGCCCCCTAGTGGTTAACCCCTTCACTGCCAGTGTCATTTATACAGGAATCAATGCATTTAAATAGCATTGATTTTATGTCGCAGTCACAATAAAAATCGCTGATCGCCGCCATTACTAGTTAAAAAAAAAAAAATATTAATAAAAATGCTATAAAACTATCCCCTATTTTGTAAACGCTATAACTTTTGCGCAAACTAATCAATAATCACTAATTGAGATTTTTTTTTTTACCAAAAATATGTAGAAGAATACGTATCGGCCTAAACTGAGGAAAAAAAATGTTTTTTTAATATATTTTTTGGTGATATTTAGTATAGCAAAAAGTAAAAAATATTGTTTTTTTTTTTTTTTTTTGTCGCTCTTCTTTTGTTTATTGCGCAAAAAAATAAAAAACGCACAGGTGATCAAATACCACCAAAAGAAAGCTCTATTTGTGGGGAAAAAATTATAACAATTTCATTTGGGTACAGTGTTGTATGACCGCGCAATTGTCATTCAAAGTGTGTCAGCGCTGAAAGCTGAAAAATGGCTTGGTCAGGAAGGGGGTGAAAATGCACTGTAGTGAGGTGGTTAAGGAAAAAAAAGTTTTAGGAGGGAAGTTTAGGGAAAAAAAAACGTACATTTAAGCGCCATTTGCAGCCTTGCCCAGTGTCATTTGCAGCTTGCCCCGTGTCATTTGCAGCTTGCCGGCGTCATTTGCAGCCTTGCCCACGTTTAAATTTCCTGCCGCCGAGACAGACCGCGCAAGCGCCGCTGAAAGAGGCCGTAGTGCCGCCGAAAAAGACAGAGCCGACTGTTTGGCTCCGCTCGCAGTCCCGCCTCCCTGCTGTTTCGGGAGCGAGCACAGGGAGGCGGGACTGTGAGCGGAGACGAACAGTCGGCTCAGTCTTTTTCGGCGGCGCTCATTCTTTTTTTTTTTTTTTTGGGCGGCGCTCGCTATTTTTCGCCGCCGCTCGTTTTTTTTTGGGGGGAGGATCGGCGTATAACACGCACCCGCGACTTCCCCCAATTTTAAGGGGGGAAAAGGTGCGTGTTATATGCCGATAAATACGGTATATACCGTATTTGCCGGCGTATAAGACGACTGGGTGTATAAGACGACCCCCTATTTTTCCAGTGAAAACTTGGATTTGGGGCTATACTCCCAATAAAAGACTACCCCCCTTCCGAGGCAACACCATTAACAAAAAAAAACAAAAAACATCAGACTTAACATCAGAAAAAGGAAACTGGTGAACTACAAGTCCCAGAGATCCCACAATTGGAAGGTAGCAACAATGAATCCTCTCCTCCAAAGCACCATAAATCATACCTGTATTTTAGGGGAGATCTGGAGCTGGATGTGCAGTACAGGATGCTTTGTTAAAATGTAGAGCACCAAGTACACAGAGTATATGATTCTGTGTTAGTACAGTAGCGCCAGGTACACTTCAGAATACAGAGTGCAGACAGTGCACCGCTGAGCCAATCACGGCAGGCATTGTATTTTACTAATCTGTTGTTGGATACAAAGTCTGCTCAGATTGGCAGAGGCTGTGACATCAGCCTGCGCCGCTCTGACTCATGTAGCCTGCTCGGATTTACAGAGGTTGTTACCCAATCTAAGCAGGCTTAGCAGGCTCTGTATTCATCAGAGTGCATCGCCCGCCGGGATTGGCTGAGCGGCGCATACTGTATACATATTACAATTTTACAGAGCGCCCGGCGGACTGATATCCATCTGGCGGCTTCTTCACCCGGCATATAAGACGACCCCTGCTTTTTTGCTGTGTAATTTCGGTGTAAAATGTAGTCTTATACGCCAGAAAATACAGTAAATACATTTTTTTTTTCTCAAAACATCTTCCAGGACAGCCCATGAGACCTAGGGCTCCTCCTACCGGTACAGGAAACACGTTACCCCCACCAGGTAAAAGGGCGGGCCTCCAGGCCCCATGTCAGTTATTAGTGTTTCCTCCAGACGGGGGGTGGGGGTAACATGTACCTACATGGTCCCCTAGGTCTCATGAGCAGGGGCTCTGTATGGCTATTTGGGGCATGTCACTAACCTTCTCTTCTGCCAGAAGCATCACACCGCTGGGGAGGTTGGTTGTGCTGCTGTCTCCTGTCTCTCTGTGCCTGTAGAGGGCCATGACCGGGATGATATCTGCTCCCAGGTGCCTTTTTTCTCTGTGAATGCAGTGGTTTCCTCTCCTCACCCACAGCTTGGCTGATCAGTGTGAGGAGAAGCGGCGGCGCTCGAGGGAGCGGAGCTTCTGCGCTCCAAGCTGGCCCACAGGAAGTGCTGAGGGATAGGTCACTTCCAGAGCATATGACGTCATCATCAGGTGCCGGAGACACCAGTCCAGTTCCAGTCTCCTTAAGCGAGTAGGAGACGCTGGCGGCTGGTGTTTTTTGGTGGAAAGCAGCCAGGCTGTGGAAAGCCAAAGGGGGGCAGGATGGACCAGTCTGCAGTTCCTGCACAGGCAACAGATGCAGTGCCCAACACCAGCACCTCACAGGTAAGCCTGAAGTGTTGTGTCACTATCTTGCTGTTCCCTCCCCTCTCTGTAGTAGTGGGTTATGGGGACACATTTCTTCCCTCCTGCACGTTGTGTTTCGGAGTGTCAGGGTGGCTGAGTCTCATTTGGGGTTGTTTATTTTTTTGTCTTACAGACCAAGACCCAAGAGAAAGCTCAGGCACAGCCACCTAAAAGGAAATGTGCGGTGTGCGCAAACAAATTGAGCTCCTCTTGGAGCAAAGCAGTTTGTCGCAGCTATATAGAGGGCCTTGTAAAAGATGACCCGGTTGCCTCTTGCCAGAAGATGCTAGCTTCTGTCAGAGATGAGCTTGTGTCCATCTTCAGTTCCTTTAGAACGCTTATTGACAAGCTCCAGATTCCAGCAGAGGGTCAGTCTTCACAGAAGACGACAGTCAGCACTCCGCAGCAGGCGGACAGTGAAGACTCTGAGGCTGAGGTCAGATCTACCCGTTCTTCTCCAGAAGAATCAGGGTCAGATATAGAGCCCAGGGATAGAGACTCCACTCGGAGCGTTCAAGATTTCAGAGTCCATAGCTCTTTGATTGACACTATCAAACTAGAATGGGATAATCCTGAGAGAAAACCATTCTTCTCTAGTAACCTAAAAAGGAGGTTTCCTTTTGATGAGGACACTGCGCAGCCGTGGAATAAGAATCTCAAGCTGGACGCACCTCTTTTAAAGGTTTCCAAGAACTTGGACCTAGCGTTCGATGATATGGGCACGCTTAAGGATCCGATGGACAAGAGGGGGGGGGGGGGGGATATCCTTCTCCACAGAGCCTGGGACTCTGCGGTTGGGAACCTCAAACCTGCTCTGGCCTCCACTTGTGTGGCCAGAAATCTGGAGGTTTGGTTGACTCAGATTCAGACACATCTGTTAGAAGGTACCTCCAGAGAGCAGATTTTGAAGTCTTTTCCTCTCCTCTTTCAGGCAATAGGTTTTTTGGCGGATGCTTCCGCAGAGTCGGTGAGACTGTCAGCCAGGACTTTGGCTTAAAACCTGGTCAGGGGACTCAGCCTCCAAGTTGCGCCTTTGTGGGCTCTCCTTAACAGGTGATCATTTATTTGACCCAGGGCTGCAGGAGGCAGTGGAACGCACTGCCGACAGGAAGAAGTCATTCCTAGAGAAAGATAATCCCGACAGCCAGGACGTTTTTTTTCGTGGCCAAGGCAGGCAACAGGGTCCTAAAGAAAAGGACAGCAGGCCGAAAAAACATTGGACAGGGCACAAAGGCAGAGGCAAAGGGGGGGGTCCTGTTTAACCCTCAACAGCCCCCCAAGCCGCAGTGACTTGTGTTTCCCGGTGGGAGGAAGATTGAGGGCCTTCTTCCCACAGTGGGCAGCAGTCACTTCAAGTAACTTCATCCTGGACCTTGTGACCAACGCGTACAGGCTGGAATTCGCCCACCAACCACCAGAGCGGTTTCTGGTCACCTTTCCTCCCCAGGATCGGGAGAAAGCGAAGGCTCTGGGTCTCCATTTCGGAGACTTATTGGATCAGAAGGTCCTGATTCCTGTTCCCCAGTCAGATCAGGGCAAGGGGTTCTATTGCCATGTATTTTGTTGTCAAAAAGCCGACAGGAAAGTTTTGACTTATCCTGAATATCCGGACTTTAAACAAATCAATCAGATACAAACATTTCCGTATGGAGATGGTTTTCACTATCAAAAACCTGCTCTACCCAAACTGCTACATGGCCACGTTGGACTTGAGGGATGCTTATCTTCACATCCCTATCCATCCAGTCTTCCAGAAATATTTAAGATTAGGAGTGAAGATGAATACAGGGACCCGACACTTTCAATTTCAAGCCCTCCCCTTCTGTCTTTTCTCAGCCCCACGCATTTTCACGAAGGTGTTGGGGAAAGCCCTGGCCCCACTGAGGCTGAAGGCGAGTCATACCAGAAACTGTTGGAGGATCTCCAGGCTGTACGGGACTTCCTATAATCCTTATGCTGGTTGATAAACATAGAAAAATTGTCCTTAATTCCGGCCCAGAAGGTGACATACCTGGGTTACGACTTTTGCTCGGTGGATCAAAGGCTCTTTCTTCCTCAGGAGAAAATTACGAAAATGATCCAACCTATGTCAGCATTGCAGACCAACCAGTCGGTCTGACAGGTTTCGAGGGCAGTGGGTCTGATGACCTCATATTTTCCCACAGTCCCATGGGCAAGACTTCATCAACGTCCATTACAACTGTTCCTGTTAAGTAACTGGAACGGGGACGCAAGGTCCCTGGAGTCAAGGGTCTGACTTCCCGCCAGGGTAAAGAGAGTGGTTGTGGAGAATAAGCCAGCACCCAGCAGGAAGTCTCCTATGGTCCATTCCCATTGCCATAGAAGAAACGGACCTCATTCTAATTGCCCCGTTTTGGCCCAAGAGGCCATGGTTTTCCCTGCTACAGACTTTAGTTTCAGAGCCTCCGCTGAGTCTTCCAAAGAGGAAAGACTTATTGTTGCAGGGTCCAGTATCTCACCCCCAGGTGATTTCACTAAGATTGTCGGCTTGGTATCTGAAGAGAAGAAACTAAGCGCCCAGGGGTTCTCTGACAAGGTAGTCAGGACTCTGGTAGACTGCAGAAAAACAGTCACCAGAGCCATATATTCCAATGTTTGGAAAAAGTTTAATTCATGTTATCGGAGATTAACTCATGATATTCCTGCAATTTTGGATTTTTTTCAAGCGGAGGTTGACGAGGGTCTTTCCATTAGTACCTTAAAAGTACAAGCAGCAGCTATAATGCGGCGTACACACGGTCGGAATTTCCGATGAAAACAGTTCGATGGGAGCTTTTCATCGGATTTTCCGACCGTGTGTATGTCGGAATTTCCGACGGACTTTGAATTGAGAACCTGTTCTCATTTTTTCTGATGGAAAACCTTTCTATCGGATTTTCCGATCGTGTGTATGCAATTCCGACACGCAAAATTCCGACGCATGCTCGGAAGCAATTCGACGCATGCTCGGAAGCATTAAACTTCCCTTTTTATAGTGCTGTCGAACGTGTTTTATGCCGCTGTGTTATTGACCATCGGAATTTGGTGTGATCGTGTGTAGGCAACACAGCTTGAGCGGAATTCCGTCAAAAAAAAGTCAGATTTTATTCCGACGAGAATTCCAATCGTGTGTACGCGGCATTAGTGTTTTCCTCCAGTTTTCTCTCCTGAAAAATCCCATTGTAACCAGATTTTTCAAATCAATTTCAAGGGCCAGGCCAGTAGTGGTGAGAAGTTGTCTATCTTGGGACCTGTCCCTAGTGCTTCAAGCTTTGGTTGAATTTCCTTTTGAGCCCCTCAAGGATATTTCTTTTAAACTGCTTACATTAAAAGTTGTTTTTCTTGTAGATATTACCTCAGCTCGTAGGGTAAGTGAGCTGCAGGCCCTGTCAGTTAGGGAGCCTTTCCTCACGATTTTTGAGAATTGAGTAGTTTTAAGAATTGAGGTTTTTTGCCCAAGGTGGCTAGTACATTCCACCGAACTCAGGCTATTGTACTGCCATCCTTTTGTAGTTCGCCGCAGTTTTAGTTTTTTTGACGTAAGAAGGATCGTGCGACGTTGCAACCAAACAAAATTGACGCCCTTTTTTTCCCACAGCTAGAGCTTTCTTTTGGTGGTATTTGATCACCTCTGTGGTTTTTATTTTTTGTGCTATAAACAAAAAAAAGAACAAGAGCGACAACTTTTTGCTATAATAAATATCCCCCAAAAATATATATATTTTTCCTCAGTTTAGGCTGATATGTATTCTTCTACATATTTTTGTTAAAAAATAAATAAATAATAATAAAAAAAATTGCAATATGCGTATATTGATTGGTTTGCACAAAAGTTATAGTGTCTACAAAATAGGGGATAGCTTTATGGCATTTTTATTATACATTTTTTTTTTTACTAGTATTGGCGGCGATCTGCAACATTATTTTTATCGGGACTTCGACATTATGGCGGACATGTCGGACAATTTTGACACATTTTTGGGACCTTTGGCATTTATATAGCGATCAGTGCTATAAAATTCATTGATCGCTGTAAAAATGTCACTTGCAGGAAAGGGGTTAACACTAGGGGGCGATCAAGGGGTTAATTGTGTTCCCTAGTGTGTGTTCTAACTGAAGGGGGGAGTGGACTGTGTAGCAGAAGAGATAGATTGCTGCTCATACTCTGTATGAACAAACGATCTGTCACTTCTCCACTCAGAGAACCGGAAACTGTGTTTACACACACAGATCCTGGTTCTCCCGAGCGATCGCGGGAGCCCAGCGGTGATCGCGGCCGCCGGGCACTCGCATCGGCTCCGTGCCACCTCTAGTGGACTAAAAGTACAACTGCTGCTCGGCAAACGGTTAATGAAAGATCTCATCCCAGATATCTCAAAAGCTCAATTAGAGATAGAAAAAGCCCACCGGACCGCCACTCACAGCTCCGAGGTTTGATGGACTATCCAGAGACATGATTCTGAAACCCCACTATTACAACATTAACCACTTCAGCCCCGGAAGGATTTGCCCCCTTCATGACCAGGCCATTTTTTGCGATACGGCACTGCATCGTTATAACTGACAATTGCGCGGTCGTGCAACGATGTACCCAAACAAAATTTACGTCCTTTTTTCCCTCCACTAATAGAGCTTTCTTTTAGTGGTATTTGATCACCTCTGAGGTTTATTTTTTGCGCTATAAACAAAAGGGCGACAATTTTGAAAAGAAAACGTTTTTCTTTACTTTTTGCTATAATACATATCCAAAAAAAAGTTAGAGTTAGACTTACCGGTAACTCCTTTTCTGAGAGTCTTCCAGGACAGCCCATGAGACCTAGGGCTCCTCCTACCAGGACAGGAAACCTGTTCCCCCCCTCCAGATAAAAGGGTGGTACTCCAGGCCCCATGTCAGTCTACTCAAGAACGGTAGGACGTCCCTGCAAAACATATGTATAATACACATAACTTTAGACAAAACCGGATGGGAATCCGGCTGTCCTGGAAGACTCTCAGAAAAAGAGTTACTGGTAAGTCTAACTCAGCTTTTCTCAAAACGTCTTCCAGGACAGCCCATGAGACGATGAGCCAGAACATACCAGTCTAGGGAGGGACAACTGCCTGAAGGACTTTATGACCAAACGCCTGCTCCGGAGCCGATAGGAGATCCAGGCGATATGGTTTAATGAAGGTCAAGTAACTGGACCATGTGGCAGCCCTGCAAATTTGCTTCGGTGAGGCACCAGCCCTCTGAGCCCAAGACGTAGATAAGGCTCTGGCTCATAGTTATCTGGGACTACAGAATGATTTGTCTCTATGTTGGGGGTAATAGACTAGAGGGAGGGGCTATGTATTTTAGGAAAAGAAAAGAAGAAAAGTGGGCAGAGTTGATACTACTCAGTGTACGAAAATGCTGTGTGTTGTCACCCACAATAGGAGTTGGGTGCATTTCTGGTAAAATGACCGGTATAAAACCTACAAAAAGGTGCATGTATAGCAAAGATTTTCCTCCCTTTTTTTTTTTTATTATTTTGTCCTTTGAAGATGTTAAAACCTCTACAGCTGTTTATTTCCACCTGTCCTGATGACCATTGACAATAGGAAATTCAAAATATTACAGTTATCACTAAAACAGGAATACGGGAAACATTGGTGCTCTCACTTCCTGTTATAAAGGTAAATCTCCCTGTGTGACACAGACTGCAAAAAAAAGTGGTTAGGGGTGTTTTAACTCTTTCATTGCCACAGCCTTTTTATATATTTTCTGAAAGCAGACACTCTGGTGCAAAATTTCAGGAAAACAAATATACTATAGCTCAGTTTAGGGCACACAAATGCAATATGATACGCATTTTTTGGTAAAATATAAAAGATGAGGTTTTGCTGAGTAAAGTGATTCTGAACATGTCAAAAGTTCATCACTTTTTGATGCACAGGGACTTTATTATTTGGGACTTATTTTTATGTAAAATCAGATTATTATCTGTCTTTGATCAGAGCACTTTATCACTGTTTGATATATGATCGCATTTATATGTTTATTAATTTAAGGATAGTAATTTATGCATATTTGTTTATTTGGCTGCATAGCTTCTTGAATTAGCGCACCATTTTTTCATTATCATTAGAGTGTTGAGGTCACTAGCTAATGGTTGCAGCCTTTTCATGTGTATTTTTAGGGTGATACTATTATTTAATTCTTTTGGATTTATTTTGTAAATCAGTTTTGGTTGATTGTGAGGTTATCACACAAGTGAAATATAAAGTACTTGTAGCACACAAGTACTTTATATTTCCTGTGGTACATGTTCACATCTATGCGTTTTTCAGCCGGTGCATTTTTGGAAAGGGTCAGGGACTTTTTTTCCTGCAGCAACGCAAGTGTTGCGTTTTTGATGCGTTTTGCTTTTCTTTTTTTCCTCCATACTCAATGGTGAATAGCTGGTTGTTAAGTAGCGGGCCAGGAAGCCGGCCACCGCATCCTTAACAACTGATGAGTCATCAGTTGTCAGAAGGGACAAGCGAGCGGGAGGTTCTTTGGGACAGGGGGGCTTGATGGCATGGGGGCTTATGTTGATAGGGACAGTGGCCTCTTTCCCACAACCCTGGCCAGTGGTTGTGGGGGCCTGCTGGGCGGGGGGCTTATTGGAAACTGGATCCCGCCCCCCCCCCATGTGAATTAATATGGAGTGCATTCATTCACAAAAAAAGGTCGGTGGCGCACACCTCTTCACTGCCCGGTAAGACCAGACCCCTCCTGTTATTGCTCTTCTGTACCATGTCCACAGCCTCTGACATGTCCGCACAGCCTATGACCACCTCCTGTACTATGTCTGCAGAGCCTATGACCACCTCCTGTACTATGTCTGCAGAGCCTATTACCACCTCCTGTACCATATCTGTACTTTTACCACTTATAACTGGTGTGTGTGTGTGTGTGTGTGTGTGTGTGTGTGTGTGTGTGTGTGTGTGTGTGTGTGTGTGTGTGTGTATGTATGTATGTATGTATGAGTGTAATATTAGGGCTGTTACTGATTTTAAATTTTCGTGTTCGAATAATCGACTAATTTCGATTAATTATAACGCACATACAGATCCAACTACTTTTAGCTGATCTCCTTGCATTGTAACTCTGCAGTAGTCAGTGGTAAATGTGGTATACACTATATACAATCATCCGACACTAGTTAGTTTCCACAATCCATGACTTAACTTCACAGTTCACACAAATATGCTTTAAATTCAAACGGTAGTACTGATGTAAGTAATTTTTTTTCCACAGTAGCATGACAATCCCTCCACCTCCGGTCTAACTAATTACTCTCAACTTATGGCATGGACCCCTCTGCAAACAGGTGGTCATGCAAGCGGGTATAAAAAGGGTTAACACGGACCATAAACTTTACTCTCACGTCTCCTTAGATCTTTTCTTTCTACCCATGACCTGGCGTCCTTGCTGAGATCTAAGTGCTCACCGCTTAAGTATAAAGTAAAATTTTTGTGTTCATACACAAACTACTCACATAAAGATGATAAAAACACAGCATATAAAGCCAACAATCGTGTTAGTTCGATAGGGCAGCAGCGGGTAATGTCATGTGTATCTCCTCCCAGGTACGCATCACGTTCAATCAGAACTTCGATGTCACCGGACCTTCGTTAGCAGACGGAGGCACTTGGGGAAAGGGGGAGGAGTCCGGTGACGTTGATGTCCGTGACGTCGCCGGATTTCTGACGGAACTCCCTGAAGACCCGGAAGGCGGCGGAAAGGTGGGTATCAATCAAAAGAATTTTGATCGATCAAAAAAATTAACGATTAATCGAGGAATTAATCTTTTAATTTCCACAGCCCTAATCTATATATATATATATATATATATATATATATATATATATATATAAATAAATAACCCTATGTGCTTTCATATCTGTCCTATCTATATATGATACACTCTTCAAATGTGCTTTAAAATGCATGATTTTCCCTTTTATGAACAAGAAAATATTGATGTTATGCTGTTGAGCTGGAATAATTATGCTATGGAGCTGGTATGAAATTATTTCCAGGGCTGTTTTTTTTCCCAGTCTGGCCCTGCACTCAATCTACAAGGGAAAGCAGTTCTGTGTCCACATCAATGCAGATCCACTGATATTAGTATAAATGGCAGTCTCAGCCTAGGCTCCTGCCAGGCCATGCCCCAACGCGTTTGACTTCACCCCTCAGTGCTTACTCATAAGGATGGTTTCCACCCACACTTCAAAGACATGCTGGTAGTTTAATTGGATCCTGTCTAAATTGACCCTAGTGTTAGGAACCAAGAGATTGTAAGCTCCTTGAGGACAGGAGCTGATGTGAATATATATATATATATATATATATATATATATATATATATATATATATATATATATATATATATATATATGCAAAACACTATGTGAATTGATGGTGCTATATATGTACCTGTATTACATAAAGAAACGCCAGTTGGGGGCAAGTAGGCTCTGATATTTAGAAATAAAGGAATGTCCACACATAAAATGCATTTATTGCAATTTACTGTAACGTCACAAACATTTCCATGACATCTGACATCACATTTGGCATACTAGCAGAATTCTTCGGTTTAGAATGCCATACACAAAAGTAGACAGCTGTAGTCATCATTTCTTCACAGAACTTAAGCTCATAATTTGTAAGCTTTCTTTCCTTGGTACCTCCTCTCCTTGGGAGCACCACATATTTGGTATCACTTCCCTACGTATACTAAGTCCACAGCATTTGCCATCACCAAGTAGGATCAAGGTGCCTTCTTTGGTATACTAATCTCTTCTCAATATCTCTCTATGGCTCTGTCCAGCTGGGCACGCTCCCAGATGGCACATATTCCCAAGTTTCCACCACTGCTCACAGTTGCTGTTCCACCTTGTTTGGGACTTCAACCCTGCAAGGGGTCCTTTTTGGTCAGCTCTGAAGAAGACTACATCTTTTTCTTTAACATAAAGTTTATTCAAGTTTCAATGCAGAAAAACAAATGGCAGTGGTACAGTCTCTTCAGTCAAGTATAGGTTATCTTAATCAGAACAAAATAATATCAACAAAAAATGCTTTCATCAAAAAGCAGTATTGTAATTAACTTTTGAACCAGCATTTCAAAAGGAGCGGAAATTCAGCTTACAGTAAAGAGAAAGGGTAACCGTTTCCAGAAAAGGGGGAATACATAAGAGAGAAGTACATAAGAGAGAAGCGAAGAAGAGAGTTGAAACGGCTAGAGGATAATAATTCTCAGGAAGGCTCAGGTGTAGTACACATCTTGCACATCTTTCATAGGTCAACCAGGGTGCGGGTTTCTGAACCCTACTCTAAAGTCAGCTACTTCTCCCGGACCCACGCCGCCCATATCTTATCAAACATTTTTGGACAGTTACGTCCCATATACGTCAACTTGGGGGGCTTCCAATGTATTACAAATACCAAGTAATAGAGGTAACGGATCGCAGGGAACTCGTAAATTTACCTATTGAACTGATGTCATTAACCACTCCGCTCCAGAAGACCTGCAGTTGTGGGCAAGACCACACAACATGAAAGAAGAAGCCCACCTCCAATTCGCATCTAGGGCAGACCAATCTTCTGTCAGGGTAAATTCTAGCCAACTTCTCTGGGGAGTAGTATACCTGGTGCAAAAACTTGAGTTGAATAAATCTATTCCTCGCAGAAATCATCAGGGGGAGATATTGTTGGAGACCCTCTTCTCAATTATCATCAGCTAGTGTAGGTATATATGCCTGCCATGCAGAGAATAACTGAGAGACCTTAGAGATATCCAGCCCAGCTAAAGAAGAGTAGAGAGCGGAGAGGGGTTTAATCCCCTCCGGCATTCTCAGTAGGCTTTGAATATCATGGACCTCCAACGTTATAGGATGGGGAAATTGAGCCTGGAAAGCATGACACAGTTGTAAATATCCAAATAATATTTGATTTGGGTAGACCCCGTCCACGTTTAAGATTGTCAAAGCTGAGCAATCTACCACAAGGTACAATATCTCCCAGAGTTTTCATTTTAAATCAGGTCCACGGCACAGGATCCGGAATGGGTTGACAATGAGGCAGCCGCAGGTTACCCCACAGTGGGGTATGTGGAGACCAACTATTAGATTTTTCAACTTTGGCCCGGACAATATCACATACCCGAAGAGTAGTTTGCATTGAGGAAGTAATGTTGAAATTGGACCGGGTCCTCAGTGAATCAGGTTCCGTAGTTTGGAGTAGGAGCTGGGTCCTCCGATAGCCTCCACTTAAAGGGGAGGGCCAGCCGGGAATTATTATATATTTTTTTTAAAAGTCAGCAGCTACAAACACTGTAGCTGCTGACTTTTAAAAAGCAGACTTACCTGTCCTGGGTGCCAGCGATGTCGCCCCCCCCCCCCCCCGAGACCGACCGTCCCTCGGGTTCCCGGCGCTGCCATTCTAAGTAAGGGAAACAGGCAGTGGAGCCTTGCGGCTTCACTGCCCATTTCCTACTGCACGTGCACGAGTCGTGCAGCACTTTGTGAATGGGGCGCGCTGTGTTGTGGGACACACAGTTCCCATAACACACCGCGCCCCATTCACTAGAAGATGACGCGAGGAGCAGAAGACTGAAGAACACCGTGGAATACGAAGAGGCAGATTAGGACGATCTGCCTAGCAACAGCCATTTCTGTTAAGTTAAAAAAATAATATTTTTATTTTTTTTCCTTCCAAATTTTTAGTAACATTTTTATGCAGTTTTTTTTTTTTTTTTAGGGTGGCCCTCCACTTTAACTGTAACCAGGACTGCAGCCCAATACTATTAATAAAATAAAACAAAGCAAGGCCCCCTATTGTAGTAGGTAATTACACAGTAGTTTTTGCTAATCTAGGGGTGTTGCTGTTCCAAATGAAGGAGATGATTATGCTATCCAGCTTATTGAAAAATGTATTCGGTATATGGACTGGGGGCCAGCCAAAAAGGAAATTATATATTTAGGTAGGACTGACATTTTAATAAGGTTGACCTGTCCAACTGGGGTAAGGGGTAACATTTTACAAGCAGCGCATCTCTGAGTCAGGAGGGAGGCCACTGGAGTCAGGTTAAGAGGGATAAATTGCAAAACGTCCCTATGAATTACAACTCCTGGATACCTGAACTGTGAGACTCTCTGCAACGTATATTAGCTGGTAGTGAGGTATCCGTAGAGTGGAGTGAGAATAAAACAGATTTCCCCCAAATGATACAGATACCAGAATACCAATCAAAGTTTTCAATAATCGATAGGGCTGTCCTCAAAGTGTCAGCTACGTTTCTGAGGGAAAAGTTTACCGCTCCAGGTGGTGGACTCGTGGTTACACCCTTCTTGGAGTGAAGGCTGTGGGTGATGGCTCTGCACACGTAATGGTGAAAAGGAAATGTCTGGACAGCTGCACTCCAATTAAACGCCTTTGTCGTAGAAAATCAATTCCATAGATAACCCAGGTACAATAGTATCTGACGCATTTCACACCCTCATCAGTGCTTAGTCATAGCTGACTGAGGTACAGGAGAGTATCGTCGACATAGAGGAAGATCTTTTCCTGTATGGGCCCTATGGTGATACCGCAAACATCTAATGAGGAACGCAAAAGAATAACCATTGGCTCAATAGCCAACGCAAAAAGGGCAGATGAAAGTGGGCATCCTTGCCTGGTTCCCCTATGGAGAAAGAAGGGAGTCAACCCAGTACGCACTCTAGCTGTTGGAGATATGTGCAGGGCCTGCACCCAAGAAATGAATTTAGGGCCCAAGCCAAATCAACCTCGGGACCTCCCAGAGATAGTTCCATTCCACCAAATTGAATGCTTTTTCAGCATTAAAGGAGGCCACTGCGTCAGCTGGGTGGGAAAATCAGTTGAGGCCAGAACCATATAGAGTTTCCGAAGGTTAATATCCGGCCCCTTGCCTGGCATAAACCCAATTTGGCCTTCATGGATAAGGGTAAGAATAACCTCATTAAGCCTCTGAGCTAGAACCTTGGTAAGGATCTTAGCATCGATATTAAGCAAGAATATAGGGCAGTATGAGGCACATTATCTCTGGATCCTTAGCTGGCTTAGGGACTGCCACAATAATTGCCTCAGCCATATAGGCTGGGAGGGTACCCTCCTTTAAAGCCCTAATCAACAAACCATGTAGCTTAGGTGTCAACTAATCCCCATATTGTTTGCAAAACTCTGGAGGGAGGCCATCCACTCCTGGGGTTTTCCCCGGCTGCAGGGCGCTAAGGGCCTGCTGCATCTTCTCCAGAGGAATAGAACTGTCTAGATGTTCACGAGCCGAGGGGGTGACAGTAGGAAAGGCTATCTGGTTAAGGAAGGAGTCCAGCTCTACTCTTGAGTAGGTTGCCCTGGAGGAGTATAGAGCAAGTAATAACCACTATCGGGTCAACCACAAGGACCCCATTATCATCCCTTATAGGAGCTATACTGGCTACGGGCTACTGTTCCTTAGATAACCACGCTAAAAGTCGTCTGGTTTTCTCCCCCTGCTTAAAGATGCGCTGTGTTTGAGACAATTGTTGCTTTTTTTGCTTTCGCCACTCAGAAGCCACACAGAAGCATCACCTCACGGTAGGCTGCCTGCATATCAAGATAGTTAACAGGGTTTGGAAACAACATATTGGGATTTAAGAGTTCGTGCTTTAGTCTCAGCCTCTTCTATAGTGATAGCAGCATCCCATCGGGCTCAGGAAATGGAGGATTGATAACATCCTCTGATGTATGCTTTTAAAGGCATCCCATACAATATCAGAGGTGGTAGAACCAGCATTTACTGACCAAAATTCAGATATTATGTTAAATATTTCAAATTCTATTGTAATGTCAGAGATTTAGTAAAGAGATAGTTGCTACAGTCTCTCTGAATGGGATGTCACAGTTTGTAGACAGAAAAAGAAGACTACATCTTATCTTAGCAGCTCCAGGCTGTTTGGCTATCATGCCCTGACTCTTTAGGCCCCTCCCACAACAGGTATTTATATGAGCACTAACTACGCCCGTGACATAACTAAGGAAGGACTTTTCTAAAAGGGGACCTGATATCCAGTTGCAAATTTTCCCTCTACAATACTATACTGGGAACAGAGCCCTCTAGTGGCAGACAAGCTAACTGCACCTGCCAACAAACACAATCAATGTTTTTGTGAGTAGGCACCCTTGATGTGTGTGTTTACATTTGTATGTGATTGTATGTGGGGAGGGATGCAGGGTTTTTATTATTACTCACTCATTATTGCTCACATTCTTGGGTGGTATCGTTGAGACATTGAATATCTTCTTTGGGTCTGGTGTTGGTTGAGGTGCAAAAATGGGTGCTGTTCGTAAGTCCTCCAAAGGAAAGGGGGTGTAGTATGCAAGTCCCCCAGATTCATATAAAGTGATGATACCTTAGGTATAGTAGAAATATTTGGTGCTGAAGAAACAGGAGGTGCAGAAGCAGTATCACCCACTGCAGTAGAAAAAAGACGTAAAAGTGACGTTTTACTGTAAAGACTAGGCGTTTGTCGCGTGCGATCATGTGAACTACGTTTTGAAGCAGATAGATGAGGTCCTGATCCTTCACCCTTCTGTTTTTGAGATCCTGCTTTGAATCCCTGTGCC
Organism: Lithobates sylvaticus; assembly: GCA_028564925.1. Classification (NCBI taxonomy): domain Eukaryota; kingdom Metazoa; phylum Chordata; class Amphibia; order Anura; family Ranidae; genus Lithobates; species Lithobates sylvaticus. Next base: position 99,043,951 of record CM053034.1, on the reverse strand, counting down.
TGAATAGACCCTGTCTGAGAAGAAAAAGAAGATATAAAGGACCCATCTGAATCACTAGGATCCTGATTGGGACCATTTTCCAATGGGACACAGATGGCAACAAAAAACCTAACAGGGGTTATAACCCTCCCTTACTATCCAACATGGAAAAAGCTTTGCCTATAGTTCTGTATTAAGTGCAATATTGAGTGTAACTATTTTTTCATTCACTAAACTTTTATTTTTATCACATAGAAGACAACAAGGTGTGACAAGATAAGAACACGTCACTTCTGGGTTTTAACTAGGTGGGGAGAGCTGCTCTCCCCACTCTTCACAAAGAGTTGTGAATTAAATATCTACAAGTTGCATCTCCCACCAGGGCAGATGGACTGTAGTTCTCACCTCACTCATAGTTCATTGATACCTCCTCCAGGTCTATAGATGAAGGTCTGTACTGCTCTATAAATCTGAGCCCAAGGAATGGTCTGCATAAACCAGAGCATTGCAACCACAATCCACTGATAATGTTTTCAATACTTTGCAGGTCCAAAAGCAAAAAAGGACCTCCTTCACAAAGCCGTAAGCAGCCACTGGATTCCAGCAGCAAGAATAAGTGGATTTTTGTGGCTGGAATGACCGGTGCATGCGAATAGCAGCAGCCACTCAGCCTATTTAAACTACTGACAGGCTGACAATGCTGTTCATATGTAGCCGCACACAGAGTGGTTACCTGCGGATAGGGACAGATGTCTGAGGCTGGACACAGCTGATCGCACACAGGCTCAGGCATCCACCCCTAACCGCATGTAACCACTCTGTATGTGGCTACATGCGAACAGTGGCGGATGCCAGGGCCGTCTTTAATATTGACTGAACCCTAGGCAAACATTTTCATACAATGAATAGCAGCTAGACCCAAAATCATTTTACTGAATCAGATCAGGCAGCGATTGCGATTGGATGCCAGAGGTTACAGTGTATCATTACCTTTCACTGACTGGCTGCTAGAGGTTACAGCACACATTATGGCTCACTGATTATTTGCTAGAGGTTACAGCACATACTACAGACCTGAGATCTTGGAATGAGCCCAGGGTGGCTCCCTGTGTGTTTCACCTCCTCATCCCTGCACTGCTGATCTCTCCTCTCAAGACCATGTTAACAGCTTCCACCTGCTTGCTACTGCACTGTTGAACTTACCTCTAAAGACTGTGGTAACAGTTTTCACCTTGCTGCTCTGCATAGCGTAGCCAGTCCATCCAGCGTCCCACTGCCTGGCAACCAGTGCGACACGACGTGCAACTTGGCCACGCCCCCTCACCACCAGGACCTGCTATAAACATCATGGCGCCCCTGCGCCGAACATAAACTACAGACCTGAGATCTTGGAATGAGCCCAGGGTGGCTCCCTGTGTGTTTCACCTCCTCATCCCTGCACTGCTGATCTCTCCTTTCAAGACTGTGTTAACAGCTTCCACCTGCTTGCTGCTGCTGCACTGTTGAACTTACCTCTAAAACTGTGTTAACAGTTTTCACCTTGCTGCTCTGCATAGCGTAGCCAGTCCATCCAGCGCGACACAACGTGCGACTTGGCCACGCCCCCTCACCACCGGGACTTGCTATAAACATCATGGCGCCCCCGCGCCGAGCATAAACTACAGACCTGAGATCTTGGAATGAGCCCAGGGTGTCTCCCTGTGTGTTTCACCTCCTCATCCCTGCACTGCTGATCTCTCCTCTCAAGACTGTGTTAACAGCTTCCACCTGCTTGCTGCTGCACTGTTGAACTTACCTCTAAAGACTGTGTTAAGTTTTCACCTTGCTGCTCTGCATAGCGTAGCCAGTCCATCCAGCGTCCCACTGCCTGGCAACCATCGCGACACGACGCGCGACTTGGCCACGCCCCCTCACCACCGGGACTTGCTATAAACATCATGGCGCCCCCGCGCCGAGCATAAACTACAGACCTGAGATCTTGGAATGAGCCCAGGGTGGCTCCCTGTGTGTTTCACCTCCTCATCCCTGCACTGCTGATCTCTCCTCTCAAGACCATGTTAACAGCTTCCACCTGCTTGCTACTGCACTGTTGAACTTACCTCTAAAGACTGTGGTAACAGTTTTCACCTTGCTGCTCTGCATAGCGTAGCCAGTCCATCCAGCGTCCCACTGCCTGGCAACCAGTGCAACACGACGCATGACTTTGCCACGCCCCCTCACCACCGGGACTTGCTATAAACATCATGGCGCCCCCGCGCCGAGCATAAACTACAGACCTGAGATCTTGGAATGAGCCCAGGGTGGCTCCCTGTGTGTTTCACCTCCTCATCCCTGCACTGCTGATCTCTCCTCTCAAGACTGTGTTAACAGCTTCCACCTGCTTGCTGCTGCACTGTTGAACTTACCTCTAAAGACTGTGGTAACAGTTTTCACCTTGCTGCTCTGCATAGCGTAGCCAGTCCATCCAGCGCGACACAACGTGCGACTTGGCCACGCCCCCTCACCACCGGGACTTGCTATAAACATCATGGCGCCCCCGCGCCGAGCATAAACTACAGACCTGAGATCTTGCAATGAGCCCAGGGTGGCTACCTGTGTGTTTCACCTCCTCATCCCTGCACTGCTGATCTCTCCTCTCAAGACTGTGTTAACAGCTTCCACCTGCTTGCTGCTGCACTGTTGAACTTACCTCTAAAGACTGTGTTAAGTTTTCACCTTGCTGCTCTGCATAGCGTAGCCAGTCCATCCAGCGTCCCACTGCCTGGCAACCATCGCGACACGACGCGCGACTTGGCCACGCCCCCTCACCACCGGGACTTGCTATAAACATCATGGCGCCCCCGCGCCGAGCATAAACTACAGACCTGAGATCTTGGAATGAGCCCAGGGTGGCTCCCTGTGTGTTTCACCTCCTCATCCCTGCACTGATGATCTCTCCTCTCAAGACCATGTTAACAGCTTCCACCTGCTTGCTACTGCACTGTTGAACTTACCTCTAAAGACTGTGGTAACAGTTTTCACCTTGCTGCTCTGCATAGCGTAGCCAGTCCACCCAGCCTCCCACTGCCTGGTAACCAGTGCGACACGATGTGCGACTTGGCCACGCCCCCTCACCACCGGGACTTGCTATAAACATCATGGCGCCCCCGCGCCGAGCATAAACTACAGACCTGAGATCTTGGAATGAGCCCAGGGTGGCTCCCTGTGTGTTTCACCTCCTCATCCCTGCACTGCTGATCTCTCCTCTCAAGACTGTGTTAACAGCTTCCACCTGCTTGCTACTGCACTGTTGAACTTACCTCTAAAGACTGTGGTAACAGTTTTCACCTTGCTGCTCTGCATAGCGTAGCCAGTCCATCCAGCTTCCCACTGCCTGGCACCAGCCAACGTGCGACTTGGCCACGCCCCCTCACCACCGGGACTTGCTATAAACATCATGGCGCCCCCGCGCCGAGCATAAACTACAGACCTGAGATCTTGGAATGAGCCCAGGGTGGCTCCCTGTGTGTTTCACCTCCTCATCCCTGCACTGCTGATCTCTCCTCTCAAGACTGTGTTAACAGCTTCCACCTGCTTGCTACTGCACTGTTGAACTTACCTCTAAAGACTGTGGTAACAGTTTTCACCTTGCTGCTCTGCATAGCGTAGCCAGTCCATCCAGCGTCCCACTGCCTGGCAACCAGTGCGACACGACGTGCGACTTGGCCACGCCCCCTCACCACCGGGACTTGCTATAAACATCATGGCGCCCCCGCGCCGAGCATAAACTACAGACCTGAGATCTTGGAATGAGCCCAGGGTGGCTCCCTGTGTGTTTCACCTCCTCATCCCTGCACTGCTGATCTCTCCTCTCAAGACTGTGTTAACAGCTTCCACCTGCTTGCTGCTGCACTGTTGAACTTACCTCTAAAGACTGTGGTAACAGTATTCACCTTGCTGCTCTGCATAGCGTAGCCAGTCCATCCAGCGCGACACAACGTGCAACTTGGCCACGCCCCCTCACCACTGGGACTTGCTATAAACATCATGGCGCCCCCGCACCGAGCATAAACTACAGACCTGAGATCTTGGAATGAGCCCAGGGTGGCTCCCTGTGTGTTTCACCTCCTCATCCCTGCACTGCTGATCTCTCCTCTCAAGACTGTGTTAACAGCTTCCACCTGCTTGCTGCTGCACTGTTGAACTTACCTCTAAAGACTGTGTTAACAGTTTTCACCTTGCTGCTCTGCATAGCGTAGCCAGTCCATCCAGCTTCCCACTGCCTGGCAACCAGTGTGACTTGGCCACGCCCCTTCACCACCGGGACTTGCTATAAACATCATGGCGCCCCTGCGCCGAGCATAAACTACAGACCTGAGATCTTGGAATGAGCCCAGGGTGGCTCCCTGTGTGTTTCACCTCCTCATCCCTGCACTGCTGATCTCTCCTCTCAAGACCATGTTAACAGCTTCCACCTGCTTGCTACTGCACTGTTGAAATTACCTCTAAAGACTGTGGTAACAGTTTTCACCTTGCTGCTCTGCATAGCGTAGCCAGTCCACCCAGCCTCCCACTGCCTGGCAACCAGTGCGACACGACGTGCAACTTGGCAACGCCCCCTCACCACCAGGACTTGCTATAAACATCATGGCGCACCCGCGCCGAGCATAAACTACAGACCTGAGATCTTGGAATGAGCCCAGGGTGGCTCCCTGTGTGTTTCACCTCCTCATCCCTGCACTGCTGATCTCTCCTCTCAAGACTGTGTTAACAGCTTCCACCTGCTTGCTGCTGCACTGTTGAACTTACCTCTAAAGACTGTGTTAAGTTTTCACCTTGCTGCTCTGCATAGCGTAGCCAGTCCATCCAGCGTCCCACTGCCTGGCAACCATCGCGACACGACGCGCGACTTGGCCACGCCCCCTCACCACCGGGACTTGCTATAAACATCATGGCGCACCCGCGCCGAGCATAAACTACAGACCTGAGATCTTGGAATGAGCCCAGGGTGGCTCCCTGTGTGTTTCACCTCCTCATCCCTGCACTGATGATCTCTCCTCTCAAGACCATGTTAACAGCTTCCACCTGCTTGCTACTGCACTGTTGAACTTACCTCTAAAGACTGTGGTAACAGTTTTCACCTTGCTGCTCTGCATAGCGTAGCCAGTCCATCCAGCGTCCCACTGCCTGGCAACCAGTGCGACACGACGTGCAACTTGGCCACGCCCCCTCACCACCAGGACTTGCTATAAACATCATGGCGCCCCCGCGCCGAGCATAAACTACAGACCTGAGATCTTGGAATGAGCCCAGGGTGGCTCGCTGTGTGTTTCACCTCCTCATCCCTGCACTGCTGATCTCTCCTCTCAAGACTGTGTTCACAGCTTCCACCTGCTTGCTGCTGCACTGTTGAACTTACCTCTAAAGACTGTGGTAACAGTTTTCACCTTGCTGCTCTGCATAGCTTAGCCAGTCCATCCAGCGTCCCACTGCCTGGCAACCAGTGCAACACGACGTGCAACTTGGCCACGCCCCATCACCACCGGGACTTGCTATAAACATCATGGCGCCCCCGCGCCGAGCATAAACTACAGACCTGAGATCTTGGAATGAGCCCAGGGTGGCTCCCTGTGTGTTTCAGCTCCTCATCCCTGCACTGATGATCTCTCCTCTCAAGACCATGTTAACAGCTTCCACCTGCTTGCTACTGCACTGTTGAACTTACCTCTAAAGACTGTGGTAACAGTTTTCACCTTGCTGCTCTGCATAGCGTAGCCAGTCCATCCAGCGCGACACAACGTGCGACTTGGCCACGCCCCCTCACCACCGGGACTTGCTATAAACATCATGGCGCCCCCGCACCGAGCATAAACTACAGACCTGAGATCTTGGAATGAGCCCAGGGTGGCTCCCTGTGTGTTTCACCTCCTCATCCCTGCACTGCTGATCTCTCCTCTCAAGACTGTGTTAACAGCTTCCACCTGCTTGCTGCTGCACTGTTGAACTTACCTCTAAAGACTGTGGTAACAGTTTTCACCTTGCTGCTCTGCATAGCGTAGCCAGTCCATCCAGCTTCCCACTGCCTGGCAACCAGTGTGACTTGGCCACGCCCCTTCACCACCGGGACTTGCTATAAACATCATGGCGCCCCCGCGCCGAGCATAAACTACAGACCTGAGATCTTGGAATGAGCCCAGAGTGGCTCCCTGTGTGTTTCACCTCCTCGTCCCTGCACTGATGATCTCTCCTCTCAAGACCATGTTAACAGCTTCCACCTGCTTGCTACTGCACTGTTGAACTTACCTCTAAAGACTGTGGTAACAGTTTTCACCTTGCTGCTCTGCATAGCGTAGCCAGTCCATCCAGCGTCCCACTGCCTGGCAACCAGTGCGACACGACGTGCAACTTGGCCACGCCCCCTCACCACCAGGACTTGCTATAAACATCATGGCGCCCCCGCGCCGAGCATAAACTACAGACCTGAGATCTTGGAATGAGCCCAGGGTGGCTCGCTGTGTGTTTCACCTCCTCATCCCTTCACTGCTGATCTCTCCTCTCAAGACTGTGTTAACAGCTTCCACCTGCTTGCTGCTGCACTGTTGAACTTACCTCTAAAGACTGTGTTAACAGTTTTCACCTTGCTGCTCTGCATAGCGTAGCCAGTCCATCCAGCGTCCCACTGCCTGGCAACCAGTGCGACACGACGTGCAACTTGGCCACGGCCCATCACCACCGGGACTTGCTATAAACATCATGGCGCCCTCGCGCCGAGCATAAACTACAGACCTGAGATCTTGGAATGAGCCCAGGGTGGCTCCCTGTGTGTTTCACCTCCTCATCCCTGCACTGCTGATCTCTCCTCTCAAGACTGTGTTAACAGCTTCCACCTGCTTGCTACTGCACTGTTGAACTTACCTCTAAAGACTGTGGTAACAGTTTTCACCTTGCTGGTCTGCATAGCGTAGCCAGTCCATCCAGCTTCCCACTGCCTGGCAACCAGTGCGACTTGGCCACGCCCCCTCACCACCGGGACTTGCTATAAACATCATGGCGCCACCGCGCCAAGCATAAACTACAGACCTGAGATCTTGGAATGAGCCCAGGGTGGCTCCCTGTGTGTTTCACCTCCTCATCCCTGCACTGCTGATCTCTCCTCTCAAGACTGTGTTAACAGCTTCCACCTGCTTGCTACTGCACTGTTGAACTTACCTCTAAAGACTGTGGTAACAGTTTTCACCTTGCTGCTCTGCATAGCGTAGCCAGTCCATCCAGCTTCCCACTGCCTGGCAACCAGTGCGACTTGGCCACGCCCCCTCACCACCGGGACTTGCTATAAACATCATGGCGCCACCGCGCCAAGCATAAACTACAGACCTGAGATCTTGGAATGAGCCCAGGGTGGCTCCCTGTGTGTTTCACCTCCTCATCCCTGCACTGCTGATCTCTCCTCTCAAGACTGTGTTAACAGCTTCCACCTGCTTGCTACTGCACTGTTGAACTTACCTCTAAAGACTGTGGTAACAGTTTTCACCTTGCTGCTCTGCATAGCGTAGCCAGTCCATCCAGCTTCCCACTGCCTGGCAACCAGTGCGACTTGGCCACGCCCCCTCACCACCGGGACTTGCTATAAACATCATGGCGCCACCGCGCCAAGCATAAACTACAGACCTGAGATCTTGGAATGAGCCCAGGGTGGCTCCCTGTGTGTTTCACCTCCTCATCCCTGCACTGCTGATCTCTCCTCTCAAGACTATGTTAACAGCTTCCACCTGCTTGCTACTGCACTGTTGAACTTACCTCTAAAGACTGTGGTAACAGTTTTCACCTTGCTGCTCTGCATAGCGTAGCCAGTCCATCCAGCTTCCCACTGCCTGGCAACCAGTGCGACACGACGTGCGACTTGGCCACGCCCCATCACCACCGGGACTTGCTATAAACATCATGGCGCCCCCGCGCCGAGCATAAACTACAGACCTGAGATCTTGGAATGAGCCCAGGGTGGCTCCCTGTGTGTTTCACCTCCTCATCCCTGCACTGCTGATCTCTCCTCTCAAGACCATGTTAACAGCTTCCACCTGCTTGCTACTGCACTGTTGAACTTACCTCTAAAGACTGTGGTAACAGTTTTCACCTTGCTGCTCTGCATAGCATAGCCAGTCCATCCAGCTTCCCACTGCCTGGCAACCAGTGTGACTTGGCCACGCCCCTTCACCACCGGGACTTGCTATAAACATCATGGCGCCCCCGCGCCGAGCATAAACTACAGACCTGAGATCTTGGAATGAGCCCAGGGTGGCTCCCTGTGTGTTTCACCTCCTCATCCCTGCACTGCTGATCTCTCCTCTCAAGACCATGTTAACAGCTTCCACCTGCACTGTTGAACTTACCTCTAAAGACTGTGGTAACAGTTTTCACCTTGCTGCTCTGCATAGCGTAGCCAGTCCATCCAGCTTCCCACTGCCTGGCAACCAGTGTGACTTGGCCACGCCCCTTCACCACCGGGACTTGCTATAAACATCATGGCGCCCCCACGCCGAGCATAAACTACAGACCTGAGATCTTGGAATGAGCCCAGGGTGGCTCCCTGTGTGTTTCACCTCCTCATCCCTGCACTGCTGATCTCTCCTCTCAAGACTGTGTTAACAGCTTCCACCTGCTTGCTGCTGCACTGTTGAACTTACCTCTAAAGACTGTGGTAACAGTTTTCACCTTGCTGCTCTGCATAACGTAGCCAGTCCATCCAGCGTCCCACTGCCTGGCAACCAGTGCGACACCACGTGCAACTTGGCCACGCCCCCTCACCACCAGGACTTGCTATAAACATCATGGCGCCTCCGTGCCGAACATAAACTACAGACCTGAGATCTTGGAATGAGCCCAGGGTGGCTCCCTGTGTGTTTTACCTCCTCATCCCTGCACTGCTGATCTCTCCTCTCAAGACTTTGTTAACAGCTTCAACCTGCTTGCTGCTGCACTGTTGAACTTACCTCTAAAGACTGTGTTAACAGTTTTCACCTTGCTGCTCTGCATAGCGTAGCCAGTCCACCCAGCCTCCCACTGCCTGGTAACCAGTGCGACACGATGTGCGACTTGGCCACGCCCCCTCACCACTGGGACTTGCTATAATCATCATGGCGCCCCCGCACCAAGCATAAACTACAGACCAGAGATCTTGGAATGAGCCCAGGGTGGCTCCCTGTGTGTTTCACCTCCTCATCCCTGCACTGCTGATCTCTCCTCTCAAGACTGTGTTAACAGCTTCCACCTGCTTGCTGCTGCACTGTTGAACTTACCTCTAAAGACTGTGGTAACAGTTTTCACCTTGCTGCTCTGCATAGCGTAGCCAGTCCATCCAGCGTCCCACTGCCTGGCAACCAGTGCGACACAACGTGCGACTTGGCCACGCCCCCTCACCACCGGGACTTGCTATAAACATCATGGCGCCCCCGCACCGAGCATAAACTACAGACCTGAGATCTTGGAATGAGCCCAGGGTGGCTCCCTGTGTGTTTCACCTCCTCATCCCTGCACTGCTGATCTCTCCTCTCAAGACTGTGTTAACAGCTTCCACCTGCTTGCTACTGCACTGTTGAACTTACCTCTAAAGACTGTGGTAACAGTTTTTACCTTGCTGCTCTGCATAGCGTAGCCAGTCCATCCAGCGTCCCACTGCCTGGCAACCAGTGCGACACGATGTGCGACTTGGCCACGCCCCCTCACCACCGGGACTTGCTATAAACATCATGGCGCCCCCGCGCCGAGCATAAACTACAGACCTGAGATCTTGCAATGAGCCCAGGGTGGCTACCTGTGTGTTTCACCTCCTCATCCCTGCACTGCTGATCTCTCCTCTCAAGACTGTGTTAACAGCTTCCACCTGCTTGCTGCTGCACTGTTGAACTTACCTCTAAAGACTGTGGTAACAGTTTTCACCTTGCTGCTCTGCATAGCGTAGCCAGTCCATCCAGCGTCCCACTGCCTGGCAACCAGTGCGACACGACGCGCGACTTGGCCACGCCCCCTCACCACCGGGACTTGCTATAAACATCATGGCGCCCCCGCGCCGAGCATAAACTACAGACCTGAGATCTTGGAATGAGCCCAGGGTGGCTCCCTGTGTGTTTCACCTCCTCATCCCTGCACTGCTGATCTCTCCTCTCAAGACTGTGTTAACAGCTTCCACCTGCTTGCTGCTGCACTGTTGAACTTACCTCTAAAGACTGTGGTAACAGTTTTCACCTTGCTGCTCTGCATAGCGTAGCCAGTCCATCCAGCGTCCCACTGCCTGGCAACCAGTGCGACACGACGTGCAACTTGGCCACGCCCCTCACCACCGGGACTTGCTATAAACATCATGGCGCCCCCGCGCCGAGCATAAACTACAGACCTGAGATCTTGGAATGAGCCCAGGGTGGCTCCCTGTGTGTTTCACCTCCTCACCCCTGCACTGCTGATCTCTCCTCTCAAGACTGTGTTAACAGCTTCCACCTGCTTGCTGCTGCACTGTTGAACTTACCTCTAAAGACTGTGTTAACAGTTTTCACCTTGCTGCTCTGCATAGCGTAGCCAGTCCATCCAGCTACCCACTGCCTGGCAACCAGTGTGACTTGGCCACGCGCCTTCACCACCGGGACTTGCTATAAACATCATGGCGCCCCCGCGCCGAGCATAAACTACAGACCTGAGATCTTGGAATGAGCCCAGGGTGGCTCCCTGTGTGTTTCACCTCCTCATCCCTGCACTGATGATCTCTCCTCTCAAGACCATGTTAACAGCTTCCACCTGCTTGCTACTGCACTGTTGAACTTACCTCTAAAGACTGTGGTAACAGTTTTCACCTTGCTGCTCTGCATAGCGTAGCCAGTCCATCCAGCGTCCCACTGCCTGGCAACCAGTGCGACACGACGTGCAACTTGGCCACGCCCCCTCACCACCAGGACTTGCTATAAACATCATGGTGCCCCCGCGCCGAGCATAAACTACAGACCTGAGATCTTGGAATGAGCCCAGGGTGGCTCGCTGTGTGTTTCACCTCCTCATCCCTGCACTGCTGATCTCTCCTCTCAAGACTGTGTTCACAGCTTCCACCTGCTTGCTGCTGCACTGTTGAACTTACCTCTAAAGACTGTGGTAACAGTTTTCACCTTGCTGCTCTGCATAGCGTAGCCAGTCCATCCAGCGTCCCACTGCCTGGCAACCAGTGCAACACGACGTGCAACTTGGCCACGGCCCATCACCACCGGGACTTGCTATAAACATCATGGCGCCCCCGCGCCGAGCATAAACTACAGACCTGAGATCTTGGAATGAGCCCAGGGTGGCTCCCTGTGTGTTTCACCTCCTCATCCCTGCACTGCTGATCTCTCCTCTCAAGACCATGTTAACAGCTTCCACCTGCTTGCTACTGCACTGTTGAACTTACCTCTAAAGACTGTGGTAACAGTTTTCACCTTGCTGCTCTGCATAGCGTAGCCAGTCCATCCAGCGCGACACAACGTGCGACTTGGCCACGCCCCCTCACCACCGGGACTTGCTATAAACATCATGGCGCCCCCGCGCCGAGCATAAACTACAGACCTGAGATCTTGGAATGAGCCCAGGGTGGCTCCCTGTGTGTTTCACCTCCTCATCCCTGCACTGCTGATCTCTCCTCTCAAGACTGTGTTAACAGCTTCCACCTGCTTGCTGCTGCACTGTTGAACTTACCTCTAAAGACTGTGGTAACAGTTTTCACCTTGCTTCTCTGCATAGCGTAGCCAGTCCATCCAGCTTCCCACTGCCTGGCAACCAGTGCGACTTGGCCACGCCCCTTCACCACCGGGACTTGCAATAAACATCATGGCGCCCCCGCGCCGAGCATAAACTACAGACCTGAGATCTTGGAATGAGCCCAGGGTGGCTCCCTGTGTGTTTCACCTCCTCATCCCTGCACTGCTGATCTCTCCTCTCAAGACTGTCTTAACAGCTTCCACCTGCTTGCTGCTGCACTGTTGAACTTACCTCTAAAGACTGTGTTAACAGTTTTCACCTTGCTGCTCTGCATAGCGTAGCCAGTCCATCCAGCGTCCCACTGCCTGGCAACCAGTGCGACACGACGTGCAACTTGGCCACGCCCCCTCACCACCAGGACGTGCTATAAACATCATGGCGCCCCCGCGCCGAGCATAAACTACAGACCTGAGATCTTGGAATGAGCCCAGGGTGGCTCCCTGTGTGTTTCACCTCCTCATCCCTGCACTGCTGATCTCTCCTCTCAAGACCATGTTAACAGCTTCCACCTGCTTGCTGCTGCACTGTTGAACTTACCTCTATAGACTGTGGTAACAGTTTTCACCTTGCTGCTATGCATAGCGTAGCCAGTCCATCCAGCGTCTCACTGCCTGGCAACCAGTGCGACACGACGCGCGACTTGGCCACGCCCCCTCACCACCGGGACTTGCTATAAACATCATGGCGCCCCCGCGCCGAGCATAAACTACAGACCTGAGATCTTGGAATGAGCCCAGGGTGGTTCCCTGTGTGTTTCACCTCCTCATCCCTGCACTGCTGATCTCTCCTCTCAAGACTGTGTTAACAGCTTCCACCTGCTTGCTGCTGCACTGTTGAACTTACCTCTAAAGACTGTGGTAACAGTTTTCACCTTGCTGCTCTGCATAGCGTAGCCAGTCCACCCAGCCTCCCACTGCCTGGTAACCAGTGCGACACGATGTGCGACTTGGCCATGCCCCCTCACACCGGGACTTGCTATAAACATCATGGCGCCCCCGCGCCGAGCATAAACTACAGACCTGAGATCTTGGAATCAGCCCAGGGTGTCTCCCTGTGTGTCACCTCCTCATCCCTGCACTGCTGATCTCTCCTCTCAAGACTGTGTTAACAGCTTCCACCTGCTTGCTGCTGCACTGTTGAACTTACCTCTAAAGACTGTGGTAACAGTTTTCACCTTGCTGCTCTGCATAGCGTAGTCAGTCCATCCAGCGCGACACAACGTGCGACTTGGCCACGCCCCCTCACCACCGGGACTTGCTATAAACATCATGGCGCCCCCACGTCGAGCGAGCGCGCGGCAGGCGCGCCGGTGGCACGCCAGAGGCAAGCCCATCGGTGCCCGCCTGGGCCGGGGTGGACGGGGCAGACGGGCCAAAAACCTCTGGATACAGTACAGGAAAACTTTCTGCTGGGCACATAAGTACTGCACACCGGTTAATCTATTCGAGGTCGTTGCTTATTTCACTCAATAATGAATATACTCAAATATTGAGAGACACTCAACTTAATTGCATCGAAAATAAATCTGGTGCCCCCTGGAATATAAAAAAAGGTACAAACATCGGCAAAGTACATCGGCAAAATCATCTACCTTTGAGACTTTAAGGGCCGCTTTCATTAATGCCCGCTCAGCCACTAAGCATTGTTCGGAGATTTTTGACATGCTAGAGTCTGAGAAATTTTACATTTTAGGAATCACAGAGACTTGGTTTAATGTGAATTATAAGTCATTTTTAGAAGAATTACTTCCCTGAAATTTTAAGATTTTAGTCAAAAACAGAGAATACAAGAGGGGAGAGGGGGTTTGTGTAATTTATGATGACTGGATTGCATTGAGTTAAAAACTCCTGAGTTTTTAGTTAATTTGAACACCTGGTGATCAGGTGTAAAGTAAGTGACTCTTCCTCATTTGTATTAGCCACTGTCTTTTGACCACCTGGCCCAGCAGGAACTTTCCATGCTGACCTATCTGATCTAATGATGTTCCTTTGTCTACAATCGGATTGTGTTGTCCTCCAGGGAGACATGAATATGTGGCTGGAGGATGACACAAACTGTGACTCCCAGGACCTCATAGGTGACCTAGATGGCCTCCACTTTACCCTGGCATCCACCATGATCTCACACATAAAGGGCCATATGCTAGATGCCCTTTATACTCATGGCGCGGAAGTTCTCAATGTCAAAGCACATGAGGTGGGGTGGTCAGACCATAGTCTGGTCACCTTTGACCTCTTGCATTTTGCACCAATAAAAATCCCCAAAGGAAATCGGATGACAAAATCTGCTCCATTTCGGAAACTAACAAATATAACAGTCGAAGACTTTAAAACATGCTATGACTACCATCAGGGGCAGTCACTCCTAGTAAATGAAGAGAGAGAAATGGGAATTCCGGCTTCAGAAACCGAGATTGAAAGGCTGGAAATTTCCCTAGATGAATTTGAGTTAAGAATCAAGGCAAGTCTGGACATCCTGGCCCCATTGACAACAGCAAATAAGCGCCCAAGACTTTCTAAGTCAAGCCCTTGGTATGCCCCTAGTCTTAACTTACTTAAGAATAAAAGACAAATATTGGAAAGAAAGTGGCTTAAATCTAAACTTTCCCGGGACAAAATGGCATATCGGGTCTATTGTCGAGGCTACACAAAGGCTGTGAAACGCCATAAAAGATCCTATTATAACAATCGAATAATGCAAGCCTCGAACAAGCCTCGGGAACTATTTACATTGGTTAGGGACATATTTGAACCAAAAAAATGTTACTCTAAGATTGTTCCATCCATGGAATTATGTTCTGCGCTTCAGTCTTCCTTTGGGGAAAAAATAAGAAAAATCCGTAATCAGGGCAAAATCTTGCCTGATGACTTTGACCCTCCAGCACTAATAAGAGCTCCTCCAGCTTTTAGCTAATTTGCATCCACCTCAGTGGCAGAGATATCCAATATTATGGCCAAGCTTAAACCGTCAAGCTTTCCGAATGACATCTTTGTGCTAAGAGTAAAAGATGCGGGGGGGTCAGCAGCCTTGGTGCTGCTCAACCTCTCCGCAGCCTTTGACACTACCGATCATCAAATTCTGGGAGACCGTATGAAATACCTTTTTGGATGTAGTGGCACTGTCCTCAGTTGGATCAATTCCTTTTTGACGGACAGGACCCATCAAGTGCGAATGAACTCATGCAGCTCGCCAATTGAACCACTTCTCTATGGAGTCCCGCAGGGCTCGGCATTGTCGCCCCTGCTATTTAACTGCTATATGCGCCCACTCGCTGATATTATTGCTACACACCATCTAGCATACCAGATCTACGCAGATGACACGCAGATTCTGGCTGACGATGGGCCAAATATGCACCTACAACTGAGAAATGGACTCCTTCACATACAAAAATAGATGGCTGATAATAAGCTAGGCCTTAATGAAGCAAAGACCGAGGTGATGCTGGTGGGCCCTCAATCAACCACCAATTTTCTCTTGGCCTGGCCCACTTCATTCTTCCCCATCCCAACTCCAGCGAAACAGGTCAGGAACCTAGGTATCATCTTTGATTCCTACTAATAGTTGTCCGAAGAGTCTGTGAACAACATTCAGCAAAAAATGTTTGTGAGATTATTCCTGTGAAAAAGGAAAAGTGCAACTCGGAGTGAATTGCAGGTTTGTTCAATCAAACTCCAAAGGAGAAAATAGTGCAGTCCATATAACTGGTGAACAGATGAATATAGTGACTGTGTAGTTTCCAAGGAAACTCTTTATCCACCACCGCTAAGATTGCTCTCTTACCAGCTCCCAGGGTGGTGAAAACAGATGGCTAGTACCCAGCCAGGGCCTTTTCCTCTCGGATCCTCTGTTATGTCGATGAAACCATCACCATCTGCTGCTGTACTGGGATCTCCGACCGTGGAACGTCAGTGAGTAAAACCCCTTTACTTCCGGTGTCTCAGTGGGGACTCGGACATAGGAAAAAAGTAAAAACACTGAAAGGGGGATCATAGATAAGACCCACTAGGGTATTTTATTACGTAAATGTAATTTAATTAAAAAAGCACTCCAATGTGCATAAAATGAGCAGATGTATAAAAAATGCAGCCGCCATTGTTTATACATCTGTTCATTTTATGCACATTGGAGTGCTTTTTTAATTAAATTACATTTACGTAATAAAATACCCTAGTGGGTCTTATCTATGATCCCCCTTTCGGTGTTTTTACTTTTTTCCTATGTCCGAGTCCCCACTGTGCACACTGAGACACCGGAAGTAAAGGGGTTTTACTCACTGACGTTCCACGGTCGGAGATCCCAGTACAGCAGCAGATGGTGATGGTTTCATCGACATAACAGAGGATCCGAGAGAAAAAGGCCCTGGCTGGGTACTAGCCATCTGTTTTCACCACCCTGGGAGCTGGTAAGAGAGCAACCTTAGTGGTGGTGGATAAAGAGTTTCCTTGGAAACTACACAGTCACTATATTCATCTGTTCACCAGTTATATGGACTGCACTATTTTCTCCTTTGGAGTTTGATTGAACAAACCTGCAATTCACTCCGAGTTGAACTTTTCCTTTTTCACAGGAATAATCTCACAAACATTTTTTGCTGAATGTTGTTCACAGACTCTTCGGACAACTATTAGTTGCCATTTCACTTATATATTGCACTTTTCACTTATGTGGTGATTGTCTGATAATATTCATTTGTGTTAATGTTTTTAATGCATTTATAGCATTTTTTCACTGGTACGCTGTTTGATGTCACTACCATATTTTATCATATCACTATAATATTTTTTTATTAGCGCAACTTTTTGTACTTTTTTCTTATGTTTGTGTTATATCGCACTTGTTGTTGCTGCTTAAGGTTTTAGGTATTTGAGTCCAGCGCAATTTTCCTTTACATTTATCTTTGATTCCTGCCTGTCATTTATACCTCACGCTAAACTCTGTATCAAAAACTCCAACTTCTATATACAGAGACTCCGGAAAATTAAAGATCTGTTCTCGCACGAAAACCGGCTAACTCTCGTACAGGGCCTTGTACATTCCCGGTTGGATTGCTCTAACATATTTTTTCTTGGACTTCCATTGAAGTGGCAAAGAAAATTGCAAGTGACTCAGAATCAAGCTGCTCGCCTAGTCTCCGGATGCGCCAGAACAGACCACATCTCTCCCGTGCTGGAAAAACTGCACTGGCTTCCTATCGCCAAGCGAGTACTATTCAAGGCAATGTGCTATATGTATAGGGCACACCGGAAACTGGGCCCAATTTATCTGTCTGAATGGGCCTCTCACTATGTACCGTCAAGACCACTCCGATCGGCTAACTTACTTCTCACAGAACCGACAATCAGCAGACTGAAATTTACTGGTAACAGACGCCTGGTTACAATAGGCAATGAGCTGTGGAACTCCCTTCCAGGGTCTCTAAGGTCCTTACCCTCCCTCCTGAGTTTCAGGAAGGGTTTAAAAACCTTCCTCTTTATCCAGGCTTACAGATAATCTGATGAAGAATAGGAATTGTGCAAAATACATGGATTTTGTATGCTCTTTTTCCACCCCCATCTGGAGGGTTTAGTCCCCCCCCCCCCCTCCCAGGTTTCTTTCTGTTTTACTGTTTTCTTTCATATTGGGCATCCTAGGCTCTGTTTTTTTAACGTTCTATTTGAAATCTCAACTTTTAGGTTTAGGATTTTAGGGTCTCTGTGCGCCTAGATGCGCTCCTAATGGAGCGCATTCGGCGCAATACAAATCCAATATCATATCATATCATATCACATGACTTCTGCTTGTTGATTGGTTGCTAGAGATTACTGTACATCAATCCTGCACACTGATTGCTAGAGGTTACTAGACATCTAAACCACTCACTAATTGGTTGTTAGAGGTTACTGCACAGCATTACTGCTCACTGATTGGTTCCTAGAGGTTAGGGGCAGTACTGGGGGAGGTGGGTGACCAGTGGCAGTGCTGGGGGGGTTATGGGATCAGTGGCAGTGGTGGGGGGAGGGGATTAGTTAGGAGGCAGTACACTGTGGCAAATTCTGAATCATGTAGAGCAAAGCCGGAAATCTTTGGCAAGTATATGGGGGATTCTACCAATGTAATGGGGGATTTACACTGACCACCATGTAACGTGAATTTTACGCAACACCCACCGATAGAAAAGAGGGATTTCAACACTGTCTGACACCAATTTAATAGGAGCATTTACCCCAACCACCAGTGTAAGGGGGAACATACAATGACCTCCATGTAAGGGGGAATTTACACTGACAACCATTGTCAAGGCGCTTTGTACTGACCAAGAATGTAAGAAAATATTGTTTGGCCAGCTCTGTTGCTCAATGATAAGGGACTATAAAATTGTGTGCCACATCCAATGTTAAATAGAAAAGTAGGGTATCCCCTATGTGGTGGACTTTTAAAGCACACCGTTTTTTGCCCAAGAAAAAGTTTTAGATAGAGTATTGATATAAGTATATAAAAAGATTTATTGAAGAAAAATAGCATAAAGATAAATGCATAAAAAGTGAAGTGTCTAAACACCATACAGATTCAACAAGATACATAAGAATACATCAACGTCATGAATGATTATTCAAACCCAACGCGTTTCGGAGATGTATATGGTTTCCTCCTTCTTCAAGGGTGAGAGTACAGGGAGATAGAGCCCTATTGCAAGTACAATAAAACAATTTTAGTATGTCAGACATTACAGCTCATGATAATATGGGATAAAGAGCAAGGTAAGACGGGAGAGAACAGAAACAAGTATACAACTTACAGACGTGTAGATGCTGTGTATAAGGACACTTTAACACGATTAAAAATAAAGATGGGTTGAATGCCAATTTTCGACCACGAATGTAAGGTGACACTTCTATTATGACCACCAATGTTAGGGGGGATTTACACTGACCACCAATGTAAAGGGGGATTTACACTGACGGTGACCACCAGTGTAAGGGCAATTCTGCACTTACCACCAATGTAAAGGGAAATGTACACTGACAACCAATGTAATGGGGGGTTTTACATCAACAGCAAATAAAAGGGGATTTCTACACTGGCCACCAATGTAAAGGGGGATTTACATTCACCACCAATTTAAAGGGGGCTTCTACATGGACCACCAATGTAAGGGAGGACTCGAAACTGACCGTAAATGCAAGTTTGGATTTTTTTAACGATTACCAATATAAAGAGGAGTTTCTACACTGGCCACCAATGTAATGCTGATTTAAACTGACCACTAATGTAATAGAAGCATTTGCTGTAACCACCAATGTAAAGAGGGATTTACACTGACCACCAATGTAAGGGGGACCTTCACACTGGCCACTGGTGTGAATGAAAGGATTGTACACCAAGCCCCAATGTACTGAGAAGATTTACACTGACCACCAATGTAACAGAGAGATTTAGCCTGCATTCACATTTGTGTGTGTCTGGAATACATTTAAATTAATTTTCCTGACAACACAGAAACATTCTGCTCTTTAGCTGATACACAGCAGTGCCATTAATTGTTAATGATACCCTCATGCATCGGCTGAGATGTGCGTATTCAGGGACAAAAAAAATGGGTAGTGGCGCTGCTAAATAGTATGCGATTTAATATATTAGTCCATCAATAAGTCCTTAAAGGGGATACTCAGTTTATGTGGAGGGGGAGAGATGAAGAGGGAAGACCTGTATAGATTACTTAAGCAGTCCAAAACAACCTTGGCAGCCTTTGAGGGGGGAGTTTAAAGCAGAGAAGAGAAACACAGGCGCCTCTAGGTTAGAACTGTAAACATTTTAATGAGATACAGGTGCATTATCCACTTACATGGAGGTTAAAGTGGTTGTATACCCTAAAATTCAACTTGCACCTACAGGTAAGCCTAGATTAAGGCTTACCTGTAGGTACAAGAAATATCTCCTAAACCTGTACGGTTTAGGAGATATTTGAAAAGAACGTTTTACAACGTTGTCTACGGCGCATTCACAACTGCGGCTCACCGCAGTTGAAGTGTCCCGCGCGCATGCGCGGAGTGACGTCATCGCCGCTCTGGATAGGCCGGAGCGGCGATACCCGGAAGAGTATCTGTTTAGAGATGGATGCGGACGGAGGGGGAGAAGAACACGGCGTCGGTGGCCCCGATCTAAGGTAAGTGATGCATAATGAGCTAGTATGCTAGTCATACTAGCTCATGATGACTTTGTCTTGCAGGTAGTTAACAAAAAAATTTTTTTTTTTTAAATGGGTATACAACCGCTTTAAGGAGTCCATCCACACTGGCGTGGTGTTCACTGCAGAGTGGCGTTTCTAAACAGTTGATTTTTCTGCCTGTGGGGAGAAATCCTAGCCAGCAGGATCTGAAACCGAGGCTTGGATCAGGCTGATGGTGAGGGCTGGACCGTGGCGCCGGGTGTGATGATGTCACTGGTGGGTTGCAACGGCGTTTCTGAGCATGCGTACTGGCAGATGGGACTCAGGGTGTGCTCCTTTGCCAAACTAGAGAGACAGCCATTGTCTCACTAGGATGACAAAGGTAATGAAGAAGAAGAAAGAAGAAGAAGACCGGAGTGATTTCCGGGGTATCGCGGCGCTGTGACTGTCCGGAGCCATCACGTCACTCCCGCGCATGCGTGCTGCTGCCGCCACTAAAGGCATGATCGCCATTAGAAGCGACATTCTCAGTGCGCCTGCACCCAATGTCTACGGCACATAATTTCTAAACCTTTTTAGGTTTGGGAGATATTTCTTGCACCTACAGGTAAGCCTTAATCTAGGCTTACTTGTAGGTTAAAGTGGTTGTAATGGGTTTACTTTAATTTGCTCTGATGTAAAAATTATAGCCAGTTCTCTTTCTCATTCTCAAATGAAATAGGGAGTTGTCATATTTTGACAGCTCAGAACCAGCCTATACATTCAACACAACATATGACTCGGCTCTGATTAGTTACCCATTCCTCAAAAGTAGTAAGCAGGTTCGCTGGCCTAATCTGATGCTTCCACTTATTTAACAAGTCTGTCAGTTGACGGTATTTCCATACGGCCATTGGTACATCCCCCAGTATTTAAACTAAATCCACCAATGGAAGCAATTTACCCTGTGGGGCCACGCCCCGCCTTCTGAGCTCTCTTGTCTTGGATGCATCTGATGAGAAGAAGGAGGAGGAGGAGAAGAAAACAAAAACACACAAAACCATCTAAAAACCATAACCTACTATGCCACTGTCTGTGGCACATCCCCCTAAAGGGAGGGTGAATCTGGGCACTGCATGCGGCCGTAAGGTAGGCGGCCTGGGGGGAGATTTCCACCCTGCCCCCCAGCCCTCCCCTGGACGCCGCCCTTAACTATGCGGCGATGCTGGGCATCGCCGCTTAGTGAAGGATCAGCTCGGTCGGCTCTAGTCCTGCAAAGGGAACCGCGTTCCTGCTGTGAAAAAAGTGCAGGGACTCCCTTCCCGCGCTTTCCCACAAGACTTGAGCCCTGACACAGTACCAGTTTCCTTTTGCCGAACCAGCGGTACTGTGTGGCAAATGACCTGGGATACGTCCTCCAACTGAGTCTCCAGGCTCTTCTAGAGGCACCGGCCTTGTTGCTCGGTCCTCTCTCTGAAAATTCCTCCCCTGGATCCTCCAGTCGCTTGGCTTCTTCCCGCAGGCAAAACAGCAAAGGACCACCCCTGGATCGGTAGTCCCCAAGACTTTTGGGCCTAACCTTTCCTAACGAAGCCTCGGGCTGGCCGGCCCGAGACAATTTAGCAGACAGCAACACACCTAAGGCCAGGAGGGCCATCAGGTCGGAACACACCCTGTCAAGGAATGCATAGCAGGTAGACCACACCCACTGACTGTTTCTGGGCAAAGAGGCACTCAATACACCCAGCTTGTTGCAATTTCCAACCTTAGCCGAATAATAGGGCGCCATCCCTAGGCCAAGGGGAAAACCACACAACCAGCCAAGCTGAAACAGAACCAGAATTTACAACACAATCAGTCTGAGCTAAACTACAGCTTCAGACAAACTAAATTTCTCCTTATAGCATCTGCTATTAAAAATACCAGCGCTACATACTCCCCCTGCTGCAATAGACGATGTCCTCATCGTCTGGAAAAGAAAAAATTGAGACTCTCAATCCTGAGAGTCAAGTACCTGAATTCAAAACATGGATAGGGAGGGGAAAAGGGTAAAGTAACAACAAATTGTACATTTAACAGTAACACACACAAAAGAATTACAGCGACATAATTCCCCAGATCTGACTCTCTATTTAGACCACCCACTCTCCAGCAGCTTGATAGGAGATCCAGTTGAACCTGAAACAAAACACAAAAGAAAAAGCCAAAATACACGTATCAATATACAACAGAGGAAGCAATGCCTCATCTCCCAGAAGATGAAACTCTCTTTCCCCTTTTTTTGTTTTTGTTTTTCTAAGTGCAAAAGTTCAAACTTTGTTGTGCAAACTCCTACCACCTAGTGGCAGAAGGCATTGTGACACAAGTCCTTGATGCAGGTACTGGAGCAGGTAGAAAATCTTGACTCGAAGCTGTTCTGTAACTAACACTACCTAGCTATAATCCCCACAGTCCTCATAGCATAAAGATTTTCTTCTTCAAGAACTAGCATTAACAGAACAGTCACTGTAGCGGATCACCAATAAAAGCGATCAGGCAATGTCAAAGCTTTTCCTTGTGCATCCACAGTGGTAATAAAGTACACAACATCATCCTTGCCCGGCCGGCAGATGATCACTTTATCCGCATAAATGTGTCTCCCATAGCTCCAATGCAAAAGACATCCGTTGAAACGATCATCCATTACTGAAGGACAACCTGTCATTCTGAAAGGTTTCGGCACTTTAAGTAGTCCCAAACATCATCACGGTACCAGCTCTCTCTGTTTCCCTCATTCTCCTGCATGATCTCTCTGGGAACATAGGGAAATTCCAGTCCATATTCAGTGATCACACGTTTGTTTAGCAACATGTGATAGGGCAAGCCTCGGCAGAGATCGGGTGCTTCCTAACCCAGGAGGCACACAGGAAGTTGGCGATTTGTGTACCATAGTATGGATGGGCAATTTCTTTGGCCCAGACAAACTGGTACTTTTAGTCAAAGTCTCACTAGCAACTGCAGAGGTTTCCACACAAGGTGATGTACTCCCCGAGTCCATGGCTATCCAATCAGATAGATTAAAGGCCAGAGGCAACATCATCGCTATTTGCCCATAGCATCTCCTGAGACATGGTTTCAAACAAGTCATCATCTCCAGAGATATCCGACAGGGAGTCTATCTCAGAATCCCGTAACTCCTCTGCGGGCACATATCTACAAACAGTCCCTTTATGTACATTCCCCCCAGATCTCTCACCCGTTCCTGTCCTAGATTCCTCAGGAATGATTTCTTTCTCTGGATCCGGTTCGGGTAGTCTCTGGGGTAGCCCTCGACCACAGCTGCTGCAGGATTTCACGTATCCCACCTTCTTTTGTGTAGGTGCAGCAAAGTGGGTAATGGTAGAAGTGACAGCGGTACTGGTGTCCACTGTTAGTTCTCAGGTAGCAGTAACAGCGCCATCTCCCTCAGGAACACTTGATGTAGCAGATTTAGAGAACGTAGGCCTAGCCGTAGGAGCAAGTGTAGCGGTGTCCTCTGTGTCGATGCCCGTGGCCCAATCCATCCGGTAGGCACGAGGTGGCATGGTGGGCTGTTCTACGGTGAACAGATACTCCCTGCAGTGTAGACATCGGACACATGGACGGGGGTTTGCGACCAGTCCCTCGCACCTGTTGCATAACATACCCAAGGCCTCGACATCTCCTGTCGTGTACAGTATGAAACGCCCATGCAGTTTCAGGCGAATACCAGTGTCCATCAGCAACGTTCCAGGCAGTCTGACACTTGTAGTGGTACCCCCAGGGAACATCCTGGGCCCCATATCAGACTGCATTCTTGGCATTTGGAACATGGCTTGCAACAATCAAAGCTCATGTGGCCAGGTAGTGACCTGCACTTAACCCCTTTTTTAGAACAATGGCACAGTCCAGAACCCTCTATTGCATAAGTTCCCGGTGAACAGTTTCCTTAAGTTGTGAGAGGTAACGGTAAATCCCGGACTCGAGCCCCCACATGTAGCACTAACCCCCGAAGGAGCTGCTGGTATTTGATTGGGCTTACCGTTCCTTCACTGTTCCACCATGTCTGTCATAGGGGTCCCATTAAAGATTTATTTTCATAGATTTCAGCTCCGACACATAGTCTCTTTTTCCAATGTTTATTCAAGAGAAGACATTCCAATAGAGGGATGGAGGGTTTAGGGGGATTCAGGTACCTTTTGAATTGCAAATCAGGGATATTTTCTTGGTCCAGAGGACAACAGCTACCCAACTGGATTCAGCAACCACCGGATAGGCCTCTCTCAATGACCTAGCAGCCGATGCAATGCTCGGTCATAGTCTCTGCCACAGACTTTAAGAATCAGTAGAACTGTTTCACAATCCTCTGCCACAGGATTGAGTAACTTGTGACTGTTTGCAATATCAAAGAACAATCACACAGTACCAGTTTCCTTTTGCCGAACCAGCGGTACCGTTGCTTGGCTTCTTCCCACAGGCAAGACAGCAAAGGACCACCCCTGGATCGGTAGGCCCCAAGACTTTTGGGCCTACCCTTCAGTAACAAAGCCAATTTAGCAAGCAGCAACACACCTTAGGCCAGGAGTGCCATTAGGTCGGAACACACCCTGTCACAGGGTCTGTCCCTTAAGTACCCTCTACCAGAATTCACAGCAGGCAGACCACACCCACTGACTGTTTCTGGGTAAAGAAACACTCAATACACCCAGCTTGTTGCAATTTCCAACCTTAGCCGAATAATAGGGCGCCATCTCTAGGCCAAGGGGAAAACCACACAACCAGCCAAGCTGAAACAGACCACCGCCTGTGGAAGGGAATTCTACATTCTTGCCGCTCTTACAGTAAAGAACCCTCTACGTAGTTTAAGATTAAACCTCTTTTCTTCCAATTTTAATGAGTGGCCACGTGTCTTGTTAAACTCCCTTCCGTGAAAAGGTTTTATCCCTATTGTGGGGTCACCAGTAAACCATATACCCTCTCAAGTGTCTCTTCTCCAGAGAGAATAAGTTCAGTGCTCGCAACCTTTCTTCATAACTAATATCCTCCAGACCCTTCATTAAGCTTTTTTGCCCTTCTTTGTACTCGCTCCATTTCCAGTACATCCTTCCTGAGGACTGGTGCCCAGAACTGGACAGCATACTTCAGGTGCGGCCAGACCAGAGTCTTGTAGAGTGGGCAAATTATCGCTTTATCCCTGGAGGTAATCCCTTTTTTAAACACATGCAAATATTCTGTTTTCTTTGTTAGCAGCATCTTGGCATTGCATGCCATTGCTGAGCCTATGATCTACTAGGACCCCCAGGTCTTTTTCCATCCTAGATTCCTCCAGAGGTTCTCCCCCTAGTGTATAGATTGCTTTCATATTTTTGCCACCCAAATGCATTATTTAAAAATGTTCTACATTAAACCTCATTTGCCATGTAGTTGCCCACCCCATTAATTTGTTCAGATCTTCTTGCAAGGTTTCCACATCCTGCGGAGAAGTTATTGCCCTGCTTAGCTTATTATCGTCTGCAAATACAGAGATTGAACTGTTTACCCCATCCTCCAGGTAACTTATGAACAAATTAAATAGAACCCTGTGGGACCCCACAACCCACCCCTGACCATTCAGAGTATTCCCCATTTATCACCACCCGCTGTACTCACCCAATGGTCCAGACCTTATTTTGTACAGTAAACGTTTATGGGGAACTGTGTCAAATGCTTTTGCAAAATCCAGATACACCACGTCTACGGGCGTTCCTTTATCTAGATGGCAACTCACCTCCTTATAGAAGGTTAATAGATTGGTTTGGCAAGAATGATTCTTCATGAATCCATTCTGATTACTGCTAATGATACCGTTTTCATTACTAAAATTTTGTATATAGTCCCTTATCATCCCCTCCAGCTTGCATACTATTGATGTTAGGCTAACTGGTCTGTAATTGCCAGGGATGTATTTTGGACCCCTTAATCAGCTTTCATATTTTACAAAAAAATTGGGGTATATAGTGATTTTTTAAAATATAATTAAAGTGTATTTTTCCCAAAAAATTGCGTTTGAAAAACCGTTGTGCGAATACTGTGTCGAACAGAAGGCCCGGGTGCCAAATCCGGCACGCAAGGCCACTTCATGTGGAACTCCTCTACCAGATGCTGTGCTTCTCTGTGTAGAACCCTTCTCCACCACCCTTGGTTTTAGCATTCAGTAGACTCCGGCAGCTGACTCCAGTTCTCCTTTGAGCCTCCTTTGATCCTGCTTCTGAGCTTCACCTCCAGCTTCTTCCTAGAAGCAGCACAAGGTAAGGGGGTGCACTCTGACATAAGGCATAGTTGCCAACTGTCCCGAATTTTCGGGACATTCCGGGAAACCATTTCCCAGGAAATGTCCCGGGAAATCTGCGTTTTCCCGATTTTTAAAATGTTTTTATTTATGTTATTTTTTTGCCACCGCCGCTAGTGGTCCGTGGCCAGAACTGTGAATTGTCTCCGCCGGTCGTCCTTTTACAGAAGACCAGCTATCCTGAGGAAGCAAAAAGAGGCCTAACACAGGCTCAGCCTCTTTGTTCTTCCTTACGCCTCAACGAGCTGGTCTTCTGTAAATGGTGCAGAGACCATAAGGAGATTTAAGGCGAGATGTAAGGACATGTAAGGAGGGACTCCGCTGGAGACACCTGATGTAAGGAGGGGCTCTGCTGGAAACACCTGATGTAAGGAGGGACTCCGCTGGAGACACCTGATGTAAGAAGGGACTCCGCTGGAGAAACCTGATGTAAGGAGGGACTCCGCTGGATCACCTGGTGTAAGGAGGGACTCCGCTGGATACACCTGATGTAAGGAGGGACTCCGCTGGAGAAACCTGGTGTAAGGAGGGACTCAGCTGGAGACACCTGGTGTAAGGAGGGACACCGCTGGAGACACCTGATGTAAGGTGGGACTCTGCTGGGGACACCTGATGAAAGGAGGGACTCCGCTGGGGACACCTGGTGTAAGGAGGGACTCCGCTGGAGACACCTGATGTAAGGAGGGACTCCGCTGGAGACACCTGATGTAAGGAGGGACTCCGCTGGAGACACCTGATGTAAGGAGGGACTCCGCTGGAGACACCTGATGTAAGGAGGGACTCCGCTGGAGACACCTGGTGTAAGGAGGGACTCCGCTGGAGACACCTGATGTAAGGAGGGACTCCGCTGGAGACACCTGATGTAAGGAGGGACTCCGCTGGAGACACCTGATGTAAATACAGACTCCGCTGGAGACACCTGATGTAAAGAGGGACTACGCTGGAGACACCTGATGTAAGGAGGGACTCCGCTGGAGACACCTGATGTAAGGAGGGACTCTGCTGGAGACACCTGGTGTAAGGAGGGACTCCGCTGGAGACATCTGATGTAAGGAGGGACTCCGCTGGAGACACCTGATGTAAGGAGGGACTCCGCTGGAGACACCTGATGTAAGGAGGGACTCCGCTGGAGACACCTGGTGTAAGGACGGACTCCGCTGGAGACACCTGATATAAGGAGGGACTCCGCTGGAGTGACCTGGCGTAAGAAGGGACTCCGCTGGAGACACCTGGTGTAATGACAGACTCCGCTGGAGACACCTGGTGTAAGGAGGGACTCCGCTGGAGACACCTGGTGTAAGGAGGGACTCCGCTGGAGACACTTGGTGTAAGGAGGGACTCCGCTGGAGACACCTGATGTAAGGACAGACTCCGCTAGAGACACCTGATGTAAGGACAGACTCCGCTGGAGACACCTGGCGTAAGGAGGGACTCCGCTGGAGACACCTGGTGTAATGAGGGACTCCGCTGGAGACACATGATGTAAGGAGGGACTCCGCTGGAGACACCTGATGTAAGGAGGGACTCCGCTGGAGACACCTGATGTAAGGAGGGACTCTGCTGGAGACACCTGGTGTAAGAAGGGACTCCGCTGGAGACACCTGGTGTAATGAGGGACTCCGCTGGAGACACCTGATGTAAGGAGGGACTCCGCTGGAGACACCTGGTGTAAGGAGGGACTCCGCTGGAGACACTTGATGTAAGGAGGGACTCCGCTGGAGACACCTGATGTAAGGACAGACTCCGCTAGAGACACCTGATGTAAGGACAGACTCCGCTGGAGACACCTGGCGTAAGGAGGGACTCCGCTGAAGACACCTGGTGTAATGAGGGACTCCGCTGAAGACACATGATGTAAGGAGGGACTCCGCTGGAGACACTGATGTAAGGAGGGACTCCGCTGGAGACACCTGATGTAAGGGCTGACTCTGCTGGAGACACCTGATGTAAGGAGGGACTACGCTGGAGACACCTGATGTAAGGAGGGACTCCGCTGGAGACACCTGATGTAAGGAGGGACTCCGCTGGAGACACCTGGTGTAAGGAGGGACTCCGCTGGAGACACCTGATGTAAGGAGGGACTTCCCTGGAGACACCTGATGTAAGTAGGGACTCCGCTGGAGACACCTGATGTAAGAAGGGACTTCGCTGGAGACACCTGATGTAAGGAGGGACTCCGCTGGAGACACCTGATGTAAGGAAGGACTCCGCTGGAGACACCTGATGTAAGGAGGGACTCCGCTGGAGACACCTGGTGTAAGGAGGGACTCCGCTGGAGACACCTGATGTAAATACAGACTCCGCTGGAGACACCTGATGTAAAGAGGGACTACGCTGGAGACACCTGATGTAAGGAGGGACTCCGCTGGAGACACCTGTTGTAAGGAGGGACTCCGCTGGAGACACCTGGTGTAAGGAGGGACTCCGCTGGGACACCTGATGTAAGGAGGGACTCCGCTGGAGACACCTGGTGTAAGGAGGGACTCCACTGGAGACACCTGATGTAAGGAGGTACTTCCCTGGAGACACCTGATGTAAGGAGGGACTCCGCTGGAGACACCTGATGTAAGGAG
Source organism: Lithobates sylvaticus (assembly GCA_028564925.1). Taxonomy (NCBI): domain Eukaryota; kingdom Metazoa; phylum Chordata; class Amphibia; order Anura; family Ranidae; genus Lithobates; species Lithobates sylvaticus. The sequence continues at coordinate 99,015,198 of CM053034.1, read as the reverse complement.
GGACTCCGCTGGAGACACCTGATGTAAGGAGGGACTCCGCTGGAGACACCTGATGTAAGGAGGGACTCCGCTGGAGACACCTGGTGTAAGGAGGGACTCCGCTGGAGACACCTGATGTAAGGAGGGACTCCGCTGGATACACCTGGTGTAAGGAGGGACTCCGCTGGAGACACCTGGTGTAAGGAGGGACTTCCCTGGAGACACCTGGTGTAAGGAGGGACTCCGCTGGATCACCTGATGTAAGAAGGGACTCCGCTGGAGACACCTGATGTAAGGAGGGACTCCGCTGGAGACACCTGATGTAAGGAGGGACTCCGCTGGAGACACCTGATGTAAGGAGGGACTCCGCTGGAGACACCTGATGTAAGGAGGGACTCCGCTGGAGACACCTGGTGTAAGGAGGGACTCCGCTGGAGACACCTGGTGTAAGGAGGGACTCCGCTGGAGACACCTGATGTAAGGAGGGACTCCGCTGGAGACACCTGGTGTAAGGAGGGACTCCGCTGGAGACACCTGATGTAAGGAGGGACTCCGCTGGAGACACCTGATGTAAGGAGGGACTCCGCTGGAGACACCTGATGTAAGGAGGGACTCCGCTGGAGACACCTGGTGTAAGGGGGACTCCTGGGGACACCTGGTGTAAGGAGGCACTCCGCTGGAGACACCTGATGTAAGGAGGGACTCCGCTGGAGACACCTGATGTAAGGAGGGACTACGCTGGAGACACCTGATGTAAGGAGGGACTACGCTGGAGACACCTGGTGTAAGGAGGGACTCCGCTGGAGACACCTGGTGTAAGGAGGGACTCCGCTGGAGACACCTGATGTAAGGAGGGACTCCGCTGGAGACACCTGATGTAAGGAGGGACTCCGCTGGAGACACCTGATGTAAGGAGGGACTCCGCTGGAGACACCTGATGTAAGGAGGGACTCCGCTGGAGACACCTGATGTAAGGAGGGACTCCGCTGGAGACACCTGCTGTAAGGAGGGACTCCGCTGGAGAACCTGATGTAAGGAGAGACTCCGCTGGAGACACCTGATGTAAGGAGGGACTCCGCTGGAGACACCTGATGTAAGGAGGGACTCCGCTGGAGACACCTGATGTAAGGAGGGACTCCGCTGGAGACACCTGTTGTAAGGAGGGACTCCGCTGGAGACACCTGATGTAAGGAGGGACTCCGCTGGAGACACCTGGTGTAAGGAGGGACTCCGCTGGAGACACCTGATGTAAGGAGGGACTCCGCTGGAGACACCTGATGTAAGGAGGGACTCCGCTGGAGACACCTGTGTAAGGAGGGACTCCGCTGGAGACACCTGATGTAAGGAGGGACTCCGCTGGAGACACCTGGTGTAAGGAGGGACTCCGCTGGAGACACCTGATGTAAGGAGGGACTCCGCTGGAGACACCTGATGTAAGGAGGGACTCCGCTGGAGACACCTGATGTAAGGAGGGACTCCGCTGGAGACACCTGATGTAAGGAGGGACTCCGCTGGGACTCCTGATGTAAGGAGGGACTCCGCTGGAGACACTTGGTGTAAGGAGGGACTCCGCTGGAGACACCTGATGTAAGGAGGGACTCCGCTGGAGACACCTGATGTAAGGAGGGACTCCGCTGGAGACACCTGATGTAAGGAGGGACTCCGCTGGAGACACTGATGTAAGGAGGGACTCCGCTGGAGACACCTGCTGTAAGGAGGGACTCCGCTGGAGACACCTGATGTAAGGAGGGACTCCGCTGGAGACACCTGATGTAAGGAGGGACTCCGCTGGAGACACCTGGTGTAAGGAGGGACTCCGCTGGAGACACCTGATGTAAGGACACTCCGCTGGAGACACCTGATGTAAGGAGGGACTCCGCTGGAGAACCTGATGTAAGGAGGGACTCCGCTGGAGACACCTGATGTAATGAGGGACTCCGCTGGAGACACCTGATGTAAGGAGGGACTCCGCTGGAGACACCTGGTGTAAGGAGGGACTCCGCTGGAGACACCTGATGTAAGGAGGAGGGACTCCGCTGGAGACACCTGATGTAAGGAGGGACTCCGCTGGAGACACCTGGTGTAAGGAGGGACTCCGCTGGAGACACCTGGTGTAAGGAGGGACTCCGCTGGAGACACCTGATGTAAGGAGGGACTCCGCTGGAGACACCTGATGTAAGGAGGGACTCCGCTGGAGACACCTGATGTAAGGAGGGACTCCGCTGGAGACACCTGATGTAAGGAGGGACTCCGCTGGAGACACCTGATGTAAGGAGGGACTCCGCTGGAGACACCTGATGTAAGAGGGACTCCGCTGGAGACACCTGGTGTAAGGAGGGACTACGCTGGAGACACCTGGTGTAAGGAGGGACTCCGCTGGAGACACCTGATGTAAGGACAGACTCCGCTGGAGACACCTGATGTAAGGAGGGACTCCGCTGGAGACACCTGATGTAAGGAGGGACTCCGCTGGAGACACCTGGTGTAAGGAGGGACTCCGCTGGAGACTCCTGATGTAAGGAGGGACTCCGCTGGAGACACCTGATGTAAGGAGGGACTCCGCTGGAGACACCTGATGTAAGGAGGGACTCCGCTGGAGACACCTGGTGTAAGGAGGGACTCCGCTGGAGACACCTGATGTAAGGAGGGACTCCGCTGGAGACACTGATGTAAGGAGGGACTCCGCTGGAGACACTGATGTAAGGAGGGACTCCGCTGGAGACACCTGATGTAAGGAGGGACTCCGCTGGAGACACCTGATGTAAGGAGGACTCCGCTGGAGACACCTGATGTAAGGAGGGACTCCGCTGGAGACACCTGATGTAATGAGGGACTCCGCTGGAGACACCTGGTGCAAGGGACTCCGCTGGAGACACCTGATGTAAGGAGGGACTCCGCTGGAGACACCTGGAGAAACCTGGTGTAAGGAGGGACTCCGCTGGAGACACCTGATGTAAGGAGGGACTCCGCTGGAGACACCTGATGTAAGGAGGGACTCCGCTGTAGACACCTGATGTAAGGAGGGACTCCGCTGGAGTCACCTGGTGTAAGGAGGGACTCCGCTGGAGACACCTGATGTAAGGAGGGACTCCGCTTGAGACACCTGATGTAAGGAGGGACTCCGCTGGAGACACCTGATGTAAGGAGGGACTCCGCTGGAGACACCTGATGTAAGGAGGGACTCCGCTGGAGACACCTGATGTAAGGAGGGACTCCGCTGGAGACACCTGATGTAAGGAGGGACTCCGCTGGAGACACCTGATGTAAGGAGGGACTCCGCTGGAGACACCGGGTGTAAGGAGGGACTCCGCTGGAGACACCTGATGTAAGGAGGGACTCCGCTGGAGACACCTGGTGTAAGGAGGGACTCCGCTGGAGACACCTGCTGTAAGGACAGACTCCGCTGGAGACACCTGATGTAAGGAGGGACTCCGCTGGAGACACCTGATGTAAGGAGGGACTCCGCTGGAGACACCTGGTGTAAGGAGGGACTCCGCTGGAGACACCTGATGTAAGGAGGGACTCCGCTGGAGACACCTGATGTAAGGAGGGACTATGGTGTAAGGAGGGACTCCGCTGGAGACACCTGATGTAAGGAGGGACTCCGCTGGAGACACTGATGTAAGGAGGGACTCCGCTGGAGACACCTGGTGTAAGGAGGGACTCCGCTGGAGACACCTGGTGTAATGAGGGACTCCGCTGGAGACACCTGATGTAAGGAGGGACTCCGCTGGAGACACCTGATGTAAGGAGGGACTCCGCTGGAGACACCTGATGTAAGGAGGGACTCCGCTGGAGACACCTTGTGTAAGGAGGGACTCCGCTGGAGACACCTGATGTAAGGAGGGACTCCGCTGGAGACACCTGATGTAAGGAGGGACTCCGCTGGAGACACCTGATGTAAGGAGGGACTCCGCTGGAGACACCTGATGTAAGGAGGGACTCCGCTGGAGACACCTGATGTAAGGAGGGACTCCGCTGGAGACACCTGATGTAAGGAGGGACTCCGCTGGAGACACCTGATGTAAGGAGGGACTCCGCTGGAGACACCTGATGTAAGGAGGGACTCCGCTGGAGACACCTGATGTAAGGAGGGACTCCGCTGGAGACACCTGATGTAAGGAGGGACTCCGCTGGAGACACCTGATGTAAGGAGGGACTCCGCTGGAGACACCTGATGTAAGGAGGGACTCCTGATGTAAGGAGGGACTCCGCTGGAGACACCTGATGTAAGGAGGGACTCCGCTGGAGACACCTGATGTAAGGAGGGACTCCGCTGGAGACACCTGATGTAAGGAGGGACTCCGCTGGAGACACCTGATGTAAGGAGGGACTCCGCTGGAGACACCTGATGTAAGGAGGGACTCCGCTGGAGACACCTGATGTAAGGAGGGACTCCGCTGGAGACACCTGGTGTAAGGAGGGACTCCGCTGGAGACACCTGATGTAAGGAGGGACTCCGCTGGAGACACCTGATGTAAGGAGGGACTCCGCTGGAGACACCTGATGTAAGGGGGACTCCGCTGGAGACACCTGATGTAAGGAGGGACTCCGCTGGAGCACCTGATGTAAGGAGGGACTCCGCTGGAGACACCTGATGTAAGGAGGGACTCCGCTGGATCACCTGATGTAAGGAGGGACTCCGCTGGAGACACCTGATGTAAAGGAGGGACTCCGCTGGAGACACCTGATGTAAGGAGGGACTCCGCTGGAGACACCTGATGTAAGGAGGGACTCCGCTGGAGACACCTGGTGTAAGGAGGGACTCCGCTGGAGACACCTGATGTAAGGAGGGACTCCGCTGTAGAACCTGGTGTAAGGAGGGACTCCGCTGGAGACACCTGATGTAAAGGAGGGACTCCGCTGGAGACACCTGATGTAAATACAGACTCCGCTGGAGACACCTGATGTAAAGAGGGACTACGCTGGAGACACCTGATGTAAGGAGGGACTCCGCTGGAGACACCTGATGTAAGGAGGGACTCCGCTGGAGACACCTGATGTAAGGAGGGACTCCGCTGGAGACACCTGGCGTAAGGAGGGACTCCGCTGAAGACACATGATGTAAGAAGGGACTCCGCTGGGGACACCTGTGATGTAAGAATGGACTCCGCTGGGGACACCTGTGATGTAAGGAGGGACTCTGCTGGGGACACCTGTGATGTAAGGAGAGACTCCGCTGGGGACACCAGATGTAAGGAGGGACTCCGCTGGAGACACCTGGTGTAAGGAGGGACTCCGCTGGAGACACCTGGTGTAAGGAGGGACTCCGCTGGAGACACCTGATGTAAGGAGGGACTCCGCTGGAGAAACCTGGTGTAAGGACGGACTCCGCTGGAGACACCTGGCGTAAGGAGGGACTTCGCTGGAGACACCTGATGTAAGGAGGGACTCCGCTGGAGACACCTGATGTAAGGAGGGACTCCGCTGGAGACACCTGATGTAAGGAGGGACTTCCCTGGAGACACCTGATGTAAGGAGGGACTCCGCTTGATCACCTGATGTAAGAAGGGACTCCGCTGGAGACACCTGATGTAAGGAGGGACTCCGCTTGAGACACCTGGTGTAAGGAGGGACTCCGCTGGAGACACCTGGTGTAAGGAGGGACTCCGCTGGAGACACTTGGTGTAAGGAGGGACTCCGCTGGAGACACCTGATGTAAGGACAGACTCCGCTGGAGACACCTGATGTAAAGAGGGACTACGCTGGAGACACCTGATGTAAGGAGGGACTCCGCTGGAGACACCTGGTGTAAGGAGGGACTCCGCTGGAGACACCTGATGTAAGGACAGACTCCGCTGGAGACACCTGATGTAAAGAGGGACTACGCTGGAGACACCTGATGTAAGGAGGGACTCTGCTGGAGACACCTGGTGTAAGGAGGGACTCCGCTGGAGACACCTGGTGTAAGGAGGGACTCCGCTGGAGACACCTGATGTAAGGAGGGACTCCGCTGGAGACACCTGATGTAAGGAGGGACTCCGCTGGAGACACTTGGTGTAAGGAGGGACTCCGCTGGAGACACCTGATGTAAGGAGGGACTCCGCTGGAGACACCTGATGTAAGGAGGGACTCCGCTGGAGACACCTGGTGTAAGGAGGGACTCCGCTGGAGACACTTGGTGTAAGGAGGGACTCCGCTGGAGACACCTGATGTAAGGACAGACTCCGCTGGAGACACCTGGCGTAAGGAGGGACTCCGCTGGAGACACCTGGTGTAATGAGGGACTCCGCTGAAGACACATGATGTAAGAAGGGACTCTGCTGGGGACACCTGTGATGTAAGGAGGGACTCCGCTGGAGACACCTGATGTAAGGAGGGACTCCGCTGGAGACACCTGATGTAAGGAGGGACTCCGCTGGAGACACTTGGTGTAAGGAGGGACTCCGCTGGAGACACCTGATGTAAGGACAAACTCCGCTGGAGACACCTGATGTAAAGAGGGACTACGCTGGAGACACCTGATGTAAGGAGGGACTCCGCTGGAGACACCTGGTGTAAGGAGGGACTCCGCTGGAGACACCTGGTGTAAGGAGGGACTCCGCTGGAGACACCTGGTGTAAGGAGGGACTCCGCTGGAGACACCTGATGTAAGGACAGACTCCGCTGGAGACACCTGGCGTAAGGAGGGACTCCGCTGGAGACACCTGGTGTAATGAGGGACTCCGCTGAAGACACATGATGTAAGAAGGGACTCCGCTGGGGACACCTGTGATGTAAGGAGGGACTCCGCTGGGGACACCTGTGATGTAAGGAGAGACTCCGCTGGGGACACCTGATGTAAGGACGGACTCCGCTGGAAACACCTGATGTAAGGACGGACTCCGCTGGAAACACCAGATGTAAGAAGGGACTCAGCTGGGGACACCTGATGTAAGGTGGGACTCCGCTGGGGACACCTGATGTAAGGAGGGACTCCGCTGAGGACACCTGATGTAATGAGGGACTCCGCTGGAGACACCTGGTGTAAGGAGGGACTCCGCTGGAGACACCTGGTGTAAGGAGGGACTCCGCTGGAGACACCTGATGTAAGGAGGGACTCCGCTGGAGAAACCTGGTGTAAGGACGGACTCCGCTGGAGACACCTGATGTAAGGAGGGACTCCGCTGGAGACACCTGATGTAAGGAGGGACTTCCCTGGAGACACCTGATGTAAGGAGGGACTCCGCTGGATCACCTGATGTAAGAAGGGACTCCGCTGGAGACACCTGATGTAAGGAGGTACTCCGCTGGAGACACCTGATGTAAGGAGGGACTCCGCTGGAGACACCTGGTGTAAGGAGGGACTCCGCTGGAGAGACTTGGTGTAAGGAGGGACTCCGCTGGAGACACCTGATGTAAGGACAGACTCCGCTGGAGAACCCTGATGTAAAGAGGGACTACGCTGGAGACACCTGATGTAAGGAGGGACTCCGCTGGAGACACCTGGTGTAAGGAGGGACTCCGCTGGAGACACCTGGTGTAAGGAGGGACTCCGCTGGAGACACCTGATGTAAGGAGGGACTCCGCTGGAGACACCTGATGTAAGGAGGGACACCGCTGGAGACACCTGATGTAAGGAGGGACTCCGCTGGAGAAACACAGTGTAAGTACGGACTCTGCTGGAGACACCTGATGTAAGTAGGGACTCCGCTGGAGACTCCTGATGTAAGGAGGGACTCCGCTGGAGACACCTGGTGTAAGGAGGGACTCCGCTGGAGACACCTGGTGTAAGGAGGGACTCCGCTGGAGACACCTGATCTAAGGACAGACTCCGCTGGAGACACCTGATGTAAAGAGGGACTACGCTGGAGACACCTGATGTAAGGAGGGACTCCGCTGGAGACACCTGGTGTAAGGAGGGACTCCGCTGGAGACACCTGGTGTAAGGAGGGACTCCGCTGGAGACACCTGATGTAAGGAGGGACTCCGCTGGAGACACCTGATGTAAGGAGGGACTCCGCTGGAGACACCTGGTGTAAGGAGAGACTCCGCTGGAGACACTTGGTGTAAGGAGGGACTCCGCTGGAGACACCTGATGTAAGGACAGACTCCGCTGGAGACACCTGGCGTAAGGAGGGACTCCGCTGGAGACACCTGGTGTAATGAGGGACTCTGCTGAAGACACATGATGTAAGAAGGGACTCCGCTGGGGACACCTGTGATGTAAGGAGGGACTCTGCTGGGGACACCTGTGATTTAAGGAGAGACTCCGCTGGGGACACCTGATGTAAGGACGGACTCCGCTGGAAACACCAGATGTAAGGAGGGACTCCGCTGGAGACACCTGATGTAAGGAGGGACTCCGCTGGGGACACCTAAAGTAAAGGAGGGACTCCGCTGGGGACACCTGATGTAAGGAGGGACTCCGCTGGGGACACCTGATGTAAGGAGGGACTCCGCTGGGGACACCTGATGTAAGGAGGGACTCCGCTGGGGACACCCGATGAAAGGAGGAACTCCGCTGGGGACACCTGATGTAAGGAGGGATGCTGCTGAGGGCACCTGATGTAAGGAGGGACTCCACTGGGGGCACCTGATGTGAGGAGGGACTCCCCTGGCAACACCTGATGTGAGGAGGGACTCCGCTGGCGACACCTGATGTGAGGAGGGACTCCGCTGGCGACACCTGATGTGAGGAGGGGCTCAGCTGGGGACACCTGATGCAAGGAGGGGCTCAGCTGGGGACACCTGATGCAAGGAGGGGCTCAGCTGGGGACACCTGATGCAAGGAGGGGCTCAGCTGGGGACACCTGATGCAAGGAGGGGCTCAGCTGGGGACACTTGATGCATGGAGGGACTCCGCTGGGGACACCTAATGCAAGGAGGGACTCCACTGGGGACACCTGATGTAGGGAGGGACTCCGCTGGCGAAACTTGGAGGGACTGCACTTAGATGTCGCTGCTCTCCCTTTGTCTTCTACTCCACTGGAGGCACCTGATGTAAGGAGGGACTCCGCTGGGGACACCTGATGTAAGGACGGACTCCGCTGGAAACACCAGATGTAAGAAGGGTCTCAGCTGGGGACACCTGATGTAAGGTGGGACTCCGCTGGGGACACCTGATGTAAGGAGGGACTCCGCTGAGGACACCTGATGTAATGAGGGACTCCGCTGGAGACACCTGGTGTAAGGAGGGACTCCGCTGGAGACACCTGGTGTAAGGAGGGACTCCGCTGGAGACACCTGATGTAAGGAGGGACTCCGCTGGAGAAACCTGGTGTAAGGACGGACTCCGCTGGAGACACCTGATGTAAGGAGGGACTCCGCTGGAGACACCTGATGTAAGGAGGGACTTCCCTGGAGACACCTGATGTAAGGAGGGACTCCGCTGGATCACCTGATGTAAGAAGGGACTCCGCTGGAGACACCTGATGTAAGGAGGTACTCCGCTGGAGACACCTGATGTAAGGAGGTACTCCGCTGGAGACACCTGGTGTAAGGAGGGACTCCGCTGGAGACACCTGGTGTAAGGAGGGACTCCGCTGGAGAGACTTGGTGTAAGGAGGGACTCCGCTGGAGACACCTGATGTAAGGACAGACTCCGCTGGAGAACCCTGATGTAAAGAGGGACTACGCTGGAGACACCTGATGTAAGGAGGGACTCCGCTGGAGACACCTGGTGTAAGGAGGGACTCCGCTGGAGACACCTGGTGTAAGGAGGGACTCCGCTGGAGACACCTGATGTAAGGAGGGACTCCGCTGGAGACACCTGATGTAAGGAGGGGCTCAGCTGGGGACACCTGATGCATGGAGGGACTCCGCTGGGGACACCTGATGCAAGGAGGGGCTCCACTGGGGACACCTGATGTAAGGAGGGACTCCGCTGGCGAAACTTGGAGGGACTGCACTTAGATGTCGCTGCTCTCCCTTTGTCTTCTACTCCACTGGAGGCACCTGATGTAAGGAGGGACTCCGCTGGGGACACCTGATGTAAGGACGGACTCCGCTGGAAACACCAGATGTAAGAAGGGTCTCAGCTGGGGACACCTGATGTAAGGTGGGACTCCGCTGGGGACACCTGATGTAAGGAGGGACTCCGCTGAGGACACCTGATGTAATGAGGGACTCCGCTGGAGACACCTGGTGTAAGGAGGGACTCCGCTGGAGACACCTGGTGTAAGGAGGGACTCCGCTGGAGACACCTGATGTAAGGAGGGACTCCGCTGGAGAAACCTGATGTAAGGAGGGACTTCGCTGGAGACACCTGATGTAAGGAGGGACTCCGCTGGATCACCTGATGTAAGAAGGGACTTCCCTGGAGACACCTGATGTAGGGAGGGACTCCGCTGGGATCACCTGATGTAAGAAGGGACTCCGCTGGAGACACCTGATGTAAGGAGGTACTACGCTGGAGACACCTGATGTAAAGGAGGGACTCCGCTGGAGACACCTGGTGTAAGGAGGGACTCCGCTGGAGACACCTGGTGTAAGGAGGGACTCCGCTGGAGACACCTGATGTAAGGAGGGACACCGCTGGAGACACCTGATGTAAGGAGGGACTCCGCTGGAGAAACACGGTGTAAGTACGGACTCTGCTGGAGACACCTGATGTAAGTAGGGACTCCGCTGGAGACTCCTGATGTAAGGAGGGACTCCGCTGGAGACACCTGGTGTAAGGAGGGACTCCGCTGGAGACACCTGGTGTAAGGAGGGACTCCGCTGGAGACACCTGATGTAAGGAGGGACTCCGCTGGAGACACCTGATGTAAGGAGGGACTCCGCTGGAGACACCTGGTGTAAGGAGAGACTCCGCTGGAGACACTTGGTGTAAGGAGGGACTCCGCTGGAGACACCTGATGTAAGGACAGACTCCGCTGGAGACACCTGGCGTAAGGAGGGACTCCGCTGGAGACACCTGGTGTAATGAGGGACTCTGCTGAAGACACATGATGTAAGAAGGGACTCCGCTGGGGACACCTGTGATGTAAGGAGGGACTCTGCTGGGGACACCTGTGATGTAAGGAGAGACTCCGCTGGGGACACCTGATGTAAGGACGGACTCCGCTGGAAACACCAGATGTAAGGAGGGACTCCGCTGGAGACACCTGATGTAAGGAGGGACTCCGCTGGGGACACCTAAAGTAAAGGAGGGACTCCGCTGGGGACACCTGATGTAAGGAGGGACTCCGCTGGGGACACCTGATGTAAGGAGGGACTCCGCTGGGGACACCTGATGTAAGGAGGGACTCCGCTGGGGACACCCGATGAAAGGAGGAACTCCGCTGGGGACACCTGATGTAAGGAGGGATGCTGCTGAGGGCACCTGATGTAAGGAGGGACTCCACTGGGGGCACCTGATGTGAGGAGGGACTCCCCTGGCAACACCTGATGTGAGGAGGGACTCCGCTGGCGACACCTGATGTGAGGAGGGACTCCGCTGGCGACACCTGATGTGAGGAGGGGCTCAGCTGGGGACACCTGATGCAAGGAGGGGCTCAGCTGGGGACACCTGATGCAAGGAGGGGCTCAGCTGGGGACACCTGATGCAAGGAGGGGCTCAGCTGGGGACACCTGATGCAAGGAGGGGCTCAGCTGGGGACACTTGATGCATGGAGGGACTCCGCTGGGGACACCTAATGCAAGGAGGGACTCCACTGGGGACACCTGATGTAGGGAGGGACTCCGCTGGCGAAACTTGGAGGGACTGCACTTAGATGTCGCTGCTCTCCCTTTGTCTTCTACTCCACTGGAGGCACCTGATGTAAGGAGGGACTCCGCTGGGGACACCTGATGTGAGGTGGGACTCTGCTGGGGACACCTGATATAAGGAGGGACTCTGCTGGGGACACCTGATGTAAGGAGGGACTCTTCTGGGGGCACCTGATGTAAGGAGGGTATCACGCGGGTACGTACCTGACTGGTGAGTCCACTTGGGCAGAGGGAGGTCTCCCGTACGGATCCCACTCACGGCCCCTGGAGATGGGTACAGGAGGCACGAGAGTTAGGAAGGGTATGAGAGCCTGGTGCAGGGTGTTGGTGGGGAGAGCCCACTGGTGACAAGATGGGGTGCAGGTATGCGGGATACACAGATGGAGGTTCCGCTGGTGGGTAAGGTGAGTAAGGGTATGCAGGGTATCCAGAGGATGTGGTAAAGTCCAGGTATAAGCCCACTGGTGACAAGATGGGGTGCAGGTATGCGGGATCCACATATGGAGGTTCCACTGGTGGGTAAGGTGAGTAAGGGTATGCAGGGTATCCAGATGATGTGGTAAAGTCCAGGTATAAGCCCACTGGTGACAAGATGGGGTGCAGGTATGCGGGATACACAGATGGAGGGGGGTGCGGAATAGGAAACAGGCACAAGTCTCTCAGTAGAAAGTGGGATAATCCAGATACCTTCAGGGTTTGGCAGCGTTCCGATGGCGAGGTACAAAAGGGGCAAGCAGAAGAGTCGTCAGTCAAGCAGAGGTCATCAGGCAGGCGGAGGTCAAGGAATTCCAAAGGGCAAGCCGGGTCACAGGATCAAACAAGGTATAGCAGGATACAAACACAGGAACAAGGTCTCTGGGAAGCTGAAGATCAGGCAGCACTGGCCAACAGGTGCTGCCTGATTAAGTAGGCTGGTTGGCGCCAACAGCGCACACAGGTGTATTCAAAGCACTGCGTGCGCGCGCCCGGACGCGTGCACGCGCGCGCACGCAAGCCCGCACCCGCAGGAACGCGCACAGGAGCGCACGCGGCGGCGCGCACCAACAGGCTGTCTGGCATAACGTTTTTTGTGACAGTGCCCCCTCCTTAAGGGCAGCCTCCGGATGCCTAGATGAGCTAACTTGGAGGCATGTGAGTTTTTGAAGGTTTGCAACAACTCACCTGCATGCAGGTTGTCTTCAGGTTCCCATGAATTATCTTCAGGCCCGTATCCCTTCCATTTGATGAGAAACTGGATCTGATTACGCCGTTTTCTACAATCCAGAATTTCTTCCACCTCAAATTCCTCTTCGTCATTGACAATGATAGGTTTGGGGGGACCAACCCTGCGGCCCGCAAAAGGATTTGGAGTCACTGGTTTTAAAAGAGTAACATGGAAGACTGGATGTATTCTCAGGGAAGTAGGTAAATCCAATTCGTAGGCGACATTATTAATTTTTCTTTTCGCGGAAAAAGGACCCAAGAATTTAGGACCTAATTTTCTGGAGGGGCAGGCCATCTTCAAATTGATGGTGGACAACCAGACCTGATCACCGGGTTCCAGGATAAGTTCTCCGCGCTTCTTTCCATCAAAGATTCTTTTGTAATTCTCCTGTGCCTTAGTCATGGTCTCCTGTAGTAATTTGTTGTTAGTGGAGAAGAAGTCTAGTGTTTTCGAAACTGCGGGTATGGAGCATTCCGGAATTGACCTAGGTAAAAAGGATGGATGATATCCATAATTGGCGAAGAACGGTGTTTGGTTAATACTTGAGTGCAGAGAGTTATTATATGAGAATTCAGCAATAGGAAGCAAGGAGGCCCAATCATTTTGGGAAAAGGTAGAAAAGCAGCGTAGATATTGCTCTAATGTCTGATTGGTTCTCTCAGTCTGGCCGTTTGTCTGTGGATGGTATGCAGATGAGAATGCCAACTCGATTTCCAGAGATCCACAAAGAGCCTTCCAGAATCTTGAGGTGAACTGGACACCACGATCCGAAACTATATTTGCTGGAACTCCATGTAACCTTACCACTTCTTTAATGAATGTCTGTGCTGTTTCCAAAGCTGAAGGGGTGCCCTTCATGGGCAGAAAATGTGCCATCTTTGACAATCTGTCCACTATGACAAAGATAGAGGAAAAACCTTCTGAAGGTGGGAGTTCGACAATAAAGTCTATTGAAACCATACTCCACGGTCTTTCTGGGACTGGTAAAGGTTTTAATAGACCCCAGGCTCTTGTTCGACTAGTCTTATTTTGGGCACAGACACAGCATGATTCAACATATTTCCCAAAATCTTTGGTCAGATGGGGCCACCAGAAGGTACGTAGTAGTAGGTCGGTTGTTTTGGAGATACCAAAGTGCCCGGCCAGCTTGTGGTCATGGCATAACTCTAATACATGTAACCTCAATTTTTCTGGAACCACAATCTTGCCTCCATGCCAAAACAATCCGTCCTTACTGGAAACTCCATCCAAGGGAGGCATCCCAATGGAGGCTTGTTTGATCCGAGACAAGAGATCCTCTTGCAAGAGTAGGAAATTCCCGACGGGTAGAATGGTATCGGGGGAATGTCGTGCTCGATATCCAAAAACATCCGAGAAAGAGCATCTGGCTTAATGTTTTTGGAGCCTGGCCGATAGGTTATGTGGAGTTGGAAACGTGAGAAGAATAGAGCCCACCTGGCTTGTCGTGGTCTTAGTCTTTTAGCTGTTCTCAGATACTCCAAATTTTTGTGATCGGTGTACACCAGAACAGGATGCGCAGCCCCCTCCAATAGGTAGCGCCATTCTTCCAAGGCTACCTTGATGGCGAGAAGTTCCCTATCGCCCACATCGTAATTTCGTTTCCGAAGAGGTTTGCTTGCGGGAGAAGAAGCCTACTGGAAAAAGAAGAGCCTTGGCACCCTGTCGCTGAGATAGCACCGCTCCCACTGCAATCTCTGAGGCATCGACTTCTAAAACAAAGGGCAAGGCTGGGTTTGGATGTTTGAGGATAGAGGCTGAAGTAAAAAGCTCTTTAAGTTTCTCAAAGGCCAGTTGTGCTTTGGGGCTCCAATGAAACCGAATTCCTTGTCGGGTAAGTTCGGTGATGGGTGAAATAATAGAGGAGAATCCTTTAATAAATTTTCTGTAGAAATTAGCAAAGCCAATGAAGCGTTGTACTCCCTTTCTGTCTATGGGTGCTGGCCAATCCAAGATGGCGGATACTTTTTCGGGATCCATTCTGATTCCTTCTGCTGATATGATTAGTCCCAAGAATTGTACACTCCGGATCTCGAAGTTACATTTTTCAAGTTTAGCATACAGTCCATGTTGTCTTAGACGGGTGAGGACGTTTCGGACATGTCTGCGGTGGTCGGCCAAGGAGGAAGAAAAAATTAGAATATCGTCCAAATAAACAATGACGTACAAATCCAGATAATCATGGAAAATGTTATTAACGAAGTGCTGGAAAGTTGCTGGGGCATTGCATAACCCAAATGGCATGACGAGGTACTCGTAGTGCCCGAACCGAGTACGGAAGGCCGTTTTCCACTCGTCCCCTTTTCGAATGCGGATCAGGTTGTAAGCCCCTCGAAGGTCCAGTTTTGTAAAGATTTTGGCTGTACCTAGCCTTTGAAAAAGTTCTGGTACCAATGGAAGGGGGTATCTGTTTTTGATGGTGATCTTGTTTAATTTGCGGTAATCAATGCAGGGGCGTAGAGAATGATCTTTCTTTTCGACGAAGAAGATACCTGCACCGGCCGGGGATGTGGAAGGACGAATGAACCGTTTTGCCAGATTCTCGTCTATGTAGTCTTTTAGAGTGCCCAATTCCTGTTCCGTAAGTGGGAAGATTCTTCCGAAGGGTACTTCTGTTCCGGGTAGAAGTTCTATGGGACAATCATAAGGCCTGTGTGGCGGAAGTGTCTCTGCCCCCTTTTTGCTAAACACATCTACAAAGTCCCGGTAGGGTTCAGGGATGGACTGGTGGAGTTCAGAGTCAGTATCCAGGCATAGAAGTGAAGCTGGTTGGTCGGGTATTCCATAGTGACAGTTCTTACGGCAATAACTGGAAGGAAACTGAACTTCACCTGTAGCCCAGTTGATACTGGGGTTGTGGGCCCGCAACCAAGGCATTCCTAAAATTATCGGGAAGAGAGGGGAAGGTATGACATCCAACCGTAAGAGCTCTTGATGTTGGGATCCTATGGTGGTCAATAGGGGTTCCATTTCCTGGGTGACTGGGCCGGAACTAAGTGTGGAACCATCCGCCAGGTGGACCGCAAGGCCCCGTACTTTGGGTTGAAGAGGGATGCCATGGTTGGTTGAAAAAACGTGGTCAATGAAGCAGCTGCATGCTCCTGAGTCAATGATGACTGATACTGGAATGCTCCGACCGGAGAGCTGCAAAACAATAGTGAGAGCCAGGTGAGTGCCGGTTGGGAGTAAGACAGGTGCACATAAAAAAGTAGCAGACAACCACTTACGTGTCTTGTTGGGGCACAGTGTCCAGGTTCCCCACAGTACAAACATAGATTATGGGCCCGTCTACGCATTTTTTCCTCTGGGGTCAAGGAAGGCCGAATTAGTCCGATTTGCATTGGTTCAGGAGCCCCTGAAACCGGGGTAGATGAAGCTGATGGGACTGGGTTGGAGGGACCAGGTACTTTGGGAAGCATCCAGAAGGGGCGAGATGGACCAGAAGATCTTTCGGCCCGTCTTTCCCTGAGACGGCGGTAAATTTGAACCGAAAGATTAATAAGTTCATCTAAGGACTGAGGAATCCCAACACGAGCCAACTCATCTTTTAGAGAATCTGATAGTCCTCTGCGAAATTGGTGTCGCAGTGCCGCATCATTCCACTCTGTATCAGAGCTCCAGCGTTTGAATTCAACGGCATAATCCTCGGCTGTTCTGCGACCTTGCTGTAAGGATTGTAATGCGGTTTCAGCCGTGGCAGCAGGTTGAGGGTCCTCATACAGCTGAGCCATTGTGGTGAAGAAATGGTCCAGGGAATCCAGGGACACAGACTTCTGCTCCAATAGACGGTGGGCCCAGGTTTGTGGTTCACCAGTCAGAAGGGAGATGATGAACCCCACTTTTGTAGCTTCCAAGGAAAAAGTCCGTGGTTGTAGAGCGAAATAAAGTTCACAAGCATTGCGAAACGCACGGTATTTACTTCGTTCCCCAGTGAATCTCTCCGGTATTGGTACCTTGGGTTCTGGTGGTAGCATGACCACGGAGGGTGCTTGAGGGTAACCAACAGAAGACGCCACCTGGGGGACAGAAGATGCAGACATGGCTTGGACTTGTTCTTCCAATCGAGAATAGCCTTCCTGTAGGCCTTTCACAGCTTGGGTTAGACCCGCTAGGTGTCTGCACATCTCCTCCATGGGGGAGGCCCCCTGCCCGGACTCAGTCATGGCTGCCTGATACTATCACGCGGGTACGTACCTGACTGGTGAGTCCACTTGGGCAGAGGGAGGTCTCCCGTACGGATCCCACTCATGGCCCCTGGAGATGGGTACAGGAGGCACGAGAGTTAGGAAGGGTATGAGAGCCTGGTGCAGGGTGTTGGTGGGGAGATCCCACTGGTGACAAGATGGGGTGCAGGTATGCGGGATACACAGATGGAGGTTCCGCTGGTGGGTAAGGTGAGTAAGGGTATGCAGGGTACCCAGAGGATGTGGTAAAGTCCAGGTATAAGCCCACTGGTGACAAGATGGGGTGCAGGTATGCGGGATCCACAGATGGAGGTTCCACTGGTGGGTAAGGTGAGTAAGGGTATGCAGGGTATCCAGATGATGTGGTAAAGTCATAGTATAAGCCCACTGGTGACAAGATGGGGTGCAGGTATGCGGGATACACAGATGGAGGGGGGTGCGGAATAGGAAACAGGCACAAGTCTCTCAGTAGAAAGTGGGATAATCCAGATACCTTCAGGGTTTGGCAGCGTTCCGATGGCGAGGTACAAAAGGGGCAAGCAGAAGAGTCGTCAGTCAGGCAGAGGTCATCAGGCAGGCGGAGGTCAAGGAATTCCAAAGGGCAAGCCGGGTCACAGGATCAAACAAGGTATAGCAGGATACAAAACACAGGAACAAGGTCTCTGGGAAGCTGAAGATCAGGCAGCACTGGCCAACAGGTGCTGCCTGATTAAGTAGGCTGGTTGGCGCCAACAGCGCACACAGGTGTATTCAAAGCACTGCGCGCGCACGCGCGGACGCGTGCTCGCGCGCGCGCACGCAAGCCCGCACCAGCAGGAACGTGCACAGGAGCGCGCGCGGCGGCGCGCACCAACAGGCTGTCTGGCATAACGTTTTTTGTGACAGAGGGACTCTTCTGGGGGCACCTGATGTAAGGAGGGACTCTGCTGGGAATGCCTGATGTTAGGAGGGACTCTGCTGGGGACGCCTGATGGCATCTGGTGGCAGGCGATGTGGCAAGTGACACACTCAGGGCTTCCACTGATTATGCATTATGGTGAGTTGAACTATTTCATTTTATATTACAATGTAATAATAGAAATAATGCGCTTCAATCATCCTGACACCATAACAACCATAGTGCGTGATGATTGAAGTGCTAACACCAGGTGTTTGTAAAATCTTTATCAGCTGATTGTTAAACTTTCTGGAATATACATATTTCTATTGTGGTGTAGGATCTGGGCCTGCTGTCCCTCCATCCCTCTTTCTTTTCTTCCTTCTCTCCTACCCTCCCTATTTCTTTATTTCTCCCTCCATCCCTTGTTCATCTCAAACCACACCCCATTGAGCCATGTCCACTTTAACCACTTGCCTACCAGGTACGAACTTCCTGACCAAGCCATTTTTCAGAGCTGTTGCATTTTGAATGACAATTGCGCGGTCATGCAAGGATGAACCCAAATAACATTTTTATATTTTTTTCCCCACAAATAGAGCTTTATTTTGGTGGTATTTGATCACCTCTGCGGTTTTTATTTCTTGCGCTATAAACAAATTAAGAGGGACAAGTTTGAAAAAACGCAATATTTTTTACTTTTTATTATAATAAATATCCAATTTTTTTTTTTTTTTTTAACAAATTTTTTCCTCAGTTTAGGCCGATACGTATTCTTCTACATATTTTTGGTAAAAAAAAAATCGCAATAAGCGTCTATTGATTGGTTTGCGCAAAAGTTATAGCGTCTACAAAATAGGGGATAGATTTATAGCATTTTTATTATTATTTTTTTTTTCTAGTAATGGCGGCGATTTGCGATTTTTATCGTGACTGCGACATTGCGGCGGACATATCGGACACTTTTGACACATTTTTGGGACCATTCACATTTATACAGCGATCCATGCTATAAAAATGCATTGATTACTGTATAAATGTGACTGGCAGGGAAGGGGTTAACACTAGGGGGCACTGCAGGGGTTAATATGTTCCCTATGTGAGTGATTCTAACTGTGGGGGAAGGGGACTGACTGGGGGAGGGGACCGATCGGTGTCCCTATGTACAAGGGACACACCATCGGTCTCCTCTCCTCTGACAGGACGTGGATCTGTGTGTTTACACACACAGATCCACGTCCTGCTCAGTTACCGGGCAATCGAGGGTGCCTGGCGGACATCGCGGCCGCCGGGCACACGCATCGGGTCCCCAGCGACGCGGCGGGCATGCGAGCGTGCCTCCCGCGGCGTGCGCGCGCCCCCTAGTGGCGGGCCGCCACAAGAGTTGCACCGCTCAGCCGTCATTTGACAGTGGGCGGTCAGCGGTCAGCAACAAGTTAAGCCACGCCCAATATTTAGTTTAAACCACGCCCATGCATCGCATGCAATTTTTCTTCACCACGCTTATGCCTAGAAATGAATGCCATGCCCCCTAATTATAACAAGACTCCGCCTACAAACAAAAAAAGTGTCCTTAACCACTTTCAGACCAGACCACTTTTTGCGATTCGGCACTGCGTCGCTTTAACTGACAATTGCGCGGTCGTGCGACGTGGCTCCCAAACAAAATTGACTTTTTTTTCCCACAAATAGAGCTTTCTTTTGGTGGTATTTGATCACCTCTGCGTTTTTTTATTTTTTGTGCTATAAACAAAAAAAGAGCGACAAATTTGAAAAAAAAATATTATTTTTTACTTTTTGTTATAATAAATATCCCCCAAAAATGTATAAAAAAACGTTTTTTTCCCTCAGTTTAGGCTGATACATATTCTTCTACATATTTTTGGTAAAAAAAAAAAAATCGCAATAAGTGATTATTGATTGATTTGCGCAAAAGTTATTAGTATAGTATAGTGGCATTTTTATTAATATATTTTTTTTACTAGTAATGGCGGCGATCAGCGATTTTTATTGTGACTGCGACATTATGGTGGAGACCTCGGACATTTTTGACACATTTTTGGGACCATTGTCATTTATGCAGCAATCAGTGCTATACAAATGCAATGATTGCTGTGTAAATGACACTGGCAGTGAAGGGTTAACCACTAGGTGGCAGTGTAGGGGCATGTTGCTAACTGTGGGGGGCGTGGCTGTGTTTTACACGTCACTGATCTCTGCTCCAATCACAGGGAGCAGAGATCAGTGATACTGTTGCTAGGCAGAACGGGGAGATGCTTGTTTACTTTAGCATCTCCCCGTTCTTCCTCCCCGTGAGACGATCGTGGGTATCCCCGCGGCGATCGAGTCCACGGGACCCGCGATCCGACGCAATGGCACGGTGGCAAATTTAAAAGGACGTACCTGTACGCCCATTTGCCTGTCTGTGCAAATCTGCTGACGTTCATCAGCATGTGCTGGTCGGGAAGTGGTTAAAATGTTTTTGACAATGTTGGCAACTTTGCATAAGGGAGGGTGGAGAACTCTTGACTTCTGATGCAAGGGGGGATGGGGTGCTCTGGATATCTAGTCTTAGGCTGGATTCACACCTATGCAGTTTTAGTGCTTTTTGCATTTTGCAGATTTGCACTGCAGTCCATTTAACATGGTTTCCTATGGAACACGTTCTGTAGTGCAAAATACAAAATGTAAAAAGCAATAAAAATGCATAGGTGTGAATCCAGACATGTACGCAGCAGAAGCGCAGCGTAGGCACAGTACACACATGACAGGGTGCAAGGAACTGTAGCGGGGAAAGGGTTAAGGATTTGTTTTCCTTAAGGAAAGTTGTTACTGCACTTACCTTATTGGACGGGTGTGGAAGGGGTGGAGCAGTATAAAGGTTTTCTGGTTCAGGGTGGAGTCACCAGTTCGTCGAGGGGTCAGCAGGAGATAGGGAATTTCCCGCCCTCCCTCCCTAATTTTAGTGTTTAAGGCTATTAGAAGTGGTGATCAGGCGTGGGTCCTTGGCGACAGTTTTATGTCTATATATCGAATATATATAGAATATTGGTTTAAAGTGGGGACCCATCCCTGAGATGGAGTCCTTTTTGGCTCTAATGGCAGTCAGTAACTGTCTAGAAGTTGGGGGTCTGCGGTCAGTTGGCGTAACGCCTAGAACAGGGGCTGCAGGCTCAACTAAAATTTAAGATGGGTCGTCAGGGACTAGGATACGTTCATTGTTTACAGTTTTATATTTTTCAAGATTTTACGGTTGAATATTTATGTTGAAATATTTATTAATACGTTTTCTATATTTTGTTAATAAAAGGCCGCAAGGCCATTTTCACCCACCAGGTGTCCTCGTTATTTCAGGTATGTTTGTTGTAGGTATTTGGGTGGTATAGCAAGTTATCTGGCTTCCCTAGTCAAGCCTTACAGATACAACCTGCCATTTGAAGGCAACCAAAATGCTTTTTATATGGATTCACACTATGAGGCTCATCCTTTCCCATGTATGTGAATTCTCCGCTGCTGGTGACTTTTAATCCCTGCTGAGACAAACACAGCGTTTGGAAGCTGACAGCCATCTGGATAGAGGATACTTCCCACTTCCCATTAGAAGGAACGCGGTTGTCTGGGATTTGTAGTACCACCCTGTTACCCCTGCAGGGGTGAGGCGCTCTGGTGAGTGCAAGCACATGAGGGGAGGTAAATGAAGGAGGGGAGCACTGGACAATCACCCTTGGTTTCACTTGTTGCTGCATTCTTGCACTGATTTTTGCTTTATCACAGACTTTTGTGTCGTTTTGGATTGATTTAATCTTTTTGTTATTAACATTTATTGGACAATTTTTTTCACCACCATTTGGACAATTATTTTAAATTTGCACATCTTGGACTTTGTTTGGAATTTCGGGGCTCCTATTATTAATTATTATTCATTCATATATAATTAATTATTTATTGCTTGGAGTTTTTTTTCATACATATTTATACTTTTTTTTTTTATACCACCCATATCACCATTTTTTTTTATATTATTCCTTCCGTAAGCACATTTATTTTATACTTCTCATTGTCACTTATCACTTTACCTTCACCTTTATTCTGTGCATTTTATCGCTAGTTTACCATATTTATTATACATTGGTATTCATATCTACGTATCATCTATTGACACACATTTGCACTTTATTGGACTCACAGTATTTATACATATAATACACCAATTTTTTATATATTTACTTCACAGTGAGATTGAGTTTTGGGTGTCTGCTTTATTTATTTATTATATATATATATACACACACACACACACACACACACACACACACACACACACACACACACACACACACACACACACACACACACACACACACACACACACGTGTGTGTGTGTATATGTATGTATGTATATATGTTATAAGTAATTTCTAGCAAAAAAATACTGATGTAAACAGAAAAGCTATGGTCTTGAAGTGTAAACTTACATTGCTGTAATAGAGGTATTTATTATTTTTTGCAAAACATCAAATTTTATAAAACTGGAGAAACACAGTGATTTCAGTGTGGTTGGATGTATAGAATATTGGTCAGACCCTGATCTGTGCAACTTTTCTCGTTGTAGTTAATGTTAACAAATAACATGTCAATAAAGATTGTTGGAAAAAAAGAGAGAGAGACATGATGATGCGTTCAGTTTGCGCCACGTGATCAGTCAGTGACGTGCTCGGTAGACACGCCTACGCCCGGGCCACGTCACGGTGACGTGTCTACCCCGTTGTCAAGATGTGGTTCTGGTCCCGGGACCCGGCCCGTGATTTTCCCTATGAAGTCACCGGAGAACGGGAGGAATTACCGGGAGGCTGGGGGACCCAGAAGGGTAAAAAGAAGGTAATGGGGCAGTAAAGGGAGTCAGAGGACGGTGATGACACTCTCCTATAGATCACCACACATCGTATACATGGTCATGTGACTGCACATACACAGGCACGTCCTACAATCATCTGTCCTGCACCAGGCTGAGATGATGCTGGGCTCTTATCATTTACAATGGGGGATGTTCTAGAATGCCTCTGCAACCCAATTGTGGCCCCATGGCAGTGTGTATGGATCATTCACAGGTTCTTCCCTACTTCTCCTGTCTCAGCGTCTGCCAGTGCTGTGCCACTTCATGTGTGTGCCCGATCTGCGAATGTGTGCGTGCCCGATCTGCGAATGTGTGTATGTGTGACTGTACTGCGAATGTGTGTGCGGCCGTACTGCGCATGTGTGCAACCGATGTGTGTGCCCAATCTGCAAATGTGTGCGTGACCATACTGCAAATGTGTGCCCTTTCTTGGAAATTTGTGGAAAGCGTTCTGAACAAGATTTTCAGGAATTGCCTGCTGTACTTTCTTGCAGTTTGCCCTGTCTTGTGGTTGGACTGCGCTGAAATAGCCTTCCAAAATAGCCCCACAACACCTGGTGTGAATATAGTTACCCTACCAGTTCTGCCACCTCTCTAAGGTGCCATGGTTGCAATCGCACTCCTGCCTCCTTCATGTACAATGCAGAGTTAAAAGACAATGAGGGGCTGCCTAGAGCACCACAGTGGAGGTAAGGTTAGCAAGGCAGCCTTATCTCCCCTAGACCTAGACTTAATGAGCATTTAAAGTGATTGTAAAACTTTACTTGTAAGTTGTCAGTTTAAAATAGAAATGAAAGGCAAAACATTTTTGTATTGATATGAAAAAAAAAAATATAAATACACTGGGGGTGTCAGGACAAGTGTGATCATTGGAGGAGAGCACTCTGAGTTGCCAGCACAGCTAGAGAACTGACCACGATATGTTCTCCTGCTTAGTGTGGTCAGTTTTTAATAGAAAAGCAGAGGACTGGCAGGAACACAGGGATTTCACACAAAGGAAGAAATACATGGTACAGTAGTCATATCAGGTATATAAAATGTTGGGTTTTACATACTCGTCAAGGGGGGGGGGGGGGGGGGTTTCACTGCAAAGGCTCATGTACTCATGCATTGCTTTGTGAAGAGCAATCCACTGTGGATTGCTTTTCAGAGAGTGGTGCAGGTGCATCTGACATACAAATCAGGAGGTGATACTGCCACTTCCTGAATGTTTGTTTCTTTTTTTTGACAGCCAAACAGGCAGTTTGAATGGGAATACCACACCATGACCACAGGTTTAGTGTTTGGCTCATAGTTTCTGTGCAGCTCCATTAACTTGAATGTGTTTCATTTGGCTGCAGTATTGCTGGACGTGACAGAGGGATAACTTTTATTATGTGGCCGGGGCTTGTGCATACCCCTGTCCGACTGCCTTTGCAGCTTAAAGTGGTTGTAAAGGCACACGGTTTTTTACCTTCATGTATTCTATGCATGAAGGTAAAAAAAACCTTCTGCCCCCCCCCCCCCCCCCCAAATACTTGCCTCATCTCGATCCAGCGATGTCCACAAGAGCCTTGGCTCACACTCCATTGAGCCAGTCAGGAGATGGAGGGGGGGGGGGGCGCAAGCTATGGCTTTGTGTGTGAATGGACACACACAGCTGTGGCTCAGGAGTGCACCTGCTTGGGTGCCCCAGAGCAAACTGCTTGCTGTAGGGGCAGGATGGAGGGGCCATGAGCACCAGCGTGGGACCTGAGAAGAGGAGACTCTAAGCAAAACCACTGCACAGAGCAGGTAAGTATAACATGTTTGTATTTTATAAAAAAAAAACAAGACTTTAATATTGCTTTAAGCGGGAGTGCTAAAAACGCAGCTCAACTGCCTGTTTTTACTATTTCACAAACGTAAGTGTAAACTAAATACAAAGGTAGATTTTGGCTACTTTCCATTTTTAAACAGGCCTATAGTAAGGCTTACCTGTAGGTCCTATGAATATCTTCTAAACTTGCACTGTTTAGGAGATATCCAGAGTGCATTCAGCCAGTGACGTCACCGGCGCATGCGCTCTGAAGGTCCGACATACCCTGCTGGACCATCAGAGCTTTTTTTTTTTTTTTAGGCAAATCCAAAAATCTGCCATACTTTCGCATAATTCAAGAAAACCACTATTGCAAAGCTATGTGGCAAGCATGAAATGCGACGTTCTAATAAATCAAGTGTAGATATTCGCCAGCACACCACACCAGATCCGTGGCGATTATCTATACTTGATTGTATATGTTCCAGTTCCCAGCTGGAGATGTTGCAGCACCGGTCTTTTTAGAGCCTATTCCAAAAATGTGTGTAATGGGAATATGGAAGACCGATTATCAATTGCATTTCTACTACAGATTGGCAGATGGCAGCATGTTAATAGATGCAACAGCTACAACGTTATTGATACAAATCCCCCATTGTATGTCTGTTTAAAGCCACAAGCCAGGAGAGATTGTAGCAGTTCCTCAGATGACTGCCACATTTCACAAATCAATTTTATGGCATTGATGTCTGTAAAGAGACCATTCTCCAGTATAATAAAAGACTTGGAACCATATCGTACCAGTGATCCTAAAAATGGTGACAAATCACCAGCAATGGGATCATTAGGGAGAGCACTCACCTGCTCCCACAGGGTAGCTCGCGCTCTGGCTGAAACATTGAAGAATCGTGCCCACCAGTGAGGGAGGAGTAACAATATGCTAATTGGTCCAGCAGTTAATCATCTGATCACGTCAGCAACATTCTCTGCACCTCGGAGGACTAAACTGCTGGGGAAGATCGGTAGAGGAAGGAATACACACCTGGGGGAGCCTTTGTGGTGTCAAGTCGGAAGAGATGTGCTATGTAAAGCCTCTGTCATTTTTTTTTCCTCCCAATAAAGGAGATTTCCATTCACTTCCTGTTCAGTAGACGCAATAGGAAGTGAGAGTAAATTGCTTCAAAAGGAGAGAAGGAAATGCCCTCTTAGATCCCTGTTGCACAGTTGGTCCAATCGGGTCCACCTGTTTTTTTTTTTTTTTTTTTTTTTTCAGACAGATCTAAGATCCCTTTCACACTGGGCGGTTTTCAGGCCACCTCTTATTCATTCCCGCGTACCTTTTCACACTGGGGCGGTGTGTTTGCGGGACGGGAAAAAAGTCCTTTAAGCAGCATCTTTGTATACAGCTCTCCCAAAACACCCTTGCCTATTGAAATGAATGGGCAGCACTTTCAAAGTGACTTAAAAGCTGTTTGAAAGCGCCACAAAGCTTGAGTTTAAAAAAACTTGTCGCTAAAACGAGTGGAGCTTTATTTACCGTGAATGTGGCCGCGGCCCCAGTGTGAAAGGGGTCTAAGTGAATTTCAGCTCCTTGTTAGTCTGTGGGTAGGTGGATGTAAAAGGACATCCGATTACCAGCTTGACCTTCAGGTCCAAAAAATAAATAAAAACAATTGGGGAGGTCTGTTTCCTTTTCTGTTCTTTATGAAATAAATGTGACAGATCTGAGGTAGTGGGATGTAAATGGACACGTGTCGGTTTACATCTGCCTGCCTGTAGATCCAATGTCTGGAAAGCTCTGGGAGGGCAAAAGTGACATCCGTACCTTTTTAGCTCCCATTCTGCAGGGGATTTGTCCATGGATTTGCAAGGGTGAATCCCTATTTAAATTGTGGTTTTAATCGCTAGCAAAAAGGCTTGATTTAAATCAACTCCATTTAAATCATAATTATTAAAGAGGAAATGTCATTTGTCCTGCTGCGGCTCCTCCCCTGACCCGCTGTTGACTTATTTAAAATAATAAACTGTCAGGTTAGTAAAACAGATATCAGAACCGATTCAGTCATAGTTTGTAGTGTACATAGATTTGCAAAACAATTGCATAAAGGAATATTTTTGAACTTTTTTTTTTATCTCATGGTTACTGTGACGTATGAATGTATCAATGCAGTGCATGTTATCTCAGCTTCCAGATCTTGGATTCATTGAATGAGTTTACCGAAAATGTAAATATTGCAGAATATACAGCCTCATGCTACATAACTAAGCTCCATTTCATATTGAATATGCTAAACTATTAATGTATCTTAAATACCACTATTATTAAATTAAATGTAATAAAAATCCAAATTTTAGTTTTTTAGGTTTTTTAAACAAAAAAAATCATTGATTTTTATTTTATATATTTTTTTTTTCCACCCTGGCTACAGCCATTGTGAAAGGGTTCTTAGACAGTTGTCACCAGGACAAGTGTTCCCTCTTTTCCTGTTCTGGTGACAACTTTAAAATTGTGAATTTTTCCATAACTTTCAGTCTAGGTGATAATGATCCCAGTCCAAAGAGAGAATGTAAATCTCCCGGTATACTTCTTGTTATATAAGTGTGACTGGCTGTAGTCCAGAAGTCATTATTAGAAGATGCAGTTGATCAACATACTTGCCGTGCTTTGAGCATGTGAACTCATCAGAGAATTAATGGATCTTTACGGTTATTACCTGAAGCACACTGCTTAGTCATTGGTAACTTTTTTAAATCTGACATCGAATTGAAATAAAAATTTGGCTGTGTGGCTAGCATTTGGAGAGACTATATTGCTGGAGGTGTGGAAGGTTAGGATCTTCTGTTACATCTGGTGATAAGACTGAGATGGGTCTTTGCAGAGATGCACTAATGTGATGCTTTGTACATTGATTTTTGAAGACTGGAATGCTTGTTTCGGGTGTGGCAAGAATACATTTTACATCGCATGAATTTTAGCTGGATGTAAATTGTACCAGTGATGAATAATTGTTGCGCTGACCACATACCTTACTGATTGTTCAGACTCTACATTACATTTTATCAACATCTGTCAAAGACCAACTCTGGGCACAACAAAAGAACAGAAATGGTGGGAAGATAAAATCACAAGTGTCCCCCCCCCCCCCCCCCCAGCCAATGGCTGCATATACAGTATGACCAACTCAACTTCTTTATGGCCACACAAGGGAAGTGAGTAGGACTTGGCCAGTACTGGATATACAGCGGCCAGATCCGTCTGTAACAATGAGTAAACCTTTGGACCACACTCGCCAAAACTAAATTTTTATAGGGAAACCATCCATAGAGTTCTGGTTTAAATGAACACGCTGAAGATAGGAGCCAGTTTGTTGCCATGCACAGCTGCTCCAGTTTTGATAAATACCTGTCATTGTAGCTCTGACTCAGCAGGGGGTGTGGCATCTACAGAGAGACCACTGCTTCCAATCACACAATGGGGATCCTTCTCTATAGCATGCTGGCAGGGACTTTGCACATCTTCTTCTGTTTTCATGAACCTGGAATGTATTTAGCTGGTTTTAACTGAAAGTTCAGTTGGGCTTTAACGACTTCAGCCCCGGAAGGATTTACCCCCTTAACGAACAGGCCATTTTTTGCGATACGGCACTGCGTTATTTTAACTGACAATTGCGCAGTCATGCGACGCTGCACCCAAACAAAATTTGTGTCTCCCCCCCCCCCACAAATAGAGCTTTCTTTTGGTGGTATTTGATCACCTTTGCGTTTTTTATTTTTTGCGCTATAAACTAAAAAAAAAAACGACAATTTTGAAAAAAATATATATTTTTTGGCTATAATGCATATCCAATAAATAAAATGTAAGAAAACTAATTTTTTCCTCAATTTAGGCCAATATGTATTCTTCTACATATTTTTGGTAATAAAAAATCGCAATAAGCGTATATTGATTGGTTTGTGCAAAAGTTATAGCATCTTCAAAATAGGGGAAAGATTTATGGCATTTTTATTATTTTCTATATATTTTTTTCACTAGTAATGGCAGTGATCAGCGGCAGACAGATCAGACACCTTTCACACTTTTTTTTGGGACCAATGACATTATTATTGTGATCAGAGCTAAAAGTATCCACTGATCACTGTATAAATGGCAGGGCAGGGGTTAGAACTAGGGGTCGATCAAGGGGTTAAGTGTGTCCTAGGGAGGTGTTTCTAACTGTGGGTGGGAGTGGACTGATTGGGAGTACAGAGAGATCGCTGTTCCTGATCACTAGGAACAGCCAATCTCACTGTACTCTCCTGTCAGAATGGGGATCTGCTTTGTTTACATTGGCAGATCCCCATTCTGCCTCTCTTTTTCCCGGCCGGCGGACATCGCGCGCGACAGCAGTACCACATGCACAGACCGATATACAGGTACGTCGTTTTGCGCAGCCGAGCCGCCTTGCCGCAGTATATATGCAGAAGGCGGACTAGGCAGCAAATGGTCAAGGCCAAGTTCACCTTTTACAAAAACACATATTTTTACAGGTAAAAAAAAATGTGCATTTATTATTTTTTAAAACTGGAGTCTGGGAAGAATTGCACCCATGATCAGCAGATCGCGGTTGCAATGTCTGGCTCCTGCACGTGGCCTACATCTTTGTTAGGGTTGTCCCGATACCACTTTTTTAAGACCGAGTACAAGTACCGATACTTTTTTTCAAGTACTCGGCGATACCGATTACCGATACTTTTTTTTAATGTCATGTGACTGTTTGACTGATGGGCACTGACTGGTGTCTGATAGATGGCACTGATAGGCAGCACTTATGGGCACTGAGAGATGGCATGGATAGGCAGCACTTATGGGCACTGATGGATAGCACCGATGGCTGGTACTGACTGAAGGGCACTGACTGATGAGCACTGATAGGCAGCACTTTTGGGCACTGGTAGATGGCACTGATAGGCATTTATGGGCACTGATAGGTGGCTGGCACTGATAGCTGGCACTTATGGGCACTGATAGGCAGCACTTATGGGCACTGAGAGATGGCATGGATAGGCAGCACTTTTGGGAACTGACTGATGAGCACTGATAGGCATTTATGGGCACTGATAGGCATTTATGGGCACTGATAGATGGGACTGATAGGCATTTATGGGCACTGATAGGTGGCTGGCACTGATAGCTGGCACTTATGGGCACTGATAGGCAGCACTTATGGGCAGGCACTGATGAGCACTCAAATGCAGCATTGATTTGCAACTGCATAATAAATGACATGAATGATGAGGCAAGGAAGGATTTTGCAATGCTATATGGCATATAGCATTGCAAAATCCTCCCTTGCCTCTCATCATTCATGTCATTTAACATTTAGTATGCTGCAACGCCCATCTTGCTACACCTTTTACTCAGCTGCAGTAAGCCAGCAGCAGACATCTTGTTACACCCAGCCCAAACTAAATGGGCTGGGTGTAACAAGATGTCCGCTGCTGGCTTACTGCAGCCGAGTTCTATTTGAAGTGAGGATAATACATAAATGGACATTTGTTTACACCCACAAATGCCCATTTATTGCAGTGGGAAGTTAGAAGTCTTTAATTACAGAGGCTTCTTGTAGAGCTGTGGAGGAATTCTAATGGCACTGCAAACTTTCCACTACCATTGTCTAGGCAAGCCATACATGTTTCATTTTTTTTCATTCACCCAGTGGGTTAAATGAAAAAAAAAAATGAACCGATTCCCCATCCACACATTCCATGCGGATGGGGTAATCACTCCAGCTGAGCTATTGTATTCTACCAGGGAGAGGAGAGCCTTCCCCGCTGGAAGAATACAATGATCAGTGTTGCTGGATTAAGCCTGTGGCCCTGATCATTCGGGAAAAACCCAAAAAGGCTGGTCGTACAATAGTTGACTGATTGACTTGCGTACAACCAGCTAGCCCATACATGGATTGAATTTCAATCTTTTAAGCGGTGGCCGGCTTTAAGCAGTGGGGAGCGATAAATAACTCCAGTATACAAAGTGTTTTTGTATTTTGTTTATTTTTTTTAAATCTTCCCATTTATTGAGGGCTGCCTATCACTAGGGAAACAGTAGTGATCAGACGAGAAAATACATTCTGACCAATCTGCTTTCCCCCAAACGTGCGCAGTCAGAAGCCTGAAGTTGCCTGTAAACTGTCATGACAGTAGCCTTGTTTTCATTGTTTATTGGGGTAGACAACCTCAACTGGGTGGTTTTGTTTAGGCACTGATGGGCCACACAACTGTTTAAACCACAATAAAACCCTCGCTATTTAGTAATGTAATATAATGAGGCTACATATAAAATAATAAATATGCTGGGCTTTTTTTTTTTAATTGCTCATAGAATTACTACAATACCCCTTTTCAATATTGTATATCTTGGAGTGGATGATATTACATATATATTGTGCGTATGTAACTTTCCCTTTAAAACATATTCCTAATAAAAAGGCTTAATTCATAATAATAAAAAAACTAAATGTGTGCATAAATAAAATCCCCACCTACATTAGGGGAACACTACATAACACTACATAACATACAAAGAATCAATATGTAAAAACGTATCTATATAGTGCAAGTGTCAAGTGCTAAAGTGCCAAAAAATCATCCACATATACATAAATGCTATTCCCCAAAGTGCAACGTGCTTATGGAACTTAATATTCAGTCCATAAATCAATTCCTAAGTCCATGAAAAAATGTTTAATTCTATATTGAATAAGTGACCAGTGCTCATAATAACCACACAGGTGTGAAATCACAAGGGATGATATGGGGTTAAAGCTGTCAGGTTTTCTCGCTCGATTTCCCTCACTAATCTCTCTCCCGCTCATGTTATGATTACACTTTTATGGTAAATTAATCCTTTAATAAATATTTGAATTTATGAATACATACAGTGAATATTTCTTTTTCTAACACCCTAGAGAATAAAATGGTGGTCATTGCAATACTTTTTTTCACACGGTATTTGCGCAGCGGTCTTACAAGCGCACTTTTTTTGGAAAAAAAAACACTTTTTTGAATAAAAAAATAAGACAACAGTAAAATTAGCCCATTTTCTTTTTTATTGTGAAAGATAATGTTATGCCGAGTAAATTGATACCCAACATGTCATGCTTCAAAATTGCGCCCGCTCGTGGAATGGCGTCAAACTTTTACCCTCAAAAATCTCAATAAGCTACATTTAAAAAATTCTACAGGTTGCATATTTTGAGTTACAGAGGAGGTCTATGGCTAGAATTATTGTTCTCGCTCTACGCGGTGATACCTCACATGTGTGGTTTGACTACTGTATTCATATGCGGGCGCTACTCACGTATGCGTTTGCTTCTGCGCGCGAGCTCGTCGGGACAGGGTGTTTTTAAAAAAAAAAAAAAAAAAAAAAAATGTCTTTTCTTATTTATTTTACTTGTTTTAAAAAAAAAATGGATCACTTTTATTCCTATTACAAGGAATGTAAACATCCCTTGTAATAGAAAAAAGCATGACAGGTCCTCTTAAATATGAGGGTCAAAAAGTCCTCAGATCTCATATTTGAACTTTAAATGGAATAAAAAAAAAAAAAAAATGTCATTTAAAAAAAAATGACATTGAAAAAAATGTTCCTTTTAAGACGTATAGGGGGAAGCGACGTTTTGGCATTGCTTCCGCCCTCCTATGGTATAGAGACAAGTGGGGGCCATCTTAGCCTCACTCGTCTCCATACCCACCCGATCGCCTCCGCCACTGCCGACGGCTCCGGTAAGAGGCGGAAGGCGTGGGAGAGCGGCGGGAGGGGGGGTGGCACCTCTCCCGCCGCCGATAACGGTGATCTTGCGGCAAACCTGCCGCAGAGACCACCATTATCGTAAACGGAACCGCTCACTCTAAAGATGGATATCTCGGTTGTGGCTATATATATATATATATATATATATATATATATATATATATATATATATATATATAGTGAGCGGTCGGCAAGTGGTTAAATGTCAGGTTTCTGTGATGTTGCCAAATGAGACAAAGAAAAATCATTTCAGGACTTTTTTCCACCACTTAATGTGACCTATTAACTGTACAACTCAGTTGAACAACAAACTGAAATCTTTTAGGTGGAGGGAAGTAAAAAAAAAAAATAAATAATATGGTTGCATAAGTGTGTACACCCTTAAGATGAACAACCCCTTAATGCATCCTATACTTTAAGGAGAAAAAACACCTGCCAGTGACCGCCCCCCGTTTTACTTACCTGAGCCCTAGAACTTGACCCACAGGGACGCGCTGTCTCTCTGACCGGGGTTCTCGGCTCTTGATTGGATAGATTGATGGCAGCAAAGCCATTGGCTCCTGCTGCTGTCAATCAAATCCAATGACCCGGGGGTGGGGCCGAGTCCTGCATTCGGCCTCTATGGATGCTGAATGCTGGACTCGGGAGCGCGCCCGCCCGGTAACACCCTTGGGAGATCGTTTTCTCCCAGGGGGTTATCGCCCATGGACCTCAGAAGAGCAGGTTTGGGGCCACTCTGTGCAAAACGAGCTGCACAGTGGAGGTAAGTATGATATGTTTGTTATTAAAAAAAAAAAAAAAAAAAAAACGAACCTTTAGTGTCACTTTAAACTAATACTTTGTTGAAGCACCTTTTGATTTTATTACAACACTCAGTCTTTTTGGGTATGAGTCTATAAGCATGGCACATCTTGACTTGGCAATATTTTCCCACTCTTCTTTACAAAAACACTCCAAATCTGTCAGATTGCGAGGGCTTCTGTGCACAGCCCTCTATAGATCACCCCACAAATTTTCAATAGGATTCAGGTCTGGGCTCTGGTTGGACCATTCCAAAACTTTAGTCTTCTTCTGGTGAAGCCATTCCTTTGTTGATTTGGATGTATGCTTTGGGTCGTCATGCTGACAGATGAAGTTCCTCTTCATGTTCAGCTTTCTAGCAGAAGCCTGAAGGTTTTGTGCCAATATTGACTGGTATTGGGAACTGTTTCTAATTCCCTCTACCTTCACCAAGGCCCCTGTTCCAGCTGCAGAAAAACAGCCCCAAAGCATGATGATGCCACCACCATGCTTCATGGTGCGTATGGTGTTCTTTTGATCATGTGCAGTGTTGTTTTTGCACCAAACATTTCTTTTGGAATTCTGACCCAAAAGTTCAACCTTGGTTTCATCAGAACATAATACATTTTCCCACCTGCTTTTGGGAGACTTCAGATGTGTTTTTGCAAAATTTAGCCGGGCTTGGATGTTTTTCTTCGTAAAAAAAAAGGCTTCCATCTTGCCACTCTTCCCCATAGCCCAGACATATGAAGAATATGGGAGATTGTTGTCACATGTGCCACACAGCCAGTGCTTGCCAGATATTCCTGCAGCTCCTTGAATGTTGCTGTTGGACCCTTGGCAGCCTCTCCGACCAGTTTTCTTTTCGTCTTTTCACAAGTTTTGGAGGGACGTCCAGTTCTTGGTAATGTCACTGTAGTGCCATATTTTCTCCACTTGATGATGATTGTCTTCACTGTGACCCCCCCCCCCGCCATAAAATATTTCAGTTTGTTTTTCAACTGAGTTGTACAGTTTATTGGTCACATTAAAGGTCGAAAAAGTCTGACATTTTTTATCTTTGTCTCATTTTTTTTTTTTTTTTTTTCACAGAAACCTGACATTTTAACAGGGGTGTGTAGACTTTTTATATCCACTGTATATATAAATTATTTCACCTGTTGGACAAGAATGATATTATTTATTTTATACAACGTTGTATTTACAGTCCAATGGCAGGTTCCTTTCTTCTAGATATTTTTATGTATAAATGTCTCTTCTTCAGGTTGGTGGTGATCTAGTGTCTGTATTCACTTATGATATCCGTCCGGGGGCAGATGAACAGACGCAAGCAGCTAAATCCGCACTAAAAAGAATCAAGACCCTGCGACACCCAAATATTCTATCATATGTGGATGGATTAGAGGTAATTTGTCCCTTCAGCTTTCTTATGGTGTTAAGAACATATTATTATTATTATTATTATTATTAATAATATTCAGACTGCAAGACCGCTTCTAAAAGTTTTTTGACTTCTGAATGATTCTCTGTTATTAGATCTACAGTATATATTCTGCCTCAGTCTTGCGTCCTCTTTCATATTAGCTACTCTTCAGCCCAAACCAGTCCTAGTGTAGTTTTTCAAAGACTGTGATTTAATATACATGTGCCCTACTGTCAGAACGGTTCTCGGGTATCCCATATACAGTCATTATTTTATAGATCTATAAGTAGGAAAGTCGGTGTCTCTTTCCAAATGAATTACATATACAAATATGTTATGTTTTATTTTTTTATTAATTATAGTGATGTGAAAAGAAGTCAGCAATTGATCATCCTTGACTTATTGGAAATGATCTCAGAAAATGGAGAACATTCCACACATTTTTTGTTTACTAAAGAACTGTATTAGGCTGCATTCACACCTGAGCGTTTTGTAGCTTGAAGCCTGAAGCTACAAAACGCTAGAGGGGAAAAAATACATTATTCTCTATGGAGATGGTTCACATCTCCACTCCAAAACGCCTGAAGCCCTACGCCTGAAGCTCAAACAAGTTCCGGACCCTTTTTTGTTGCGCGAATCGGGCAGATTTGGGCGTTTTTATTCTTTTTACATTGGTGACCTTTTGCTCTGCACAAAATTTGCGAATCGCGGTAAAAAATGCTGCAATTCGCGCGATTTTCTGCCTGAAAAGCTACGCTCAGGTGTGAATGCAGCCTTAGAGCATTGATGGGCATTTTCTCCAGGACTGCTGTAAAGAGATCTCTATACCTGATATAACAAACTCTTCCCCCTCTGGCAAAGTCATCACATTGTTTAGTTTTGTGTGTGTATATATAGGAGGGGGTTTGGTAGTATATCCAGAGGGTGTGTAACCCAGAAGTTCTTTAGAAAAAGAAGAAAAGTTACTTGTGATTTAACCCACCTTTGTCCTCTTGATCTAAAACGTATTTTTTCTTTCCCCACAGACTGATAAATGCTTGTACATAGTGACAGAACCAGTGACGACTCTGGGGACATATATAAAATCCAGGAGTGACTCTGGCGGGATCAGTGAATTAGAGATTTCCTGGGGTTTACACCAAATTGTGGTACGTGTTTTCATCATCATTCCATTTTAAAGCCTAGTACACACAGGCCAGCTGACATTCGGCCCGTGTGTATGGTAGCTGGTCCGACAGAAGATGGCCGTTCAGCTGGCTTCTGTCAGACGTGCATGCTGGGAAACCGGCAGCCGACTTGCTCTCGATCATTTGGCTGAGAGCGCTGACCAGAGTGTTGCATAATAGGTGAGGTTCAAAAAAGACACAAGGAGGTGATTTACTAAGAAGAAGACACTGCACCAGTTCATACATTAATTGGTGTGCCGGAAAAGTTATTAATTGAATCCGGGGCACATTGAAGCGCAAATAATGATAAATACCCGCATATGTAAACTGCAAC
Organism: Lithobates sylvaticus; assembly: GCA_028564925.1. NCBI lineage: Eukaryota > Metazoa > Chordata > Amphibia > Anura > Ranidae > Lithobates > Lithobates sylvaticus. The sequence goes on along the minus strand of CM053034.1, from coordinate 98,979,139 downwards.
TGGCGCTAGGGTAACTGTGGTTTTCTCATTGATAATAGTGCACGCCCAATTCAATTGGTTAATTTCATCTCATTGGATGTGTCTTGTTAGGCAGTTAGTAGGTGTACTGAGTTAATTAACTCTTTTGATGCTCATCTCATTCCTATCACTTGTAATATATCTTTAAAATGTTTTTTTTTTTTTTTTACCCAAATCTTTCAATTCATTACAAAGAACAGAGAAGTGTTTCTAAACCCAATAAATTTATATTTTCAGATCTTGATCTTTAAAGATGATCATACACTGCAATCAGTTAGATCTTAAATAAATTAGATTTAGTGCAAGAGCCTGTTTGATTTCTTATATTGTGAATTAATTGTTCAGGTGCGTCTTTCTATTACCTATTTTGCCTAAATATCGAGTTGTACAGAGATTGGCCAATCAGATTACAGTGCATGATCATCTTATGTGCCAAATTTGAAATGACCCACTTGTATTTTCCAAACGATATTTCTCGAGCATTATACAAGGCACATAAAAAAACACCTAGATATCGATTATATATATATATATAAAATATAATGTGTGTGTGTGTGTGAGAGAGTGAATCTGTACACAGGAAGTAGGTGTATGTTTTGAGTCCAAATCATTTAGACATACACACACACAAACACCACCCCATGTAAAAATAAAGCAAAAATTATCTTAATTTACAAATAAGGATCATCTCTTCATCAGAGAACAGTGAGCAGGGCATGGTGGTGGGAAGAAATTAGCAGTACAAGCAACTTCCTGGAGGGGCGTGATGTCAATCCTGTGTGCTGGCCACTGCTTCCGGGAACCAGATATGCACCACGGGTACATACCTCCACACACACATCAGTTGCGCATCTCACGTACACAGCGGTCGCGCATCTAGATGCATTTGGCACATCTATCTGCAGGAACCCAATTTTTATGGACTTTATTAGTAAAGCAGATGCAGATTTCCAGGACTGGACTAACAAATGTTTATAGTGAAGGGCAACTGGTGTTTTCTATTAAACAAGGTCTAAATGGGCCATTGACATGCATCACAGTTGAACTTAGGAATGTGTCTGCAAATTTAAATTAAATGAAATCCTTTCCTATTTTTCCTTGGGGATAGATTGCAGAGGGATTAGAAGTCTTGTCAGTTTTTGTGGATGTCTGCCCCCCTGATAGGTTGAAGACACCTCCCAAATTTTGCCACTTTCTCCTTCAAATGTATTCACTTCCTGTCACATAGCCAAACAGGAAGTGAGGGTAAAACCCTACCAATGTCTTTCCTTGGGGACACACAGGTTAAACTAAATTTAGTTTCCCCATTAGGTAAATTGCACAAATTATTAAGTATCTTGGACTTTGGGGTTTATTTACTAAAGGCAAATCCACTTTGCACTACAAGTGCACTTTGAAGTGCAGTTGCCGGAGATCCGACGGGGACATGCAAGGAAAATAAAAAATAAACGGCACCCTTTGCTTCTACATGATTTGGATGATAAAATCACCAGTGCTTCCCCTCAGATTTGCAATGAGTACAATTGTATTGCAGAGTGGATTTGCCTTTAATAAACCCCAAAATACCTAATAATTTGGGGTGTACACAACAAAGTGCTAGAGTGTAATTTGCAGGTTTACCTTCATCTTGCACAGGTGCTTTAAATCCGAGTCAATGGCTTGGTATTTGACAGCTACTTCGCTAAGATAAATTCCCTAAACATGTCCTGTTGTGGGGTACTTGAGGACTGAGGCTGAGAACCGCTGCACTAAAATGGAAAATTGAATACTTACCTCTCTGTAATTTTCCTTTCCTGGTGCCCATCCATGTCAGCATACGCATGTATATGCTACCATGAAGGTAGCATTTTGTTAATTTTGCGAGTCCCCACTTGGCTGGCTTATATTCTAGTTATTGGCCTTAAAATGGGTATGGGGGCCCAGGTCCTACCCTGAGGGACATATATCAATGTCACCAATTTGGGCAACCCCAAAAACGAAACAAGGAGAAGTGCCTTTAAAAAAAAAATGCAAAATTGCTTAAAAGCTAGTAACTAGGTGGGGGGGGGGGGGGGCTTATTCTTCCTGTAAAGTGGTGCATCTGTAGCATGTATCCAAAATGCTGCTTAAGATGTACGGCTTTAGATAAAACTTAAAAATCTACATTGCAGCTGCAAGATTTTAACCCAAAACCAAAAATGGCCTGCCCCCCCCAATACATACAAGGCCATTTAGGTCTGTTGAGGCTTAAAATGAGAACCCCCCCCCCCCCCCCCCACGTGAAAAATACCAACCCTAAACTAAAAAAAACATTGTGCCCCTTCCGCACACTAACAAACCCCTAGCCAAACACAGCAAGCCAGCCCATTAAAGGGAAGTGGATGCTTGGGGGGCAGGAGGGGCTCGAACACCCTAAAAGTCAACCACCTTGTTCCCATATTCAGGGGGACAAGGGCCTCTTCCACATAACCCTAGGCTGGGGTTGTGGGGGGCTGCAGACAGGGGGTTTTACGGAATGTTGAAAGCCCCCTTTAAACTAGTGGGTACAAGGTGCTTTGTGATTGGTATTGGGCTGAGCCCAACATGCCCCAAGGCAGCCAGCTATGTTGAATGCATGTGGCCTTGTATGGTTCAGGGGGGGGTTGGGCGATCGCTCTTCTCGCCACTTTCCTAGCTGGCCCTGTTGTATGCTCTGAAAAAGGATGTGGTTTAGATTGGTGAAGGCAGCTCACAGCCTTTGAGAATACAGTGGAGTTCCCCTTTAAAGGCAAAAGCTAGCCCAAGGAAATCGTATGTATTAGAGGGGGAAGGTTAAATGCCCTTTTAGGCTCCATGCACACTGGAGCTCATAAACTGCAGTTTATTGGAGTTTGGGCGTTTTTTTTAAAAGCCCATAAACTCCACTCTGTTAGCCTATGTGTCCATGCACACATGGAAGTTTTTTAGCTTTAATGAGCAGTGGAGTTTATGGGCTTTTTTTCTGAACGCCAGAAATTTGCGTTCAAAGTGCCGTTTTTCACCGCCAAAAAACGCCAATCGCTCTTAAACGCACATTAGCGTTCGGCATTCTATTTTTTCAATTCATTGTGGGATTTTTGGAGTGTCCTCTGTGTATTTTTATTAAAAACGCCCATAAACGCTAACGCTCATAAACGCTCCCCCATTCCCATTAAGTCCAACCCATGTGTGTGATTATATGTCAGTATTACATTGTATATCCCTGTATGTTGCAGTCATTCAGGTGTTTAATAGTTTTTTGAAACTATCAATGCCCTCCGCTGAGACCACCGCCTGTGGAAGGGAATTCCACATCCTTGCCGCTCTTACCGTAAAGAACCCTCTGCGTAGTTTAGGGTTAAACCTCTTTTCTTATTTTAATTGTCAAACTCCCTTCTGCGAAAAAGGTTTATCCCTATTGTGGGGTCACCAATACGGTATTTGTAAATTGAAATCCTATCCCCCTCTCAAGCGTTTCTTCTCCAGAGAGAATAAGTTCAGTACTCGCAACCTTTCCTCATAGCTAATATCCTCCAGACCCTTTATTAGCTTTCTTGCCCTTTGTACTTGCTCCATTTCCAGTACATCCTTCCTGAGGACTGGTGCCCAGAACTGGACAGCATACTCCAGGTGTGGCTGGACCAGAGTCTTGTAGAGCGGGAGAATTATCGATTTTATCTCTCTGAAGTTAATCCCTTTTTTAATGCATGCCAATATTCTGTTTGCTTTGTTGGCAGCAGGAGGCCGTCCCCCTGTCAGAACACAATAGCTTAACCTGGCTTAACACACTTCAATTCATAACAGAAACATCTAAACACAGGAAAAGTGATCTTGGAGGCATAAAAGTTGTTTGCCCTTCCCAGATGCCTTTTTTAACCACTTACCGACCGCTCACTGTATATATACGTCATTTTTTTGAAGAGGGGTATCTCGGTAACGGCAGCAGCTGCTGCCACAACCGAGGTATCCCTCTTCACAGTGAGCGGTCCCCTATCCGATAATGGTGGTCATCGTCGCAAGTTCACTGTTATCGGTGGCGGGAGAGGTGCCCCCTCCCGCCGATCTCCCGTGCCTTCCGTCGCTTACCGGAGCCGTCGGCAGCGGCAGAGGCGATCGGGTCCTTTCCCTGCCTGTGTATAGAGATGAGTGAGGCTAAGATGGCCCCCACTCATCTCTATACCATAGGAGGGCGGAAGCGACGTCAAAACGTCACTTCCGCCCATACCTCTTAAAGGGGAATTTGCAAATGTAATTTTTTTAAATTATATATATATTTTTTTTTTTTTTTGCATTTAAGTCCAAATATGAGATCTGAGGACTTTTTGACCCCAGATCTCATATTTAAGAGGACCTGTCATGCTTTTTTCTATTATAAGGGATGTTTACATTATCTGTAATAGGAATAAAAGTGATCCATTTTTTTTTTTTTTTTTTAAACAGTGTAAAAAATAATAAAATTAAGTAAAATAAATAAGAAAAACCCCAACATTTTTTTTAAAAACACCCTGTCCCGATGAGCTCGCGCGCAGAAGCGAACGCATACTTGAGCAGCGCCCGCATATGAAAACGGTAGTCAAACCACACATGTGATGTATCGCCGCGATCGTTAGAGCGAGAGCAATAATTCTAGCCATAGACCTCCTCTGTAACTCAAAAAATGCAACCTGTAGAATTTTTTAAATGTTGCTTATGGAGATTTTTGAGGGTAAAAGTTTGACGCCATTCCACGAGCGGCCGCAATTTTGAAGCAGGACATGTTGGGTATCAATTTACTCGGCGTAACATTATCTTTCACAATCCAAAAAAAAATTGGGCAAATTTTACAGTTGTCTTGTTTTGTTTTTTTATTCAAAAAAGTTACTTTTTTCCAAAAAAAGTGCGCTTGTAAGACCGCTGCGCAAATACGGTGTGAAAAAAAGTATTGCAATGACTTCCATGTTATTCTCTAGGGTGTTAGAAAAAAAACAATATATAATGTTTGGGAGTTCTAAGTAATTTTCTAGCAAAAAAAAACAGTTTTAAACATGTAAACACCTAAAATCCAAAACGAGGCTGGTCTGGAAGTGGTTAAATGAAGAAGTGCTACGTTTAGGGCCCTGAGTGTTCAGGGACAAAGGGCTAGCTGCTAAACCTGTCCCTTCACAGTGCACTGCTATTAGACGACCCTGTGTGCAAGGTTTGTGAGGCCTGGTTCACACCTGTCCTATGGGTCACGTTTGCATATGTGTGTTTTCCACCAGTGCGTTTTTTGGTAAGGGTCAGAACCCTTTTTGCCTGCAGCAGGTTATGTTTTTGGTTCCATAGACCTCAATGGAAACGCATATAAAAAATGCAGTGCTTGTTGGTTTCTCCTGCAAGACAACAGACCCCTCCCAAAACGCATTAAAAACACATGTGAAAAAACCCAACACTCACTGGGAAAGTGCATCAACCACAACCTGCATAGATGTGACCCATAAAGGCCTCCTGCACACAGCTGCATGCGACCCACACAGCAAACGATTGGGTGTATTTCTCTGCCCAGGAATGAAGGTGGATCGCACATACAAATCAATGATAGGTTGCCTGAAGCTGTGGCTGTATGGGTATATATACAAATCCCATTGTTTACATGTGTGCTGGGACTTACACACTGCCACACCTTTTGCACCCAGTGCGCATGTCATCAATGGGTTATGTGTATTTATCCATACAGCTGTGGGTTCAGCCAGCTTGCCCGCGGGGGATGGGCAACTTTATATGCCGGGCAAGCCAGTCTAGGAGCCAGCAAGTACTTCTAAACTTGGTTGACAGCTTTAAGAAAAATAAAAGCATAAAGATATTGTCTGTTTCTGTTTTTTCATCTCAGTTGATTCATTGATATTGGTATATGTTCACATAAATAACACTTTGTGTCTTTTTGTTTGTATCTAGAAAGCGCTCAGTTTCCTGGTCAATGACGGTAACCTCATTCACAATAATGTGTACATGTCATCAGTGTTTGTGGACCGGGCAGGGGAGTGGAAGTTGGGGGGACTGGATTATATGTACCCAGCAGGTAGTGAGGAAAGTGCACCCAAAAAAGGACCTGAGCTGGAGAAGTACAATCCCCCTGAGAAGTCAGACCGCTCAAAAACATCTAGAGAGAAGTGGTAAGTGGAAACACTGTACTGTCTCTAATATATCTGCTGATTTATATGATCTGCTCCCATTTTTGACAAAGTGACATCTCTGTAACAGGTCAGCTGACATGTGGTGCCTTGGTTGTTTGATATGGGAAGTCTTTAATGGCCCTCTCTCTCGCCCAACTGCTCTGCGTTCACTCGGAAAGGTCAGTGTAAAGTATAGTATATGAAATGCAGAATTATTCCAATCCCTTTGATATCTGTGATGGTGCTTTTTAAACATGCTGTGACTCTTGGCTTGCACACATTTGGATGGTAAATGTGGAGACTTCTTTCCATGCAAGGGATACAATTATGTTGCAATGCAAGACAAGGAAGACTCAGCACTGCTTATTACTGAGGCAAGAGCATCATACAAAGCACATTAACCCATAGCCACCAATCAAAGATTTTTACTAAGTGGATTTCAGTAAACTAAAATTTGATTGGCTGCATTTGTTTTCCACCTTTTGTACCATTGCTTTTTGTAGCCAAAGAAACGCATATATTGTATGTCATAAAGAGGTTGTAAAGACAGAAGGTTTTTTATCTTAATGCAACAGTGTGCAGCAGCTCACCTGAGCCCCATCTTGATCCAGCGATGTGCATTACTGCCTCGGCCGTCTCGTCCCTCCTGATTGGCTGAGACACAGCAGCGGCATCATTGGCTCTCGTTGCTGTCAATCAAAGTCAGTTAGCCAATGAGGGAAGAGAGGAGGCGGGGACGAACGGCAGCTCCGTGTCTGAATGGGAAAGACGAGGAGAGGGGCACTTCTGAATAAAAAGTAAACACTTTAACGTGCCAGACCTTGCAAGATAAAGGCGTGGAAGGGGGACAGGTGTGGGGGGGGGGGGGTGGGGAATAGATGCAGCAGTGAAGGAATGTAGTTACAAGATTGATTTATTTTTATACATTTACAGTAAGGTGTTTTTTTTTGTTTTTCCTATACACAGAGCTATATATCATTGTGCTTTTTATCTGCAGATCCCTAAATCACTGGTGCCTCACTATTGTGAACTCGTTGGTGCCAACCCTAAAATCCGCCCCAACCCAGCACGATTCCTCCAGAACTGTCGAGCCCCTGGTGGGTTCTTCTGCAACAGCTTTGTGGAAACGAATCTGTTTCTGGAAGAGATACAGGTCAGTTACTGTTTGATGATGCGTTAGCTTTTGTGAAGTCTTTCCTTTTTTTTTTTTTTTTTTTTTTTTTTTTTTGCAAAATCCAATTTAGAACATTTTGAAAAATAAAATGCTAAAATGCAGGTTGCTATACATATATATGAATTAAACTGAACGTTTCCACCCCCTACTAATTAACAAAAAAGAAAAAGATACGTGCAGCTCTGAAATGAAAATGCATCACAGTCTTCTGATAAATGAACATTTATATGAGTAAATGTAAACTTTCCCTTAAATTCCTGTTTGTCTGTGGCACAGATGAGTTGGCCAGTGCCTTTCAGCTTCCCCTCCCTGACAAGCAGCAGTTGGCAGCTTTGCGCATGCAGGACATTTGTTACAGGTGTTATCAGTTGGCCAGCACAGGGAACAGAAGCAGCTGGCTACAGGTGACATATTGTTTTAAATGGTGGCATGGGTTTCACAGCAAGGATTAGATGGATAAATGGTATTGGGCAAAAACTAAAGAGGCATTTAAGTAAGTTTATTTTGTTTTCAAATACACATTTAATTATCAATGGCAGTTTATTGATTAGATGAGAGGTCTGCTGTAACAGTCCACAGTCATTGAGGGTATTGCTGTCAGTCTTTTTATTTGAAATGGAACAAACGGCACAGTGGATTATAATGAACTGGTGAGTGCAGAATAGTGATTGGTTGAAAAAAAATGTATCTGCATGCGAGAATTTCTGCTGGATCCTGCCTAACCCCTCATTCACATTGAACGCGGCTTTGAAATTGTGGGACTTTATCTAAAATCGTACGACTTCAAAGCTGCATTTCAGTCCGACTTGAAAGACATCTGTGCAGCTTCTTGCACAGATGTCCATTGAAGTTGCACCCGAAATCGCCAAAAGTAGTGCAGGAACTACTTTTGCAAATTTGTGCGGCGTCGCACCGATTGGAGCGGTGCCATTGCCAGCAATAGGCTGCAAATCGCATGAAAAATCGCTCCAACGTGAACGAGGGCTAAATCAACTTTTTATTTTTTCTTAAACGGAACTTTACCTATAGCAACTTGGTAAAACAATGATGTTCTTTAGCAAGGAACATAAATTTCACATTAATAATTATGCCACCAAAATTTGTGTGTGTGCTGTAAATTGCCTCCAGCATTCTTCCTGTTTCTATTGCTAGAGGCGATCCTTTTGCTGAAGCCCAGAGCCCCTAAATGGCAGTAAATCCTAAAGCGGAACTAAACCCATTGATTTAATGGTTTTAAAAAAAACAGTTGCATTCCTGGAATGCTGGGATTGCCAACGATCACATTTTGCTTGGGTCCTCAACCAAACTGTCAAACCATTTAATGGCTGGAGTCATAACTGATAACATGTGCAGCACCATGGCAGTTGCAGATTAAACAGAACCAGCTTACTCGGCTGTAATGAATAGGAGGGTTTAATTCCGCTTTAACCTTTAGCCGACTGCGCTATAGCTGAATGATGGCTATAGTGGGGTCGCACATATCCAGGAGGGTGTCTATTGATGTCCTCCAGAACCCTGCCCCCCTGTGTGCCCCGGGGCATGCTCTATGATCGCTTTGTTCTTCAGACACAGATCGAGGTAAAGGGCCAATCGCAACAGCCCTTTACTGTGTGATCAGCTGTGTCCAATCTAAACAAATCACATGTAAACAAATGCCGGTTATCGTCATTTCCTTTTCTCAGCGCTGTCATTGTCTGAGGAATGGAAAGCCGATAACCGGCTATCCTGTGACGGGGCACATTTACACAGATAGTCAGGGCACTGATCACCAGTGCCCTGATTTTCAATGAAGCCCCACCAGCAGCCCTAAATTCAGCAGTGCCAAAAAATATAGAGCAACTGAGCATGTGCAGATGAGGATGAGACAGTGTATTACCGGTTGTTAAACAGTACAGGCACTTATTTTTAATGTTTTACATAGCTATACCTGTAAAAGGGGCCAGCCTGAAGTGACCCAGCAGGACTTAATTTTCTGACTAAAGTTATGCAGTTTTTCTCTATTATCCATTGAGGAACACTTGGTAATAAGCAACCTAAGATTCTACTGCTGCCTACGGGAGTAATGGACACCAAGCATATAGAAAACTAAAGGCCAGCCTACTTGAGGCTATAACTCTTCCAAACTTACACTTGTTCAGTTTCACTTAAAGGGGTTGTAAACCCTCATGTTTTTTCACCTTAATGCATCCTATGCCCTATACCCTTCTGACAAGAAGTTGAAAGTCATTTCTCAGTCTCCTTGGTGGGCTCATGGACAAATAGGGCTTGGTATTTCTATCTTGTATATATTGCCATTGGTGATCAGCCCATTAACACCCCCATTAACATCCCCATGGTTTTGTTTTATTTGCACTTTCAAGTATTTTATGGAGGGGGAGAGGCAGCATTTTGAATACTCAGCCCTTGCTGCTTAGGTTCAGGTTCACGGTCTGCTTTAATTTATTCTTCAGTTACTATTTTGTAGCATCAGTTGTTTTGGCTTTGCTTAAGTGTTTTGTACCTGTTAACTGTAAATTTGATTGTTCGTAATTTGTTTGTTTCACACATTATTTTGACCAGATTAAAGACCCAGCTGAACGACAAACCTTTTTTGAGCAGCTGAGTGAAAATCTAGACTCTTTTCCTGAAGATTTCTGTCGCCATAAAATCCTTCCACAGCTTCTTACAGCTTTTGAATTTGGCAGCGCTGGCGCTGTTATCCTAACGCCCTTATTTAAGGTGAGCCTTTTGCAAATGTTTGCCTGATTGACAGGATGTGCACTGTTCTTTTATCCGCAAGTACTTTTGACTGTTGAAGTCAACCAGTCAAAAGCTTTTGGTGGTGGATAATGCACATCATTTTAATCGTATAAATAATTGTACTGCACCAGTACAGAGGAAAGAAGAATATTCTTATGGCAGTGTGGCTCCTCTAGTAAAATTGTGTTTCTGGCAGAATAAAAACAAACTGGCAGCCAATTTGCTAACGGGTAAGTGGCATGGTTCATTAGCAATGTGTGATATCTTGATCCAGGAAGATCACCTCTCCCCCCTCCCTTGCCTTACCAGTCGCAGTGCGTGCCCGGCTGTGAAGCCACAGCCGGGTGCCCACAGGGGCGGCGCCGCAAAGAGGAGGGGGAGATGAGCGGGGCTTTGTTCCCCTGCATCGCTGGACCCTGGGACAGGTAAGTGTCCAATTATTAAAAGTCAGCAGCTGCAGTATTTGTAGCTGCTGATTTATTTATTTTTTTAATTGGAACTCCGCTTTAATTACAGTTAGATCCATATGAACATTGACATTTAAGTGTGCATATAAGTTTATCCATTTTCATCTTGGCTTGTCTTTATGCATTTCATCTGCTCTAAGAGTTAATACTGTGTGTTTTTTTTTTTATAGCATTCATGTAAGGTTTGTTTATATATAAAACCTTGCTCATGTTTTTTGTTAATTTTTTTAATTTATTTTTTACATATGTCCATGCTTGATTTTTTTTTTTTTTTTTTTTATGTGTTCGTTCATATTCTGAACCTTGCAGCATTCTTGTTTTTCCATTTTCTCATTCTTTTTGTTTCTCTTTTTAGTTTTAAGCTCTATGGTCACGACATACTATTTCATTTTTTTTTTAACATCAGCATAGCAATACAAACAATAGTTCTTTTAATACAATATGAGCTTACCTGAAAAATCTCCTTTGCTGCTGTAAGTGCTTCCTGTGCATTGGCCATCTCTTTAAATGCAGTGGCAAGAAAAAGTATGTGAATCTCCTGGCATGAACATTTTTTTATTTTTTTTTTCTGCATTATTTTACATAAAAAATCTAACCCTCTTTTAAGTCACAACAATAGACAAACACAGTAACGCACAAACAACTCTAATTTCTTGTGTCTTTTTATTGAAAACGCTTTTATTAAATACTCAGCGATGGAGGCAAAAGTAAGTGAACCCCTAGTCTAATTACTTTAATGAAACTGGGCAGTGTTAGCGGTAAAGCGTCGCTAGTTTTAGTAGCACTTTACCGCTGTTCTAGCGGTGCTTTTTGACCGATAGCGGGGCACTTTTAACCCTCCCAGCAGCCAAAGAAAGGGTTAAAAGCACCCGTGTTGCAGCGCTGCCCATTAATTTCAATGGGCAGGGTGTTTTAGGAGCGGCGTATTCCCGCACCACTCAGGTTCTTGGCGGCTCACTGAGAGGCCAAGCCAGCTGTTGGTCCAGGCATCTGGGTGGATCCTGACCATATGTTCGGGATCTTTTCAGAGCCTGGACCGGCTCTGTGATGTCAACGGACAGTGGACTGTCAGCTGAAAACGAGTCACAGGAGTGCAGAATGAACTGCACTCTTGTGATCCATAGAAGTGCAGCCCAAAAAAAGCTTTGGCTATATACTTCTCCTTTTTAATTCCAAGGGGTTCACATACTTTTTCTTGCTACTGTATCTTTCTGAATTTCTTGTATGCTTTGCAGCTACTCCTTTGCTGTTTATTTTCAAGTTTTAAGAAATGCATATTCCATGGTACCTTGCTGCCTGCAAGCTGTGATTTCTGTACTTGCTGTGCCTTCTGAAACTCCTACTCTCAGCACCTCTGTAGTTCAGAGGACAGACTCTGTGAATTCTGTGACACTGCAGTTTCTACCAACAGTGCATAGTGAATACATATCACAGAATTCAAGGAAGTAAATGTGTTGGGATCTTCACAAGGTACGTTTACAAACATCAAGATTGTTCAGATTAAAAGGGGTTAGCATGGAGTATATTCTATTTTTGAAATTTGGAACAGTAACAGAGGGCAAATCTTCCAATAGGGACACTGATTCTGGTGGCCCAAAAGACAACCAAGGATTCCCTCACTTTGGGGATATTTCATCTCACTTCTTGTTTTGGCTATGGGACAGGAAGTGAGGGCAAATCTCCCCAGTGGGACACAGATGGCAAAAAAACTGGCAGGGGTTTAACCCTCCCTTCCTCTATTTATAAAAAAAAAAGTTTGCGTAGACTTTTCTATTCCTAGGCTGTTTAGATGATGGGTGGTCCATACATCCCATTTTACTTTATACCTCGTATGCAAGCTGATTTGTTTTCACTTTTTAATATGGGGTTGTCCAGTCATAGCTAATTTCTGGAAACAAGTGATTACTTTCATTGCTACTTTACTAAATCTTCAGTTTCATGCATGCACAATTCACGTATTTGGTTTATTGGCTGAAGGACGCTGCCAACACTACACTGAGGTAAACACTGTTAATTGTTTGCAAGGCCATTGCTATTAGGTGGATGAACCCGTCTCCCCTAGTGTATTCTAAAGCATCTTTTTTAGGAAATCAGATTATCCCTTATGAGAAGGTTATGTATTGGAGAAGAAATTGTCTCCTTAAATTTCATAAAATTTGGGACTTAAGGTTTACCTTAAATGATGCCTGGAAATCTAAATGTGTGGAAGTGTGTTACTGTGTATCTTATTCTCCTCCTTCTCTTACAGATTGGAAAGTTTTTGAATGCAGATGAATATCAACAAAAAATCATTCCTATCATTGTTAAAATGTTCTCCTCCACGGATAGGGCCATGAGGATACGACTCCTGCAGCAGGTAAATACCAGCTCTTATCATATATGTATCCTGTGAGCTGCTATGTATTCTTACTAAACAGCTACCAGAACCCTAACACACTACCATCCGTATGTGTAACAATGCCAATCACTATATTGGTGCAGCGCTTTTCCCCAATTATGTCTTGTATCCAATAGTGAATACACTGAAATAATAAATTATAGTGAACCACCAAAAAAAAAAAAACCTCCAGAATCCTTGCAATAGTCCCTCCTGTGTCATATATCCTAAGGTTATGCTCTCTTCTGATGAATGCTCAAATATATCTCAAATTATGGGCCACCTTCACCAGATGCGCCCTCACCTGGTCACTATGGTATTTTCAAATTTTCGTTTTTAAATCAGAAAAAAGCTTTCATTGTGTCACAAAGTCAGATGTTCAAAAAGAATAGCACATAAGAAAATATCATCAGCGTATACATTAAAAAAAGTATATTCTACATGAAATGGTTCAGGGTACGTAAAGCTAAGATATGTAATTTCCAGTAACGGCAGAGAATACTTATGACAGACGTACCCCTTCCCAGATTCTATCACCGTACACTCTAACGATGATCGGACAACAGATTAGCAGACACAATCATAGTCAAATAAGCAAAGGTACTGTAGATGAACTAACTACCTTCCAACTGGAAGGTAAACTAACTGGAAATTCTATCATAACAAGATCCAAGGGATTACAACAGTTATCTCCGTTAGACGGCCAGTAATAGAGGGGATACTTAGATTGAAATTTCGTGATCAAACCCAAAGCCTATAAATTGTTATGCTATGGTGAGATTAATTCGCAATGGTTACGAGGAGCTAAGAGGTTACATTTGAAGAAGTCGACTGAGGACTAGTTGGGAGGCTGCTAAGCCTGGGGTATCTAGCCAAGGTTGCCATATTTTATAAAACTTATTAGCAGCGTTTCTATGTTGATAGGTTGGTTAGCTTTTCTTTAAGAATGGTATTTACCTGCTCAATCCACTGTTTCGTTGTTGATCTATGTGGTGATGGCCATAAACGAGCAATCTGCTTGCTGGCAATATACAGTAATCTCAAAACTGCCACATTTAATTGGAAGGGTAAGAAATTCCTCATCAACCGTGCCTAGTAAACAAGTAACGGAACAGTGGTTTGATAAACAGAAGAAATAATATTGGTTACAGCTTTCCAATGTCTGAAGAGTTTGGGACAGCGCCACAGCAAATGTAGCAACACCGGAGTACAGTAAGTTCTGTGCAGTATGAATAGCTGAGAGAGCCTGTACGAGGGTGAGACTAAGATGGCTGGCATAGACTGCAAACATAATTCCAAGTCATCACCCTAAATCTCGCCCAGGTCTTGTTCCCACCTACGTCTACACAGTAGTCTAGCTGCATCCCGTGTCCTCGAGGAGACAGTACTATATAGCTGTGAAATCACGCCCCTTTTTTATTCTGTGTGATGAGTATGTCAGTTAAAGGATGTTCAATGAGTTCTAACCTGGACTGTTGTTCCTGTGATTGTAAGGCATACCGAAGTTGGAGAAATTTATAAAAATTGTGTTTTTGGCAGCCCAAACTCCTCCTGTAAAACCATGAAGGATTTAAAAATGGTCTGATTATAGAGTTGGGAAACGTAGCAAATACCCATGGCCTCCTAGGACTGAAACCCCTCTAGTTTATGTAGTTTCGTCTAGTGAGGGTTACGCCACAATGGAGTATGTACCATGAAGCCCGTTATACCCAGACTGTGTTTGATAAGGGCCCATAGTTTTGTCAGTAAAAGTATGGTGTGCATAGATTTAGGGTACTGGGGCAAATCGGCCTTAAGATGAGAAACAGCGGGGAGACTTTGCGTGCTAGAGCATGGTAAACTATGGATAGAATCCGCCATATCTACCTCCTCCCAGCCACCCAGATGTTGAAGCTGTGAAGCCAGGAAATAGAATCTGATGTTAGGCACTGCCAGGCCACCCTGGTCCTTGCTGTACTGCAACGTGGAGAGTTTTTGATTCTAGCCATCTTCTTTTTCCAAATAAGACTTCTTAATAGTGTCAATGCGTGTGAACCATCTACAGGGAATCTATTTCTGGGAGTTATGGCGTATGTACAGTAGCTGAGGTGCCCACACCATCTTTATAATGTTGGCTCTATCGGTGACTGAAATAGGCAGCTTACACCAGGCAGTGCATTTGACTTGTAGTTTAGTAAGAATAGGGAGTAAGTTGAGAGTTACCAACTTGACATCCGGCCATAGCCGAATGACGGCTTTGGCGCGGATGTCAATTCCCGGGAGGGCGTCGTATGACGTCCTCCCCTTTCCTCGCTCCCTGTGTGCGCTCACGAGCGCGCAGCAGGAAAAGTCTGTGTTGGCCGTGTCCCTCGGACACAGCCAATCACAGATCGCTGTAAACGGCCAATCACAGCGGCCGTTTACAGCGCGATCGGCGTGTCCAATGGGAGATTATCTCATATGTAAACATATGAGATCATCTCTCAGCGCCGCTCTCCCTCCTCACACAGACAGCGTGTGAGGAGGGGGAGATGAACGGCTGCAGCGGCCGTAAGTGTAAAAAAAAAAAGAAAGAAATGTGCCACATGTCATCAGTGCCATATCAGTGTCACGTGTCATCAGTGCCACATATTAGTGTCACGTGCCATCTGTTATCAGTGTCACCTGTCATCAATGCCACGTATCAGTGCCATCTGTCATCAGTGCCACGTATTAGTGCCACGTGATATCAGTGCCACATATCAGTGTCACATGTCATCAGTGTCGCATGTCATCAGTGCCATCTGTCATCAGTGCCACGTATCAGTGCCATCTGTCATCAGTGCCACGTGTCATTGTCCTGGTGCTCCAGGGCCTTCAAAAGTGTACTAGGCAGTCAACAAGTTAGATGTGTAATTTATGCTCCTAGAACATGTGATGGCGCTCCCTGCATGTTGGGCCTCTCTAAGTGGCCAGGCTGTGGAAAAAGTCCCACACGTGGTATCGTAATACTCAGGAGGAGTAGCAGAATTTATTTTGGGGTGTCATTTGTGGTATACACATGCCACGTGAGAGAAATAACCTATTACAATGACAATTTTGTGGAAAAAAATTAAAAATAAAAAAATAATTCATTTTGCAAAGAATTGTGGGGAAAAAATGACAAATTCAAAAACCTCACCATGCCTCTTACTAAATACCTTTGGAATGTCTACTTTCAAAAAAGGGGTCATTTGGGGGGTATTTGTACTTTCCTGGCTTGTTCGGGTCACAAGAAATGAGATGGGTCACCAGTACATCAGGTGTGATCAATTTTGTATAATTTGCACCACAGTTTGTGGACTCTCTAACTTTCACAAAGACCAAATAATATCCACTAATTTGGGTTATTTTTACCAAAGATATGTGGTAGTATAAATTGTGGCCAACATTTATGAAGAAAAATTAATAATTTCCTAAATTTTATCACAGAAACAAAGAAAAATGCGTTTTTTTTTTTTTCAAAATTTTCGTTTTTTTTCATTTATAGCGCAAAAAATAAAAAACGCAGAGGTGATCAAATACCACCAAAAGAAAGCTCTATTTGTGGGAAAAAAAGGACCAAAAATTCATTTGGGTACAGTATTGCATGACTGAGTAATTGTCATTCAAAGTGTGAGAGCACTGAAAGCTGAAAATTGGTCTGGATAGGAGGGGGGTTTAAGTGCCTGGTAAGCAAGTGGTTAAATACCTGGAAGTGTCTGAAGTGACCTGAACCCCCAAATACTTATAGGAGGAGACAATCTGGAGAGCCTGGGTGCAGTCCGGTAAGGAGGCTGGTAGCTCATCCAGAGGTAGGGGAGCTTACTTACTCCAGTTTATGGAGAGGCCAGAGAAGGTACCAAATTGTGTTATTAGGGACATCACGTTTTGCAGTGAGGTGGAAGTGTCTCCTAAATAAAGGAGAGTGTTGTCTGCATATAACAAGATTGTATCCTCTACGCGGCCTTTTATAAATCTGGAGATCAATGCCGATGCTCTCACCGTCTCTACCAGAGGTTCCAGGGCTAATGTGAACAGGGGCGACAATAGGCACCCCTGTCTCGTGCCTTTGCAGATGGAAAGGGTCAGAGAGATTACCATTATTGCGTAGCCTAGCTGTGGGATTAGTGTAGAGCAACTGGACCCATCTGATGAAATTATCCCCCAATCCAAAACTTTCCCAGGACCTCCCACAGGTATGACCACTCAACTCTGTTGAAGGCTTTGGCAGCATCGCGTGATCGCACCGCCCTATTGCCAGGGTTATCTGCCAGGATCTGCAGGTTGAGGAATAAACGCCTTATGTTGAACGCTGTTGACCTAGAGGGAATTAACCCTGACTGATCACGGTGAACACGTTTTTGAATGATACTGTGTCCAGAAGTTTTTTACGTCCGTCGTTAACAATGAGATGGGCCTGTAAGAATCCGGGAAGGTGGGGGTCTTTGCCTGGCTTAAGTATAAGAATTATGGTAGCTTCCGTCAATAACAGAGGCCCTGGAACTAGGTCAACTGCCTCCATATAAGTCTGCTTCAGTTGTTGTAGCAGAGAGTCAGCATACTTTTTTATGTACCTGCATGATACCCAAAGATGAAACACAGATAAAATGCGCCCTAATGAGAACCAGTAAAAAATAGGCCTACCCGTATGCCAGCCCTATATCCGTGGGACGTGGAAGCCCCCCTCCCTCGATTAAGGGCTGCGATACCCACAGACTATGGTGGGTAGATATGAACATAAGGATGGAATGAATATTGTGAATGTGCAGTATGCCCAATGCTCAAGTGACAGAACTTAGAAATGATCATATGCCTATGCATAAGGAAAATGACAACCCCCCCCCCATTGAGCTGGGGGTAACCGGACCCAAGCAATGCGCCCCTAATCCTTGTGACTATGACCGGAGCAGTATCACTCTGGTGCGGAGCTGCTGTGGAACTACAAGTCCTTGTGCAGCTGAGAGGCTATAAGAAACCGTGCCCTGTGGAACTATTAGACCCAGCACAACCTCTCCTGGGTGAAAGGCACTGCGGCCTGCAACCCCCCCCCCCCAAACTGTTGAGGCCCTTTATCGAGCAGAGGTCCTGACGACAACCCTCAGGACTACCGATGACACCAGATGCCACCCCAGCATGACAGACTTGCCATGTCCGCATGACATGAAAAAATGCCATGACCGCAATGAGATGAAAAAGATGTGACAGAAATGTTGAACAGATGGACCCCCACCCTACATGAGAAGTGCACGGTGAACTTCAAGTCTCAGACCAGTGCCTCTTCCCTCCAATGCTCATAGTTCCACAGCACCTGACAGAACAGAATCCCAACTGTACTGAGTTGCCGTGATCCCAACACCCCAACTTGCTGCCACCACCCCCAGATTGCTGCAACCCCTGTCATGTGCCTGTTACAGCGCCGGAATGGGTTTGTTTTTCAGTGTTTCCTTTTTGCAGGGGCCAGAAGTGGTTATCTGAGCCCAATATGGAGCATCAGCAATACATAAAATAATTTCCTAATTGGAGAGACCAAGGTCCGTTCTGGAAAGGTCCCTGTGTGAAGCAGAATGGCAAGAATAAGTCCTAGTTTGAGGGTTCTTTGAGGCACCATACATCATGAAGTCCCATCTCCACCAGAAGATTGGCAAACAGTGTCGGTCCTCCGGCCGATGGCCGGCAAGGGCGAGCCACCGTAAATGTATCTAACTGGAAATTTAAGTAGTTATTGAAGTCTCCCACAATGTGGGCTGGAACATTAGGATGGTGGGCCAAAAAGCTTGCTTAAATCTTAGGGACTTCTGCGGAGAAGGGAGGAGGTATGTACACATTGGCTGATATACAGTCCAGCCCCTCCATACCTCCCATTTTTATCCACTACTCAAAGTGTGTATGAAAAGGGAATCCCCTGGTGGATCAATATACTCACTTCCAGAGAAAACGAGGAATAGGTAGAATGAAACTGTTGGCTAAGTGAACGAGCTGAGAATTGCACAGATTGATCTGGATGCATATGTGTTTCTTGCAGACATATTATGGAGGACCGTAGGCACTTGGTCACGTGTGTCACAGCCAACCTTTTCATCCAAATTCCTGGCTTTTATAAGGATCACATCTCTATCTTTGTAGTTGAGTAGCTTGAATAGAAACGTGCTGGGGGGTTGCCCAGTGGTAGTGGTCTCAGGGATGTACTCTGTGAGCTCCTTTAACACAGAACATGGGAGAAAAGTAGTCTTTCCCATAAATTTTAAGCAGCCACTGTTCAATAAAATGTACTGGGTTCTTCCCTTTGGTCTTTTCCGGAATGCTGATGGCCGAAAATTATTCCTTTTACATGTCATCTATGACGGCAGCCTGCTTGGCAACCGTGACTGTATTGTAGTGCACTTCTTGTTTGTCTGGGGGCCCAGTCATCCTCTAATGTACTTAATCTTCCCTCCAATGCAGAAGTGCGGTCCCGCAATTTCTGCATGTCCTGCCTGACAGCTCAGTTTTTAACTCCCTTTATTTCAGATGTTGGGGCCCCTATAGAAGTGTTGCAGGAGAGAACTGCAGCCATAATGTCCCTCAGGGTAGGTTCTGGATCGTCGTGGTCAGGAGAGACCGACCGCTTGTTAGAGCCACTCAGTGCCAATCCTGACCTCCCTGGGGCCCTAAGCAAAATCCTGCTAAGGGGCCCTCTACTTGACCCGTGATGCCGTGAGCTATGTAAACCATTTGCCATTGCCACACAGTCACACCTGACACTTCAGTGCTCCCAAAACAATCCTCCCTCCTTTAAACAAAACAGTCAAAGAATAAGTACAACAATATAGAACAGAATGGGGTCCTCAGAGAGCCCCCCTTACACAAGGGTCCCCAGACAGCCCCCCTTAAATCAGTGTCCTCAGAGTCTCCCCCTACATCAGGGTCCCCAGAGAGCCTCCCCCTACATCAGGGTCCCCAGAGAGCCTCCCCCTACATCAGGGTCCCCAGAGAGCCTCCCCCTACATCAGGGTCCCCAGAGAGCCTCCCCCTACACCAGGGTCCCCAGAGAGCCTCCCCCTACATCAGGGTCCCCAGAGAGCCTCCCCCTACATCAGGGTCCCCAGAGAGCCTCCCCCTACACCAGGGTCCCCAGAGAGCCTCCCCCTACACCAGGGTCCCCAGAGAGCCTCCCCCTACATCTGGGTCCCCAGAGAGCCTCCCCCTACATCTGGGTCCCCAGAGAGCCTCCCCCTACATCTGGGTCCCCAGAGAGCCTCCCCCTACATCTGGGTCCCCAGAGAGCCTCCCCCTACATCTGGGTCCCCAGAGAGCCTCCCCCTACATCGGGGTCCCCAGAGAGCCTCCCCCTACATCGGGGTCCCCAGAGAGCCTCCCCCTACATCGGGGTCCCCAGAGAGCCTCCCCCTACATCGGGGTCCCCAGAGAGCCTCCCCCTACATCGGGGTCCCCAGAGAGCCTCCCCCTACATCGGGGTCCCCAGAGAGCCTCCCCCCCTACATCGGGGTCCCCAGAGAGCCTCCCCCTACATCGGGGTCCCCAGAGAGCCTCCCCCTACATCGGGGTCCCCAGAGAGCCTCCCCCTACATCGGGGTCCCCAGAGAGCCTCCCCCTACATCGGGGTCCCCAGAGAGCCTCCCCCTACATCGGGGTCCCCAGAGAGCCTCCCCCTACATCGGGGTCCCCAGAGAGCCTCCCCCTACATCGGGGTCCCCAGAGAGCCTCCCCCTACATCGGGGTCCCCAGAGAGCCTCCCCCTACATCGGGGTCCCCAGAGAGCCTCCCCCTACATCGGGGTCCCCAGAGAGCCTCCCCCTACATCGGGGTCCCCAGAGAGCCTCCCCCTACATCGGGGTCCCCAGAGAGCCTCCCCCTACATCGGGGTCCCCAGAGAGCCTCCCCCTACATCGGGGTCCCCAGAGAGCCTCCCCCTACATCGGGGTCCCCAGAGAGCCTCCCCCTACATCGGGGTCCCCAGAGAGCCTCCCCCTACATCGGGGTCCCCAGAGAGCCTCCCCCTACATCGGGGTCCCCAGAGAGCCTCCCCCTACATCGGGGTCCCCAGAGAGCCTCCCCCTACATCGGGGTCCCCAGAGAGCCTCCCCCTACATCGGGGTCCCCAGAGAGCCTCCCCCTACATCGGGGTCCCCAGAGAGCCTCCCCCTACATCGGGGTCCCCAGAGAGCCTCCCCCTACATCGGGGTCCCCAGAGAGCCTCCCCCTACATCAGGGGTCCCCAGAGAGCCTCCCCCTACATCAGGGTCCCCAGAGAGCCTCCCCCTACATCAGGGTCCCCAGAGAGCCTCCCCCTACATCAGGGTCCCCAGAGAGCCTCCCCCTACATCAGGGTCCCCAGAGAGCCTCCCCCTACATCAGGGTCCCCAGAGAGCCTCCCCCTACATCAGGGTCCCCAGAGAGCCTCCCCCTACATCAGGGTCCCCAGAGAGCCTCCCCCTACATCAGGGTCCCCAGAGAGCCTCCCCCTACATCAGGGTCCCCAGAGAGCCTCCCCCTACATCAGGGTCCCCAGAGAGCCTCCCCCTACATCAGGGTCCCCAGAGAGCCTCCCCCTACATCAGGGTCCCCAGAGAGCCTCCCCCTACATCAGGGTCCCCAGAGAGCCTCCCCCTACATCAGGGTCCCCAGAGAGCCTCCCCCTACATCAGGGTCCCCAGAGAGCCTCCCCCTACATCAGGGTCCCCAGAGAGCCTCCCCCTACATCAGGGTCCCCAGAGAGCCTCCCCCTACATCAGGGTCCCCAGAGAGCCTCCCCCTACATCAGGGTCCCCAGAGAGCCTCCCCCTACATCAGGGTCCCCAGAGAGCCTCCCCCTACATCAGGGTCCCCAGAGAGCCTCCCCCTACATCAGGGTCCCCAGAGAGCCTCCCCCTACATCAGGGTCCCCAGAGAGCCTCCCCCTACATCAGGGTCCCCAGAGAGCCTCCCCCTACATCAGGGTCCCCAGAGAGCCTCCCCCTACATCAGGGTCCCCAGAGAGCCTCCCCCTACATCAGGGTCCCCAGAGAGCCTCCCCCTACATCAGGGTCCCCAGAGAGCCTCCCCCTACATCAGGGTCCCCAGAGAGCCTCCCCCTACATCAGGGTCCCCAGAGAGCCTCCCCCCCCCTACATCAGGGTCCCCAGAGAGCCTCCCCCCCCTTACACCAGGGTCCCCAGAGAGCCTCCCCCCCCTTACACCAGGGTCCCCAGAGAGCCTCCCCCCCCTTACACCAGGGTCCCCAGAGAGCCTCCCCCCCCTTACACCAGGGTCCCCAGAGAGCCCCCCCCCCTTACACCAGGGTCCCCAGAGAGCCCCCCCCCCTTACACCAGGGTCCCCAGAGAGCCCCCCCCTTACACCGGGTCCCCAGAGAGCCCCCCCCTTACACCGGGTCCCCAGAGAGCCCCCCCCTTACACCGGGTCCCCAGAGAGCCCCCCCCTTACACCGGGTCCCCAGAGAGCCCCCCCTTACACCGGGTCCCCAGAGAGCCCTCCTTACACCGGGTCCCCAGAGAGCCCCCCCTTACACCGGGTCCCCAGAGAGCCCTCCTTACACCGGGTCCCCAGAGCCCCCCCTTACACCGGGTCCCCAGAGAGCCCCCCTTACACCGGGTCCCCAGAGAGCCCCTCCTTACACCGGGTCCCCAGAGAGCCCCTCCTTACACCGGGTCCCCAGAGAGCCCCTCCTTACACCGGGTCCCCAGAGGGCCCCGTCTTACGCCAGTGTCCCCAGGGGGCCCCGTCTTACGCCAGTGTCCCCAGGGGGCCCCGTCTTACGCCAGTGTCCCCAGGGGGCCCCGTCTTACGCCAGTGTCCCCAGGGGGCCCCGTCTTACGCCAGTGTCCCCAGAGGGCCCCGTCTTACGCCAGTGTCCCCAGAGGGCCCCGTCTTACACCAGTGTCCCCAGAGGGCCCCCCCCTTACATTTGGGCCCCCAAACAGCTGACTCCCCCCCTTGCAGAGGTTCCCCTGTACCTGGCTGGTGGAGGTGGGAGGCGGCGATCGGCAGCTATATGGTGTCCACAGGCAGGGGAATCTCCCTGAGGCTAGTAGTTCTATCTCCAAATGTATACAGCGGAGAGGGGAGGGGCCTCTGACCCGGGCATCAGCAACAGTGTTCAAGCAGAGTGAAAGGGAAACTGATACCTGCCTGGGTCAGAGGCCCCTCCCTTCTCCTCTCCACTGTATACACTGAGAGTACTACAAACCCCAGGGAGATCCCGCCGCCCACTCAGGCACCATAGAGCTGCCAATCGCCGCCTTCCACCTCCTCCCACCTCTCCTCACTGCACTCTAAACGGCCAGCCAGAGGTGCAGGGGGGATGCTGGGTCTTGGGGGGGGGGGGCCCCCACAGCGGCGGGGCCCTAAGCAGCTTGCATAGTGTGCCTATAGGGCCGATCGGCTCTGGAGCCACTCCCAGGGTACTCGCACTATTCCATGGAAGAAATCGGTGTGTCGGGGTCCTCCAGCGGGACTGTGTCATCTTGCTCATTGCGGATGTCATCCAATTCAGCCTGGAGAGCTGGCAGCAGAGAGGAGTCCTTCTTGTATGTCTCTTTTGGCTGCACAAGGCGGCCCGCGGCCATCTTGGCCAGCTTGGTCGGGAATGGAGCGGGACGTCGATCCGAGTCTAGACATGGTGTATGGCCAAACGAAAGGCACTACCGTGTAGCTGGGGATGTCAGCTGTTGATTCCTGTAGCGGGATCCGGGGAGGAAGCAGGGGTAAGAACGGTCCACAGGATCAAAGAGAGGATCTTCGGCGGAGCAGAGAGCCCAAGCTTCTGGCTACATCCAACTTTAACACACTTTTACTCGATTTACATATGTCAATTGGGTATTCCTTCATCCAAAGATGGTACTTCTCCTTTTAACACATTATTCCTCTTCATTCGTTATTATCATGAACCTCAGCTTCTACCAGCATCAAGCCTCTCCCCTTCTAAGCCACATGCAGAGATTAGAAAGATTTAATTAGAATGTATTACACGCTAATATAACAAAATACATATGTCTTTCAATGCTCACACAAACTGCCGTGGTGTGTTGTAAATTCGGCTTTGTGTATCGCCTTAAACAACCTACTCGCCTTAGACCGTCCTCCCAGCGTCATCCGTTAGGACCCACCCCTACGCGTTTCGTCAATCTCCACTTGTGGAGTAAAATCCCCATGAGGAATTCACAAATTCAGTGACTAAACACGTAGGGCCAGGACCTGACAGGGTGACAGTGTAAGGGAAGTAGCTTGTTTGAGGCGATACACAAAGCTGAATTTACAACATACCATGGTGGTTTGAGTTAACATTTGAAAGGCATATGTATTCTGAAGCAAATGTAAGCCTAATGTGCACTGTTTAGGAAATATATTACTGTACATTCAGCCAGTGACATCACTGGCGCATGTGCTCTAAAGGAACGACCACCCAGGCCGTTCCTGCAGAGCCCTGTGCTGTAAACTGCGGCTCCCTCCCACATGTGCGAACCCGGAACCAAGACGGGTGAAGATGGGAGCTCCTGCAGCTCTGATAACCAAAACCGGTGAAGATGGGAGTGCCTGCAGCTCTGATATCGTGGCGCTGGAAGGGCTTTGTTTAAAGTTAAGTTTAGCATAAGGTGCTAGTATGAGATGCATACTCACACATTATGCCTTTACCTTGCAGGGGTATAAAAAAAAATAAATCCAGCAGTTTACTACCGCTTTAAAGTTGAAAATATCATAGTGACCAGGTCAGGGCACATATTTTGAGATATATTTGAACATGGTGGAATCTATTTATTGTTTTATTTTTTTCTTTAAGAAGATAACCCAGTATATAAGGATAAGGCACTATATAGTTTTTTTTTCTTTTTACATGACATGCTGAACACCTAGACGATGATAGATGTGGAGTAGTGAAGAAACAAATATTCAAAAAGTGTTATTTGGCCTATACTGAGAAGTAGGGTCATATTCAGGGTCATATTCAGCAGATGAGAACACAAACTTATAGAATATAAACATTATAGAACATATAGCATTGGAAACCAAGTAATTGGGGAAGCAGTGTACACATGGACTATTGCATATAAAGGACTCCGCGGGGGGTTTGGTGGTTCACTATTGTTTGTTATTTCAGTGTGTTCCGTATTGGATATCAGACAAAACGGGAAATGCGCTGCACCAATACAGTGATAAATGCCAGCTCTTGCTGGCCTAATTTAATCAGGTACTCCACACAAACTGTTATGACAGTGCTAGCTCTGTGTTTGTGGAGAGAAGTTGGCACTTTTTTCCAAACGAAATATATATTTTATGTTTCTCGGTAACTGGCATTAACAAATCAACTTGGCATAGTGTCCTGTTCTGTTTTTTTTATTGCTGATTGCATTTGATCTTTTTTCTTCCTTTTTTGCTTGAGGCAGATGGAGAATTTCATCCAGTACTTAAATGAACCAACAGTCAATGCACAGATCTTCCCCCATGTGGTCCATGGCTTTATGGATACTAATCCTGCAATCAGGGAACAGACAGTAAAGGTAATGGCAATATGTTATTTGCTATTTGTATTGCATATTCTATAAGCAGACACTAATTAAAACCGTTACTTTAGGCTTACAGTAAATTTAAAGTAGTTGTAAACCGGTCACCACTAAGAGGGCAGACATCTTCTCCCGTCCTTTCTTCGGGATCACGAGCTCCGGCGCTGTGAGTCGCAGGAGCTGCGATGACATCACTCCTGCACATGCGTGCGGGAGCTCTCGGTTCCTCCAAGAAGCTCTGAAGTTCCAGCATGGTACGCCAAAACTTCAGAGCGCATGCGCCGCTGACATCAGTGGCTGCATGCAGGGTGAATATCTCCTAAAGTGTGCAAGTTTTAGGAGATATTCATTTTACCTACAGGTAAGCCTTATTATAGGCTTGCCTGTAGGTAAAAATCACAAAGGGGGGTTTACAACCGCTTTAAGCAACATGTTTATAGTCAACATTTATTGCTTTTCTCATTTATGCACAATTGTGGATTGGTCTGTTCACTATTCAGCTAATAAGAATAGAATAATTCTAATAATTTTTCTTTTTGATATCCTCCCTGTCAAGTGATAGTGTGAAGAGTTGAAAGGAGAACTCCCATCCAAATATGATTGGGATCAAATTTTAATGTTGATGTCAGGACGTTTTACATTATCATTAGGCTGAATCATATTCCCAGGCAGACATCGGGGTAGTCGGAGTCACAGGGTGGAGTTTTCAGAAATTTACCATTTTAGATGACTTAAAGAGACGGTTATAGACAATCATCTATTACATTATTAACACCCACCACCTGTCGAGGCATGGACTTCACTAGATGGGTATCTAGCATCATGCCGTCAGTAGCAGATCCTTCAAGCCTTGTAAGTGGCTTCAACTTTTTTTCCAGACCATCCCAGAGGTGCTCAATTAGATTGAGATATGGAGAATTTGGAGGCCAATTCAACACCGCAAACTCATTCTGTTAATCAAATCATTCTTGAGTTCATCAGCCCAGGCCACCTTCTTCCATTGCTTTGTGATCTAGTTCTAAAGTTTGTGTGCCCATGGTAGATGCGTTTCACTTTGGACACAGGTCCGCATAGGCATCCTGACCGATTTGTGGCTAGGCAGCCCTATACGCAACAGACTGCAATACACTGTGTGTTCAGACACCTTTCAATTGGAACCAGCATTTAACTTTTTCAGCAGTTTGGGTTTAAGTAGCTTTTCTATTGAGTGTAAGAAAAATACTGCGCTATCTAGAAAGAAAAAAAGCTGCTGCTCAAGATGTTATACTACACCAACACAAATATGCAAAAAAAGGAGCTGCGCTAAATAAATAAGTGACCACACAATAGTATACCAAAACTGGTAAAAAGTGTTACTAATAAAAATTAATCAAAGAAAACTAGTTATGTATTGATGCTGCAACAATGAAAAACATATCAAATGGATGTGCAGAGAAAAAAGTGTCATAAATTTAAATATAGTGACGTAATGGAAAGAGTCCAACCTGATAGTAATTTCATAAATTGAAAGTGATATACATCAAAATAAATGTCTTTAAATATCTGAGATTCTTTTAAAGATGATTTCCACACAGACTTATATGTGAAGAACCTCCACCACATAAACACACTGCCGCTTACCAGAACCCAGTGGTCCCTTATTACAGGAGACCACACTGCGCAGATGGCTATAACCCCAGCCTGGGATATTACTGGCAAACCAGGAACTCCTCAGCCCCAATGGGAACATCACAACTTGCAGCAGACTGGTACCCGGAAGTGTCCCCAGCTCGGGGGTAATCCACAGGTTCAAATATATGGCAGGAGGTAACCTATTTTGAACCAGTCTAAAACCATGCAGTATTTCCCCTCCGAGTTCTCTTGCTCTGATGCTCACATTCTCATACTGAAGAATGTCAGACAGAAAAGTCTCTGGATCTGTCAGAAGGATGACCACGTCCAGCTGGGGAAACTTCCGGGTACCAGTCTGCTGCTAGTTGTGACGTTCCCATTGGGGCTGAGGAGTTCCTGGTTTGCCAGTATTATCCCAGGCTGGGGTTATAGCCATCTGTGCAGTGTGGTGTTTATGTTTATGTGGTGGAGGTTCTTCACATATCGGTCTGTGTGGGAATCATCTTTAAAAGAATCACGGATATTTAAAGACTTATTTTGATGTATATCACTTTCAATTTATGAAATTACTATCAGTTTGGACTGTTTCCATTACGTCACTATATTTAAATTGATGACACTTTTTTTCTCTGCACATCCATTTGGTATGTTTTTCATTGTTGCAGCATCAATACATAACTAGTTTTCTTTGATTAATTTTATTAGTAACACTTTTTACCAGTTTTGGTATACTGTTGTGTGGTCGCTTATTTAGCGCAGCTCCTTTTTGCAGCTTTTCGATTGAATCTGACTACTTGGCCCAGCCTTCGTTCCCCTTTTGCATCAATGAGCCTTGATCACCCATGACCCCAGTTTTCCTTCCTTGGGCCACTTTTTTGGTAGGTCCCGACCACTGCAGACTGATAACATCCCACAAGAGCTGCAGTTTTGGAGATGCTCTGACCCAGTCGTTTAGCTGTTACAATTTGGTCCTTGACAAAGTAACTCAAATCCTTAAGCCTAGTGCACACAGGCTGAATGTCGGGCGGCAACCGGCCAATGTTCGGCCTGTGCGCGCTGCAGCCGGTTGGACAGAAGCCGGATGAGAGCACTGACCGGAGTGTTTTGGTGGGGGGGGGGGTCCCGAGTCCCCTGCCCCCCCCCTGTCAGAACACAATAGCACAGCAGGGGATATCGCTGTACTAACATCGGATAGTTAGTACAGCAGCTCCTTCAGAGCTGTCAGTTTTTTTATGTTCAGCCCTGCTGGGTTGAATGAAAGAAAACTACTGTTGTATACTAGGCTTTACACTTGCCCATTTTTTTTTTTTTTTTTTCCGGCTTTCAACACATCAACTTTAGGGACAACGACAACTTGCAGCCTAATATATCCCACCCACTTTCGGATTTTTTTTTAATTTTTTTTCTTAATTTTTTTCTTAATAAGGTCTTTGATATTTTGCTTTTAAGGGTAGAGGACAGATTTAGGGGCCCCCAATTTCTCCAGAAAGAGGACCTGTCTAGCTGTATTGTTATCGCAAGGGATGTTTACGTTATTTGCGATTTAACAATAAAAGTGATAAAATGTTTATTAAAGAGATGGTGTAAAGCTCCCTGTGTGCTCACCCGCACCCACATATGTAAATGATATTTGCACTACACATGTGAGGTATCTTGCACTAGACCAACTCTGTAACTCTAAATTGGTAATCCTGAAGACATTTTTAAAGCATCGCCTATGGAGATTTTTAAGTACCGTAGTTTGGCGCTATTCCATGAGCGTGCACCATTTTATAGCATGACATGTTGGGTATCTATTTACTTGGCGTAACCTCATCTTTCGTATTATACAAAGAAATTGGGGTATATACTATGTTTTTTTGTTTTTTTTTCTAATTCATGAAAGTGTGTTATCAAAAAAATTGCGTTTGAAAAACCGCTCTGCAAAAACATAAATTTGAATGACTGACATTTTATTCTCTAGGGTAGTGATGGCGAATCTATGGCACCCATGCCACAGCAGGCACGCAGAGCACTCTCTGTGGGCAATGCCAGGACGCCATGTCCCCAGCCGCCACTGACTTTTTTTTTTTCTCTCATAATATTGATGAGTCTGACTCCGCTCCTCACCACTGCTCATTCTCGCCTCCTAGCTAGGCTGTATGTGACTGTGTAGGTCTTGCTGGCGCGTAGCGCTACCCACTTGTCCTGACTCGTGCAGTGCGAAGCCATCTCTGAGGGAGGGGGTGGGAGTCTCTCTGTGGAGTGCCAGGCAGCGCGGATCACGGCAGGAGAACAGACTCCAGAGGAACCAACTGCAAGGCAGCTCGCCTAAAGCCCAAGGAGCCGAGTCTGTCGGTGTCTGCTGAGAGTGAGACTGTGGAGTAGAGGAAGTTAACTTTTTATGCGCAGTGTGGACTCGCTGGTCACTGGAGTGGACTTGTCACCTCGGCAATAGCCAGGGACAGTCCCAGGAAGGAGGGACTGGGTGGTCTGGCCTGGGACTAGGGCCTGCCTGGGGGTCAGTGCAAGGGCCGCCACAGTGCGGGAGAAAAAGCATTTAGCTGAGGAGGAAACAAGCAAAGAAGGTGCTGCTGGCCCGGGTACCTACCTAGGTGTTTTAGCATGCGAGATAGACAATATTAATGATTGCATGAACTCATTTAGGAAAACATGGGCTGCTGCATCACTAGTGCAGATTTGCAGAAGCTGCAGGTCTGTTTGATGCAGTGCCAAGCAAAGCAGTATGTCTGCGGTCTCTGACCATCTCCCCTACTATGTCTGCGTTCTCTGACCATCTCCCCTACTATGTCTGCGGTCTCTGACCATCTCCTGTAGTATGTCTGATGGGAGAGCAGCAACCCTTCTCAAAGACAGTGGGGAAAATTTCTGTCAGGGGACAGGAGGCTGAGTGTGAGGAGATGGAGGCTCCCTTTTGAGGTAAAATAAGGGATGTAGTCTGGAAAATGTCCGCCACAGCCTTGGTCTGTGCCTATCCCTGCACTGACCAGTGTATAAATTTTCATAGCGCCTCTTACCAAAATAAGTTGGTTTTGTGTTGCAATTTGGGCACTCAGGCTCAAAAAGTTTTGCCATCACTGCTCTAGGGTCTCTCCAAAACAAATATATATGTTTGGGGGTTCTAAGTAATTGCCTAGCCAAAAATACAGATTTTTACTTGTAAGCAACAAATGTCAGCAAAAGGCTTGGGTCCTTAAATGGTTAATCTATAGCAGTCTTGTATATCTTTGCAGTGTTGTAACGTAACATTTTCCATTGAAGCTGATCCCTTTTTTTTTTTTTCCCTTTTTATTTAGTCCATGTTACTTCTGGCTCCCAAATTAAATGAAAACAATTTAAATGTAGAGTTGATGAAGCATTTTGCTCGGCTTCAGGCACGGGATGATCAGGGGCCAATCCGGTGCAACACAACTGTATGTTTAGGCAAGATTGCTTCCTACCTCAATCCCACTGTAAGTAAAAATGTTCCTATTTACTGTATGTATTTTTATTTCATACATTTTAAGGTTTTGTTCATGGATTTCTAGATAAAGTTACTACTGCCAACATAATGGGGTTTAATTGTAAATTCACACAACTTTCACCCAAGTTTAACACAATTTATACTGAATAAACGTGTGGATCCTAAGTGAAAATTGTTGTAGTAAGCGAGGTTGAAAAAAGACATCAGTCCATCAAGTCCAACTTATGTGTGTGTGATTTATATGTCAGTATTACATTGTATATCCCTGTATGTTGTGGTCGTTCCGGTGCTTATGTAATAGTTTAAAAAAACTATCAATGCTCCCCGCTGATACCGCCACCTGTGGAAGAGAATTCACATTCTAACCACTCTTTCAGTAAAGAACCCTCTACGCAGTTTAAGGTTAAACTGCTTTGCTTCTAACTTTAGTGAATGACTGCGTGTCTTATTAACTGCTTGCCGCCGCCGCCCACCGTCAAATGATGGCGAGGCGGTGTGGCTCTCGTTCTGGGACGTCATCGTATGACGGCGTCCCAGAACGGCTACCCCACGGGGCTCGCAGCGCGTTGCTAGGACACGGCGCAACCTTGATCTCTGGGAAGTGCCGCATCCGTGGCTCTTTAACCATGTGATCGGCTGTGGTCACATGTAAACAAGGAAGTGCCGGTAATCGGCACTCCTCGCCTCACACTGACAGAGTTTGAGGAGAGGAGAGCCGATCAGCGGCATCTCCTCACAGCGGACAGCTAGGATTGTAATCAGGGCACTGATCATCAGCGCCCTGATTACAATATTGTAAAATAGTGTCACAAATCAGTGGCAGCAATCAGTGCCCACCACTGCCCACAAGTGCCACCAATCAGTGCCCATTAGCGATGCCAGTCAGTGCCACCTATTAATGCCCATCAGTGGTGCCCACCAGTGCTGCCTATCGGTGCCCACCAGTGCTGCATATCAGTGCCACCTCATCAATGCCCACCAGTTCAGCCTATCAGTGCCGCCTCAGCGCACATCAGTGAAGGCGAAAAAATTTACTTTGATTACAAAATTTACTGACAGGAAAAAAGTAAAAAAAAATGTTTTTTTTATTTTTTACAAAAAAAAAAAAAAAAAACAGCAATGAGTAAGTCCCCTGTAGGCAAGTGGTTAAATTCCCTTTCGCGGAAAAGCTTTATCCCTATTGTGGGGTCACCAGTACGGTATTTGTACATTGAAATCATATCCCCTCTCAAGCTTCTCTTCTCCAGAGAGGACAAGTTCAGTGCTCATAACCTTTCCTCATAACTAAGGTCATCCAGTCCCTTTATTAGTTTTGCTGCCCTTCTCTGGAATTGTGTGAATTTTTTTGTATGAAAACCTTTATAATATAAAGTCCAATATATGTACAGTATGTTCAGTCACTTCAATCAGCTGAATCTTCTGCTTTATGTATGGGCAGCCTAAAGGGGAATCTGGCAGCCATTTTAACATTTGAAACAAAGCATTTGCTTAAGGCAGGTATCACAAGAATCCAACTATTACAGATTATTAGTCCGAAAAGCCTCCTCTCTACTAAAAGCTTAAAATGGCTGTCAGGTTTTCTTACTAAAGATTACAAGACTTTAAAGAGGAATTTCGCTCCTACATACTGTAGATGCTGACTTTTAATATTGGGACACTTACCTGTCCAGGGTTCCCGCGATGTGGGCACCCCATGCGATTTTCGGATCGGCTCTCGGAGGAAGGAAACCAGCAGTGAAGCCTTTCGGCTCTGCGGCGCAGTCTGCCAGAAGTGGGGAATACTACCTGTCGAAATCATGTCAAATATGGTACCGGGGGGGAGCAGATAAGTGGGGGTTCCACTTTTGGGTGGAACTCCGCTTTAATAATAATAATAATAATAATAATAATAATAATAATAATACTGGATACAGAGCAAACTTGCTGACTATAAAAAGATGGAATATCTTCAAAATACAACCTGCGTTGGAGACTCTTTTTTTACAATTATACAAATTGCTTACTAAGGTCACATTTTCCTCACAGACACGGCAGAGGGTCCTGATATCGGCATTTAGTAGAGCTACAAAGGATCCATTTTCCCCATCGCGTGCTGCTGGCGTTCTTGGTTTTGCTGCTACACACAACTTTTACTCAATGAATGATTGTGCTGGTAAGATCCTACCAGGCCTTTGTGGTGTCACAATGGATCCAGAAAAGAGTGTCAGAGATCAGGTGAGAGAAATGAAAGAAAATTGCGTTTTTTTTTTTTTTTATATACCCACTGTGATAAAGCACTGGTGAAGATGGATATCATTCTCTTTTGCCATGTCGCATTTCTTTATTCATCCTCCAGGCCTTCAAATCAATACGCAGCTTTTTGGATAAACTGGAGTCTTTGTCGGAGGATCCAGCACAGTTAGCAGAGCTTGGTAAGTGAAAGATGGGTTTGTTGTAAATGGTAATGGAAAGGAATAATTAGCAATTTTAGAGGTTTCTCCCTCTAAGTGGATGTTGCATTTTATATGTATCTGGCTCTTTTCACAGAAAAAGATGTACATGCAGCATCAACGAGCCCAGGCGTTGTAGGTGGCTGGGCTGGTTGGGCTGTCACTGGAGTCTCCTCCTTGACCTCCAAATTTATCCGGACCAGTGCAGCAGGAGGACAGGATGTGGCTCCTGCACAGGCAGCAGCACCAGGGCCATCAGTATCCCCAGCTACAGCACCAGCAGAAGCCAGCAAGCCAGGTGAGTGTCCTACGCAGCTCCAAGGCACACACAGACTGTCTAGCCTTTGCGCACACACAGTGGATTTTTCTCTGTTACAGCATATTTAGGGAAGATGACACTCCTTTATCACGACAATGTATTTGTTATCTATTGCATAAACAGGCTATTTGTGCCCTGATAGAGCTGCTGGGGTTCAGACATCAAGTTCAAACCATGCTCTGTGACTGACGGATTAAAGATCTCCTTGCATTCACTTTTGATGATGACCACCAGCTTAAAGGGTTTGAGCTCTGAGATGCCATTCATTACGAATAGCACCACAGTGCATCTACGTAATGCACTGCAACATACTGTAATGCACTACTGTTGCAGTGCACTGCATTTACCAAATCTTGTGCAGAAGTGATTTTTGGTGCGTTGGTTTATCAGTTCACATTCATGTTAAAGTTTACCCTTTTAAATATCACTGAAGACTTCTCTTATTTATAAATCTGTAAAGTAAACCTTTTTATTACATCACCTGTAGACGCTGGTCACGACAAAACACATTTTCCTTATAATACCTTGTGCAGCAATGTAGCACATTTTTATAAGGTCTTTTTACTGCATCTTTACTACATAGGGTACAAAACACCCTCGCTCCACTACTTTTACTAGATAGTATGGGCATGCAGTGAATGTTCCTGTAAGTGTTCACTGAAGTACAACTGGATTGGTCAATTGGATCCATTCCTATAGCTGGGGAACTAAGATGGATGGTCCCAGGGCTTCGCTACTATATATATATATATATATATATATATATATATATATATATATATATATAATATTTTAGAAGTTTCTGTGGGGATTGCCTGTAATGCGACCATTCGGTGCTGGAACCTGCGTATATGAAACCCTGCGCTGTTTTTACTGACCAGGGTGTTTCCGGTAGGGTGCTGTACTGGTCATGGGCATTGGCCCCCAAAGGAAAGGGGGATAGAATCCCTGAGGGTCAGTTGAGCCCACAGCAATAGGTGAAGGTTGGAACCTCATCTATGGATAGCATCCTGCAACTAGACATGGTGAGTGTCCCTGCAGTGTCAGGGATCTTTGAGGGGATCATGGGTTAAGCTGTCTAAAGTGTCTTTCCAAGCTTTATGTTCTAGGAGGCAGTGGTGGTCAGGTCTACTGTTCCCCTGTACTGCTACTTTGGTGTTCTTTTTGTAATCAAGTGTTTCTACGGCAGCAGTTAAGGCAGACGCGTTAGCGCACGTGTGTGGAAGCAGAAATATGTCATGGGATGGAGTCAGCAGCTATCTTACTAAAGGATTGAGGCCAGCGTCCTCCCAGGCTTTCCTCTGGCGGCTTCGGCTGTGGTCAGGCAGCTAGGGGGCACAGAGCAGGCTACCTGTTTTTTCTGTGAGGCATGTGCGTACTCCACTGGGAAAAGGCACTGGCAGCTAGAGGGGTCCCCCAGGGTGTTTGTCTATTCATTGATGTATGTGGTACAAGTGTATTCTCTCAGGTGAGAGGGGCTGCAGGGCAGGCACAAACCCCTATTATCCTTCAGCCAGCTTCGGATGTCTTCCAGATAACGAGGAGGGGGTAACACCGCTAGGAAGGCGGCAGGTGTGCCACTGTTGGGCCCTGAGTATGCTGGCCATAGCCCCACTGAGTTTTTCTCCCGAGAGACCAGATGTGACAGGTGTGCCTGAGCCACTACATATAGCATAGTAGCCACTGCAGAAGAACCAACTTTAGCTTATGTAACTAAGGGCGACTTGGCTGCTGCTTTGGCTAACCTGGAAGGAAAAATTGTGGGTTTGCTCGTCTCTGTGGGACAAGGCAGTAAAAAGGAGCATTCCCCTTTACCAGATCCTCCTCAGGTTGTGGGTGGCTATTGATGACTTGAAGAGGGTCAGATGGTGGATTCTGCTTTGGAGGACTCTTTTTTTTTTTTTTTTTTTTTGCATCAGTGGATATAAGGGATGCATATCTCCATGTTCCAATTTTCCCAGCACATCAAAGATGTTTGCATTGGAGGGCTGCCACTTTTAGTTTGTCTCCCTGTTGGGGTGGCCACAGCTCCTGAGGTATTCACTAAATTGTTAGACCCGGTGCTGAGGTTGTTAAGGGTTCAGGGAGTCTGCATCCTGGAGTATCTAGACGACCTGTTGCTCAGAGAACAATCAAAGTATCAGTTAAAGCAAAAGGTCTCTCACAATTCGGACACAGGAAGGTCTGGGCTGGGTTCCTTATTTTGAAGAAATCAACATTGGAACTAGGATTGCACCGATACCGAGCATTTGCACAAGTATTTATTGAAAGCTAAACAGGGAGATTGGTGTTTATAACTGCCCCAATCGCCGCACCGATCACCCACGACTGTCCCCCGGGTCCTCATCCGGCTCCCAGTGTCCTCCTCCATTCCCCCCTCATCCCAGATCTGTCAGAAAGGAGAGCAGAGGAAGGAGCCATCATTTTCTGGCTTTTATGAAGAAACAGTCAGTGATCACTGACTGTCCATTTATAACTGAGCATCATAAACTGTGTTTACAATGCTTCCGTTTTATGACTGAACAGGAGCCGCTATCTCCTGTCCATTCATCTTCAGTGCAGCTTAGGCTGCTGAAAAAAGGGACTAGGGAATCCTGTGTCCTCAGTCCCTTTCCCTGTCTCTAAGGGGGGATGTCGGTTTAGACCCCTGATATCTCACCAAAGCCACCCCCCAACAGGGATAATAAAAAAAGAATTGTAATAAATACATTTTATTTAAAGGTTAAATTCATAAAAAATAAATTAAAATAAAACTCTGACATGTCCACTCACATTAATTACATTAAAAGTATCGTTATCGGCGAGTACTTGGGGGGGGGGGGTGGGGGGAATAGAAAGTATTAGTCTTTAAAGAAGTGGTATCTGGGCCTAATCTGGATACTGTCCTGGCAAAGGAGTTTTTTCTTCAGGGTAAGAGCCTTTCTTTGATAAATTGGGTGTCAGTACTGAGAAGTCACAAGTCTCCTTTTGATTTGTCTTTGTATGAGACTGCTGTGGAAGATGGTTGCCACATTCAAGGCAGTTTCATATGCACAGTTCTATTCCAAACCATTGCAGATACATATCCTGCTGAAGTGGAACAGGAGAGTTTAGACATTGGTCTGCTAAATGTCCCTAGGCCCCTGTACACTTTGAGCATCTGCGGCTGGGCTTCCAGTCAGAGTTCAATCAAACTATATCATGGCAGATCGTATTCTGACTTGGGCAGAATGTCATGTTCCAGCTCTAGCAGCGGTGCATATCCCAAGTGTGGAGAATTGGCAGGTGCTGGGACACACCAGATGAGGCTCTTTTAGTGTCCAGGTTCAATACAATGCTGGATAGGTTTGTCTCCAAAACAGGGGACTCTGCTGCTTCTGTGTCTGTTGCACAGGATTCGGGAGGATAAACTGCTGGTAATTTTAGTTGCATCAGCTTGGTACCCAGAGGGCATAGTATGTGGTAATTGTGAACTTTGGTGTTGGACGACCTATGGGTACTTCCAGGTCGGCCAGACCTTCTGCCTCAGGGTCCAGTATTGCATCCCGCTTTACAGTCACTAGGTTTTAACGGCTTGGCTATTGAAACCTAGGTGCTGAATATTTTGATGAGTCTGATACAGTCATACCTACATTACTGAAGGCCAGAAAACCTTCCTCTTGAAAGATATCCTAGGACTTGGAGGTCTTATGTTTCCCGGTGGAAGTTTCATCCCCGTAAATACATTATTGGTCTCATTTTAACATTTCTTTAATCGTAAGTGGAATTGAATTTGACCTTAAGTATTAAGTTGACCTTAAGTCCCCCATTAAAGTGGAGTTCCACCCAAAAATGGAAATTTCTGCTTTAAGTACTCGTGACCCCCTGACATGCCACATTTGGCATGTCGTATTTTTTGGGGGGAGCGGGTACCTGGTTTTGACAGGTACTCAGCTCCTACTTCCTCTCCAGGCATCGTGGCGCAGAACGGAAGTTCACCTCTTCCCCCTCCCTGCAATCTTCTGGGACACGTCACAGTGCAGTGTGACTCGCTCATTCGCAGCACGTGCCCGACTGTGAAGCCGCAAGCTGTCACAGCTGGGCGCCCACACTTGCAATGCCGGCGCTGTGCTTGGAAAGAAGCGAGGCTTCGGGCAGCCGCATTGCTGGACCATGGGACAGGCGAGTGTCTGTTTATTAAGTCAGCAGCTACACTTTTTGTAGCTGCTGACTTTTAAATAGGTGGAACGCCACTTTAAAGGCCATTTATCAGCCGTGGCAGGTTGTGTGTTTTTTTTTTTTTTTGCTGCACTAAGCCATAGACTTCTATTATATCCTGTGTTTTTTGTGCGCTTTCTGAAAGTGCACTAAAATTCCTGAATGCAGGAGTTTTGGAGGGCTTTCAGAAAGTGCACCACACCCGCAAGGCGTAATAGAAGGTATGGGTAAACCGCAGCAGATCCGTGTAAGAGCTTATTTACATTAGCCGTTTGCGGGAGGTAAAAGGCCGGTTACCAAAACACTTAAGTGTCCCTCGCTCTTCAGAAGGTTGAGCACCCCTGCTTTATAGCGTGCTCTATGTCCTGTGATGTATGAAAAAGAGAAAATTGGATTTTTGTTATCTATAAAATCAATTTCTTTGAGTAAATCACAGGTCACAGGGGTCCCACCCCTCTTTTTGGGATTCAGTGCTTGCTATAAACGTGAGGTACTTCCTGTATGGGAGGGGTTATATAGGGGAGGACTTCCTGTCTCCTTTTTTTCTTTTTCCAGTGTCCATTCACCTATAGGTGGTGCATAACCCAGGTAGTCATGATTTATAGCCTGTTCAGTGTCCAGTCATGTACTCTAAGAAATGGATTTTACACATGAGTACAAAAATCCAATTTTTACATTGTGTTATATGCTATGTATTGGTTTAGATGCCGTTCCTGCATCGGTGCCTCCTGCTGCCTCATCCTTAGCTTCTCATTATGAGCCTGAAGAAGAGGACAATGAGGTTGATGATAATACTTTGGATCGATGGGATGATGAAGACTGGGGAAGCCTTGAGGTAAGGCGTCATATTTTTTTTATTTTTTTTAAATGCTTTGGTTACCTTGCAAGCATAACATGTTTGATATCTAAAATAACTATATGTTAGAGGTGTCGCATCTTCACTGGTCTTACAATTTGATTCAATTATGATTAGCCTGTCAATGATTCGATTCCACGATGCATCACGATTACTGCCTATGGTTTTCATCAAAAAATTCAAGCAGTCAGAAGAACTCCATTTTTTTTATTTTATCTGCTCTTAAATTAAAAAAAAAAAAACGTGCCCTGCATGTAGCAAAGTCTGAACACAGCAGACAACAGTATTTATTTAGAACAGTAAATGCTAAATAGCACAGCCCTGCTCCCTACCATTCCACAGCCCCCCCTTTACATTCCACAGCCCCCCCCTTTACATTCCACAGCCCCCCCCTTTACATTCCACAGCCCCCCCCTTTACATTCCACAGCCCCCCCCTTTACATTCCACAGCCCCCCCCTTTACATTCCACAGCCCCCCCTTTACATTCCACAGCCCCCCCTTTACATTCCACAGCCCCCCTTTACGTTTCAC
Source organism: Lithobates sylvaticus (assembly GCA_028564925.1). Lineage (NCBI taxonomy): Eukaryota > Metazoa > Chordata > Amphibia > Anura > Ranidae > Lithobates > Lithobates sylvaticus. The sequence continues at coordinate 98,940,396 of CM053034.1, read as the reverse complement.
AGCCACCTGCATATTAAACAACCCCCCTTTTACATTACGCAGCCTCCTTTACATTCCACAGCCCCCCCTGCACATTAAGCAGCCCCCCTTGTGCACTTTACACAACCCCTTTCATTATACAGCCCCCTTTACATTGCACAGCCCCCCTGAGGAGCAGAGCGGCCAGAAAATGGTATTATAAGGTATTTAATGCTTCGGTTTACAATGACACGGTGTAGGAAGGACCTATGAGAAGGGGCTGGCAGTGATATATTTATTTTTTACATTTTTTTTTAACTTTAGCGTACACTGGCAGGCTGTCCTAGGAGAGGCAGGGCGGCTGGGATGATGTAATTTGTTGAATCGCAAGCCGTTCTCTGCATCGATGCAGAATCGTTCACGGCTGAATCACGATTCAACGATTACTTCCAACATCCCTCCTATATACATAGAATTGTGCTTGACTGTGGGAGATGAATACGGAGAGAAGCAGTGGGACTGTTTCTGGTTACAAACTGACAGCTTACTGAATCATGTGCTACCCCAGGACATGGAAAGGAGTGTGCAGTTAATGGCCGATTACCTAGCAGTGGTTTTCAACTCCTGGCCTCAGGACCCACTAACAGGCCAAATTGTAAGTGTTACCATGGGGAGATGCAGACTAGAATACTGAAATTACTGAGTAGCAAATGATAACCCCTGTGATGTATTTCAGTTATCTTGCAAACCTGGCCTGTTAGTGGGTCCTGAGGACAGGAGTTGATAGCCACTGACTTAGGAAATAGCAGGAGTGTTCAGAGTAGTGTGTTTTCAGCTTTGCAGTAGCTTTCCCCAGGATTGATATGGTGTTTAGAAGTCATTTGAAATATTCAGGGCTCAGGAGCTTTAAGAAAAGGCGCTGCTTGTCCAGTGGCCAGCCAGACAGCAATGCGAGTTCAAATGCATGCAACAATGTTTCCGATCGCTACACTCAGCTTCTGGTTTTTGAAACCTATGGTCCCTTCCTCAGGATGTCAGCATGTCTGGTCCTCTTAATGTCAGCTCCATGATTAACTCTTGTGTAGCTTCCTTAATAACTCCTGTAGTGCTGGTGGAAATGACTTTCAGTGTGTTTGTTTTTTTTTTTTTCCATTCAGTAAACCAAGCATTTTATTCCCTTCATCATAAAACATAATTTTTATTTCCAACTGGTTTATAAAAAGGGTATTATAAAAAATACTATTAAACGTTATTAATAACAAGAACTAATATTAATAAAAAAAATAAATCCTGATTATTCCACACAAAACCTACACCTAGGTCTAAGGGGATAGAAAAAAAGATAAAAATATATACATAAAAAAAAAAAAAACTCGTTAAAGGCACAACTGGCAATAAACTATGAAATCAAACCATAATATCTCTGTACAATCTCCTCTGAACCATCAAAACCGTACAGCAGGAGTACACAACTGAGCAGTGCACCCAATCTGCATCTAGTGAGGTAGACCCCTGCATCAAAGGTGACACCAAAGACTGCGCAATCAGATTGCATAGTGTATGTCCACCACTGGGCATATTTTGATATGTATGTTTCAGATCTACATATACATTTTTGTGACTGATGCACCTAGAAAATCATTTGTAACTAGTGCAATAAACTTTGCAGAAATATGTAATATTTAAGTTGTTTCTCTGACTGAACATTTTTAGTTAAAATCAAAAAAAAAATGATTGAGGGGGAGACAGATTTATTTATTTTTTTTTCCCCACGACTGCATTTGCTTGCTTGCTTGGTTTTTTTTTTTTTTGCTAATAGCCAATGCATCCAATAACTTGTGCACAGGATAAAGATCAGAACAAGGGACAAACAGAAAGTCATGACTGGGACACAGCCTGGGGCCAGAGCAGTAGTAAAAAGACACAGGAAAAGATGGTAAGAGCAGCAACACAGCCTCCAACACTTTTCACCATCTCAATTATTAACAGAGACCATGTAGGTGACAGGATTCTACTTTTCGTAGTTGGGATTAGTAGGTTGTATGCACAGAAGTAAATGCTTAAGAAAAACAAAATAATTTTGTTCACTCCGGTACCATTTCTTTAGAGCGGACGATCGGCTTTCTTGTAATAAGTAGAGAGAGGGGATGTCTCGTCCCCAGTGTAAAAAAAAAAACAAAAAAAAAATCGTAAATTTTATTATTATTTTATTTTTATTTTTTTAAATTCCCCATCCCTCCATGCTCGCACACACAAGTGAATGCATACATATGTCGCCCCAACAAGTGTAAACAGTGTTCATACACACATGTGAAGTATCGCGCGATTGTTAGAGCGAGAGCAATAATTCTAGTGCAAGACCTCCTTGGTAACTCTAAACGGGTAACCTGTAAAAGAAATGTTTACAGCGTCGCCTATGGAGATTTTTAAGTACCGTAGTTTGTTGCCATTCCTTGAGTGTGCGCAATTTTGAAGCATGACATGTTAAGTAGCTACGCAGCATAACATCATCTTTCACATTATACAAAAAAATTGGGCTAACTTGACTGTTTTTTTTTTTTTTTTTTTTTTTTTTTGAAAGTGTATTTCTTCCTCAAAAATTGCATTTGAAAGACCGCTGCGCAAATACAGTGTGACATAAAATATTGCAACAATTGCCATTTTATTCTCTAGGGCCTCTGCTAAAAAAATATATATATATGTGTGTATATATATATATATATATATATATATATATATATATATATATATAATGTCTGGTGGTTCTAAGTAATTTTATAGCAAAAAATACTTATTTTAACTTGTAAGCAACAAGTGCCAGAAAAAGGCTTAGGCATAAGGGGGTCAAAACATCAATTCCCTACAAGCGAGGGGGTATTATACTTGCTTTTCCAATAGCCTGTCTGCTACTTTTCCAGACCTGCAGTCTGTCAGTCGCTTATGTATTAAACTCTAGCAGTAGTGTCTGATGCCTGTGTCTGATGCCCACACTGTGGTCCTATCCTCTGACCACTACTTCATTATAAGGCACTGCATGGACATAAAGGTCAGAGGATTGAAGAACAATGCACAGTTTCCAGAAGTGTTGCAACCTAAAAAGAATGGCGGGGACAGCAGAACTGGATGGAAGGGGAGCTAGGAGATTGACTGGTGATGAGTTTAATATCTTTTCCCTTACAAGGAGCTGCCATTCTTGATTGATTAGAAACCTTTCAGGGTCTCTTTTAAAATACATTACCAGGCATAAACAAGCACATTGGACAAAAGGGGGTTTCTTGCTTTTCTAGCTCACCTGAATGTATCTGCTTGTGTAACACCTTCTGCTATTGCTTGTGTTAGTTGATGTTCAATATGATCCTTTACAGCAGCTCTTACTGTCCCCCACAACCATGATGAATACTATCACTACTCTAAAGTTCTCTATAAGAGATCCCTGTAACAAAAGCTCACCTCCCACCCTGTCCCCTCTTTAAGCCTTGTCCCATGGGTCTTTTACGCGTACCTGACCTTTGCTATGTTGTCGATGTACATACTTCACAGAACACCAGTGTTTGTAATATAATGGCAGTCAGCAGTGTCAGCTATTCCTCTTCTTTTGCACATCAGCCATGAATGCTGTGTGTATGGGTACTTCAAAGATCACATTTTAAAGTTACAAATGGTGTGCAGTGTGTTTTTTACTAAATATACAGATGCATCTCAAAAAATTTGAATATCCTCCAATAAGTGAATTTATTTCAATAATTAAATTCAAAAAGTGAAACGCATGTTTTATATAGATTCATTACACATAGAGTGGATATGTTTCAAGCATTTTTCTTTTAATTTTGATGATTATGGTTTACAGCTAGTGAAACCCCAAAATTCAGTATCTCAGAAAATTAGAATATTACATAAGAACAATAAAAAGATTTTTAATACAGAAATGTTGACTTACTGAAAAGTATGTACAGTATAGTATACACTCAATATTTGGTTGGGGCTTCCTTTGCATAAATTACTGCATCAATGCGGAGTGGAATGGAGGCGATCAGCCTGTGGCACTGCTGAGGTGTTATGGAAGCCCAGGTTGCTTTTGATAGTGTCTTTCAGCTCATCTGCATTGTTGGGACTGGTGTCTCATCTTCCTCTTGATAATACCCCACAGATTCTATATGGTGTTTAGGTCAGGTGAGTTTGCTGGCCAATCAAGTGCAGTGATACCATAACCATTAAATCAGGTATTGGTACTTTTGGCAGTGTGGGCAGGTGCCAAGTCCTGCTAGAAAATTTAATCGGCATCTCCATAAAGCTGGCCAGCTGAGGGAATCATGAAGTACTTGAAGGGCTTGTGCGGACTTTGGACTTGATAAAACGCAGTGGAATAACACCAGCAGATGACATGGCTCCCCAAATCATCAATGACTGTGGAAACTTCATGCTGGACCTCATGCAACTTGGATTCTGTGCCTCTCCACTCTTCCTCCAGCAGACTCTGGGACCTTGATTTCCAAATGAAATACAAAATATAAGGGGACTTTGAACCAGTGAGCAACAGTCCACTCTTTTTTTTTTTTCCTCCTTGGCCCAGGTAAGACATTTCTGACGTTGTCTCAGGTTCAGGAGTGGCTTGACACAAGGAATGTGACAGTTGTAGCCCATGTCCTGGATACGTCTGTGTGTGGTGGCTCTTGAAGGACTGACACCAGCCGTAGTCCACACCTTGTGAATCTCCCCTAAATTCTTAAATTGGCTTTGCTTCACAATCCTCTCAAGGTTGCGGTTATTAATCACTATTGCGTGTGCACCTTTTTCTACTACGCTTTTTCCTTCCACTCACCTCTCCATTAATATTATTGGATACAGCATGCTGTGAACAGCCAGCTTGTTTAGCAATGACCTTTTGTGACTTGCCCTCCTTGTGGAGGGTGTCAATGACTGTGTTCTGGACAACTGTCAAGTAAGCAGTCTCTCTCATGATTGTGTAACCTACTGAACCAGACTGAGAGGCCATGAGTCTACAATAATGAACTATTTCACACTATTCTAATTTTCTAAAATGCTGAATTTTTCACTAGGTGTAAGCCATAATACTCAAAATTAAAATAAATGCGTGCTTGCAATATATCACTCTTTGTGTAATGAATCTATACAATGAGTTTCACTTTTTGAATTTAATAAATTCACTTTTTGGTGATATTCACATTTTTTGAGATGCACCTGTATAAATTGTAATAGTTGGATTTATTTCCCTTTTTTAGGCTACACATTCATCTTCAAATTCTAAACCAAATACTGTGAGTGACCAGAGGCTTACGGATAGCAGAATATCTGCTGCTGATGAAAGTTGGGGCTGGGAAGATTCTTTTCAGCCTGTCTCCAATCCTAAAAGCCAAATACCGTCTTCCTTCTCCCTGCCAGAGGGCACAAGACCAGCCAGTGAATACAACTGGGACAGTGAAGGTGGTGAGAAACATGTGGATTTATTCTCAGTGGCTTCACAGAAAACCAACCAGGTAATTTAGACCTGATAAACTGTTTACCAGCTTGCCACTATTTTCTGTCAGAGTATCCATAGGCGAGACCCCCTCATTCAGGCTCCACATGGCTGAATGGTGCTGAAATGTAGATGTATGAAGAGCCCAAGATGAGGGTGACCCCTTGCACAGTTCCTGTCAGAGTATCCCTGGATACTCCAAGTTCAGTTATAAGTGGAGTTGAGCCACAATCAGAGTCCAGTAACAGCTAAGCAAGAAGGCACCAAATCAGAGTCAGGAATAGGCAGAGGTCAGCAATGTACAAAGTGGATCGTCAGATTCTTGGTCAGAAGTCCAGGCCGAGGTCGGTAACTGATGGGCAGCAAACATAAGCAGACAAGGATAATCCAAATGCAGGCCAGGTGGAAGCTGGGTCAATAACAGGATCAGTACAAGTATGAGGATCAGGAACACAGAAGCTAGACTGAAGGCCTTTCAGTAATGATCTTGTGCAGAACTCGGGTTTAAATAGCCTGTTTGGTGACAGTAGACATGCCGACATATCTGTGTGTACGTTTGTGCAACGACGCAGATGTAGTTTAGCTAATTTGCATGCACGTGTTTACGGCATATAAAATTGATAGCTGTTACAATGTTCCTGACATCTGGTCTCTAGTGATGTCCTTTAAGATATTGTCAAGGGAAGGTGTAAAGAGATCTCTCTATACCAGAGGGGTCTGCCACGCCTTGGATCCAGGGTTTTTCTCCCAGCACCTTGAGTGGTTTGTACATTTGTATAAACGGATCTATACGGGAGACAAGCCAAAACCCTTTCAGCACGCCATCATCTAAAATGTAGAACTCTAGCCATCTGATTTGCATGCTCAATCAGGATAGCATGCACTGCTGCAGTGGAGAGATCCCTTTTGAGGGATTTGCACCATTCTGCCACAGTTAGAAGATTAGGGACACAGCCAGAATAGGGCAGAGGGCAGGGCCTGCCAGTGAGAATTGGATTTTAAAGAGGTTTTCTAATTGTTGGTCAGTAGCATCCTTAAAAGAGAGGACACCCTCCACTAACTTAATGTTATCCCTGTGAAGGTGGATAACTAGCAGATCCACAGTTGGTATAGACCACTATTTAGCAAGATCCAGCCATCGCACAGGGGGCATCCAAGACCCATCAGGTCCATTTCCCATAGAGGCTGATATGTACTGCATCAATTAAGACCAAAATGGTCTCTCTTATATCTGGGGCAATAGAAGACTGCAATTCCTCAAAGATGCGCTCTTCGCTGAAAGACTAAGACACAGAATCTGTCAGAAATGGTCCTATGACTGATTGTCCGGCTACCTCTATGGCCACAAGCAGTTCAACAGTAGACTCTACGGGGGAGGCCCTCTGCGGGCAGCACCAGAGAGGGGCTGGGTGAATGCGGCCACAGAGTCGGAAGTGAATGTAGTTGAGACCCTGGTTGATAGGGCAGGGAACTCTGCCTCACCCAGCAAAGCTAAGAAGACTGGTGGGGTAGACCCTATAATTGCAGGGTAGCAGAATTCCAGATTAGGCACTAGATGGGCAGTAGGAACGGATGGTGAAATGCTTCCTCGGCATGGCATGGGAATGGCAGGAAAGAGTATGCGTGACGCTGAATTATGTTAGCACATCAGAAAGCAGGAATTTTGTAGGCGCTCAGCGATCCAAACAATGAAGTAGCTCCCAGTGCATAGACGGCTTACCCACAGAATGAGTCTTTTGAGACAAGGCAAGCGCTGAGTCAATGCCAATGGCTCTGGACCTACCAGAAGGCCACTTCCAGGCTAGATGTGCAGTTTCCAGTATGGTCGTGGCACCCCAAAAGTCGCGCTGAAGATAGGCTGCTCTGAATAGCTGCAATTGTAGAGACCAGCTTTAGCAGTGGTGCAGAGAAGGAAAAAAATAGAAAAACTAGAAAACAGACTTTTCCTAGCTTCCATCTTCCTTGGACACTAGCAAAATACTGAGGTAGAAGGGCTGGTCCTTTGTTTTTTCTCACTTTCAAATCTTCTAGTAGGTGACCGTATAACCCAACAGTTGATCACTTCCTGCATCCCTCAATGGATGAGAAAGAAACATAATTTGTTAGATACTTCTGATATTCTGGAATAACAAAAGATAATTTTAATTTAGAAATGGATAACAAATGTCTGAATTGACTAAGAAAAGGCTCTGTGCATTTTCATCCAGTGATAATTGTAAATTGAGTATTAGGATGCTATCTCTTTGGAATGTATACTGATCACACATTTTTTGTGATGCAGAAACAGGATGAAAGTCACAGTTCGGATGCTATGGGGGACTGGGGAGGAGATGACAACTGGGAATCTGTGGAAGCAGATCAAGGTGAGATAAAAGTAGTGCTCAACCAAGCTAGCTGTTTCTGCTGATCAATAAAGAGCCCAAAATTGTTACCCATAGCAATGCAACCCTCCTTTTTATAATTTGTGGTTATAGATTTCCAAAATTGGTTGCCTCCAGACTATACCTCCTATAGTAATTGATCCCTTGATGATATTTTGATACACATACACACAAGTCTAGATTTCAAAAATAAAAAAAAGCTGTGTACTTGCTAAATGACTGTCTCAAAATCCTTTTCTTAGTCTATTTAAAGCAGCGCTTCACCAAAAAGGGTAAGCCCTGCTTGTTGCCATTGCCACATTTGGGGGGGGAAGCAGGTGACGGGTACCTGCTCCCACTTCAGGCTCAGATTGCTGTGGCAAACTGAGACGGAAGTTGCACCCCCCCCCCCCCACTTACCTGTAAATTCCACATCTTGGAAAAGCGTACAGGATACCCTCCCCTATATACCTGTGTTACTCTGTAATGCTTGCTATAATGCAAGGAGTGGGGTAGGGTTGTAGGGGGACACCCAGGTGGTGTGCTGAATAAAAGGAATTTGGACTTGCTTGTAAATTCCATATCTTAGAGACACCCCTTTCTCTCAAAATCAGGTAATAGCTGTGCTATTAAAGCCAGCCCTCGTGAAGCAGGGTGGTAAATTGTCCCTTGAGATAAAAGATCACGATGATATGGAGCGCCCACACAGGGTCCACCAGAAGTCTTACCAGGTTGACATATCCCATTTATATGGACCAGTCTGGAGCAATGTGTATCTCAATCCTACAAAACAGTGAAAGAAAGGTGTAGAGCAAGGTTTACTGATCCTATAAAGCCATCAGAGTATCCAGTGCCTCAGGTATAGGATCTCTATGCTTGGAGACTATTCTGTCCAGTTTGCTGTTGAGCCCTGGAGGCCAGCATGTCTGCATTTGGTGTCCCCTATCTGCGACACAGGTTCGGGAACAGGTCCCAATGCTTCAGAGACAGCACAATCTTCCAAAGTTCCAAGATGTTGATTGTGAGCCGAGACTGATTACCAAGTTCCCTGCACTGACAGGCTGTTATAGACTTCTCCACAGGCCGGCAGGCTGGTGTCCTTCATAAAAAATCTTCTAAAAGACTAAGGAAGTACTTTCCTGATGCATAAAGCCATGAAACCACCTGGTTCTCAGTGCCAAACAAATCAGTCTGTCCAGACTTGATTGACTTTGTGACAAAAGAATGTTATGATGTAGAGGTCTGGGGTGAAACTGGGCAAAGGAACTGCCTCTGAGGAGGCTAACCATCAGACCTTGGATTCTCAGGGAATATGGAGTCAGACAGCTCCTAGACTGGGGAGAGCTTGAACTTGCGATTGTAAAGTCTGTGGAAGACACACTCTTGCCTGAGATTCAGGCCTAGGCCCAGGACTAGGCCCAGTTACTCAAACCGATTAGTTGGTTTTAGTGTCATTTCTGGATGTTCAGAATCCATGCAAGCTATAATGTCTAGACAGGAGGTTATCCAAGTATTCCACTATAGAGATGCCACAAGGGTATAAACAGGGCCAATATTGGACCTTGATGAAAATCTTTGGTGCAGTTCCAAAGTACCTGCCACAACTGGTAATGTATGGGCCCTCAGCAAAACTTGGGAAACGCATGCATTGGATAGTGACATGTAAGTATGAGCTCTTTAAATCTACAGACACCAGAAAGACTCCCCTGGTGAAGGAAAGTGTGCTTGAATGAACTGTGGTGTGTTTTGTACTATTGCTGGTTTTGCTATGCTACAATACATAACTGTGGTGATTGTCATACATGACAGGCCTGAGCAAAGCTGAAATGGCAAGAAAGAAAAGAGAAGAACGGCAGCGAGAGATGGAAGCTAAACGAGCAGAGAAGAGAGCTGCCAAGGGACCCCTAAAACTAGGCGTACGGAAGCTGGATTAGGGAAAGTAGAGGGACAGCAGCGAATATTAGAAGATGATGGTATGTACAATGGTGCTTCTATATCTTTGCTGGGAAATGTGCTATTTGTATAAAGATTTACGCATATACAAAATAATCTAGAGTTCATTTAAAATACTAAACGCACACTATTAATTTACATTAGCCCTTCTCTTTCTGTATGTAGATGACACTGTAATCATTTAAAAAAATAAACATGCACAAGTACCTTCACAGCTGTCACATGGCCATAGCAGGGCGGAAGCGACGTCAAAACGTCACTTCCACCCATAGCTCTTAAAGGCACATTTTTTCAGTCATTTTTTCAAATGACAACATTTTTATTTATTTATTTTTTTATTGCATTTTAGTCCAAATATGAGATCTGAGGACTTTTTGACACCAGATCTCATATTTAAGAGGACCTGCCATGCTTTTTTTTCCTATTACATGGGATGTTTACATTCCATGTAATAGGAATAAAAGTGACCCTAATGATTTGTTTTTTTTTAAAAACTGAAAAAATTTATAAAATTAAGTAAAATAAATAAAATGTATTTTATTTATTTTTTTTAACCACTTCCCGCCCGGTCAATAGCAAATTAACGTCCGGGAAGTGGTTTCGTTATCCTGACTGGGCGTCATATGACGTCCTTCAGGATAACAGCCGCCGCGCGCCCGTGGGGGCGCGCATCGCGGCGATCGGTGGAGCGGTGTGTCAGTCTGACACACCGCTACACTGATCGCGGTAAAGAGCCTCCGGCGGAGGCTCTTTACCACGTGATCAGCCGTGTCCAATCACGGCTGATCACGATGTACACAGGAAGAGCCGTTGATCGGCTTTTCCTCACTCGCGTCTGATAGACGCGAGTAGAGGAGAGCCGATCAGCGGCTCTCCTGACAGGGGGGTATGCGCTGATTGTTTATCAGCGCAGCCCCCCCTCAGATGCCCACACTAGACCATCAGGGAAGCCCCCAATACCACCAGGGAAGCCCCCAATACCACCAGGGAAGCCCCCAGCATGTGGATGGCCAGGTACATCCCTCATGGCCATCCACATGTTAAAAAAAATGCCAAAAATATGCCAATCAGTGCCCACAGATGGGCACTGATTGGCACATCATATTTAATAAAAAAAAAGTTAAAAAAAGGATGCAAAAAGGGATGCCCAGCAATGCCACCCATCAGTGTCATCAGTGCCACTCATCAGCGTCCATCAGTGCCCATCCGTGCCCACCCATGCCCACCTATCAGTGCCCATCCATGCCACCTATCAGTGCCACCTATATGTGTGCATCAGTGCCGCCTATGAGTGCCCGTCAGTGCCGCCTATGAGTGCCCGTCAGTGCCGCCTATGAGTGCCCGTCAGTGCCGCCTATGAGTGCCCGTCAGTGCCGCCTATGAGTGCCCCATCAGTGCCGCATACCAGTGCCACCTATCAATGCCCATCATGGCCGCCTATCAGTGCCCATCATCAGTACCACCTCATCGGTGCCCCCTAATTGGTGCCACCTCATCGGTGCCCATTAGTGCCGCCTTATCAGTGCCCGTCATTGAAGAAGAAAACGCACTTATTTACAAAAAAAATTAACAGTGACAAAGAAAAACTTGTTTTTTTGCAAAATTTTCGGTCTTTTTTTGTTTGTTGCGCAAAAAATAAAAATCGCAGAGGTGATCAAATACCACCAAAAGAAAGCTCTATTTGTTGGAACAAAATGATAAAAAATTTGTTTGGGTACAGAGTAGCATGACCGCGCAATTGTCATTTAAATTGCGACATCGCTGAAAGCTGAAAATTGGCTTGGGCGGGAAGGTGTCTAAGTGTCTGGTATTGAAGTGGTTAAACACCCCGTCCCGACGAGTTCGTGCGCAGAAGCGAATGCATATGTGAGTAGCCCCAGCATATGAAAACGGTGGTCAAACCACACATGTGAGGTATCACCGCAATCGTTAGACCGAGAGAAATGATTCTAGCCCTAGACCTCTTCTGTAACTCAAAACATGCAACCTGTAGAATTTTTTAAACGTCGCCTTTGGAAATTTTTAAGGGTAAAAGTTTGACACCATTCCACAAACGGGCGCAATTGGTGTGACACGTTGGGTATCAATTTACTTGGCGTAACATTATCTTTTCACAATATAAAAACAAATTGGGTTAACTTTACTGTTGTCTTATTTTTTAATTAAAAAAAGTGAATTTTTTCCAAAAAAAAAGTGCGCTTGTAAGACCGCTGCACAAATACGGTGTGAAAAAAAGTATTGCAATGACCGCCATTTTATTTTCTAGGGTGTTAGAACCCCAAACACTATATATTGTTTAAGTAATTTTCTAGCAAAAAAAATAAGTTTTAAACTTGTAAACACCAAAATCTCAAAACGAGGCTAGTCCTTAAGTAGTTAAATAGGATTGGTCCCAGCACATAACCCTGGGGGACCCCACTTCCCACTCCTGACCATTCCGCGTACTCCCCCCTTTATCACCACCCTCTTCATCAATCCATGCTGATTACTGCTAATGATACCGTTCTTATTACTAAAATCTTGTATATAGTCCCTTATCATCCCCTCCAAGAGTTTTCATACTATTGATGTTAGGCTAACTGGTCTGTAATTCCCAGGGATGTATTTGGGGTCCTATTTAAATATTGGTGCTACATTGGCTTTTCTCCAATTAGCTGGTACCATTCCAGTCTGTAAAAATTAGGAACAATGGTCTGGCAATTACTTTACCGAGTTTCCTATGTACCCTCGCGTGCAAGCCATCTGGTCCCGGTGATTTATTAATGTTAAGTTTTCTCAGGTCTAATTTTAATTCTGTCCTCTGTTAACCATGGAGGTGCTTCCTGTGATGTGTCATGAGGATAAACACTGCAGTTTTGGTTACTGAAGCCCCCCCCCCCCCCCCGATTCCCTTGTGAAGACTGAGGAGAAGAATGAATTCAATACCTTCGCCATCTCCCCATCCTTTGTAACCAGTTGTCCTCCCTCATTCTTTATGGGGCTAATATGGTCTGTCCTCTTTTTTACTGTTAACATACTTAAAGAATTTCTTGGGATTTTTTTTTGTTGCTCTCCTGCTATTTGTCTTTCATGTTCCATCTTAGCCATCCTTATTGCACCCTTACATTTCTTGTTGCAGTCTGAATGCTGATGATGATCCCTCAACCTTGTATTTTTTTTTTTTTTTTTTTTGAAGGCCTTCTCCTTTGCTTTTATATGCATTTTTACATTGGAGTTAAGCCATCCAGGACTTTTGTTCGCTCTTTTAAATGTATTACCCATTGGGATGCATTGGCTAATGCCCTTATTTAATATGCTCTTAAAGCAAACCGATCTCTTCTCCGTGTTCTTTGTTCCTAAGATTTTATCCCAATTTATGCCTTCTAGCAAGGTTCGTAGTTTAGGGAAGTTGGCTCTTTTGAAATTTAGTTTCTTTATATTCCCCTTCTGTTTCCTATTTTGTGTGATTTATACTGAAGCCAATTGACCTGTGATCCCTGTTACCTAAATTGCCCCCGTATTTCCACATCCGTGATCAGGTCTGTATTGTTGGTAATCAGTAATGCTTTAGTTCTAGTTGGTGCGTCTACCATCTGACCCATAAAATTGTCCTGCAAGCAATTTAGTAACTGGCGAGCCTTGAGTCTGGATAATTAAAATCCCCCATTATGAGAACACTTCCCATCCTTGCTGCTAATCCAAATTGTGATAGGAGCTCTGTCTCCCCTTCCTCCCTCAGGTTAGGGGGCCTATATCATACTCCAGTATTATATTGCCCTTAGCTTCATCCCATCCCGTGTATTGCCCCCTTTAAAATTAATGACAGCTTGAAATCTTTTGTGGTATTTGTGGATGAGGCTCTTTATCTTTTCAGATGGTAAAGCTGCCCATTGCTCTTGGCAAAAAGCCTCCAGCTCCTGTAAATTTTTGGGCGGTCTTGTATGAACTGCACGTTTGATATCTCCCCAGAGCGGCTCAATGATATTGAGGTCAGAAGACTGAGGTGGTCACTCCAGAACCTTCACTTTATTCTGCTGTAGCCAATGACAGGTCAACTTGGCCTTGTGTTTTAGATCATTGCCATGTTGGAATGTCCAAGTATTTGCAATGCGCAGCTTCCATGCAAATGTTCCTCCAGTATTTTAACATACTGCATTCATCTTGCCATCAATTTTGACCAAATTTCCTGTGCCTTTTGTAGCTCACACATGATTTAGCTCTGTTTTTTTTTTTTTTTGCAGTAGGAATGGTGTGCCTTTCATCATAGGCCTTGTTGACTCCTCTCCAAATGAAGCGATTATGGTTGTGGCAAGAAAGCTCCATTTTGGTCTCATCACTCCAAATGACTTTGTGCCAGGTGGTTTAAGGCTTGTCTCTGTGCTGTTTGGTGTATTGTAAGCAGGATACTTTGTGGCATTTGCATAGAAATGTCTTTCTTCTGGTGACTCGACCATGCAGCCCATCTTTCTTCAAGTGCATCTTGAAACAGCCACAGCACGTTTTCAGAGAGTCCTATATTTCACCTGAAGTTATTTGTGGGTTTTTCTTTGCATCCCAAACAATTTTCCTGGCAGTTGTGGCTGAAATTTTAGTTGGTCTACCTGACCGTGGTTTGGTTTCAACAGAACCCCTCATTTTCCACTTTTTGATTAGAGTTTGCCAATCAGCAGTGTTCATTCTCAATTCCTTGAATATCTTTTTATATCCCTTTCATGTTTTCTACAGTTCAACTACCTTTTCCTGTAGATCCTTTGACAATTCTTTTGTTTTCCCCATGACTCAGAATCCAGAAATGTCAGTGCAGCACTGGATGAAAGATGCAAGGGTCTGTTAGTAGTCCAGAAACTCATTGACCTTACTCACACATATGAGCACAACTGTACATCCATACCAGCCTCAAAAAAAATAATAATTAAGTATTACCGGTATATTGTGTGTGTACTAACATTCAAAAGTTAGACAAACTAAAAATTAGCCCTTTTATAGTACAAAAATAGCAAATTGCTACTGTAAATAACTTTCACTGTTCCCCAGTAAAAAAAAAAAAATAACCCCTTACCGTAGCAAATAGTCAGGTCCATAAAAATTGGGAAATCAATACAATTCTAATTTCTTTGGCTCTATACACCATCACAATGGATTTGAAATGAAACTAACAAGATGTGCTTTCACTGTAGACTTTCAGCTTTAGTTTGAGGGCATTTACATCCAAATCAGGTGAACAGTGTAGGAATTACAACAGTTTGTTAATCTGTCCCTTAAAAAGTGGAAGGCGCATATACAATCATCCATCAAACTTTCACTTTTTTTAATACTTGGTTGCAAAGCCTTTGTAGTCCATTACAGCCTGAAGTCTGGAACACATAGACATCACCAGACGCTGGGTTTTATCCCTGGTGATGCTCTGCTGCAACGGTCTTCAGTTCCTGCTTGTTCTTTGGGCATTTTCCTTCAGTTTTGTCTTCAAGTGAAATGCATGCTCAATCGGATTCAGGTCAGGCGATTGACTTGGCCATTGCATAACATTCCACTTCTTTGTTGCTTTCGCAGTATGCTTCGGGTCATTGTCCATCTGCACTGTGAGGCACCGTCCAATGAGTTCTGAAGCATTTTGCTGAATATGAGCAGAGAATATTGCCCGAAACACGTCAGAATTCATCCTGCTGCTTTTGTCAGCAGTCAGTCACATCATCAATAAATACAAGAGAAACAGTTCCATTGGCAGCCATACATACCCACGCCATGACACCACCACCATGCTTCACTGATGAGGTGGTATGCTTTGGCTCATGAGCAGTTCCTTTTCCATACTCTTCTCATCACTCTGGTATAAGTTGATCTTGGTCTTATCTGTCCATAGGATGTCCCAGAACTGTGAAGGCTTTTTTAGATGTTGTTTGGCAAACTCTAATCTGGCCTTCCTGTTTGAGGCTCACCAATGGTTTACATCTTGTGGTGAACCCTCTGTATTAACTGGTGAGGTCTGCTCTTGATTGTTGACTTTGACACACATACACCTACCTCCTGGAGGTTCTTGATCTGGCTGTTGCGAAGGGTGTTTTCTGCACCAGGGAAAGAATTCTTTGGTCATCCACCACAGTTATTGTCCGTGGTCTTCTGGTGTTGCTGAGCTCACCGGTACGTTCTCTTTAAGAATGTTCCAAACAGTTGATTTGGCCACACCTAATGTTTTTTTTTTTTTTTTTTAAATTCTTTATTTGTGAGATAATCAGTTAACATACAAATACAATCTTTAAAACAAAGGACATCAACCATCTGTTAACTTCAACATTTTTATCCCTCGACTTGAGAGTTGTTAGCTAGTTATGAACCACTGGAACTTGGGTCGAGTGTTCCTCGATATCCATCTGAATGAGGAGGGGGGCAGGTAACCCCCCGCCCCCTCCGCTGTGGTGTTCTAAAGCATTGGTTAGTTCTGTTCACATTTTTTAATCAAAAGTCTACCCATGAGTCGACTTACTTTTCTTTATAAGAGAAGAGGGGAAAGAAAGAAGAGTGGGGGGAAGGTACAGGAACAGGGGAAGGCCGGATGATAAGAGGAAAGGGATCAACAAATAGGGGGTGGACAGGGGGGTGGGGGGGGGGGAGGGGGGATAGTCCGTCCTCCAGCTCCCCCCAGCTCGGTCGTCTTGCTGAGTCCGGGGTTCGACATACCCCCACGCTCAAGTCGTCAATCTCGCGTACTCCTCCGAGAAATAGAATTCAAGCCAGTAGTACCATTTTTTGAGATATTGTTCTCTGAGGCCTTTGTCAGATGCCACCAGGTCCTCCATCCTATGGATGTCCGCTACTTTTTTCAACCACATTGCTACTCCTGGGGGCTCTGTCTGTTTCCACATTAGGGGAATACAACTTTTTGCTGCCGTGACCAGGGAGGGGATGATGGATTTCCTATAGACCTTACCTGAGATCTCGTGGTGATGTATTAGAAAGAAGCCTGCAGTCATGGGCAAGTCTCTATCCACAAATTTCTGCAAGATTCGGTGGACTTCCGTCCAAAACGGGGTCAGGAGTCTGCAGGACCAGAAGATGTGGAGCAGGCTACCCGCCTCCTCTCCACATCTCCAGCATCGGTCCGAGCTCTGAGGAAACATTTTGTGTAATCGCACTGGGTTGTAGTACCAGCGCGTGAGGACTTTGTACCCTGACTCTTGCTGGTTAGCACTCACTGATGTTTTGATCGTGAAGAGGAGGATCCTCTCTACTTGTTTCTCTGTGAATTCCAACCCCAGGTCTCGTTCCCATTTTTCTATAAATGGCAGCTTAAAGTCAGGGGGTGGGATATTCAATGCCTGGTATGTCAGTGAGATTGTGTGTCTTATGGGCTCCTGATCCGAGCATAGCTGCTCGAATGGGGTTAGCTTTCTCATGAATGGCCTCGGGTGAGGCTGTGTCCTGATAAAATGTGACAATTGGACCTTTTGCCAGAAGGGAAGGCTGCCCAGAAGAGGGTCTTCTAATATTTCAGTTCTAGTCATCCATCGTCCCTCTCTAATGAAGTGTCTTAGTTGGTGTTTTCCGTACATCCATAGGTCTTGGAACCTAGGGTCTTCCATGCCCGGTTTAAAGTCCGGGTTCCCCACTACTGGGGTCAATGGGGAAGGTAGGGATATCCCCAACAATTGCCCAGTGGCCTTCTGGGCTACTCTCCAAGTCTCTCCCACCGTGGGATGCTTAGTTACCTGCTCCGCGTAGCCCCTCCGGCACCAAGGCAAGCCCCGCAGATCCACTCCCGTGATGCGCTGCTCTATTTGGACCCATTGCTTGAGTGTCCCATGGCGACACCAATCAATGATCCTGGTCAAGTGACAGGCTATGTGGTATCTGGACACATCTGGGAAGGCTATGCCCCCTAGCACTTTTGGTAATCTTAGAATGGACTGGGCCAGTCTCGGTGGTTTGCCTACCCAGACGAATCTGACGAGTGATCGATTAAGTGCCCTCAAGAAAGTGCTCGGTATCTTAATTGGTAGGGCCTGAAGGTAGTATAATATACGAGGCATGACATTCATTTTTATTATGCTACACCTTCCGAACCATGAGAATAAACCAGTGTTCCATTTCTGCAGGTCCCTAGTAATATTCCGCAGGAGGGGGGGGAAATTGAGGGAGAAAACGTTCTCAATTTTGTTAGGTAAGTTAATCCCCAGGTACTTAATGTGGGTGTTAGCCCACTTGAAAGGGAAGTCTGCTTGTAGTAGGGTGTATGTAGGGTTGGGTACAGAGACATTTAAGGCCTCTGATTTCTGGAAGTTGACCTTAAAAAAGGACAATCTTCCATATAGCTCCAGTTCCGCCATTAGGTTGGGCACCGAGATAAGGGGATTAGTCAAAAAGAAGAGCAGGTCGTCTGCAAATGCAGCTATCTTTGGCGACAATGATTCCCCCAGGTCGATGCCGGTTATGTCGGGATTGTTCCTAACCGTGAGTAAGAAGGGCTCTAAAGACAGGATGAAAATTAAAGGGGAAAGAGGACACCCCTGTCTTGTACCATTAGTGATGCCAAAGGCGGGAGATAACTGTCCATTAACCTTTACCCTGGCCGACGGTCTGGAATAGATGGCCTGAATCCAGGTCAACATTCTCTGTCCCAGTCCAATATGGCGGAGGGTTTCCATAATGAAAGGCCAGTGGACCCTATCGAACGCCTTCTCGGCGTCGGTTGAGAGCAACACTAATGGGGTACCCCTTGATTTAGCCGCATGAATGAGATTTAGTGCCTTAGCGGTGTTATCTCTAGCCTCCCTAGAAGCCACGAACCCCACCTGGTCCGAGTGGACTATAGCTGGGATCCATTCGGACAGCCGCATTGATAATGCCTTCGTGAAGATCTTCAGATCCACGTTGAGTAGGGAGATTGGCCTGTAGTTCTGGCAGAGAAGGGGGTCTTTTCCTTCTTTGGGAATGACTGTAATAAAGGCCCTAAGTGTGTCCTCAGGTGGTGTGCCCCCCTCCCCCGCCTCGTTGTATGCTGCAAGGAAATGGGGCATCAGAATGGCGCTAAAGGTTTTGTAGTACCCCAGTGAGTATCCGTCAGGCCCGGGGGCTTTACCCGTTTGCATACCAGCTATGGCTAACGTGATCTCATCCCCCGAGAGTGGTTCTTCTAGAGTACCTAAGGCCTCTTCTGGGAGCTGTGGGAGCCCTGATTTTTGAATATAGGATTTTATAGCTTCCCTTTCCAAGGATTTCCCTCTTTCTGACTGTTTACGAGGTAAGTTGTATAAGGAGGAATAGTATTTGCAGAACTGGTCTGCAATCTCTTCTGTGGTGTGGGCCTTTGCTCCCCCTTCCTTCCTTAGCTCTGGAATGAAGGCTTGCGATCTTTGGGACCTCAAAGCCCTCGCTAACAGCTTACCGCATTTATTACTATGCTCGTAGAAGGTGCGTCTACATTTTGCTATGACCGCCTTAGCTCCGAACATAGCTAGCTCTTTCAGTTGGTTCCTCAGACCCGTCAGTTCATGCAGGGCCTGTACAGCTAATGTCTGTTTGTGCCGGGTTTCCACTGACCTGATCCTGTCCAGGAGGTCTACTGTCTGTTTGGCCCTGGCCCTCTTAATTCTAGTACCAATTCTTATAAGGGTCCCTCTAATTGTACACTTATGTGCCTCCCACACCATCAGTGGCGTGCTGCCTGTGTCAACATTGGAGTTAAAGAAATTCCTCAACTCCCTTGAGATTTCTTCTACTACCTCTGGGGTCTGGAGTAGGGATTCGTTGAACTTCCATTGCCACTGCCTGTGACCCGCTTCCAGAATGTCAATGTCAACGAAGACCGGTGCGTGGTCCGAGAACGTAATGGATCCTATGGAGGCTGAATGGACCTTGGATAGCAGGGATTGGGGTAGCATGATTAGGTCGATTCTGGTGTAGGAGTCATGTGGGTGGGAGTAAAAGGAGTAATCCCTTCGGGTGGGATTCAACACTCTCCACACATCCACCAAGTGGAATGAGTAGAGGTTTCTTTTTAGGCGTTTAAGGGCCGGGTAAGAGATCTGTGATGCCTGTCTGGACGAGTCTAGGCAGGGATCTAGCGTTACGTTCAGGTCGCCCCCTAAGATCACCTCCCCCTCAGCAAATTCCTGTAGTTTGGACAGCGTCGGCTCCAGGAAACCCAACTGTCCTGTGTTGGGGAGGTAAAGATTAACCAACGTAACCACCCTGTCACCTAACGTCCCCTTGACAAACAGGGCTCTACCTTTCCCATCCTCCCACTGATCCCGCAGCTTCCACGGTGTCGTGGCTCTGATCAGAATACTAACCCCCTTCGACTTGGATTCAGAGGAGCAGCCATGGTAGACTATTGGGAAGTAGCGGTCTTGTAATTTTGGCACTTTGTCGGCTCTAAAGTGGGTTTCTTGGAGGAAGCACACGTGCGCTTTTGAATGTTTCAGGTTGGAAAGGACCATCGAACGTTTCTCGGGAGTGTTCAGGCCGTTAGTATTTATGGACATCAATCTAAGGGTGTTTGTGGTACCCATGGCCTGCGACGAGCTGGAGGAGGGATATCAGGTCCCTGGGAAAACAGGGAGGGTGAGAGGGCGGGGGGGGGGGGGGGGGGGAGGGAGAGGAGGGTGGGGCCAGCCAGGGAAGGGGGAACACCGATAGGGGGGAGGTGCGAGGGGGAAAGGACGAAGGGGAAACGGAAAAGAGAGAGGATATAAGTGGGAAGGAAGTAGAAAGGAAATTAGAGGGGACCGCAATAGAGCAGTCCCTTATCCTAAAACGCTATCCGCGTTAGTGAGACCAAGTCTCTCTTCGCCCTTAGGGCTCTCACCAGCAGAGCCCCAGCGGGGTGACTATCTATGTGGGAGGGTGGCCGGACACTTCGGAGGCCGAAGCACCCCTCCCAGACCCGTTCAACAAAGCATATAACTATAAAAATAAAAATAAAAACTAAACATGTCATCAGCAAAACAGCCCTGTACCATATCAGTGTACATCTTTTACCGCTGTGAATTCTGAGATGTCCGCCCGTCCCCCACCCCCCCCACCGCCCTCCCAGCCAAAACTCTGGGTGGGTTCAGTAGTTATCTGTTAAAGTTCTCTGTTAGGGGGGGGGGGGAGCCGGTTACGGACGGACATCCCTCTCAAATTAGTGCCGACACAGGTGACAGTGTGGGCTTCAGGCACAATCAATACTACAGTAGTGCTACCAAGCAATACCCACCAAGCGATACCCGTGCACCCCCCTCCTCCCCCTCCAGAACCGGGCTCCTCCAGTATACCTTCCGACACTCCCCTCCGGAGTGCTTTTCCGAGGGGGAGTGTGATCTAAAGGCCCGCGGGAGGATAGGAGCCTCAAAACGATGTACTCCTCCGGTTCCCCCGTACCACTCCCAGAGGAGACCGGTCCCGGATGCTCAAACACAGACATTTTATACATTACAATCCCGTCCAGTACCCCCCACCCCCCTCCCTCACATGCCCCAACATGAATGCAGAGGACCCCTGGTAAAGCTGAAGCACCCCTGAGCAGTTCATTGAAGCCAACTGTTACAGGTCTGTTCTCCTGCTACGGGGCTCCTAAGGCTGTCTTGGCCTGCATGTTGTCTCTTTCCTCCTGGGTCTCCCCACCGGGATCCTTCTCCTGCTGCTATCAAGACCCTGGTCTGTCTCTGACCGGTGGGGTATCCCCATAGCCCGAAACGGGGCAGACTCTGGTCAGCTTTCCCGGGGTAGATATTGATGGTGCGGGGGCCCGGGGGCTCTGCCTGTTGTCTATGGGGGGTGTGTTCCCTGCACAAAGTGGCCCCGGGAAGGGAAGGTGAGGGCCGGAACAGGAGAAAACAACCATCAGGGGGGTGGTACAACACCTGGAGAGGGGGACGTCTGTCCGGCTGGGCAACATAGAGAGGAAACACTCACCAGTAGGGTTCTAGCTTGGCACACACACCTTCAGTCTCGATGAGAACAAAACAAAAAGGCCCGGGCCCAACACTTGCGTGTCTTCTCTGTTCGGCTTACTGCTCTGGGTCCCCCCTCCCGATCGGAGTGGGTTCCCTCTGTCGTCTTCTCGAGGATCTGCGCGGGAGGCCTCTGTTGTTCCCTTGGTTTGGCGGGCGCGGATCTCTGTATGATAGGGGACTCAACCAGTCCCGCAGCGGGAACGGCTCCATTTCCAGGAACCTGAAGAGGTCGGGCATCTCTGCGTGCCGCCGTAGAGTGAAGGAGTCGGTTCCTTTCCGGATGGTAAGTTGTAGGGGAAATCCCCATCTGTATGTCAATCCTGCTCTGCTGAGGCGCTCCAGCAACGGTTTTAGCATTGCTCTCCTGATCAGTGTGGAGCGGGAAACATCCGGGTAGACCGATATTTGTGCCCCATCAAAGTCCACCGGTCCCTTGAGCCTGGCTGCTTGTAGAATCATCTCCTTGTGGCTGTAGCGGTGAAGCTTGCACAGGACATCTCGGGGACGGTCCACCTCCGCGGGCCGTGGGCCTAGTGTCCTATGCACCCTGTCAAACTCCAAGAGTGCCGGGCAGTCTTGTGCCAGTAGCTTGTGGGCAATGGCCCGGACCGTCTCCGCTAGGTTTTCCGCCCCTGTCGCTTCTGGTATACCCCGGAATCTCAGGTTCTGGCGCCGGCTGCGGTTCTCGAGGTCCTCTGCATGCAGTTGTACCTCCGCCAGTTGTTCCTGGTGCCTCTGTTGTTCTCTCTCCAACTGCGAGACCCGAGCCTCCAGGGATCCAACCGTAGCCTCCTCTCTTGTTAGCCTCTCATCTATGTCCTGCACTTCGGACCTAATCTCCTGGAGGTCTCGTCTGTGCTGCTCTTCGACCCGCTGGACTAGCGCTTCCATATCAGCCTTGGTGGGTAAGGCTTCCATGTCGGCCTTCGTAGGCAGGGCCCGCAGTAGCGCCCGTATGTCCGCATCGTCCCCCATGTGTTGTGAGGGGGTACCGGACCCCCCCTGGCTTAGCGGGGTTGGGTTCAGTATCACTGGGAGGCCAGTCAGAGGCTGCGAGCCTGATGGTTGCGGGGACGCCATGTTGACTGGGAGGATAGCGGGTAGGGCCTCCCCACGTGGCTGTTCAGGTCGGGCCTCCGGTGGCGTTCTAGGTTTTTCCTTGAGGAATTTGTCGATCTGGGAAGCCGGGATTAGTTTAGCAGTACCCTTGAACTTTCCCTTCTTGCGGTAGCTCATGGCAGAGTGATAGTTAGCTGTTCCGCTGGCATAGCGACTTTGTTTACCGGGTCCGGGAGCGGGCGCTCAGGCACTATGCGACCTCATTCCGCCATGCCCAGGCCGCGCTCCCTAGTTCGAGCATTGAGGGGGACGGAGGCCTCTGGTGTCTGCTGAGGTGTACCAAGATGGCCGCCGTGTCTCTGCTAGACCTCGAGGGGCTCCCCTGTGCGGCGTGAAAGTGATACCACTGGGCCCCCGGGCAGGTAAAGTGTCTCTGGGGGGTTCCTGAGGTATTCAGTGGGTGGAGAGGAGCCAGGAGGGAGCAGGTGTAGGCCGCGGGTGGAGCAAGATGGCCGCCGATCCACTGTGTGTAGGCCAGGTGGTAATGTAAGTCCCTGGGGCCACACCTAATGTTTTTGATATCTCTCTGTGTTTGTTTTTTTTATCCTAATGATGACTTGTTTCACTGATAGTGATAGGTCTTTGGATCTCATATTGAGCAATACAGCAACAGACTCCAAATGCAACTAGCACACTTGAAATTAACTCTGGACCTTTTATCTGCACCTTGTAAATGGGATAATGAGGGAATAACACACACACACACAGCTGGCCATGACACAGCCAACTGTCCCATTACTTTGGTCCCTTAAAAAGTGGGAAGCACATATACAAACACTTGTAATTCCTACACCGTTCATCTGATTTGGACGTAAATACCCTCAAAGCTGAAAGTCTGCAGTTAAAGCACATCTTGTTAGTTTCATTTCAAATCCATTGTGGTGGTGTATAGAGCCAAAAAGGTTGGAATTGTGTTGATGTCCCAATATTTATGGACCTGACTGTATTTGTACTATAAAGGCCTAATTTTATTTTATTACCCTGTTGCTAAACGTCTTAGGCCTGTATCACATCTATGTGTCTTTTGCAGAAACCCACTACAGTTTATTTAACACAGTTTCCTATGGGCTTCTTTAACCACTTCAGCCCCGGAGGATTTTACCCCCTTCCTTACTAGAGCACTTTTTGCGATTCCGCACTGCGTCGCTTTAACTGACAATTGCGCGACGTGGCACCCAAACAAAATTTACGTCCTTTTTTACCCCCACAAATAGCGTTATTTTGGTGGTATTTGATCACCTCTGCGGTTTTTATTTTTTGTGCTATAAACAAGAGCGACAATTTTGAAAAAAAAAAATTTTTCTCAGTTTAGGCAGATATGTATTGTTCTACATATTTTTGGTAAAAAAAAAAAAAAAAAAAAAAAAAAAAAAAAAAATCGCAATAAGCATATATTATAGCATCTACAAAATAGGGGAAAGATTTATGGCTATTTTATTTTTTAACTAGTAATGGCGGTGATCTGCGATTTTTTTTTTTTTTTTTTTGCTATAAAATTGCACTGATTACTGTGTAAATGTGACTGGCAGGGAAGGGGTTAATTATGTTTCCTGGGAGTGATTCCAACTGTGGGGGGAGGGAACTCACAAGGGGAGGAGACCATCTGTTTTCCTCTGTACTAGGACCACACCATCGGTCTCCTCTCCACTGACAGGATATGGATCTGTGTGTTCACGCGCACGGTCCTGCTGTGTTTCCCGGGCAATCGTGGCTGCTGGGCATGCGCTTTTGGGTCGCGGGCACGCACCCCCTAGACGGCTGGGAATGAGAGATCCATCTGCGGGCGTCATATGTCTATACGCCGGTGTTAAAGTGCCTTTTTTTCAGCTGCTGCGTATTTGGAAAGGGTCAAGGACTTTTTTTTTTCCCAACACAAAACTGTGCTATTTTGGTTCAATAGACTAAAATGGAGAAGCTGAAGAAAAGCATGTAATGCATTTTTTGCAGCAATTTGTGTTTTTTTAATCTGCCCAACAACAAAATTGGCCAACAAAAAAAGCATAAAAAAAAAGTGAAAAGCAGCAAAATCACATGCACAAGGATCAAAAGCAAACTGCATAGGTGTGTATTGAGCCGTATGCTGGCCACACGGATCAATTTGCAGACATGAAAATTCATAGGATAAATCTTTTTACCGTTGCTGAATGAAAGATTTTTAAAAAAGTCAATTCTGTTTTAAAATGAATGTCATTTCTTAACAAAAAACACATACACTGTCTAAAAAGAAGTTTTCTATTATTTCTAAATTTTCCCATCACTGTGGTTGAAAAACAAACGTCGATTTAACCCCAGTTACGACTGGAAAATCAAACAATCGTTCTTAACCACTTCAGCCCCGGACCATTTGGCAGCCAAAGGACCAGAGGTCTTTTTTCAATTTCGCACTGCACTACTTTAACTGGTAATTGCGCGGTCATGCAATTTTGTAACCAAACGAAATTTGCGTCCTTTTCTTCCCACAAATAGAGCTTTCTTTTGATGGTATTTGATTGCCTCTGTGATTTTTATTTTTTGCGATATAAACGGAAAAAGAGCGAAAATTTTGAAAAAAAAAGAGATTTTCTACTTTTTGTTATAAAAAAAAAAAATCTAATAAACTCAATTTTAGTCAAACATTTGGGCCAAAATGTATTCAGCCACATGTCTTTAGTAAAAAAAAATGCCAATAAGCGTATATTTATTGGTTTGCGCAAAAGTTTATAGCGTCTACAAACTAGAGTACATTTTCTGGAATTTACACCGCTTTTAATTTATGACTGCCTATTTCATTTCTTGAGGTGCTAAAATGGCAGAGAAGTACAAAACCCCCCCAAATGACCCCATTTTGGAAAGTAGACACCCCAAGCTATTTGCTGAGAGGCATGTTGAGCCCATTGAATATTTTTTTTTTTAGTCCCAAGTGATTGAATAAAGACAAAAATAAAAAAGATTTTTTTTTTTTTCAAAAAGTTGTCACTAAATGATATATTGCTCACACATGCCATAGTTATATGTGGAATTGCACCCCAAAATACATTTTGCTGCTTCTCCTGAGTATGGGGATACCACATGTGTGGGACTTTTTGGGAGCCTAGCCGCGTACGGGGCCCCGAAACCCAAGCACCGCCTTCAGGATTTCTAAGGGTGCAAATTTTTGATTTCACTCCTCACTACCTATCACCGTTTCGAAGGCCATAAAATGCCAAAATAGCACAAAACCCCCCCAAATGACCCCATTTTGGAAAGTAGACACCCAAGCTATTTGTTGAGAGGCATGGTGAGTATTTTACAGCTCTCATTTGTTTTTGAAAATGAAGAAAGTAAAGAAAAAAAAAAAAATTTTTTTTCTTTTTTCAATTTTCAAAACTTTGTGACAAAAAGCGAGATCTGCAAAATACTCACAATACCTCTCAGCAAATAGCTTGGGGTGTCTACTTTCCAAAATGGGGTCATTTTGGGGGGTTTTATGCCATCTGGGCATTCCATGGCCTCCGAAACTGTGATTGGCAGTGAGAAGTGAAATAAAAAAATTACACCCTTAGAAAGCCTGAAGGCGGTGATTGGTTTTTGGGGTTCCGTACGCAGCTAGGCTCCCAAAAAGTCCCACACATGTGGTATCCCCGTACTCAGGAGAAGCAACAGAATGTATTTTGGGGTGTATTTCCACATATGCCCATGACATGTTTGAGCAATATATCATTTAGTGACAACTTTTTGTAAAAAAAATATATATATTTTTTTTTTTTTTCATTATTCAATCTCTTGGGACAAAAAAAAAAAATATTTAATGGGCTCAACATTGCTCTCAGCAAATAGCTTGGGGTGTCTACTTTCCAAAATGGGGTCATTTGGGGGGGGTTTGAACTGTCCTGGCATTTTATGCACAACATTTAGAAGCCTATGTCACACGTCACCCACTCTTCTAACCACTTGTAGACAAAGCCCTTTCTGACACTTTTTGTTTACATGAAAACATATTTTTTTTTTGCAAGAAAATTACGTTGAACCCCCAAACACTATATATATTGTTAAAGCAAAGGCCCTACAGATTAAAATGGTGGGTGTTGCATTTTTTTTTTCCACACAGTATTTGCGCAGCGATTTTTCAAACGCATTTTTTGTGGAAAAAATACACTTTTTTTTATTTTAATGCACTAAAACACACTATATTGCTCAAATTTTTGATGAAATAAAAAATATGATCTTAGGCCGAGTACATGGATACCAAACACGACATGCTTTAAAATTGCGCACAAACACGCAGTGGCGACAAACTACATACATTTTTAAAAGCCTTTAAAAGCCTTTACATGATACCACATTAGATTCACGGAGGAGGTCTACTGCTAAAATTACTGCCCTCGATCTGACCTTCGCGGTGATACCTCACATGCATGGTGCAATTGCTGTTTACATATGACGCCAGACCAACGCTTGTGTACGCCTTTGCGCAAGAGAAGGGGGGCAGGGGTGCTTTTTTTTTTTTTTTTTTGTTTTTTTTTTTTATTTATTTAGCTTTTTTATTTTATTTTTAAACTGTTCCTTCCATTTTTTTTCTTTGTTATGATTTTTTATTGTTATCTCAGGGAATGTAAATATCCCCTATGATAGCAATAGGCAGTGACAGGTACTCTTTTTTTGAAAAAATTGGGGTCTATTAGACCCTAGATCTTTCCTCTGCCCTCAAAGCATCTGACCACACCAAGATTGGTGTGATAAAATGCTTTCCCAATTTCCCAATGGCGCGGTTTATATCCGGGAGGGGGGACATTCCCTCCCACTGCTTGTAAAAGCAGTCTAGAGGCTAATTACCCGCTAGAATTGCTTTTACATGAAAGCCGATCACTGGCTGAAAAGAATGATACCAAGATGATACCTAAACCTGCAGGCATCATTCTGGTATAACCATTCAAAGTCCAGCAACATACTGGACATATATTGTAATCTTTTTTTTTTCATGCAGCCTCTTGGCTGAACGAAAAAAAGAGATTGATTGGTGGGTATGCCCACCATTAGAATACCTCCCTTCATCCACCCACTTCTAATGATGGGCATACATGCACCATTTATATATGCCGATGCATGGGGGCATCCTCCCGCAAAAGTTATGCCGTGTACACACGGTCGGAATTTCGACCGTATGTACGTGGCATTAGGAGCCAATCGCTCCCCCCCCCTGCTGCCCCCATGCTTCGGCATATATGCTCTTTTTTTTAACTGTGGTGGTGAAATCACCTCCTACAGCGTTGGAGTCGCGGCTTTATGTATCGTGGGAGCAAACGCTGTTGCTGTCAAGATAAATAAATCCGCGTTGCAACTGAATGGCGCACCTGAAAACAAAAAAAAAATGCTCAACACTAAAACACACAGTAAACAAAATTACATACCTGAAAAGCAAGCATGATAAAACATAATAAAACATAATAAAACATAATAAAACATTGCAGAATAGAATGGAGTAAAAAAAAGAGCAACAATAGAGAGAGAATAGAGTGAGAGAGAGAACAATAAAACGACAACTATTTTATTTTTTTTTTATTTTTTTTGAGATTCACAGGTAAAAAAGCTCCTGACTGAAGCGACTGAATCAAAACGCTACCACAAAAAAAATGTTAGCGATCGCAGGGATCAGGCCTGACTCTGCGAACGCTGCAGTTATGTGTGCTTAGTGTTTTGTAAGTGACAGTGATCGATCGATACTGCACTTGGGTGGGCTGGGCTGGGCGGAGGGGGAAAACGCAGGTGCTAGCAGGTATCTGGGCTGATCCCGCTAACAATGCGTTTTTTTTTGGAACCCTAAACTGCTGGGACGCTAGTATAGATCTGATCAGATCAGATATTGATCTGTTCAGATACTGTGCCACTAAGGGAGGTGTATGCTTTGTGCGTGGGTGTTTGCGGTACTGGCACTAACCTGGGGCGACGCAGACCTTATTTGACCCTAAAACCTAATTGATATCACCCGCCGGGCGATCAGGGGGTTAAACCGTTATTGGGTAATAAATGGCGGGTGCCCTGACAGTATAAAAAACAAGCTAACTAACCAGCGTCACCCGTAACAGTAATACAAAAAAAAACTGGTTACCTAGCGACACTAATGCAGCGATCAGAAAAACGATCGCTTAGTGACACTGGCAAAAGGGGGTGAAAGGGTTAACTAGGGGCAATCAGGGGGTTAAACCTTTATTAGGTAATATATGGGGGTACCTGACGCTATATAAAAACCTGACGGGGAACCTAAATAACGAAATAACTAACTGGCTAACCAGCGTCACCAGTGACAGTTATACAGTGATCACTGGTGAAAGGGTTAACTCTAGGGGCAATCAGGGGGTTAAAACCTTTATTTAGGTTGTAATATGGGGGTACCTGACCTATAAACCTATTTATGAACCTATATAAACATGGCGGTTACCTAAAAAAAAAAAAATGGTTACCTAGCGACACTAATGCAGCGATCAGAAAAACGATCGCTTAGTGACACTGGCAAAAGGGGGTGAAAGGGTTAACTAGGGGCAATCAGGGGTTAAAACCTTTATTAGGTAATATATATGGGGGTACCTGACGCTATATAAAAACCTGACGGGGAACCTAAATAACGAAATAACTAACTGGCTAACCAGCGTCACCAGTGACAGTTATACTGTGATCACTGGTGAAAGGGTTAACTCTAGGGGCAATCAGGGGGTTAAAACCTTTATTTAGGTTGTAATATGGGGGTACCTGACCTATAAACCTATTTATGAACCTATATAAACATGGCGGTTACCTAAAAAAAAAAAATGGTTACCTAGCGACAGCAGTGACACTAATACAGCGATCAGAAAAACGATCGCTTAGTGACACTGGCAAAAGGGGGTGAAAGGGTTACCTGGGGGGCAATCAAGGGGTTAAACCTTTATTAGGGGGGGGTGGGGGGCTACCTTGGACCTAAAACTAACTGCCCTGACAGTTATTACAGTCACACTGACACTAAATGCAGTGATCAGTAAAAAAATGATCACTGCAATTAGTGACACTGTGACTGGGGGGGGAGGGGGTGATCTGGGGGGTGATCAGGGGGTGACAGGGGGGTGTTTTGTGTGCCTATGTGTACTGGTGTCAGTGTACTGTTTGTGCACTAACCTTTAGATGTTCACAGCTCGGCGTTCCGGTCACATAGACCGGCGCACCGAGCGTGACATCACTTCCTCTGCCTGTGTTTTGATTGACACAGACAGAGGAAGCATCTGATTCGCCAGGAGCGATCGCGAGGGGGTGGCCAGAAACCACTGGCCGTCCCCTCATCCCGGATCGCTCCTGAAGCGATCCCGACCGTCCCCGCCGGCCGGGGGGGGTCCGATCGGACCCCCCACCCGCCGGAAGAATGGCACGTACAGGTACGTGGTTCTGCCTGTACGTGCCATTCTGCCGACGTATATATACAGGGGGCGGTCGGCAAGTGGTTAAAATGACTTTTTTTTTTTTTGACGGAAGACATTGTCTTTGTATGGCCAGCATATAATATATTACAGTTCTGTTTAAAGAAAAGTTAGACTGTTTTGCAGATTTTTTTTAAATAAAAAAAAAATAAAAATTGATGCAAGTCTGATATTTACCAGATTCAACCTCTAATAGTATATACAGTATATCGCTCTTCTGTCATTCTCAGAGTGGATTTGAGCTTTTGCTCCCTAACAATATAGTTGGTTACTTATATTTAACACTGCATAGAGATTTAAGAAAAAAAAAATGCCTTTTTTTTACATATTAACTAAATTATACACCATACTTTTTTTTTTAATCAATTATGAAAATAATCATTAGTTACAAGTATATAAAAGCCATTAAAAAAAAAAAAAATGCCAGTGCATTCAATTTTGTCTTCATTCCCCTCACATCAGCTTGGGTATGATTGCTAAAGAGCAGACATTGCAACCCTTCAATTGAACAAAGACAAAATCTGTGTATTTTTGTGCCACTGTTCAGGGGCTTCCATAGTGCTTTGCTACTTTGTTGCACATTAATACCTTTTACTGGATTTCACAGCTTAAAAAAAAAAAAAGAAAATAATAAGTGCTGCATTTGGGTATGGTTTCCAAAAAAAACAAACACACCTTGCATAGGGGATACAATGGTAATGCAAGAAAAATGCATCCATATGAATGAGGCTTTAGATGCAGAGAACCCATTTATGCAGCTAGGAGTTTGCATCCAGGGTCACTTATCCTCTCCTGTATGCATGCCAACTCTCGGTGTCCAGGTATGTTCATCTATCCCTGTACGCTTGCTAACCCTCAGATATGTGGTGACTTGCCTATAGCTTCTCCCTCCCAGGCCCATAACACATGCTTTTTCATCCTGTACAGGCCCCCCGATTGTATAGGCTTATAATGACTTGCTTATAGACCAGTGCCACTACAAATTGATGTTTTGGTTAAGTACTTGTGAGCAGAGTCACCCACCAGCTGGTATGTCTTTTTGTCCAAGAGGTCTCTTATAATGTGGACACTTTAGTTCTGCATTGTGGAGAGCCTACTTTAGTATGATGGTATCATCTTTGTAAAGGTTACAGCAGTTGCAAAGTAGGACATTTTGGAGGCAGTAGTACTGGAGCCCTTGAGATGAAAAGCCAGGAATGACTTTTTTTTTTGTGCAATTGACCTTTATTGGAAAGCTAGGGCTAGTTGGTGTAAGTTCTGAAATGATGGACCTGACATTAAGTGACGGGTTTAAGGAATATCTCTCAAAGCATTTCAGTCACGCTGGCAACCTGTGTGCCCTCTAGTCTTCCTTTATTCTTTTCACTGTCCGTTATATATTAACCATCAGCACTGATGGAGGGAATTTGTAAGACCCTGAAACACATTGAATATATCCGCAGACCTGTTAAGACACGACTTGTATCGGGATTTCAATTCTTGCTTAAAATATGTGAAATCCATGATGCTCCTGCCAGCCCCTTGGCTTTCCTATTAAAAACTGATCACACTAGGCATGGGAGCACAGTGTGGTCAGTCTAGATGTGCTCAGAACTCAGCCTGCTCTCCTCCAAATGATCAGATTTGTCCCAACAGCACCCATCCCCCGCACAACCTTTCACTGAGAAGACCAGTGTATTGCCGTTTCTCCATCCCCAGCTACTTATGCAGCTTAAAACAGAGTATGTAATCACTTATTTAAAAAAAAAAAGTGGGGGTATATATACATACACACACACACACACACACATAATATATATGTATACACACACACACACACACACAACTGTTTTGCCTTTCATTTTGAAACTAAACTGAATGGGCTTGTTTTGCAGGGAAACAATCAATTGCTAACAGTTTTTTTCTTTTGTATCTTTGACAGGACATAGAAAGTGGAAGCTGTGACATTTTCTGGAAATATATGGACATGGTCAGATATTTCATAATATTTATGGTGTATAATTTTTTCTTGCATACAATGCTGTATATTCACAGCAAGAAGGAAATGACACTTTCCAAGTCAGAATTTATTTACGGTTTCTTTTTTTCCCTTGTACATAATATAATAAACTCCATAAAAAACATATGTATTTTGCAACTCAGTTATTGAAAGACATTGATTTGTATGTGATGGACTGGAACAAAATAGAGATTCAAGTTATACTGAAGCTTGATTTTGACCATCTTACTTGCAATCTATTACCGCCAAGTAGGAGACCATTGCTATCCAAAATACTTGACATTAGAAACCATCTCCATCCAAAACGTTTGAACATAATAGGCTGCACATTCAGACTTTTTTTTATTTTATTATTATTGCGGGTTAACATTTCTTCATTGCATTTAAAATTAACATTGGCTGGTGTTGTGTTTTAACAAAGACCTGGATTGTTTTTAAGGCAAATTCAAGTATAGTTATATTTGCCTGAACGGGCAGGAAGTAATAATTGTGTACGAATGCAAGTCATAGGAGGGGAAAAAAGTATATTAGTTACCAGGTGAATTTCTAAAAAAGTAATTACAATACTTGCAGGGGTTCTCTTATTTATAGGACTCGACGTGGGGGTCCCCAGCAAGGGTCAGGCTTTATAAAATTTAACAAATTACACTTATAAAACAGACACTATAAAATGAAACGCTTCAATAATCTCTAGCGATGATACAAATCTGTATTACTTGGCACCACTTCTTCAAGAAGTCTGTTCAAAGTTTACACGCAGGATCTTATATTGTCACATCCAGAATGGCTTTGGTTAGAGTTGCTTCTTCCATGATTTGGCTGATGGATCAAGCATGCATTTTCTGGATTTGGCAGTGACTAGAACGGACCTCACTGGATACAAGAGCATACAAATCCTTTCAGGATGAGGTATTAGAAAGGTTTAAAAAGCTGGTGTGGTCATAAATCTGCAAAAAAAGAAAAAGAGAATCTGTAAAAAGGTGAAAAGTTACTTTCCAATTTAAAAGGAAACTTATACTGAGGAAATAGGAAGGCTACAATTATGAAACATTTCCTGAAAATGCCAGTACTGTATTCACTTTACTTGCAAAAGTAACTTATACCTTCAGGTGCTTTAAATAAGAAACCTGGGCCCTTCTACCAGGCATGCTAATGGTGCTGAAGCATGCCCGATTTCTACTGTCCCAACACTTTAATGGTCTATCTATAGGATTGTACAGCTCGGGGCAGGTATGTGTCAATTTCCAGGAAAGGCTGGAGCTTATCCTCATCCAAACAGCCTAACATTAGAATGGAAATTCTATTGGTTTGCTGCAGGTATGAGTAGTTTAGGAGATTTGCATTTTATACATAATAGTTGTAGTGCTCATTATACTTGGAATGATTTGCAATGCAGACTTCTTATAAAGCACAGCATATCCATCACACCATGTTTCCCTCAGGAGCAAAGATAACATTCTTCGATTGTCTCCTTTTACACAGTTTATTGATTCACATATCTTGGCAATCTATTTTGGATATAACTCATGTGCAGCATGCTATGGAGGATGCAGAAGAAATATGCAAAGTGTACATGTTTTCTAATCAGCCCACCCAACTTAGGCCTAATCTTCAAAACCTAAAGTAGAACTACACTGCATCTGAGCGTCAAAAACATGATTTAACTGCATGCAAAAAATTGTAAAAATTTTAAAAATGCCATAAACTATCCCATATTTTGTAGACGCTATAACTTTTGCACAAACCGTGCGCTTCTTGCGATTTTTTTTTTTTAAAAAAAACCAAAAATATGTAGAAGAATACGTATCGGCCTAAACTGGGGGAAAAAAAATCTGTTTATATATTTTTGGGGGATATTTATTATATCGCTCTTTTTTTGTTTTATAGCGCAAAAAATAAACTGCAGGGGTGATCAAATACCACCAAAATAAAGCTCTATTTGTGGGGGGGGGGGGGGGGGGGGGAACGGACGTCAATTTTGTTTAGGAGCCTGGGCAGGATTGTGTGCTTATCTGAGAAAAACCCTCCCTAAAGACTCCTGGAATGTATGAACCTCATTCAAGTAATGAAGAAATGTAAAAATAGGAAAGTATATCCTATTTACGTAAACTTTTTCTATCTATTTACTAATGCTAGCAGCATAAGGATTAAAATTAGTCAAGGTTGACAAAGTGATGTCCTGCTTTCACAAGAATAATGTAAAAGGACATACTATTTTGTATGCTCACCGTAAAAACCTTTTCTGAGTCCATTGAGGCACACAGCTTAATAGAAAGTCATACACTGGTGCCTACAGAAGAGTTGACCCTAGGCATAAACTGAATACCAACCCCCTTGGATGTATATAACCTCTTCCACACCACACCTTCTCAGTTGTAGGAAGCAGTCCAAGAAAACACAATCTGAGAGGGGGAGCTGTGCTCCTAAATGGACTGAGCAAAGGATTTTACAGGTAGTACAAAATCTTATTTCTTTCCCCACCATTGGGGGAACAGGCATTCAGAAATTATCAGGTTATACTGCCATCTACAGGAGGGATACTGGCAAACCTGAAAATCGTAAACCAGCCCCTGTACAACCCCCCCTCCCATATCAAGTATGCATTTTCTTGCATTGGACACCTCTTCAGCGCTAAAGGAAAAGTATTTTGTGTCATTCTATTGTGGATTTTCTTTCCTCCTGGGACACTTTAAGCAAACTTACGCTACCAACATTGCTTGAGCTTGTCTCTATATAGCAGTTATCTGCAGCTGTGTTTCCTTAGCCTAGCTTTGGCTGCCACACCCGGATCCCACTGAATTGGACGGTGACCTTTGGGCACTGGGCTCTAACTTGTAAAACTTTCTGGACCAGAGTGTACTATGTTAGCCGAAGAGCACTTTCCAGATCTGTCGCACAGACCCTAACTTTTTTGCCTTTAGAGTGGAGATGGATTAGAACGCCTATTAGGTTTTTATTTCTGTCTGTGTCCCCATTAGGGAGATTCACCCTCTCACTTTTGATAATGGTAAATAGGACAAATAGTAGAAAGTAAAAAAATATCCCCAGAAAAGTAATAGTAGGGAAATATTCCAATAAGGACACTAGTTCTGGTGACCTGGGGGTCCCCAAGGAATTTTCAGGGATTTCCTCCTACTTCCTGTTTGGCTATGGGACAGGAAGTGAAGGGAAATCTCGGAAATTGGACACGAAAAAAAATCTGACGGTTATAACCCTCCCTTGCTCTATCCGAAATGAAAAATAAATAAATTTATCTTTTCCTATAGTTCTACTTTAAGATATGTGCAGCAGCCCCCCAATACATACTTAAGCCCCAATTCGATCAAGTGATGTTGCACAAAAGACTCTGTTGTCCAGCATTCTCCATCCTCATTTGCTGAGACAGCAGCAAAATGCTATTGGCTCCCACTGCTGTCAAAGTCAGTGAGTCAATGAGGGGAGAGGGGGCGGGGCCAGACCACAGCTCCATATCTGAATGGACACAGGGAGCCTCGGCTTGGGTGCCCCCATAGCAAGCTGCTTGCTGTGGGGGCACATTTAACAGGAGTGCCGAAGAGGGACCCGAGAAGAGGAGGATCCAGGCTGCACTGTGCAAATCTACTGCAAAAAGCAGGTAAGTATAACAGGTTTGTTATTTTTAAACAAACAAAATCCTTTACAGTGCCGTCATTTACATTAATGTAATGGGGACTGCTCTGTAAAGGAGGGCTGTGATGTAAAGGGGGACTAACATTGCCCCTTTACAGTGCAGTCCCCCCTTTACATCACAGTGCCCTGCAGTCTGCCTCCTCCCCTCCTTTCCTCTCAAACATCAATCGCTGCCTCCCCTGCTCAGGGGGGACTGTGGACAATTGATATAAAGGGGGGGGGACTGTGGACAATTGATATAAAGGGGGGGGGGGGACTGTGGACAATTGATATAAAGGGGGGACGGGACTGTGGACAATTGATATAAGGGGGGGACGGGACTGTGGACAATTGATATAAGGGGGGGACGGGACTGTGGACAATTGATATAAAGGGGGGGGGACTGTGGACAATTGATATAAGGGGGGGGGGGACTGTGGACAATTGATATAAGGGGGGGACGGGACTGTGGACAATTGATATAAGGGGGGGGGACTGTGGACAATTGATATAAGGGGGACGGGACTGTGGACAATTGATATAAGGGGGGGACGGGACTGTGGACAATTGATATAAGGGGGGGACGGGACTGTGGACAATTGATATAAGGGGGGGACGGGACTGTGGACAATTGATATAAGGGGGGGACGGGACTGTGGACAATTGATATAAGGGGGGGACGGGACTGTGGACAATTGATATAAGGGGGGGACGGGACTGTGGACAATTGATATAAGGGGGGGACGGGACTGTGGACAATTGATATAGGGGGGGGACGGGACTGTGGACAATTGATATAAGGGGGGGACGGGACTGTGGACAATTGATATAAGGGGGGGGACGGGACTGTGGACAATTGATATAAGGGGGGGGACGGGACTGTGGACAATTGATATAAGGGGGGGACTGTGGACAATTGATATAAGGGGGGGACTGTGGACAATTGATATAAGGGGGGGACTGTGGACAATTGATATAAGGGGGGGACTGTGGACAATTGATATAAAGGGGGGACTGTGGACAATTGATATAAAGGGGGGACTGTGGACAATTGATATAAAGGGGGGACTGTGGACAATTGATATAAAGGGGGGACTGTGGACAATTGATATAAAGGGGGGACTGTGGACAATTGATATAAAGGGGGGACTGTGGACAATTGATATAAAGGGGGGACTGTGGACAATTGATATAAAGGGGGGACTGTGGACAATTGATATAAAGGGGGGACTGTGGACAATTGATATAAAGGGGGGACTGTGGACAATTGATATAAAGGGGGGACTGTGGACAATTGATATCAATTGTCCACAGTCCCCCTTTATATCAAGGGGGGACTGTGCTCTGAAGGGGGTTGTGGTGTGAAGGAGCGACAGACTCTGAATATCCCATCCACTAACCTGTCAACTACTTGTATGTCTAGAACCGAATAAGTTTTATGCTCTCTGACCCGTGACAAAAACAATTGACTTAACTTGCTGGTTACATATTCTGGGGAAGGTTTCCTTCATTCTGGTTTAAACTACTTTAAAGAAGATAATGAGATACTGAGATAACCAACAGGGTTGTGCTTTAAACTGGACTGTATGCCGGGAGAAGCTGCCATTCGAATGGAATAGATCTAAAACACAGGACCAGCCAGAAATGCCATCCTAACACCTGGTTTTTACTAGTGAGTCATTGATGTGGAACAAACATGCAATAAGTGAGGTATAAGGTCTGAATTCCTGACCTGCATGCTGGGGGGTTCTCTCTAGACCTGGGTCTAGGCACACAAGCAGGCCTGCACTATTGCATAGCAGTGGGCACATGATTGCCAATGGTGCCTTTGCACAGAAGTTCATCAAACCCCCCAAAAAAAAAAAAAAACGAAGAACAAATCTGAAATTATAAAAATCGGAGAACAAGATGGTGGCACTTTGGTAATTATTATGTAATGCCAAGTAATAAAAGCTGATGAGTAAACAGATCTGGTTACTTTACGGAAAATGTCAAATGAAATGGTTTTACCTCACTTACATTATCAGACGAGGGGATGGGGCTGAGAGGTGAGGAAAGAGAATCCTCTGACTGGGAGCTGCAGGAGCTTCGTTTTACTAAAAAGAAAGAACATGGGAAGATTCAAACAATGAAAGTGCAACTGGGGCCATATAAAAACAATATATTGTTATGGATTTTTTTTTTCATACACACATATTATAGTGGTGACATGATGTGGACTTACCAGTATCACTACTGGAAGATAAAGGCCTTTCTGTCCCAACTGCATCATGTCCACTACTGTTTCTCTTCTCTTCTTGTGCCTAGCAGGGATATAGCAAAATTACAATTTCACTGGTACCTTTGGTGCCCCATGCAACATTACTTTCTATTGTTGTGATCATTTAAGGTAATCACAACAATTTGATTGTAATTTAACAATTTGATTGAAACAACAACGCAGGCCACTTATAAAAACTGCAATTTTCAACCATATAGAAAAAAACAAATCTACTAGCCACCTAGTGCATTGCTGTTTATGTAAAGAGTTGGAAGCATGTTACAATCAATTAGCGTGGTATACAAAACAAACTTTTAAATATTAAAGTTTGCTGCAGCCTTTCTGTGCAGCCAACTTGAATATTTAAAATGACATTTCACTAATACGAACACGCCAATTATTTTAAGATCATTAGTGTCAATAAAAGCAGGCAGGATATGATGTTTGTACTAAAATATATATATATATATATATATAAAAATTATAATGTATTTCTGTAATATACAAGACTGTTAGTGCATGTAAGCATTGCTACCAGTTCTTCTAGTCCTTGTATGGCATGGCACACTTTTAGGACTTTCGTCCATCACTTGATATTTAAATGCCAGACAGTGGTGAAAATTATTATTTGATCCCCTGAAGATTTTGTAAGTTTGCTCACTTACAAAGAAATGAAGGATCCATAATTTTTATCATAGGTGTATTTTACATTGTTGGCAAGCACAGAGGTAAGACGTTTTTTGTAGTTGGTTACCAGGTTTGCACCCATCTCAGGAGGCATTTTGGTCCACTCTTTACAGATCTTCTCTAAATTCTTAAGGTTTCTTGGCAACTCAAAGTTTCAGCTCCCTCTAGAAATGTATAGGATTAAGGTCTGGAGACTGGCTAGGCCACTCCATGACCTTAATATGCTTCCTCTTGAGCCACTCCTTTGTTGCCTTGAAGGTATGTTTTGGGTCATTATCATGCTGGAAGTCCCATCTTCAGTGTTCTGGCAGGGGGGGGGGGGGGGGGGGTTCTCATCCAAGATTTTACAATACATGACCCCTCAATGTGGCAAAATCGGCCTGTACCTTTAGCAGAGAAAACAGCCCCAAAGCAGGTTTCCACCTCCATGCTTGCCTGTAGGGATGGTGTTCTTAGGGTCATAGTCAACATCGTTCTTCCTCCAAACACAGCAAGTCAAGGTAATGCCAAAGAGCTCAATTTTGGTCTCATTTGACCACAGCACTTTCTCCCAATCCTTCTCTGAATCATTTAGATGTTCACTGGCAAACTTCAGATGGGCCTGTACATGTGCTTTCTTGAGGAGGGGGACCTTGTGGGCACTGCAGGATTTCAATCCATGGCAGTGTATTGTGCTACCAATGGTTTGTTTAGTGACTGTGGTCCTAACTGCCTTGAGATCATTTGCAAGCTCCTCCCCTGTAGTTTCCGGGCTGAGCCCTCACTTTTCTCATCATCCTTACGCCATGAGGCGAAATCTTGCAAGGAGCTACAGAGCGGAGAGCGATTGATGGTTATTTTGTATATCATCCATTTGTGAATAATCACTCCAACAGTTGTCTTTTTGCTGATCGTCTTGTAGCCCATTCAAGCCTTGTGTAGGTTTACACTCTTGTCTCCGACATCCTTTGACAGCTCTTTGGTCTTGCCAATGATGGTGAGGTTTGCATGAAAGAAAGATTGTGGACAAGTGTCTTTTATACACATAAGTTGATGTTAGGAGAACCTTCTTAAAAATTGACAGGACTAATCTGTGTACCATACTGTAGCCAGTCTGTGGGAGCCAGAATTATTGTTGATTGGTAGGGGATCAATTACTTTTTACTCACTGTACTGCAACTCAATTTATAACATTTGTATCATGCATTTTTTCTGTATTATTGGTTAATCTGTCTCTATCATTTAAAATACACCCATGATAATTCTAGACCCCTCGTTTTTTTGTAAGTGGGCAAACTTACAAAATATGCAAGGGATCAAATAATTTTGACCACTGTACATGCTAATAAATAATCTTTCAGCATTTTGCACAATTTCTGTGTATGAGAATAAATAATTTCCAGTTCTTATGCAAACTCGTTATCAGTCAGGCAGTAACTCTTATGGAGGTCCAATATTTAGATTGACAGTTTGGAAAAAAATAAGATCTGAATGGCCACCCGTAGAAACACTTGCTAGGGCCTCCCCTAATGCACACTTGTATAATACCACCCACTCCATTAGACACCAGTTTTTTGTTGGTGTTCTTAGGCGATGACCACTTCTATTCCTTTTTTATTCTTCCACTTCTATCAGGATCCGACTGCTTACATATGACTAGGCAAGTATGTAGCAGTTACTACAACGCTGCCCCTTGGTATTATAGCTTGGAGCCTGTACCCAGACCCCCACTGTGTGGGGCTGGCCCGTATCAGAGAATTCATCTCTCCCTCACTAAAACGATCACCTTTTATTTACTGTCTGTGACCCTGATTGAGAGATTTCCTGTACATTTGTGGTGTGGAAAACAGCCCTTCTTGTCCAGATGGCCAATCCAGGAACAGACAGGAAAAGAAATGTCCTCCATGGGGATAGAGCATATAAAATCTACCAGAGATTGTACCTCTTCTCTGCTATAAAAAAAAAAAAGGTCTGGTCTGGAGTTGGGCTTTAACACTTGATACATTTTCAGCTAAACCGTACATTGTTTTCAATGAGTCATCCATTAAAGTGGAATTCCAATCAAATTAACTAAGGCTGGGCATACATTATACAATTTTCTTTAGATTTACACTCAACTATGTAGTGCAAGGGCCTGCCTGATTGCATACAAATTAAAAGTGTTTAGATTTACCAAAACCATATAAAAATGGAGGTCAAACCTAAAAAGCAAAGTTGTACAAGAAACTTGTATAATGTATGGCCGGCCTAGGCTTAAATCTTCTCCCACCGCCAGTCTAAGACTACTGTCTCTACCCTGTAAAAGAAAAAAAAGATGTTTATAAACACTTCTACCGAAGCCGCTCCAGTCACATGATCGGGTCCCAGTGCCTGATTCAATGTAGAAAAGAGGCAGCAGCAATGGCTGCAGAGCCTGGGTGATGACATTACCCATAGCCTTACTATGGGACATCCGTTATCTGTTGCCTCCTCTACACTGAAGTCGGCACTGTGACTCAACCGTGTGACCAGAGCGGCTTCAGGCTAGGTATGTATAAGCTTTTTTTTTTTACAGCCAGCCTTTGTGGTTGCAAAATAATACATGGAAAATTTGGATTTTTTTTATTTTTGTTACTTCCCATAAAATCACTTTTATCTGAGTTAATTGACAGGCACAGCTTCTACACCTGTAGGAGGCACTATAAACCCAATGGTCGAGAATGAAGAGGACACTAGGCAGAAAAAGAACACAGCATCATCTATGGGCAGTCCCAGCTGGTATAAACCTCCCGTCAATGAACTCAGAGAAAAGAGAGCAACAATAAAAAAAAAATCCAGTTTTCTCTTAATTTCATCCATGGACACAGCTTCTCTTTATTCTTGACCATAGGGACAACCCATACCTCAATAAAGGGGTGGGAAACAAAAATAGGAGCCAGCAAGAAAAATAAATCACAAAACAGCCTAGCAACCAAAAAAAAAAAAAACATTAAATTCGTAATACTTTGGTAAAGGGTATGCACAGACATCCAGGTAGGTAGCAGCCTCAAAAATGTAAGTAGAAGAAGCCTGATGTCAGAACACCCAAGAAGCAGTGAGTGTTCTGACAAAAAAGTAGGGGCCCAACCCTTAATGGCAAGCCTGAACCACCGTCTGCCGGATCCATTCAGAAAAGGAGACAGAGGCGGCTGCAGGGTCATCAGGGTGCAAAGGATGTGGACACAGTGAAAGTAGAACAGTATTCTCATTTAGAAGAGAAATTGATACAAACCTCAGAAGGAATCAAGGACCTGCATTTATAACCACCATGTCCCTGTGTACAGGACAAGGCCACCAGCTCCCAGATCGGATGCATGGTGTGCAAACAAAAAAAAAAAACAACCTTGCGAGAGCAAGGGAATCGCCCTAATATTCTCAAAGGGAGGCTCCTGAAGGACCAAAGGAACCAAGTTCAGGTCCTACGATGGCAACTGTGAACACACCAAGGGGTGCCACATGACGTATCCCTCAGAGAGCATCATAAACCAAGGAGTGCATGGCCAAGGAGTTTTGAAACAAGCCCACACAGGCAGACACCTAACCCTTAATAGTACTAAAAGCAAGCTTGTTCTCAACTTCTGCGTTAGAGAAGGCCAATATCTGAGCCACTGAAAAGGCTTAAGCCAAGCCCAAAGCCAGTTAAGGCCTGTACATGTACTACTTGGAGAGTTATCAAACTTAAGTATGGCAGTAATGACTGAGTCTAACAACACTATCTCCTAGAACCTAGCTTTCAAAAAACCAAGCCGGCAATGGTAAAGCAGGGTGTGAGATCAGCCTGAGACAAACGATCTTCCTTTAGAAGCAACCACCAGCGGGTGTCCAGTACCAGCCACATCACTTCAGCATACTAGTGTCAAAAAAGCAAGCAGCGTTGTAACTTCAGCACCTGGCCAATTGGAAGGAGCAAGGCCGGAACACTAGGGCATAGGTGAGGGGGGCCTTGTCCGTGGGTCTAGGGAGCCCCGCTCACGGCTTGCCAGACCAGGTCCATTGCGTGCCGAGAAGGACTGCATCCGCAGGTGGACCACATCCACGACGGCAGAGCCAGACATAGGATCAGTCAAGACCGATGAGGGCGCATTTACTAGCCTATATGCCCAAGTGTCACCTGTAAATACGTAAACACCACAGGGGGGGGGGCGCCGACTGAGGAGTGTCACCAAGGTCCCACACGGGGAATGTCAACCAAGGCTTCTCACAAGCAGCACAGGCTGAAACCCCCGCACTGGAGCGCCTACCGATACCCCGCACAGGGGGGCGCCTACCGATACCCCGCACAGGGGGGCGCCTACCGATACCCCGCACAGGGGACACCACTGGGCCCTGCACAGGGGGGAGTGTACGAATGCCCCGCACAGGGGACACCACTGGGCCCTTCACAGGGGGCACCGGCTGAGGCCCCTCACCGGGGACATCCACTAAGGCCCCTCACAGGGGGTGCCTACAGTGGGCCTACTTAAACAACTCCCCCAAAAGGAGCCCCCACAGCGCCGTCCCTCTGGAAGAAGGTGTCCGGCATGGCGGTGCGGATTTTCGGCCGGCCGTGAGTGCACAGGTCCGCAGGGGGACCAGACCAGGCTAGAGCCGAGGAAGGAGGGCGAATGCCGTGCCTAAATTAGTGGAGGGCCTGCGAATGCCTGGTCACCCATCAGGTGCCAAGGTGCCCCCCCATAGTGACAACCCTGGAGGGGATGGGGGGGTGGACAGTGTCAGAAGCACCTAAGCCAGAGGCATGGGCCTCACCAAGGGAAGGGGGGGATGTGGAGGAGAACCCCAGAGGGACTAACCATCCCAGGGAAGAAGAGGAGGAGGCCCCTTATCACTTCAGCAAGTGCGCGGGTAATGCTCCCAGACAGATCCTCCTCACCACTGAAAGGAGGGGGGCTGTCGCCCACGAGGAACGCTGCGGTCTGCACAGGCTCGCTGGCCAGACTGGGGAGAC
Organism: Lithobates sylvaticus; assembly: GCA_028564925.1. Classification (NCBI taxonomy): domain Eukaryota; kingdom Metazoa; phylum Chordata; class Amphibia; order Anura; family Ranidae; genus Lithobates; species Lithobates sylvaticus. The sequence continues at coordinate 98,896,703 of CM053034.1, read as the reverse complement.
CACTGGATCTTGGTGTCCGACCCCTCACCCAGGCAGTTGATTGTAGATCTCAGGGGAAAAAATCCAAGAGAAAAAAAGTAGCTTAAAAAGCAAAAACAAAAAATTGCCAGGACTAGAGTTTCCAGCTGGGAACTAGGTCCTGACAAGGCATAAAAAAAAAAAAAAACTGAAGGCCTATAGCAGGGGGGGGGGGGGGGGGGGGTGTATATCACCTAGGACTGTCCATGGGTGTAGCCAAGTATTTTTTCTGCCTAGTGTCCTACTCCTGTAGGGCGCGATACAACCCTATGGTTCTGAATAAAAAAGCGATATGTCTGTCAATGAACAAATGAGAAACACGTTTTTTAAATGCTTACTTCAATGTCTTTCCTTTTCCATAAATTTTTTTTAATCACTTGCAAAACGCCTTGAATTTGCTACCAAAATCGACTTGTCAATTCCTAGTACAGCCCCCTCCTTCCTTGCACATTAAAGCCCTCTTATAGGTGTGTCCAAATACTTTGTGCTGGCTTAAAGTCTAAGCTGACCTTTTCTGAAAAATATCTGCTGAGGCCCCTTAACTGCAAACGCCCAATGAAAACTGTGCTCACAGGATTTGACTGACAGAAGTAGGATCCAATGGCTCCTGCCCAAGTCTCTACGAGAAGAGGAAGAGAGGGGAGAGAAGACTGCAGCCAGGCAGAGCACTGGATCACTGACAGGCTCTGGTAAGTGTTTTAAAGGGGGAGAGTTAGTGGGGTGTTTTTTTTCACCCAAATACAAAAATCTCTAAAACTACTTACAGCCACAATCCAAGACTAACCTATCTAGCCCTGTAAAGAAGAAATTGCTATACATAACTTTTTTGAAGTGGAGTGGAGTCCAGTCCCATGCTGAGCCGTCAGCGGCAGCTTCTCTGTAGAGGCAGGTGTAGAGGAGGCAGCCGACAACGGAAGCCCCATAGTAACTCTATGGGTGATGTCACTTCCCAGCTGACGTCGGCTATCTCTTCTGCAGCGCTTCCGCCGCTGGAGACTGGTCTGGACCGGCTTCAAAAAGGTACGCATGCCGATTTCTTCTTTACAAGGCTAGATGGGTTAGTGTTAGATCATGGATGCTTGTAGATTTCGAGATTTTAGTGTTAACTTCCACTTAAATGCAAGGAATGCATAAGTGTAAAAAAACACTATTGCTTTAAAACCACTTTAAGCCCAGCATTACACACTCTATTCATTGCCATCCATCTCCCTTATATAAACTGTAATTAAAGTGAATTACTGTTGTGGACAACCAGGAGAAAATCAATCCATCCCACATTCTGCTGGATAATTTAATGAGGTTCTAGCCCACTGTCAGCTCAAATGAGTACTTACTATTGGCAAGTCTTTCAACTGATGCTTCCCATCTCCAGGACCAACATGTACCAAATGACTAAAGTTCTTAGGGTTGGAGATTAGCTTTGATCTAATTTCAGGATCTCTCATCATAACCCTGCATGACACCAGATAAAAAACATTATATTTGCAATTAGATATTTATCAAAGCAGCAACATTTTGTAGAAAAACATCTTCAACACCACTATTTCAAAAGAAAGTTCTAAAGATAAACTTTTTACAAAACTGCTGCTACATGTGCACAAATAAGTCTACAAAACCACAATTGTTTACTAGCTTGATTTCAGGATAAAAGATTGTTGATGTCAGATTGGCCAAAGCTCTATGCTAAACAAGTCAAGGGTTTCTGTTGCAAAAAAATGAATGACTGTTGTGAGAAAAGGCAACTAACTGCCTGTCTAATATATAAACACCACCAACTTCACTGTTCATTTCAGCATGTGTAGGGAACAAGGTGGCAGCCAGAAGAGGGTAGTCCCAGTAAAGAAACAAAAATAGGAAGCTCAAATTTTTTTCATGTTTTGTATAAATTAGAAAACGGTTAAAACCACTGCAAGGTTTTTATTGGTTCCTTTGTCACCACTGGAGGTATTTTTCTGCACATTTTTTGTCAGAGCAGAAACTGATAGGAGGTCTCCCAAAAGGGCACAATTTAAAAAAACACTTTCTTCTTCAGAATAAAATCCACAACCTTAATCTACTTTTTATTGACCTTCCTACACCCTTTTCACAAACATGTACACATAGCAATTAAAAGCAAAGAGTACCACGAACAAAAACAAATAAGGCTTTAGTTACACTTAAACTGCTTATTCTTCAGCAGTTGAAAGGTCTGTTCTAAGGGCCAGTATATGGCAGTTAGCTTTTCAGCACCTGAACGCCCCTTGACCACAGCCAAGGAGAGTCAGTAAGCCTTCATAGGCCAAAGAATCCTTGGTAACCAATCAAAAATTTTCATTGTTTTCCAAAGTCTCTGAATTTCTGCAATCACTTTTCAGTCGTTGGATATTTTCATTTCATCAATCTTTCCAAAGAAAATAAAGTTTAGCTGGAGTTTTACTTTGAAGCTGAAGTCTAAATCGGCTTATAGGTTGCCTTCCCTATTCCATCCTAGGGCATTGGTACTGTTCACCGACTCTTTCCATTCATAACTGAGGCATAATCTATTTACTATGCTTCAGTTTGTGAATTAAAAGTAAGCTCTGTACAGAGCTATTTTTGTCCATTCATTCTGTGCAGCTGAGGCTGCAGAGATGGAGATAAGAGCTGTGTCCTCAATCTCCTTTCTTTGTCTCAAAGGTGAAACGGAGTACTGTTTAGACCCCTGATATTTCACCAAAGCCCCCCCCCCCCCCCAAAAGGGCTTCTAAAAAAAAAAAAAAAGTAAAATAAAAAAATAGAAAAAAATAAATAAAACACACACGAGTGGCGGAACTTCCAGGGTCACAAAGGTTCCACCTGCGACTGGGCTTGGCAGAAGGACCCTGGCTCGATCAGGGGGCCCTCTATGGTTTCTTCCACTGGGACCCTGAAGGTTCTATTTACGCCTATGGATTTGCATATTCTCGTTTGGTATGGAACTACCATTATTCAACAGTACAAGTTATAACATAGCTATGAACACAACCTTCTCTGCTGCTGCCGCTCCTCCTCTGTAGTCCGGAAAGAGAAATGCCTCTTGCTTTTAGTCTTAAGAAGCTGCCGCCGACTGTTGTCTGATGTCTGAGGCACTTCAAACTCATCTTGATCTGTGGGAAACAGGTAAAACATGAGACAATTTTACATTTCCAAAAGTAGTACATAATGATTGTAATTCACAATAGTGTGCCAACTTACCTTGGGCATTGGTACATATTCTTAAAAAAAAATGACAATAAGCATCGAGGCCCCTTTCACATGAGCAATGCTGCCAACTCACCATCCACAGTAATCACTTTGTTAGCACCGCTGACCATGAATAGGAGGCCAAGTGTCTTGAATATACGAGTTACACTTTTTTTTTTTTCCTCGAATAGTGTGTGGCTTTATTCATTCTCTAAACATGTTCTGTGATATGCCACAATTTTTCTCTTAAAGATACCACATTTTATGTTTTAAGAAAATAAAAAAGCAAATAAAGAAAAGGAAAATGTCCATACTAACCTGCCAATTTATTGCGCAGATATACCAAGCGGATTTTCTCTGTTCCAAAAACACAGAGAGATCCCTCCTGATTTAAGGGTCGAACCTATTGGTAAAGTGAATGTATATACATTACATATATAACAACTAAAGCCAATGAATGCCATTTAATCTAGACTAAACTGATCAATTGCTAGATTACGGAGTTGTACATTTCCTATGGACTTATTGAGAACTGAGCTTTTAAATCCTCATACAACTATAATTTCTCTTTTACAAGAATTACATTTGTCCAGCAGTATTTTATAAATACTTATACCAGAGGTGTATAATATATAAAATGCTGTCTTGAACATGCCAGGCAAGGATTACAGTGAAGTTAAAACAGCAAGTTTACAAGTATAGCATGGAAGTCGTAATAAGGCTATAGTAGCAAGGCTAAATAATCACATACCAATGAACATGGGCATATCAGACTTGCCACCATTGAGGATGCGACTTAAGCATTGGGTAGGCTAAACTATGTCCCAGTGCATGCAATGAATGTTAGTGTATAGTATCTCAATGAGAAAAAAAATACCTTGCAAGTACAGAAAAATACCTGTTTATCTGCCAAAATTGCACTAAAATGTTTAAGTAGAAATAGGCAAACTTTATTTTTCCATTTTGGAAACAAGGATGGTCGTAACCCCTGTCAGTATTTTTTTTTTGCCATCTGTGCCCCATTGAGGAGATTTACCTTCTCTTTCTGTCCCATAGCCACAACAGGAAGGGAGAATATTTCCTCCCAAAACAAGGAAAATCCCCGTCCCCATTGGAGGATTTTCCCACTATTGCTGTTCTGGTGATGACTGACCACTCACATTTGTGCTTTTTTTCCACTTTTGGTGATAAGTCACCTGGACAAATATGGTAACTCTTCCAAACAAGGACACAGACAGCAATAAAAATCAATATCTGTGTTATGTGCAGGTGTTAATTGGTGAGATACCTGAAATGGCAATGAAAGAAGATGTTTTAATTATGGATGACTTCAACACGCCTGATAGTAACTGGAATTCTCAAAATACAATTACAATCAGGATCAGGGATGTAATGGAGGCACTAAATAGGGTATCTTTGCAACAGTTAGTAAAAAGCCCAATCTGCAGCGTTCATGTGTTAGACCTAGTACTGAGAAACAGAGATTGATGTTGAAGTAAGATAAAATTTGGGTTCTAGTGATCAACAATGTGTTTGGATTGATATTAAATCAAGAACTGAAAAATCATATTAAAAAACTAAAAAGTTTTGGAGTTTAAAAATACATTTTTTTTTTTGCAGAATTTCTAAAAAAAATAAAAAAAAATAAAGAAAGTTGGAGTAAAATGACAGATTTATTCAGTCAGTTATTAATGGACATGAAGTCTACCATCCTGGAGGCAATTAGATGCCAGGCAAACTAGTAAGAGTAAATGGAAGAAAACACAATATGGCTCACTAAAGAGGTAGCATATGGAGAACTCAAGGAAACAAAGTGTAGTGACAGAAAAGTATAAAAATAGCCAAAAAGAGCCAAACACATTATCAGTGCTGTCAAAGCACAGAAAGATAAGAGAATGGCTAAATCTATTAAAGCGGAACTTCACCCAAAAAGGGAAAGTTTCACTTTTCCACCGCCTCTACCACTTTTGGATAAAGTTTTTTTTTTGCTGGGGGGGAGCAGGTACCAGAGATTTAAGGATCTTAATGTTTACAGTCTGGAGGAAAGGATGGAAAGGGGAGACATGCCTGAAATCTTTGAAAGGAAAAAAGTAGGGCCAAAGCTCTTTAGACCCTACTTCTTATGTGGGTCACAGGAGTGCACTTAGTTCTGCACTTCTGTCACCAGTTTCCAGCCGACACTGGGCTAAAGCCATCACCGGCTCTCTGCTTACATATGACCGAGAACTGAACGATCTGTGGTCTTTGATCACTCAGTTCTTAATCTAGAGGCAGTGGGGGACAGCTGTAGCTGGGATCAGTGCTGCAGCCACCTATGGGAGTACGACTGTTATTTTTAATTCCCACACTTCTCTTTTAAATAAACCAAGGGCGTGAATAAGGTTCAGGAGAACAGTATTTTCCGAAATAATTTGTATTTTTTTCTATCCCTGAGTTACACTGCTCTGCTACACAGCATAACCATTTGCAGGACATTGATTACCGAAAAAAAAAAAAAAAAGGGAGGAGATTTACTGCTCCACTTTACCTTAAACCTTCTGACTGTACAGTGACAAAGAATACTGACAGAGAGAGAACAGAGCAGTCAGCGGAGTATCCTCCTGTCAGCATGTTTCCTGTTAACTATATCTGCCTAAAGTTCAAACTTAAAAGTATATATACAGTATCTCACAAAAGTGAGTACACCCCTCACATTTTTGTAATATATCTTTTCATGTGACAACACTGAAGAAATTACACTTTTCTACAATGTAAAGTAGTGAGTGTACAGCTTGTATAGCAGTGTACATTTGCTGTCTCCTCAAAATAACTTAACACACAGCCATTAATGTCTAAACTGCTGGCAAAATAAGTCAGTACACCCCTAATTGAAAATGTCCAAATTGGGCCCAAAGTGTCAATATTTTGTGTGGCCACCATTATTTCCCAGCACTGCCTTAACCCTCTTGTGCATGGAGTTCACTAGAGCTTCACAGGTTGCCACTGGAGTTCTCTTCCACTCCTCCATGACGACAGCACAGAGCTGGTGGATGTTAGAGACCTTGCGCTCCTCCTCCTGTTTGAGGATGCCCTACAGATGCTCAATAGGGTTTAGGTGTGGAGACATGCTTGGCCAGTCCATCACCTTTACCCTCAGCTTCTTTAGCAAAGCAGTGGTCGCCTTGGTGTGTTTGGGGTCGTTATGTTGGAATACTGCTCTGTGGCCCAGTCTCCAAAGGGAGGGGATCATGCTCAGCTTCAGTATGTCACAGTACATGTTGGCATTCATGGTTCCCTCAATAAACTGTAGCTCCCCAGTGCTGGCAGCACTCATGCAACCCCAGACCATGACATTCCCACCACCATGCTTAACTGCAGGCAAGACACACTTGTTGTACTCCTCACCTGGTTACCACCACACACGCTTGACACCATCTGAGCCAAATAAGTTTATCTTGGTCTCAACAGGCCACAGGACATGGTTCCAGTAATCCATGTCCTTAGTCAGCTTGTCTTCAGCAAACTGTTTGCAGGCTTTCTTGTGCATCATCTTTAGAAGAGGCTTCTTTCTGGGATGACAGCCATGCAGACCAATTTGATGCAGTGTGCGGCGTATGGTCTGAGCACTGACAGGCTGACCCCCCACCCCTTCAACCTATGCAGCAATGCTGGCAGCACTCAAACGTCTATATCCCAAAGACAACCTTTGGATATGACACTGAGCATGTGCACTCAACTTCTTTGATTGACCATGGTGAGGCCTAAGTGGAACCTTTACTGTTAAACCGATGTACGGTCTTAGCCACCACACTAAAACTCAGCTTCAGTGTCTGGCCAGTCTTCTTATAGCCTAGGCCATCTTTATGTAGAGCAACAATTCTTTTATTCAGATCCTCAGAGAGTTCTTTGACATGAGGTTCCATGTTGAACTTCCAGTGACCAGCATGAGTGAGAGGGATAACACCAAATTTAACACACCTGCTCCCCCATTCACGCCTGAGACCTTGTAACACTAACAAGTCACATGACACTGGGGAGGGAAAACTGCAAATTTTCACAAATTTGACCCTTTTCACTTAGGGGTGTACTCACTTTCGTTGCCAGTGGTTTAGACATTAATGGCTGTGTGTTGAGTTATTTTGAGGGAACAGCAAATTTACACTGTTATACAAGCTTATACTTTGCACTACTCACTACTTTACATTGCAGCAAAGTATCATTTCTTCGGCATTGTCACATGAAAAGATATAATAAAATATTTACAAAAAAGTGAGAGGTGTACTCACTTTTGTTAGATACATAGATAGATCTATGAATAAATCAGTGCAAAATAACTGAATATAAAAATATATAAGCTGCTGACACTCTAGGCCAGGGGTCTCCAAACCCCAGCCCGCTTGTGTGTTTAAACCGGCCGTCGCAGCCGGCAGGTCCTGCAATACAAAGCAGCACACCCGCCCATGCTGCACGACGTGTTGCTGATGGGAACACTGATGGCTGCCACTACCCAGCCAATACTCTGCCACACCCAGCCAATACCCAGCCAATACTCTGCCATACCCAGCCAATATCAATTATTTGCTGTTCCGAAAAATGATCCGATCCGTGACTGATGTGAGTTTTTTGATCCATTGCACCCCTACTGATGGGGATATTGCTGGAGACACTACTGATTACAAAAATGATCCATGTAAAATAAACATTTACATTTTATTCATAACCGATTTTTTTTTTTCGGCCCCCAAATACTTGTAAAATCTACAATGTGGCCCTCGTGTTGAAAAGTTTGGAGACCCCTGCTCTAAGCCAAAATATCAAATCCCAACGTTAATCATATAAAAAGTTAGTGCAGCGCTAAAATAATAAATGTAAATCAATAAAAGTTTATAGGCACAGGCAAGTGCCTATGGGTAAATGTGTAAAGATACTGAGTTCAGGCGCTACCTATACCACAAGTCAATAGTAGAATTGTATGTATATATACATACGTATGTACATGCACTCATGTGCGTCTAAAGGCCACCATGCACACTTGAACAAAAGCACCCAAGGTTTAATACATGCCTAAACCAGCTAGTAGGGATTATGCTATGTTATACTGGAGAGAAAAAACACACTGATGCTGTTCGCTGTATCTACCTGATTAGATCATGCTGCTGCATAAAGTGATAAATTGGGTGTTATTAGATCAATCCAATGTCTGTAAGACGCAAAAATAATCACTATTTAAAAACGTGTACCATAAATGGTATAAAGTGTATAAAGTGGAAAATGTTCGTGCTTTACATGAGCTCGTCAATGTGGACTAGCATCAGTCTCACAAAATCATGTAATATGCACAGATTAATAGAAAAGACTCCTCAGGGTATAGTGATATATCAATGGCGCTAGTCACCATACACCTTACGGGTCTTCACCCCTCACTGGGGTATAGTGAGTGCTAACAAAGAAAAGAGCCTATGTTATAATTATGCACACGTATATACATCCATGTGCGTGCCTAAATAAACGTGTATAATATCACCACAAAAACCATAAGAATATAAGTAATAATGTGCACAGATATATAGTGAACCGGTATGTATGATCATATGGCGTACAAAAGGTAGATGTTACAGTCTACGGGTTATGGCGTAAACGTGAAGTTGTTACTGCATGTCGAACAGTCTGATATATGGTACAGGCAATATATTCATATATGATGTAAACCAATAGAGAAAGAAAAAAGAAGAAAAGTCCAAAGTGTGAGATGTTGAATTCGAAAACTCCAGGCTAGTAATTCCACATATCGGGTGACTTCTCTGTGTTCACAGTTCATACCGGTGACTTTAGGTGCTCCCCCGGTGGTATCCCACTCACCAGCTCCCTGCACCCCTACAGGGGCTACAGGCACGTAGTTCACACTTTACCCCGTCCGAGTCACAGCTCCAGGTCCTCTAGTTCCTATGCCAGGATTTCCAAAGTAGTGAAAAAAACAAACTTCTGATGTACCGGTGTGTTATAGGGTATGTCCTCATGGAGGGGGAGACAGAGAAAGAAAATATATATAACTGCGTTATATTTTTAAGACCAGAACTCCCTTTATTGAAATAAAGTTCTGTATATATTAAAAAATAGAAATGGACTAACACATCGCTTGCAAAACAGAGAAGTAAATAAATTAAAAAAATATTTTATATAAAAAATATTCGAAAAAGTAAAAACAGGAAATATTGCCAATGAAAATAAACCCCCTGCTAGATGCTTGTAAGGCAGCTAGGCTTAGTGGGGCATAACCGTACGTTTTCCAGGGAAAGAGAAACACACGGCGCTGTGAGCGAGCGGTTTGCGTTGCAGCTGCGCTCCAACAGCCCGTGTTCCCGGAAGTGACGTATTGGCGTGATTGCGTGGCTCCGTCGTACGCGTTTCGTCATAGACGTCTTCAGCGGCGGAGTTTTTTCTTTCTCCATCTCCCCCTCCATGAGGACATACCCTATAACACACCGGTACGTCTGAAGTGTGTTTTTTTCACTACTTTGGAAATCCTGGCATAGGAACTAGAGGACCTGGAGCTGTGACTCGGACGGGGTAAAGTGTGAACTACGTGCCTGTAGCCCCTGTAGGGGTGCAGGGAGCTGGTGAGTGGGATACCACCGGGGGGGAGCACCTAAAGTCACCTGTATGAACTGTGAACACAGAGAAGTCACCCGATATGTGGAATTACTAGCCTGGTGTTTTCGAATTCAACATCACACACTTTGGACTTTTCTTCTTTTTTCTTTCTCTATTGGTTTACATAATATATGAATATATTGCCTGTACCATATATCAGACTGTGTTCGACATGCAGTAACAACTTCACGTTTACGCCATAACCCGTAGACTGTAACATCTACCTTTTGTACGCCATATGATCATACATGCCGGTTCACTATATATCTGTGCACATTATTACTTATATTCTTATGGTTTTTGTGGTGATATTATACACGTTTATTTAAGCACGCACATGGATGTATATACGTGTGCATAATTATAACATAGGCTTTTTTCTTTGTTAGCACTCACTATACCCCAGTGAGGGGTGAAGACCCGTAAGGTGTATGGTGACTAGCGCCATTGATAGATATATCACTATACCCTGAGGAGTCTTTTCTATTAATCTGTGCATATTACATGATTTTGTGAGACTGATGCTAGTCCACATTGACGAGCTCATGTAAAGCACGAACATTTTCCACTTTATACCATTTATGGTACACGTTTTTAAATAGTGATTATTTTTGCGTCTTACAGACATTGGATTGATCTAATAACACCCAATTTATCACTTTATGCAGCAGCATGATCTAATCAGGTAGATACAGTGAACAGCATCAGTGTGTTTTTTTCTCCAGTATAACATAGCATAATCCCTACTAGCTGGTTTAGGCATGCATTAAACCTTGGGTGCTTTTGTTCCAAGTGTGCATGGTGGCCTTTAGACGCACATGAGTGCATGTACATTATATATATATATATATATATATATATATATATATATATATATACATATACATATACATATACATATATATATATATATATATATATATATATATATATATATATATATATATATACACACATACATACATACATACATACATACAATTCTACTATTGACTTGTGGTATAGGTAGCGCCTGAACTCAGTATCTTTACACATTTTCTCTAAGCATTGGGGCCCCTCATTGAGGCAAGTCCCTTTCCTTTTTTTTCTGGGGTGGCAGCAACCTGGTGATAGCCTACCAAAGCGCGGTATCTAACATACAATCCTTTCTAAGTGCCTATGGGTGTTCACTCATGATTCAAATTTTCATGCAGGTGACAATGTGCAGAACCTCCACCACTGATGACACTAGTCGCTCACCTCATTTATTATTTATTTAAAGGTACATGTATAGCGCTGTCAATTTACGCATCGCTTTACATATACATTGTACATTCACTTCGGTCCCTACTCTCAAGGAGCTTACAGTCTAAAGGTCCCCAACTCACATTCATATACTAGGGCCAATTAAGATAGAAGACAATTAACCTAGCAGCATGTCTGGAGTATGGGAGGAAACCCACGCAGGCACAGGGAGAACCTGCAAACTCCAGGCAGCTAGTGTCATGGTTTAGATTTGAACCAGCGACCATTTTTACTGCTAGGTGAGTGCTACCCACTACACCACTGTGCTGCCCACCTCACATGGACCCCTGAATAAACAGTCAGGTCAAATGCGCTTTCCCATACAGGGTTAATGAATGACTTTCCATTAGATCTAGATCACAGGCAACACTGATAAATTCCAATGGTCCCGATTTCTTTATTGGGATTAGCAGAACTCCACCCAGGTAAGGTACTGCCTGTCAGTGACAGGTCCCGGGGGACACGTAGGACGCCTCTCTCCTCGCCGGTCACCCCAACACTCATTGGAGATGTTCTGTATCGCCAATAAGTGTTGGGGTGACCTGGGGGGGTGGGGAATATGGGGAGGAGTCGTCGTACATTTCCCCTGAGAGGAGTCACTGACAGGCAGTACCTTACCTGGGTGGAGTTCTGCGAATACAAATAAGGAATTCAGGACCAGCGGAATTTATCAGTGTTGCCAGTGATCTAGAGCTAATTGAAAGTCATTCATTAACCCTGTATGGGAAAGCGCATTTGACCTGTTTATTCAGGGGTCCATGCGATGAGGTGAGCGGCTAGTGTCATCAGTGGTGGAAATTCTGCACGTTATCTGCATGAAAATTTGCATCACGAGTGAACACCCATTGGAACATGCCTGTGCTTATAAACTTTTGATTCACAAACTTAAAAGCAGCCTATGATTGTGCATATAATACAAAAGTTGGCAAACTATGTTGTACTAATTTCTGTGTTGTTGCACATGAACTAACAGCAATAGTGTGCACTGCTCTGATTTCCTGTAGAACAAAACTGTGCACTTCATGAAATTCAATTATATTGAATACTTCAGATGTATGTACATGCTGAAAGCTTACCTTCTTGAGATGAACAGATTGGATCCACTCACTTTTTCGTACATCAAATATATCCACTGCGTTTTCACTGAAAACCGTTAGGTGAGGAGATGTGTATGCTGCAGGGAGAAATACTGGTAATCAGTTCTATTTAGTACCGATCAGTCACCCTGACTTCACACTTACCAGTGAAGCATCCACAACTAAATTTTTATATTTTAAAACGTGTATATATATATCTATCTATCTATCTATCTATACACATATATACACACACACATTTTTTTTAGTATTGGATTGAATAGGGCCATCTGTGTTCTCCCTGGGTAGGATCCACCCTACTTGTTCATGGTCCCCAGCACTGGAAAGTTTGGAGTTGTTACTACAAAGAAATACAAGGCAATGCTTCCAAAGGGGACACAAACTCCAGTGACACCTGGAAGTGTCCAAAATGGCTAAAAAGAGAATACCTTTTACATTGCAGAAATGTCTTTTTCGTTTCTGCTGCATCTTCATAAGAATAAGTGAAATTTCCCCAATACGATTCACAAAAAAATAAAGTCTTTAAACCCTTCACTACCCAAACAACAATGAGGAAAAAAAAAAGGAAAAAGCTAATCGAATAATTAAAACTAGTGAGCTTCACACACTAGAAAGTAGTTAGTTAATTGAGGGAAGGTCAGGCTGGTAAAAGTGGTATGAGCTATGGGTCAACTAAAACCTTTTTAACATACCAAGATAATACTTAAAACTGAAAAGACCTGACCACAAAGTAATAGGATTAGGCCCTTTCCATCCTACTGCCAATGACAGCAGATAATTCTACTCCCACTTATAGAGCTATATTACATAGTTGAATAGTTAGTAAGGTTGAATAAAGACACCAGTCCATCCAGTTCAACCGGAGTGAGTGTCCACAATTGTCCCTATCCCTGTACATTGCACACTCACATCAGTCCCTACCCTCAAGGAGCCCAACAATCCAAGGTCCTCATGCATATACTAGGGCAGTGGTTCTCAACTCCTGTCCTCAGGACCCACCAACAGGCCAGGTTTGCAAGATAACTGAAATACATCACAGGTGATATCATTTGCTGCTCAGAGATTGCAGTATTCTAGTCTGCATCTCCACAAGGTAATACTTAAAATCTGTCCTGTTAGTGGGTCCTGAGGACCGGAGTTGAGAACCACTGTACTAGGGCCAATTTCTGGACAGAAGCCAATTAACCTACCTGCATGTCTTTATTAAACTTTACTAGGATGAATGCAAGCGTTAGTCATACTAGTCTTTCAATTTTGACAGGAATAAAAGCACAAAAACTGCCATCTAGCACACACACACACACACACACACGAAAATTGATGGCTCTCCAACACTGGGAATAACAGTTTACCATCCACTTAGCTACATTTTCAAACTACATGGGATATCTATTGATGAGATGCAGATGAATACTTTGTTCTGTGTTCACATTCTGTACTGTAACACCTATAGAATGCACACAAATGTTTGAAAACACCAGAGCACGTTCTACGTCCAAGACCATATTTATACAGCTGGTTAAAAAAATTAAAAAAAAGTGTGCGTTATTAAGGGCTGGATTACATCAACGGACCCAGCAGACACACAAAGCAACAACCTTCTGCCAGGGGGTTAACTCTTTTGTACATATTTTTATTTCTTTACTGGTCCATTACAAAAAAAAAATGTATGTGAACAAGCAAATATCAGATGTACATGGAAAAGTCACCCACTTAATTTTGCCATCTACAGGCACTGTAGACCACCTTTATTCTTGATAGTATGCCTGACCAGACAAAAGTGGATTATTGGATTTGGAAGAGAAGAATGTTTTTTTTCATTTGGCCATTTTTAACATCTTAAATTAAGGCAAGAGCCACATTAAACACAAAATTAGATAACCACAGAGCGCAGAACAGCAGCAGACACCACACCAACATAATATAATACTCACAGCATGAAAGTGGGGGTGCGGGCCACATAATCTCCTGAGATCGAGACTTTTTACCATCGGCATTCACATAGACTCCAAATGTGGAAAAGCACAGTAAGTATTCACTAAGGGTAAGCCTTGCCGCACAAAGAGCATCATGGGCAGTCTGTGCCAGGAAAGATAGTTTAGGTTCATCTGGGTGGGGCAAGTTAAATGGAGCTCCTTCATTTAGGAGAGGGTAAAAAGAAAATCCAGAGGAATAGCCAACACAAACTCGTTCCCCCAAGAGGTCCATGCATTGCACCACTCCAGGTGCCTGGAACTCTTTAATCTTCCGTGGTGGACCCTTACGGTTTGTCAACTGGAAGCAAATGACTTGACGTTTGGAAGCGGCACAAAGAACAGTTGTGGAGCCTTGGCAAACCAGACCAGACGTAATAGCCTGACATCCCTTTGCCTCAGGGATCTTCACTCCAGTTGAGTCTGGTATCTGGTCCCAAAAGAAGAGGCGAACACTGTGACTCTTTCCACTAAGCACAACCAGCTGCTGGACTTCTGAGATCGAGCGCAGGGAAAGTACTCTCTTACAATCTCCTAGCTGAGTGATTTCTAAAGAAAACAAATTTTAGAAAAAAAAATAAAAAAGTCAATCCATTTTGATGTACAGCAAAGGCAGCACTCATCTGTAGCTTTCAGTTTAGACAGTTATAACATGCATTTCTACTGGTACACTGAATCTAACGTAAAGTGGTTGTAGAGGCAGAAGGCTTTAGCTTCATACATTCTATGCATGAAGATAAGAAGCCTTCTGTGTGCAGCAGCCCCCCCCCCCCCTAATACTTACCTGAGCCCCATCTCTATCCAGCGATGTCCACGAGTGCCTCTGCCTTGCTGGACTCTGCCTCCTGATTGGCTGAGGCAACAGCGGCATCACTGGCTCCTGCTGCTGTCAAACTCAGTTAGCCAATCAGTAGAGAGAGGGAGGCAGGTCCAAACTGCAGGTCCGTGTCTGAATGGATACATGGAGCTGCAGCTCAGCTCAGGTGCACCCATATTAAGCTGCTTGCTGTAGGGGCACTCAACAGGAGGGAGGTGCCAGGAGCTCCAGCCAGAGACCTGAGCAGAGGAGGATCCGGGCTGCCCTGTGCAAAACCACTGCACAGAGCAGGGAAGTATAACATGGTTGTTATTTTATTAGGGAAAAAAAACAAGACTTTATAATCACTTTAGTAATTTTAAAAATCAGTGAACACTTATAGGGCTAACAGTAGTGAAGAAAAAGAAAAATGTGTCAGTGGCGGCACTGGAAGGAAAAAAAATTCCCAGCGTCTTTTGTGTCCTGAAAAAAAAAAATCTCTGCATTGTTGGTGTCCCTAGAAGAAAAAAGAAATGTGCCAGTAGTGTCCCTGGAAGGGAAAATATGTCCCTGTGTCAGTGGTGTCACTGGAAGGAAAAACATATTCCTGGGTCGGTGGTGTTGCCAAAAGGAAAAATGGCGCTTCCCCAGGGTCAGTGGGGAAAGAAATGCCCCTCCATTGGTGGTGTTAGTCTGAGCAGGACTACTTTGGCATCTATGTCCGTGGGATGAAGGAGATGGGACCTGGGAGGGGGCTCTGAGCAAGGTGAACTGAAGAGATCTAAAAGGAGGGAGGATGAGGGTTCTGAGAAGGTCTAGGGCCAAGTTGCTCCCACTTCTATTGTGTACTCACTGTTCAGGCCACCTTCTGAGCAGTCAAAGGCAGTGTCTCCTCCTTACCATCTCAGGTTATGTGATCTGTCACATGGCAAAGAGACCAGAAGTCTGCACTCACTTCCCAGGGGCACAGTCCTGAGACTGAGGTGTGTTCTCAATGAGTGCCCACTCTCTTCTGCTCACTGCATGCTGCTTTTGGAGGGAGGAGGATGCAGAATCCTCCCCTCCAACAGCCGTCAAGGCCCCTACTTCTTCTGACAGGAGTGATGCTGCATTCACTCATCAGTGAGACAGCAGAATAGTTTGACCAAAGCTCCCAGTGTGCCCCCCCACATCCACAGGGCATGTGCCCCTTTTGCCCTCCCCCACCTTTTCCCCTTGTCATGACCTTGGCTGTACTTTCCTTTTTTTGCCAAAGAGCTAGTCAGTAAACTACCTTTGCTAAACATAGCAAAGGATCCTATTACCCATTTTAGGGCTGAAGATGGGCAAGAACCCCATTTTTGCTATATTCTTTGAATTAACCCCCTCAGATTGGGAGAATTGGGGGATAGCTGAAGGTGTAAGGTGTGACTCCCTTATTCACGCTTCAGGAGATGCCACCTTGTTAAAATGATGAGCTTTGTCCATCTGTTGTCCATCCCGGTATTACTAAAATACAAAGATTTACAGATGCAAAACTAAAGCCATCCTTTTACACATTAAAAGCCCACATTTATTTCTAAACTTGTCTCCTGAGTGGAGGTGAAGATAAAACTTCCAGATATCAGGGTTTATCATTTAGCCTGCCTATACCTGCCCTTGATTGATCTTTAATTTCTCCAAACATGAGCATCACTAAAGCCAGGCACTGGGGTCATGTGCCCTAGGTCTCCCCCTCAGTACTTCTGTTCAGTAATGCCCCACAGTTTTCTACTGCTGAGGATAATTTAATCCCCCCGCTATGCAGGGACTTCTGCATAGCAGCAATGCAACCTGCTCCCCATCAGCCTCAAATTACAGCGGCAGTTAAAAAAAAAGCCAAGGAATGCTTAGGTTCCTCCTTGGCTCTGGCAAGTCATAGGACACTGTAAAATGCAACCTGATTTTCTGGGTCACTATTATAGCATTGCAAGAAGTATGCAAAAACTGGAATCCCCAATGCATATCTATACACTTACGCATCGCCACCCTATATTTCCTCAGAGTAGGAAGCATGCAGTGTACACCATCTGACAACAAAAACAAACATTTCTCTTTTCTCTCCCAACACATCTAAATCTTTTCAGGCAGTCTAAGAGCTTCACACAATGCCACAACCATTTTTCATTAATCTGTGACTGACTATACAAAATCTTGCAGTCATAAGCAGAAGGCTTTCAAATTGGTCAATCAGTTGTTCCAAAAGCACTAATCTTTCTTAGATCTCTATAAGACTCCAAGCATTTATTGCACAAAAGCAGACTTGACCACCAACCTAAAAAGCTGGAATAAAGACTTTCCTAACCTGGTGGATAAGGTACTGGAATGCTACAGTAAGATATACACAAGATACTTGCCAATGAAATATGAAGGGCAACCCAATAAAAAAAAAAAATTAAATATGTCCATGAAACCTACGTGCCATTCCTTACTAATACCACTCAGTCTTCAAATTGTCCAAAATGTGACCAAAATGTGATCTTCATTGACTGACTCCAGCCAATCAGCTACGTAATAGTTCAATAGAATAACTGTATTCATAAGACTCTAATAGATATCATTTTGCAATTCAACCGGGACAGTATAGGAAACTTCCTAGCCGGCACAAAGCATAACTTTAAAAAGGACCTGTGTAAACCATTCCGTTAGATCACTAGGGAAGAAGCGGGGCCCCTTGAATGAATGAATGAATGACTTGTATAGCGCTACCTATGCGAACTGAATCGCCTCAGGGCGATCCAAGGGCTATCCAGGGCCCTTGGATAGTAGAGCAGGCTCATCTCCCTTGGTAAATTACTAAGCTATTATACTTTAGTGGGCTGATCCAAAACAGCATATTTCTTGTCAGTAGTGGTGCCATTAAGTTCCCGCAATCCGAGTTTTTTTTAAATTTTTTTTAGGAAAAAAAAAAGTTGGTGACACCATTAGTGTTGATGCGAGAAAGGCTATGAAAGGAAGAAAGGGGGAGCAGAGGTAGGGAAGTAGGTGGGAAGGGGAGTAATTATGGAGTACGGGCAAGGCCGATGACCCAGACCCCCAAATTATCCTTAAATTATATACTTAAATGTAGGCCTTATATTCATCGGGTATTGTGTTTCTCCTCTTTCCCCTAGGGCAGCTGTAAGATGCTCCATCTGCTGAATATTTCGAACCCTAGCAAACCACTGTGCCACTGTCGGTGGGGATTGCTGCTTCCATGCACTGGGGATACACGCCCTGGCTGCATTTAAGAGGTGCTTCAGTAGGGATTTGCCGTATCGCTTGCTAGATATGGGGGTCAGGTTTAGGAGAATTGGAGAATTGCTGCCGGGTTATCCTGGAGCGCCACATCAGTAAGCTTGTAAATGATCTCTAGTACTTGTCTCCAGAAGGGGGTCAGAACCGGACATTCCCAGAAGATATGGAGTATTGTGCCAGTCTGTGTACCACATCTCCAGCACAGAGGACTGTGTCCTGGGAATATGGACGCTAAAACAGATGGAGTCCTATACAAACGCGTCAAGATTCTGTATGTGATTTGCTACACAAGGAGGACTTATGTGCAAAAAAGAGTATTTGATTCTTTTGGTTCTCAGAGAACATAACGTTAAGATCTTATTTAGGTACGGAGGATCATCCGGGGGGTGTGACCGGACATGAATGCCGTGAGAGTGCTGAGTGAGGTGAGCCGAGATGCGAGCTGAGTGAAGACAGGTGTGCGTCCCTCTCCCCTCCGCCCTGTTAATGTGCTCACTCAGCATGCTGGTACACTGGACTTCAGAAGAGACATGTGCCTTGTGAAACGTCCTGTGCTAACCTTGCTTTAAGGATTGTTATTTTGGACAGAGCTGGGAGTGCAACTATAGACTTTGCAGACCCTGCGCCTACGGATCCTACCTGCCGCCGCAGTGAGAGAGCCAGTATAGTGCCAAAGGAGTGCAGCATAGCGCGGTCGTCCCAGGGGGACCGAGCAGGGCTCCGAACAAGCTCCGAAGGCTGCCGAGCAACGTCTGACGTCACAGGCAGAGCGCCGGACTACGCACACGGAAGGGGAGAACCAGAGGAGAACCGTGTTGGCAAGTGCTGAGCGTATCCCCACTAGCGGCGCAGGGTGACACACGAGACGCCGGCTTTTGCCTTACCAAGAGGGTCGGAGCCGGGGGACAAAGAATCGATATCCCGTGGAGTGCACCCCAGACTGCAAGCGGGACAAGTGCTGAAGTGCTGTATGCCCAGAATACCCAGGGCACGTGAGTAAAAACTTATATGAAAGTACATCAAATACCAAAACCCGGCAACAATTGTATTTTTTTTTTCCCTTTCTGAACTGTTTTGAGGATACACCCTCGGGAAAGTGTTTCCTTCCCTCCAAAAACGCTAGTTTTTAAAGCACTCAATTTTGCTGTGAATAACCGTAATAATGTTGAAATGCTAGCCTAGCTCAGCAACCCTGTTTCCTTTTCGCTCTCTGCCCACCCTCTCTCCTCCCTCTTTGATATTCAAGGAATGAACTTTGTACTAAGTGGACGGTCCATGCGTTAAATACACTGAATACTACTCCGTGACTAAGCCCAGCTAAGGGGGTCAAGTGGAAAGCCAGGAACTTGATATCTCCTGTTTCTCCCCCACCTGGTCCACTCAGACGGAGGAGAAGAGGAGGGAGGGGGGGGGGGGAGAAGGAGGTGACGGACAGTTTAAACAAACCTGCCAACAACTTCGCAGGCAATATTACTATAATTACTATACCCCCTTTCGGGCACCCCCTTCCTCCCCTTTTTTCTTTCTTTTTTTTTGTTGTTTTTCTATACCTACTACTCCTCGGGTACCTACCCCCCGGCCAATTGGGGAATTAAACTATGCAGCACCTAAGATCATCCAAAGAGAAAAATCCCCAAGTGACCGCAACTACAGCAGCGGCAAAATTGGAGCAATACGCACATACCCCGGTTCAGACACCACCAAAAAAGAACACACAGACCAAAGTACAACAAGGGGGCCTGACAGACAGAAAAAGCCAAGGCCAGGGCCACGCAAGTAGCACGTTACCAGTAGCAACAGTATTGGCTAAGCCACCGGGTAACAAAGATAATGGACGTAATTTAAATGACACAGGAACAAGAGACCCCCGCCAACCCCCAGAGATAGAACCTACATTGAAAGACGTCTTCTTGGCCGTCAATACATGTAATAATTCAGTTAAGGAGTTGAGCGACCAAATGAAAGGTGTGAAGGAGGACCTAGTATTAGTCAGGCTAGAACTGGCAAAAACAGCTCAGAGAACAACTGCCCTAGAGCAGCGAATAAGTCACGTAGAAGACGAGATATCCCCTTTAATAACGGAAATAAAAAGTATGAAAGAACAGATAACCCGACATGAAGTAAAATTTGAGGATTTGGAAAACAGACTGCGCAGGGATAACGTGAGGGTGGTAGGACTACCAGAAAGGAGTGAAGGTCCAGACCCTATACAGTTTTTGGAAAAATGGCTAGTCGATCTCTTTGGAAGAGAATCCTTCGACAACGTTTTCTATTGTATTTCTATCCCCTTCAGAGCTCCCCCAGATGGGGGCTTCCCCAGGCCTCTACTGATGAAACTTTTAAATTATAAAGATAAGGTCTCCCTACTACAAAAAACAAGGGAAGCGGGCACTATCCTCCTCAACGGGACTAAGATCTCATTTTATTCAGATTTTTCGCCTGAACTGCAGAGACAAAGGGCTGGTGTTGTACAGGTTAAAACGCACCCTACAAAGGCACAAGTTGACATATGCTTTACTCTACCCCGCAAGGCTGCGGGTGACAGCATGGGGGGGATCTCAGATTTTTTATTCCCCAGAAGCAGTCGAGAAGTGGATAGAAGAAAATAAGGACAAACTATGATAGATTAAAGAGCGTGGGGGGGGGGGGGTGAGGAGGGATGGGGAGGAATTGAGGGAAGGAGGGGGGGGGAGGGGAACGAGAAGGAGGGGAAAAAAAAAAAAAAAAAAAAAAAGGTGGAGGAAAGGAAAAGGGAAAACATATATATTTGTGAAGTTGGGTTTGAAATGTATATATGTATTACGTACTTATTAAGTAACACTAGGTATTGCCATTATTATGTATTATCGCTGGTTTTTTTTTTCTCTCTTAGAATGTACTTAATAGATTGACGGGAGGGGAGGGAGATAAATGCACACAAATACTGCACGAATGGAATGGTTGAGAATGAGGGTAAGCAAGTATGGGAATTGGTCACTTGGAAACCTCCAGGGGAACACCTGGTAAGGTGGGGTGGGGGTGGGACGGGGGTAGGGGAGGGGGGGAGGGGTAAACATGGAATAAAACAATTAATACAAAAAGGGAAGGGGGATAATGTAGACACAATGCAGAGAGGTATCACCAGAAATAATAAGGAAAATGCAAGCACAAAAAATGGACACATACGCATGAAGTTAGGGATTAAAGCATGGGTAACAAATTTTTTTTCCTTTTTTTTTTCTTTTTCTTTTATCTGGGACGCTTCTTGTTTGCGCCTGGTCACAATGGTTGCAGTGGAAAATGAGAATCAAAGGGGAATGGCACTGAGATATTGGGGAAAAATAATAGGTTCTTGCCTCTTAGTTTTTTTGTTTGCCTTTTTTTCTCTTCTTCCTTTCTTTTATTATTATGGAACCCCGAGGTTGCTTCTGGATAGTAGCTCACTGCGAGAGGGGCAATTATTTTGCCCCATGAAAAAAAAAAAAAGGGGGATGGTATTGAAATTAGGGACATGGAATGTTAGAGGATTGGGGACGCCAGTCAAGAGAGCAGCAATCTTCTCGATATTAGAAAACCATGGGGTGGGACTGATCTGTCTCCAGGAGACTCACTTGACCAAACAAACCGCTCCGCTCCTGCAAAGCAGGAAATACCACTGCCAGTATCATTCAGTATACTCCTCATATAGCAGAGGGGTAAGTATACTGGTGAGGGCGGGGCTGAATTTCTCCTGTAGACAGATCAGCATAGATGAACACGGGAGATACATCTTCCTGCACTTTATGATGGACGGGGTCACATATGTATTGGCGAATATTTATATTCCCCCACCATTTAAATTAGAAGTGATGCTTAGACTGAATGATTTTCTTTTGGACAAAGGGGAGGTACCGATCCTGGTAGTAGGGGATTTTAATGAAGTCCCGGATAAAGACCTAGATAGGTTCCCCGCACGTAGAGCCCCTGATACCACAGTAAAGCGTAAACTGAGCCAATTTATGGAGGAAGTGGGGCTGATATCTGGAGGGTACGTAATCCCACAGCCCGGCAATATACATGCTATTCCGCCACTCACTCTACACTCTCGAGGATAGACTTGGTCCTCGGGAATGAGAGAGCGTCACAAATCATAGAAAATATTATATTCCGGCCTAGGGGAATATCTGATCACTCTCCAATAATAACGACAGTAAAAATAGGGGAAAAACGAAATCGGGGGGAGTGGAAAATAAACCCCAGTTGGTATGAACTAATTAAAGAGGCAGACGGGGTTCTCCCCAAATTAAGAGAATTCTTGGAATTTAATTCAGGCACGGCACGGTCAAGAGTAACATGGGATACCCTAAAAGCATTCCTAAGAGGGACACTGATCCAACAAATAGCAAAATTTTATAAAGATGCCAGAGCAGAGGAAGAAAGATCCCAAAGGGAGACATTAAGCGCAGAAAATCAGTATATAACAGATGCGACAGAGGTAAAGAAAAAGATATGGCTGGATAAGCAACAGGAACATAAATTGGTAATTATGAGGAAGGTCGAAACAAATAGACTCCTTCAGCGGCAGGCTTCCTTCGCAGAGGGAGAGAGTGGGTAGGATGCTTGCCTGACTAGTAAAGTCCAATACACCACCGTCAACTATTCAGGCTATAAGAGGGGAGGGAGGAGAAATTATCTCCAACCCCACAGGAATAGTCCAGTTTTTCAGAGCCTTCTATAAAAATCTCTACACAGCCCAGAAGGTTGGAGTAGAGAGACTGATGGACGATTTCCTGCGGAGA
Organism: Lithobates sylvaticus; assembly: GCA_028564925.1. NCBI lineage: Eukaryota > Metazoa > Chordata > Amphibia > Anura > Ranidae > Lithobates > Lithobates sylvaticus. Next base: position 98,873,713 of record CM053034.1, on the reverse strand, counting down.
TTGGAGATCCCACGTATTATTACACAGGACGAGAGAGAGGAGCTAGAGGCCCCAATAAGTCTAGTAGAACTACAACAGGCAGTGGGAAATATGGCAAATCAGAAATCCCCCGGCCCGGATGGTCTCCCAATTGAGACATACAAGCAATACGGTGAAGTTTTGCTACCAGAATTATTAAATACATTGGAGGATGTGTTCAGGGAGGGATGTCTACCAGCCTCGATGCTAGAGGCAACAATTATAGTCCTGTTAAAAGAGGGAAAAGACCCATTGGAAGCTGCGGCATATAGACCAATATCCCTCCTCTGCTCTGACGCAAAGATTCTGACCAAGGTTCTGGCAACTAGGCTAAATAAAATTATGACAAGAATAATCCACTCAGATCAGACAGGATTTATATTGGGCCGCTCGACAAGTATCAATATCAGAAGGGCCTTTCTGAACATACAGGATCCGGTGGTGAATGGGGGACCAAGGGCGATAATGACATTAGATGTGACCAAGGCCTTCGACAGCATAGAGTGGGGATACTTGTGGAGGGTATTGGAAGGTTTCGGATTTGGTCCCGCATTCACCAGGTGGATAAAGTTGCTGTATGAGAAACCCACAGCCAGATTAAAAATCAACAATGTAATGTCGGAGGCGTTCGAATTAGAGAGAGGGACAAGACAGGGGTGTCCTTTATCACCCCTGCTCTTCGCCCTGGCAATGGAACCGTTGGCTATCACAATAAGAACTAGCCCTGATATAAGGGGATTTGGCAAAAAGGCAGGGAGAGAAGAAAAGATTGCACTATATGCGGACGACGTTCTGCTATTCTTGGGAGATACTGGCAGCTCATTGACAAACGCCCTTGGGGTAGTGGAGGAATTTGGCATGTTTTCCGGCCTAGATATAAACAGGGATAAATCGGAACTCCTGCCTATAGATGCCATCAGTCACCCAACAATATCAGGAATATTCCAGATAAAGGTAGTGGACACGATGGAATATTTAGGGATAACTTTAACAAGGGATCCCAAACAGTATTTATGTAAAAATCTTGTACCACTGTTGTCTAAGTTCAAATAGAAAATTTCAGTTTGGAGGCACTTTCCTCTGTCGGTAGCGGGGAGATGTGGGTTAATCAAAATGATATGGATGCCACAACTACTGTACATACTTCACAACTGCCCGATATGGATAGACAGAAAGTGGTTCCAAAAAATTGAGACCCTATTTAGGGAATAAAAAAAAAAAAAAAAGGTACGGAGGATTACTTCAAGATGTATGGGCAAGTAAAATATCGTAAGAATAAGAAAAAGATTTCCGTATTGGCTCATCTCCCAGGCACAAGTATTCAAAAGACGAAGGCTTTCTGCGGAAGCCGCTGACTTCCGGGAGGGATCTGAGGAAGTGTGAGTTGCAGAATCCTCCATCTACCCAAGGCGGAGGTATTAAAGCTAGGATAAATGCCTGAGAGGTCGCTCCAATCAGAGGGTCCTAGTAAAGAGGAGGCTCTGGTCTGGGTGGAGTCGGAAGGATCCATCAGATACCCGGTAAAAAAAAGTCTGGGTGACCAATTATGGGCGTTAAAAGGAGGAGGAGAGGGAAAGCTGGGCGTCTCCGCAATCCTAAAGTATCTGTGCAGTTCCTTTAGGGTGGGTTCAATTAGAGGGTGGGAAAAAGACAGTCCAGAAAGACGTGTCCCATGCCACAGTAGTCCCGAAAGGGGAAACGGCACCACTTCCTATTCCAGGCAGACCCATAACTTATGGTGTGAATGTCTGCACCAATCTACCACTATTCATGTGGACTGCCGTATAATAGGAGACTGGGTCAGGGAGGCCGACCCCTCCTCTGAACTTTGGCCGCTGTAGTAGGGATCTCTTGAGTCGCGAGGGCTTGCCTTGCCATACGTAAATTGATTAAGATCGTACGCAATTTACAAAAAAGTTCTGTGGAATCATAACTGGCAGAGCTTGTAAAAGATTAAGCAGCCTCGGCATAATATTCATCTTCAAGACATTGCATCTGCCAAACCAGGAAACTGCTAGGTTCCTCCACCTGCCTAGATCTTAGGAGAAATTGCTTAGAAGGGGCTGAAAGTTGAGTTGGTAAATGAGATGTAAATCAAAAGGGATTTTTGTGCCTAAGTAATGGATAGCATGAGGGGTCCACCGAAGGGGAAAATTGCTGCTAAGGCGAGTCTGAGCTTTAGGAGTGAGATATACGTTAAGCGCTTCTGATTTTTGCAGGTTAAATTATAAAAGTTCGAAAGATCACCGTACTGGCGTATTGCCGATAAAAGTACTGGATGAGAAGTATGCGGTTCTGAAATGTAGAACAGCAGGTCGTCTGCATAAGCTGCAATTTGGGGGTGGTATGTGCTCGTTTTCAGTCCTCTGATGTCAGGGTTGAGCCTGATGTGTTGCAAAAGGGGTTCTAAAGAAATTATAAAGAGGAGCGGGGAGAGTGGACATTGTGCCATTACTTAATTTAAAGGGGTTGGAATTCACACAGCCATTCCAAGGCATCGCAGGGTGGCTAGGAGGAAAGTCCAGTTCACCATGTCAAATGCCTTTCCAGCGTCTGTGGACAATAGGATGAATGTATTAAGTTATTATTTATTGGGGCGTGGTCTGGCTATGGAGGAGTGAGGACGTGTCCTGCCTGAGCTCCGTCCGGTCCGCAGCTATACAAGCAGCTACAGGGGCGATTATCCCCCGCTTTTAAGCTCAGGGTATGTCACAGCGGCGGCGAACACCCTCCCAGCCGAAAAGGACATACCAAACCCGCCAAGGATCGATGGAATCCTTTCTTTTGGACACCCCACGCCAGCAGCAGGAGAAGGGGAAATCCAAGATGGCGCCGGAACGAACGGCCTCGCCGGAACGCCACGAGGCCCGGCCCGCTCAGCATACACAAGCGGCCCTGCCTGCACAGACACCGCTCACAACTCAGCCTGCACAGCCATCGCTAGGATTCCAACCTACACTGCCACAGCTAACCGCACAGCCTGAACTGCCATCGCCATGTGCATCCTCTGCACAACCGCGGCTAGCTGAACAAACTGCACAACCTCCCTTGGGGACACAGCCTGCTATGTCTCCCATCCCCTCTCCTAGGGTGGTAAGTGACACTGCTCCCCCTGCCTCCCCTCGCTCCATATCACCTCAGGGCCAGATTGCAGATGCGGCTGACTTAACATGGGACAGGGACATCAGGCAACATCTATGGTCTCTCCCCACAAAGGCTGACTTAGAACAATTCACCAGCAGAGTGGAAAAAGCATTCAAACAGGACATTGAGCAACTGAAAAGTGACACGACCGAGCTGGGCCATAGAATAGAGACATTGGAACAGAATTTTGAGGACTCTATACCTGCCGTAGCCATGTTAAGAGAACGGGCATCCGCACATGACCAACAAATTGAAGCTCTAATCTGCCAATTAGACGATATGGAAAATCGCAGCAGACGTGCGAACATCCGCATACGCGGACTGCCAGAAGCCACTGGGCCCAAAGATATTATTCCCTCACTGCAAGGAGTATTCCGTGACATATTAAATCTACCTGCGTCTGTTCCCATCGAGATAGACAGAGCACACAGGGCACTTAGGCCCCCATCAGATGACCCCGAGAGGCCTAGAGACGTCATTTGTAAACTCCACAAGTACTCGCTGAAGGAACGCATAATGCAAAAGATGCGCAACAGACCAACCTTTGATTTTGATGGGGCCTCCCTGTCATTCTACCAGGACCTCTCCAGAAGAACCCTCATGCAACGCAGAGCCCTGCGACCACTATTGTCTGAGATTCAGGCGGCAGGACTTACATACCGCTGGGGCTTTCCGTTTAGCCTGCAGGCATCTAAGAACGGCAAATGGGCAGTGTTGCGAACCAAAGATGACCTCCCTTGCTTCCTACACACACTGGAGCTGGAGCAGGTCGACTTTCCAGACTGGCGCAGTTCCCTGAGTATACCGACCCCACAAGTGCCAGAACCATGGATACCCACCTCTGGCAACAGGAGATCCAGGCGCCGTCAAAGGCATGAAAGAGGATACTCTCCAGGGCCCTCGGGGGCTAGGGACTAACCTTGCAGTGATATCCATTACCTACGGCCATCGAGCTACAACGCCATGGATGTGCCTTACCCCCCCTCCTTTGGCGGGGCTTGACTGAAGGAACTGTCCGAGCACATCCATGATTGAGACGCCAAGTTAAAAGGCCCCACGCATGAGAGGATGCTGGACAGGGGAACATATGCGGAATTGGGTGATGGTGGTACATGACTACCCCCGTCCCGTTTGTTTGTTTTTCGCTGATTCCTACCTAGCAACACTGGCCGACAACTGCCCCTAGGAGTATGCAGCCAATTGGCTCAAGAAAGTTAACTGTTCACTTTATCGTTACCCTGTAACAAGATTTAATGGACTGGACGGGGCGCGGGCCCCACGTCCCCCCTGTGGTTGCCCACGTTTCCCGTATAGGCCCCACCTACTTAGGTGTTAGTCCCTAGAGGGACACCAGGACGGTTCCCGGGGTCTCAGATTTCTGGGTCCCCCGGGGGCACGCCCTGTTAGAGAAAGTGTAACTGTCAGCTAGGCCTATTACTATAGGCCTGGCCTGCGATACCTCTTCTACTGTTTTTACTTGTTTTTGGTCCATTTTTTTATTTTTTTTTCTCTCGTTCTCTAGCCTTTCCTATTATCTTGTACACCTCAGTACTTACCCGCTCCTCCTTTCTTACTTCCCTACTTAACCAACTGACTTTTTCTCACCAGGAAGGAAGGAACCTAATCCCCACCACCACCGGATTCGGTTGCAACGAAAAGGTCGCCTGGACAGTCGCCTCTGCTGCAACATGGCCACGATTAAGGTAGTCTCTTACAATGTCAGAGGCCTATGTTCCCCTAACAAGCGCAATAGGTTGTGGTTAGAACTGAAGAGATTGAGGGCGCAAGTGGTGTTCCTACAGGAGACCCACTTTACAGATGCTTCTATTCCCAAGCTGCCCACCCATATGTTCTCGCAATGGTTCATGTGTAACTCTCCTAGACCTAAAGCCAGGGGCACGGCCATAGCTATACACAAGAACTGTCAATTTTCACACATAGAACACATGATAGACCCCCAGGGTCGCTATGTGTTTCTGAAGGGCACCATACTGGGGCAGACGTACACGTTCGCCACATTATATGCACCTAACTCCCAACAACTTACCTTTATAGATCAAGCCCTTGCTAAGCTAGCAGAATTCCGGGAGGGTAGATTAATCCTGGGTGGGGACTTCAATGTCAGCCCAGACCCCACGCTAGATACCTCAACAAATAGATCGTCCCACTCACTCGCCTTCTTGAGACACTTTCGTAGGTCCCTCCAGAGGTTTACTTTAGTGGACTGCTGGAGAGCACTACACGCCTCTGAAAAGGACTTTAGCTACTACTCCAGTGTGCATAAAATATACACCAGGATCGACCTGCTACTGGTTGACCAAAGCTCCCTAGACCTAATACTAGAAGCAACTATTGACCGGATAACAATCTCAGACCATGCCCCTGTGACAATTACTCTCTCACTAGCTCAGGCCATGACTAAAGCAAGGACATGGAAACTCAACGAAAACCTGTTAGACGACATAGGAGTGGTGGCGGGGGTTAGGGAGACCTTGACACACTATTTCGCTGAAAACAATAATGGGGAGGTTAATGAAGGCACCCTATGGGAGGGCCACAAGGCGGTGGTGAGGGGCACTTTTATAGCCATGGGAGCAAAACTCAACAAGGCTAGGCAGGCGGACTTCCAGAGAGTATTGCGGGAGCTCCAGCTAGCAGAGATCAAACATAAACATTCGTCAGGTCCCGAAGAGCTTAAGCGACTGACAGAACTAAGGCAGCTCTTTTCCAAACTACTGGACCGTAGAATAAATCGCAAATTACGCTACTTAGCCCACACCTATTACGAGCACGGGAACAAGTGCGGCAGGTTGCTGGCTCGAGCTCTCCGCAAAAAAAGACTCATGGCACACGTCCATAAATTACACTCCTCTACGGGAGAACCCGCACAACACACCTCCAAAATAGCAGCCTTGTTCCGTGAATACTACGAGAACCTATATAACCTGAACCCCTCCTCCTCGCCCACTGAGATAGAAGCTAAAAGGTCTCGTATTAAAACTTACCTTGCATCGACTGGTCTCCCCACCCTGACCCCTGAACAGGCGACCGACCTAGAATGCCCGATCACCACTGCTGAACTACTGGCCACCATCAAATCTTTACCGACAGGTAAGAGCCCTGGACCGGATGGTTTCACCAGGGCCTACTACCTAAAGTTCTTCGATAAAATACAATCCCCACTCTGTGCCCTCCTCAACTCCCTAGCAACCGGAGGCTCCCTTCCAAGGGAGACCTCGCTGGCCCACATCACCGTCCTTCCAAAAGAAGGGAAGGACCCCACCCAACCACAAAGTTATCGCCCAATTTCCCTCCTGAACACTGACCTAAAAATTTTCTCCAAAATCATTGCCAACCGCATGAAACACTTGTTGCCTGAACTGATCCATGCGGACCAGACAGGCTTCATAACTGGTAGGGAGGCCAGGGATAACTCTAACAGAGCCCTCCAGCTTATCCACTGGGCACGTACTAGCGATCGAATGCCTCCATACCTAATCTTATCAACAGATGCGGAGAAGGCATTCGATCGCGTAGACTGGGATTTTCTGAACACTGTACTCCAGGGCACTGGGCTAGGACCACGTATGTTACGTTGGATCTCCGCTCTGTATGTATCCCCCACAGCACAGGTCAAGGTGAACGGAGGTCTCTCCTCACCATTCCCCATCCGAAACGGCACGAGACAGGGTTGCCCGCTCTCACCCCTCCTGTTCGCGCTGGTCTTGGAACCCCTATTACAGAAAGTTAGAAATAACCAAAACATCAGGGGGGTGCAGGTGGGCTCCACTGAGCATAAGCTCTCTGCATATGCAGATGACATACTATTTCACGTAGCGGAACCCCAGGTCTCGCTGCCGAATCTGATGGAGGAATTAACTGCATACGGAGAGGTATCCAACTTCCGTATAAACTTCACAAAATCTGAAATACTCCCAGTCACCATCCCACCGTCCATGACAGATACACTAAAAAGATCGTTCCCATTCACTTGGGCCTCCCCCTCCATGAAATACCTCGGCGTCCAGCTTACAGACAGGCCAGACTCCCTGTACGCACATAATTACGCACCATTGCTCAAGAAGATCTCACAAGATCTCCTGCAATGGGACAGGACGCACTTTACATGGCTGGGTCGGACGAACATCATAAAGATGACGATATTACCACGCATTCTTTTTATGCTTCAAATGGTACCAGTACACCTGCCAAAACGCTTCTTTACCGAGCTACGTAGCTCATTCATTAAATTTGTATGGGGGGGCAAGAAGCCCCGTCTGGCTATGGCAACGCTCCAAAGAAACAAGATGAGGGGGGGTCTGGGAATACCTAACATCCCCCAGTACTATCAAGCGATCGCTTTACAGCGACTCTTAAACTGGAAATTCCATGCGTCAACTAAACTGTGGGTCCCCCTGGAGAAGACGATGGCAGGCAGAGATTTGGCGGGTGCCCCCTGGGTCCCCGCCGGGGATAGAGGATTTTCAGACTGGGTCTCACCCTTGACTGTTCACTCCCTACAAATATGGGACAGAGTGAACGCCCGCTTAACTCTAGCCCCACAGATATCTCCATTGACCCCGGTGTGTGGATACCCGTGGTTTTCTCCGGGGGAACAGGCAGCAGCACTGGGCACATGGACTAGAGATGGTGACGTCAGGCTAACAAAATTACTGGAGGGAGACTCAGTGATGCCACTGGCCACCCTGAGGGAACGCTACGGCAGCTTCCCCTTTGATTTCTGGAGACACCGTCAACTTGCGACCTTTGTAGCTAAACGCCACAGACAAACACCAATCAGAACCACGCTGACGGAATTTGAAAGCATTTGGTCAGCTGCTGACCCAATGCCTCACATGATTTCGGCACTGTACAGACTGCTGGAAACAGCGACCCCCAACCCCAAGCCCCTTTACATCAAGGAGTGGGAAAAAGACCTACAACTTGAATTTACAGATGAACAACTCAACCACCTTTACCGCTTGACCCACTCGAGCTCCATAGACGCCAAAACACAAGAAAATAACTTTAAGATACTGTCAAGATGGTATAGGGTCCCCACTACCTTAGCTAGAATTTTCCCCACTGTATCTGACCTCTGCTGGAGGGGATGTGGGATGAAAGGCACATTCCTACACATTTGGTGGGAATGCCCAATACTGAGGCCATTCTGGTCTATGGTGAACAAACATGTCTCTGACAGCTTGGGAATAGACGTCCCGGACCTGCCAAAACACTTCCTCCTCCATGTGCCCCCCATGTCTCTGTCTCGCTACAAAAAAAGCGCTCTCCCCCACCTCCTAAACGCAGCTAAACGGCTAATTCCAATACATTGGAAGAGTGCACAGATCCCCAGCGAACAAGACTGGCTGGGGAAGGTGGGGGAGATCATGGAAGCAGAGAGCTGGCTGGCCACCTGCCGAGACACTAGAGACAAATTTGAGCTTACGTGGGCAGCATGGAGAGCCCACACGCAAGAGACAGACTGGGCCCCCTCTAGCCTAGATATTGCGCTACTTGCACTAGCAGACCCTTCCTTTCAGAGACTTGTCCAGGCGAACCATCCGTCAGCAACCACAAGCTCCACCTAAAGGTGGACACCAACGAATCCGGTGAGATATGGTAAACAAGCTTCCTCTTAGCTCTGGTCCTCCTCTTTTTCTCCCTTTTTTTTCTCTCCTTCTCCTCTCGCGGGGTACATGCCCCAATCTCTACCCACCTTTTTCCATTATTGTTGGTTGTTTTTATTTGACCTGGTTTTTTTTTTCATGCTTGTTGGCACGACAACCAGGGGATACAAAGTTACTTAAGGGGAACACCCATCCACCCCCCAACCCGGGGGGTGGCTCGTCTGTCTAAGAGGACCGAATGTCCAAGATGGGCGGGGAGTCTCCCTAAACACTAGAAAAGCTGCACCCCAGCAGTCGTAGGCTTAACCACTTACTCTTAGAGCGATAAACTTGCAACCCCCTCCCTTTCTCCCCCCCCCCCCCTCCTTCCCCATTTGTTCCCCCTACCCTCCCCTGATGTCCCCCCCCCCTCTGATTTTTGTTTTTTCCATGTATGTGTTGTGTTGCTACCTTGTTAATATTTGAAAATGAAAATAAAAATTATACAAAAAAAAAAGTTATTATTTATTAAGGTATTAAGGCGTTTGGTCCTTGCCACCACATATATCGTCCTTATAGTGTTGTCCCGTGCCTCTCTGTTCTGGATAAAACCCACCTGGTCCAAGGGGGATTATGCGTTGGAGGACATGCCCTAGTCGCTCAGCCAAAATTTTTGTGTACTTCAAGTCACCATTAAATTTGGGAGATTGGCCTGTAACTTGCGCAAAGGAGCAGATTTTTCTCCGGCTTAGGGATGACAGATGCTGGCTTGTAGAAGGTCCAAAAGCATGGCATGATTATCTAGTATTGCGTTGAAGGCGTTGACAAAATGGGTTGCTAACTGGGCTTGGAAAGTTTTATAGTAGGTGATTGTAAAGCCATCATGGCCAGGCGCTTTTCCCCCTGGAGAACCAGCCAAGGCACTCGTGAGTTCATCTGTGGTCACCGGCTGCAAAATCAAATCCACCTCCTCATTAAGGGTAGGCAGGTTTGCCGCCTAAACCGGTTTTTGAATATCTGCTCTTTTCGCATGGAGTCAATCCGATCAGTGGTCTCCATTCTACAAGGTGAAGAGCTGCTAGCGTAAAATCGACATCAAGGAAGCTTATCTCCATGTGCCTATTTTTCCCCACTCACCAGAAATATCTACGCTTTGAGATCGAAAATCGTAATTTTCAGTTCGTAGCTCTGCCTTTCGGTCTAGCTACTACCCCTTGAGTGTTTACAAAGGTCCTGGCTCCTCCTTTAGCCAGATTAAGGGCTCAAGGTATAACTATACTAGCCTACTTAGACGATCTACTCTTGATAGATCAGTCGGTAGCCCGCTTAAACCAAAGTTTGGTCACCACAGTCAGCTACCTGGAATACCTAGGTTGAATTCTCAACCTAGAGAAAACCATCAAGGAGATTGCAGTACTTGGGGCTGATCATAGATACAGCTCAGAATAGGGTGTTTTTGCCCCAGGAAAGGATCAGTTCCATAAGGGAACGGATTCAGTTGGTCAAAGCAAAGAAGAATCCTTCTATTCGACTTTGCATGAAATTGTTGGGAAAGATGGTGGCTTCATTCAAGGCCGTTCCTTATGCACAGTTTAATTTGAGACTGCTGCAAAACAGTATCCCGTCAACTTGGAACAAGAAGGTCCAAGCTCTGGACTTCCCAATGCGATTATCCCCCAAAGTGCGTCAAAGCCTCAATTGGTGGTTGATATCCAAGAATCTTCATAAAAGGAAAATCCTTTCTACCAGTTACCTGGAAGGTGTTAACAGATGCCAGCCTTCTGGGCAGGGGAAGCAGTCCTGGAAGAAGCGTCTGTCCAAGGAAAATGGTCCAAATCAGAAATGACCTTGCCCATCAATATTCTAGAGACTCGGGCAGCCCGCCTGGCCCTGAGGGCCTGGATGCTCAGATTACGGACTTGTCCTGTCAGAATCCAATCAGACAATGCCACAACTGTGGCCTATATCAATCACCAAGGGGGCACAAGATATTGTGCGGCCCAGAGAGAGGTGAATCATATCCCATCTTGGGCACAAGACATTCCTTGTCTACGGCAGTCTTCATTCCAGGAATAGAGAATTGGCAGGTGGACTAATTGAGTCACCAACAGTTGTTACCGGGAGAGTGGTCTCTTCACCCCGACATCTTTCTGTCAATATGTCAAAGATGGGGAATTCCAGACGTGGATCTGTTTGCATCCAGTTTCAACAACAAGATCGACAACTTTGTGTCAAGGGCAAGGGATTCGATGGCATGCGGAACAGATGCCTTGTTTTTTCTGCGGGATCAGTTTTCACTGATCTATGCGTTCCCTCCTGTTCTGCTGCTTCTGCGCCTTCTTCGCAGGATCAAGCAGGAAGGGAAGGAGGTGATCCTTGTGGCCCCGGCGTGGCCCAGGAGATCTTGGTTTGCAGAGATCGTAAAGATGGCAGTAGGGGACCCATGGACCCTACCACTATGGCCAAACCTTCTCTCACAAGGGCCGGTATTCCATCCTACCTTACAAACGCCAAATTTAACGGTTTGGCTATTGAGACCCACATTCTGAAAGACCATGGGCTGTCAAGCTTCAGTAGTTTCTACTTTGGTTAATGCTAGGAAGCCGGCCTCCAGAGTCATATACTATAGAGTCTGGAAGGCATGCATCTCCAGGTGTGAATCCAGGGGTTGGCAACCCAGGAAATATGTCACAAGTAGGATCTTTGAATTTCTACAGATGGGATCAGAAATGAAGCTGGCATTGAGTACCATCAAAGGCCAGGTGTCAGCCTCATCTGTGTTTTTTCAATGACCACTTGCTTTACTCTCTGGTTCGTAGCTTTATTCAGGGGGTAACACGGATTAATCCTCCAGTTAGGTCACCCCTGAACCCTTGGGACTTAAATTTAGTCCTGTCAACGTTACAGAAACAGCCTTTTGAGTGAATACGAGATATTCCCTTGGTCCGCTTGACAAGGAAATACATTTTTTTGGTTGCCATATCTTCTGCAAGAAGAGTATCAGAGTTGGCTGCTCTTTCTTGTAAAGAGCCATGTTTGATTATTCATAAGGATAAGGTTGTATTACGGCCTCATCCTAATTTCCTACCGAAGTAGTGTCAGGTTTTCATTTAAACCAGGATATTATTCTGCCTTCATTTATTCCAGAACCTCGTCCTGCAGAAGAAAGGTCACTACATTCTCTTGATGTGGTGAGAGCAGTCAAGGTCTATTTGAAGGTGACCACTTAGATTCGTAAAACAGATGTTTTGTTTGTGTTGCCAGAAGGTCCTAAAAGAGGACAGGCAGCGTTGAAATCTACCATTTCTAAATGGATTCGTCAAGCGATTGTTTAAGCTTATGGTTTAAAAAGGAAAATACCACCTTTTCATATTAAAGCGCACTCCTCCATGGCTCAGATCTGCAAGGCTGCAACTTGGTCTTTAGTCCATACATTTACCAGATTCTATCAAATAGATGTAAAAGGTCATGAGGATATCACCTTTGAGTGCAGTGTACTGCAGGCTTCAGTACAAGTCCTCTAGTCTTAGTGCCCTACTTTTGTTGTGTCTCCCTCCCTTCAGTTGGCATTGCTATGGGACATCCCACATAGTAACTACTATGGCTCTGTGTCCTGTGATGTACGATAAGAAAAATAGGATTTTTAAAACAGCTTACCTGTAAAATCCTTTTCTTTGAAGTATATCACAGGACACAGAGGTCCCTCCCTTCTTTGGTATACACATGTATTGCTTTGCTACAAAACGGAGGCACTCCCAGTATTGGGAGGGGTTGTATAGGGAGTGGACTTTTTGTCTTAGGGCGTGCCAGTGTCCATCACCTGAAGGTGGCCTATAACCCACATACTACTACTATGGCTCTGTGTCCCATGATGTACTTCAAAGAAAAGGATTTTACAGGTAAGCCATTTTAAAAATCCTACTTTTGTTGAACACCTACCGTGTTTCCCCGAAAATAAGACCGGGTCCTATATCAATTTCTGCTACAAAAAAATACACTAGGGCTTATTTTCGGGGGATGTCTTATCCATGTCATTATTAAGACATCTTTAATCCCAAAAATATGTAATCTGTTTTGAAAAATTATATAATGTCCAGTTAGTCTCCCTTAGTAACTTTATTGTTGAAAATACCTTATTTATAACGCCGCTGGGTGCTCACGTGATCCGTTGTAGATCTTATTCCCTGCTCCAAGCACTGCAGAGGGAAGGGCCGAGATGCCTGCAGACATCAGCCCAGCTCCGAGCACTGCCAAGGGAAGGGCTGAGATGCCTGCTGAGGTTAAGTGAGGCCCACTCCAAGCACTGCAGAGGGAGGTGCTACTGACATCAGCCAGGAGGAGAGAAGATCTCGTGGGTCACGTTAGCGCCCAGCGACGCTGTAAATAGGGTATTTTCAAAAATAAAGTTACAAAAAGGAGACAAGTGGACATTATATAACATTTTTACAAAACAGATTAGAAATTTCTACATGGACTTTACTAGGGCTTATTTTCAGGGTAGGGCTTATATTGCAGCCCTCCCCTGAATATCAGACCAGGTCTTATTTTCAGGATAGGGCTTATTTTTGGGGAAACCGGGTATTAAATCCTTCCAAGATCACGTAGCTTATGTCCAGATTCCAATACTCAGAGTGGTATGCAAGGGCCGACAAATACTTTGAGAAAACAAACTTTATTCTTAAATCCCAACACGGGGTGAAAAACACTACTAGCAGAGGTTTCTCTTATATTGTACATTGTTTAATAAATGTTTTATCTTTTTTGGGTTATAGGATAGTCCCATTCCCCCAGTGGGAAGGGATTTTTACCTGACTATAGGGAATAGAACCCTGCATATGCTACTCTGGTGGCAGATCAAGTCCTTTGCATCTTTTTTTTTTTATCCAGAAAAAAGTTTATTAAAGTAAACATATAAATACATACCGAAGCCACATATATATTCAAGCACATATTCAAGCAACAAGGGCATCAAACTTGCTTAATTTAGCAAACTGTACAATTCTTGATCTTGCCTACATCATATATTTTTCTATGCATTTCTTGCCCATCTTAATCTTTCCTCCAACCATGTTCTTTAATCAGGGTTTTACCATCAACAAAGACTTAGTTCAATTAGTCTGATATTTACAGACATCAAATGCCCATTCCCATTAGTCTGCCCATGGCGCTAAGCCCTGGTACATCCAGCCACGGTCCCCAGAGTTCCCCAGCCAAAAGGCTTCACTGCCAGGTTCCCTTACCGGCAATTAGCTGCAGCAACAAAGTGTCCCAATGTTAAAAGACAGCAGCTGCAGTATGTGTAGCTGCTGATTTTTAAAGGGGCGGGCGGGCGGACCTCTGCTTTAATTCCAATTTCAAAGCGGTCTTTGATTGGATGAGCTGGGGAGCAAGATGTCACAAATATGGGCAGGATACTAAACCCTGCCAAGGTATCTAGGTTAATTTCTGATAGGTAAATAAGTGGAAGTGAACCTCTTAAACATAAATTAATTTGAAGTACCAGCAAATAATATAGTTGTGTGTTTAAAAATCACAAATATAGTATGAACTTTTATCTGCAAACATCCCTACCATTATTTTTCATATGCAGTGAGAAAAGCCCTTCTTCTGTTCCCAAAGCAATTCGTTCTTGATCTAAAAAAAAATAAAAAAAAATATCATAAAAAAAGCAAATGCTGTAAATTTCACAACAGATATTTGTATTCTATTATCACTATGCAAAAGGTTGATAAAGTGAATACCCTCTGCGCAATCTAAAAACACATTTATTTTATTTCAGGTACTATAGCTCCATCAAATTTACACAGCGCTTTTCATATATATTGTACATTCACATCAGTCCCTGCCCTCAAGGAACTTACAATCTAAGGTCCCCAACTCACATTCATTTATACGCATATTAGGGCTGATTTAAATAGGAGCCAATTAACCTACCAGCATGTTTGCAGTGTGGAAGGAAACCGGAGTACCCAAAGAAAACCCATACAGGCACAGGGAGAATATGCAAACTTCAGCCAGGTAGTGCTGCGATTGTGATTTTAACCACTGACCCTAGTGCTGGTAGGCGGAAGTGCTAACCATGTAGCCACTGTGCTGCCCATTAGAAGTTTCAATTCATTTGCACCAAATATTTTTACTATTTAAAGTGGATGTAAACCCACTCATAATTTCTAAATTACTTCCATAGTGCTGATCTATAAAGGACATACATGCCTCCTGCATGTATCCTTACCTGTAAAATATCTCCCCTTTAGCTGTTTGGAGCCCTGCAATACTCTGGATTCTGTGGGCAGGTCTGTTGTCCAGGGCTCGGTGGGTGGATTTGCAATGTCAGTAGACTCCCCGCCCACCTCTACACTCCCTTTGGACAGGCATCGATATTTCCTACACTGAACTTCTCTGTTGGTCTTGTGGATTATGCCCCATGATCACCAACATCCAGTCAAAACCCAGGAAAGCCATCACATGATTCTGCATGCCCAATCATGCTGAGGTGTCGAGTAGCCAATCCTGGGAGAGCTAGAGAAGAAATGAGGGGGCATGTGAAGTACACAGAATGTCTCTCTCATGCTTGTGCATGAGATAAGGAAATCACCTGTCACTCACAGCAAGGGGGAAGAAACAGACACCCATTTCTCTGCGTGTCTGTTTTCATCTTAGGCCCCTTTCACACCGGGGCGTTTTTCATGCGGTGCAGCGCTAAAAATAGCGCCTGTTCACCGCCTGAAAAAATCCGGCCCCTTTAACTCCAGTGTGAAAGCCGGCGGGCTTTCACACTGGAGCGGTGCGCTAGCAGGATGACAAAAAAAGTCCTGCTAGCAGCATCTTTGGAGCGGTATAGGAGCGGTGTGTTCACCGCTCCTATACCGCTCCTTCCCATTGATTAGAATGGGACACTGCAGTAAAACCGCGGCAATACCGCCGCAAAGCGCCGCTACGGCAGCGCTCTGCGGGGGTGTTTAACCCTTTTTCGGCCGCTCGCGGGGGGTAAAACCGCACCGCGAGCGGCCGAATACCGCAGTTAAAACGACGGTAAAGCAGAGCTAAATATAGCGCTGCTTTACCGTCACCGCGGCTCCCCGCCCCAGTGTGAAAGGGGCCTTACTGAAGAGAAGAGGATTGTTCAGAGCTGGATTAACTCTTCGTGGCAAGACTGGGCACAGATAAAATGACATCCTCTGCTGTAACAGATACAAGTTACATAGTTGCATAGTAAGGTTGAATAAAGACACCAGTCCATCCAGTTCAACCTGAGTGAGTGTGGGTGCGTGTCTACAATTGTCCCTATCCCTGTACATTGTGTCTCATTAAGATGCTCATCTATTATTTAAGGTACCCAAATAGCACTGTCTAATTAAAACATTTTTGTTGGGGGTTTAAGTGTATATAACAATTGTGCACCCAAAATCTACTTCACACAATTTTTCAAAAAAATAGGCTGCGTGTTGGAAATTTTTTTTTCAAATATACAATACAAAATTCATACAATAAATGCAAATAAATCAGGTTTCCTACAATAGAAGTCCAACTTGTTTTTCAATCAGTGCCAAATTTTTAAAAACTGACTGGCGTGCTGGTAATTATATACATAATGTAAATAAATAAAAATAAGCGGAATAAAACAGAAAAGAAATGAAAGATTAAAGAGTTACTAAACCCACAACAGTATAATCAGTCTGTATATGCAGTAAAGCTTGCTGGTTATACTTACTGTGGAACCTAAGGCTGTTTGATCCTTCTCTGATCCTTCCCCTGCCCCCTGATAATTTCCTGATAACACAGAGTTTATGGCATCAGGAAGCACATGCTCAGTTTGGTGTGTATTGCTAGAGAGTTATTTTGTTTTCTTGGGAGGGTGCATGTGATCAGCACGAGGCCAATGAGTACTGTCCAGACAGAGCGTCAGGGGTCCTGTATTCTCATAGGGACAGTCAGAGGAAAATTAAAAGTCCTCCTACAAGCTTTAATCAGACAATAGAAGTCAACAGACTGCTCTAACTGCCGATTAGTAAATGTAAACTGCCTAATACCTTTTCTTAACTAAATGTAGAAATGTGGATTTAGCAACACTAAGGCTACTTTCACACCGAGGCGCTGGCAGTAAAGCGGCGCTATATTTAGCAGCACTTTACCATCGTTTTAGCAGTGCTTTTCGACCGCTAGCGGGGCAGTTTTAACCCCCGCTAGTGGCCGGAAAAGGGTTAAAACTGCAGCTCCGCTTTGCAGGCGGGTTTGGAGCACTGCCCCATTGTTTTCAATGGGAAGGGGCGCTTTAGGAGAGGTAAATACACCGCTCCTACAGCGATCCAAAGATGCGGCTTGCAGGACTTTTTTCAGCGTCCTGCAAGCGCACCGCTCCAGTGTGAAAGCCCTCAGGGCTTTCACATTGGAGTGCACTGAGCGACTCTTTTAGGGCGCTTTGCAGGCGTTATTTTTAGCACTTTAGTGCCTGCAAAGCGCCTCAGAGTGAAAGGGGCCTAAGTTAAAGTCCAGCGTGTTTATCACAAGTGCCAGCAAATAAAACTAAATATATGTGAATTCCACGTGCTCGGCCAACTTTTGCTTATGCTGTCTCCTGGAGATATTGACTTTTGGAAAAATAGGTCTCAATGCGCCTTTTTAGGCCTTGTTCACACTAAGTGCACAGATGTGAGTTTTTCTGCACCCGTCTCTGCAAGAGATAAAAGAAAACCATTGTGTGCAGATTTTTTTCTGTGCAAGAAAGAAACTCACATGACATCAACATTGTGATGTAAACAGGACACATAGAACACAACTGTTTTCTTTGTGCCCTTGCAGAGACCTACTGTATGTAAGAAAAATGCACATGTGTGCAAATGGTGTGAACAAGACCAAAAATTTCTACGCAAGTCAAATATGCATCTTTTTTTAATCAGTTTTTATGCACATATGGTGTGAATGAGGCCCTAAGGGGTTAATTACCTCCTGGACACCTCCAGAATGGTCACTGTGCCTCCTTTCTGAATGGTTCCCAATAAAGACCATCAGCATGCGTTCTGCTATATTAAAACCAGTGGGCATGTACTTAGTAAGTGGGTGAACAGCTAAATACTGGAGGCTGCTGATCTGAAATGCTCTTAAGGGAGCGACTGCTTTTAAAATGGTATATGCTGTGGTGCACCGTTTTGAATACGAGTGCATTTTTAGCATCTTTTAAAAAAAAAAAAGGTTTTCATGTAGCGGAAAGTGCGATGATGGTCTTTATTTTTTTGTGAGCCATGTTAGAGAGTTACCCGCTGGAAAGAGGTTGGTTGCTTTAGTGGTCCTGAGAAACCATTCAGTAAGGCGGTATTGGTGACCATTTCGGAGGTGTCCAGGAGGTACTTAACCGCTTAAGAGGGGATGCACAGTGAGACCGATTTTTCCATATAGGCTAATATCGCTAAATAAGCGCATAAGGTGAATGGTGGCGGAGCACGTGGGATATACATCTTTGGATTTATTCACCGACACTTGTCATAAACACGCTGGACTCAGTCTTTTCTTTTTTTTCTGTTGATCCATTCCACTTCTTTTGATTCGGGTATTTTATGTATAAAATTACCAGAACGCAGGTCAATTTCAGGTTTTTTTCTTTGCACAATTGTTCCATCCAGCTTAAGGCACTTACATAGACTAAGACAAGACTATACTGTGAAAAGGTTACTAAAACCAAGGAGGACCCTGCATTCACTATATCTGATCTCCCACGGTACACAGAACATGGAAAAGCAATAGTTTTAGTAATATACCTTTTCTCATCAGCAGTTAGAGCAGTCTTGCGACTTCTACCAGTGTCCAGAAGAGCACTGGTTCAAACTTGTAGCAGGAGTTTTTTTTATTCTCCCCAACTGTCCTATGAGGCTGCAGGACCCCTGACCCTCTGTCTGGACAGTGCTGATTGGCCCTGTACTGATCACATGCAACCTCCAAGGAAAAAAAATAAAAAATGTAGCAATACACAAACTGAGCATGTGCAGCTTGCCCCAATGCTCTGTTCAATCAGAAGATGGTTTGGGGACTGTGGAAGGGGAGGATCAGAGAAGACAGGATCAAACAGCCTTTTTAGGGAGTGGCTTCGACGTGGCCTAGAGAGGAAGCAGGTCTCCAGAGCTCCTCACAGACCGCAGCTCAATTAGCGTGTACCGGGGGGGGGGGGGGGGGATACCGCACATCCACAGAGATCACTGTGATGTCCCAGCGCCGGAGAGCCTCCTCGCAGCAGCAGGGCTCTGACAACCCAAGAAAGGGCTCCATAAACTCCTATTTCAGTGGCGGCGGGCAGACACGTGGTGGGATATCCAAGATGGTGTCCAGGAAGGGTCATGGAAAGGATACTGCTGCGGCGACCAGATCCTCCCAGCACCTCGCTGTGTCCCCTATACTAAAACCTATGCTGGTGAGAGACATGGCTCCCCCTGCATCCCCAGGCTCTTCAGCCTTCAAAGACACGGCTCCGACATCTCAGCCGGTGGGTGACCGGGACCTGAAGCAGCATATATGGTCCCTCCCCACAAGGGAGGACCTGGATTCTTTTGCCTCTAGAGTAGCGAAGGCCTTCAGGCGAGATATTAAGCAGCTGAAGGCAGACACCACTCACTTGGGCTCAAGGCTGGATACTTTAGAGCAGACGGTAGAAGAAACCATCCCTGCCATCACTCAGCTCAGGGATAAGTGTGTGGTTCAGGATCTAAGAATTGAGACTCCTATATCCCAGCTAGATGACTACAAAAAACGCAGTCGCCGTTCTACCATCCGCATACGGGGGTTGCCCAAAGCAACAGCAGCGAAGGACATTGTCCCCACACTGCAAGACAAATTTAGGGCGATATTGGGCCTCTTCCCCTACTGAAGCAGTCGAGAGTGATAGAGCACACAGGGCCCTCCGACCTCCTTCACAGGATGCAGAGAATCCCCGTGACAATTTGTAAACTACACAAGTACACGGTCAAGGAGCAAATCATGCAGCATATGCGCAAACGCGCCTTTTTTTACTTTGATGGTGCTCGCCTATCCTTTTAACAGAATCTATCCGGCCGCACCTTAATGCAATGCAGGGCTCTCCATCCTCTTCTAAAAGCCTTACGCAAAGCCGGTATTACCCATCGTTGGGGTTCCCCTTTAGTCTACAGGCAGGACGAGATGGCAAATCTGCTACCCTACGCGCCAAAGATCTCCCACACTTCCTGTCCCAGCTGGACTTGGAACCAGTGGACTTTCCAGACTGGAGGCACTCCCCGGATATACAATTACCACCGACATCTCAACCTTGGTAACAGGCTTGATCTAATCGGCGCTCCCGGGGCCGCAAACGCTCTTCCTCACTCTCAGATTCAAGTATGGTTCTTCAGGCAACCTGTCTGGAGTCCCCTGCCTTCTCCGTTACTTGACGGTGACTTTACAGATATACATACACTTTCGGTGCAATCTTCCCTGCGACAGTGCATGACACTGTGCCCATTGCCCTTGGGTGCCCCGACTGGGTGGCTGCTCGATTGCTACGGCCCCCCCTGCACCCCTTCCTTCTTGCATCTCACCATCCGTTAACCCCCTGGGAAGTTATAGCTCCTTATCCTGTGAGGAGCAGGAACTGCCTGACTATATGTCTGATCACGGTCCCCCCCCCCCCCCCAAATAGGATTGTCCGTATTGGGTATTAGCCCTGTTTGGGGCATCTTGCCTCACTTAAGCAGTTCCTCCTTGCTGGGTGTGCCACCTGAGTCAGGTAAGCAGTTGATTGTAGGCTCACGGCAGGACATGGATACCTCCGTTGGCCCCTCTTATTGGTTATTGTGGTTATCTTATGTTCTGGTTAAATCACTCTTTTTTCCTCCTCTTTGCTCAGAATTCAGAACTGCTAATACTCTCACCTGGTTCGGCTGTTTCAAGATGGTCGTTTGGACAATCCACTCCTGATGCAACATGGCAACGGTTAAGGTAGTATTATATAATGTCCATGGTCTGTGCTCCCCCCAACAAGCGCAACAGGTTATGGCTTGAGTTGAGGCATCTCAGGGCACAAGTGCTGTTTCTGCAGGAGACACGCTTCACAGATTCCTCACCCACTTCTTCCTGCACTGGTACCTAACTCCCCAAACCCTAAATCCCGAGGCACAGCTATAGCTAGTCACAAGAACTGTCCCTTTCTACCTTCTGACCACTAAGCTGACCACCAGGGGCGTTATGTGTTCCTGAAAGGAACCATAATGGGCAAGATGTACACATTCAAAACTCTGTATGCCCCTAATTCCCAAAAACTCTCGTTTATGGATATGGTCCTAGACAACTTGGCAGATTTCCAGGGTAGGTTAATCCTGGGGGGGGGATTTTAACGTTAGCCCTAACCCTTCTCTGGATACCGCGGCGAGTAGATCGACACATTCCTACGCCTTCCTGGAGGCATTTTTGTGAGGCCCTTCAGCGTTATACTCACGCCTCAGGACTACAGATATTACTCTGTCCACAAGGTGTACACTAGAAAACGATCTTTTGCTAATCAGGGTACCCTAGACCTGTTGATAGACGCCACTATTGACCAGATCACAATTGTCCCTATCCCTGTACATTGTGTCTCATTAAGATGCTCATCCATTATATTTTTTATTTAAGGTACTTGTATAGCGCCAATTTTACGCAGCGCTCCACATACATCGCACACTCACATCAGTCCCTACCTTCAAAGAGCCCACAATCCAAAGTCCCCAACTCATTCAAATACTAGGGCCAATTTTTGGACAGAAGTCAATTAACCTACCAGCATGTCTTTGGAGTGTGGGATGAAACCCACGCAGGCAAAGGGAGAACATGCAAACTCCAGGCAGGTAGTGTTGGGATTTGAACCAGCGACCCTTTTTACTGCTAGGCGAGAATGCTATCCACTACACCACTGTGCCGCAATCACCATAGCGATCATGCCCCAGTGACCCTTTTGCTCTCACTGCCCCAAGTGACGACCAGAACATGGTCCTGGAAATCAAACGAGAACCTATTGGACGATTTGGGGGTGGTTTCGGGGTTCAGGAGACTATCCCATTACTTTGCAGAAAATGCCAATGGTGAGGTCAGCGATGGTATTTTATGGGAAGGACATAAGGCGGTGGTTTGCGGTACGCTTATTGCATTGGGCTCCAAACTGAAGCAGAGAGACAGGCGGACTTTCAGACAGTTTTCCAGGCTTTTTAACAAGCAGGCAACAAATGCAGTAGGGTTGCTGGGGAGGGCGCTACGCATGTCCATAAGTTACATTCTCTGAGCAGAACACCGGTCCAGCATACTTAAAAAGTTGCTTCCATGTTTTGCGAATTTTATGCAGCCCTGTACAGTCTGGACTCCGCCTTTACTCAGACGGACATTGCACTGTATTGAAACGTACCTTTCTCCAGCTGGGCAGCCCAATTTCTCCCTAGCACAGAAAGCAGGACTTTAACTCCCTATAACTACAACCGAGTTGTTGGCCACTGTGAGGTCTCTCCCTGCTGGGAAAAGTCCTGGGCCCAAAGGCTTCACCTATTATCTAAAGTTCTTTGATCAGCTTCAGGCCCCTTTATGTACATTTAATTCTCTAGCTACCACTGGGCATCTCCCGCAGGGGGGCTTCACTGGCCCACATAACGGTCCTCCCGAAGGAGGGAAAGGACCATACCCTCCCCCAGAGTTATTGCCCTAACTCCTTACTGAATACAGACCTCAAGATATTCTCTAAAGTTCTTGCCAATCGCCTCAAACACCTCCTTCCTGAAGTAATTCATGCTGATCAAACAGGCTTTGACGCGAGGCTAGGGATAACTATCAGGGTGCTTAAACTCATTCACTGGACCCATACGTGCAAACATCTGCCTCCCTATTTGATCCCATCTATCGACGCTGAAAAGACGTTTGATCGCGTAGACTGGCATTTCCTTAATGCAGTGTTGGTGCGATTGGGGTTGAGCCCTCACATGTGCTGATCTCAGCGTTATACGTATCCCCTACTGCTCAGGTAAAGGTGAATGGTGGTCTCTCCTCTGTGTTCCCCATATGGAATGGCACGAGATAAGGATGTCCACTTTCACACCTTCTATTCGCACTGGCCTTGGAACCATTGCTGCGGAAACTCCGTTCTAACCCCAACATTAACGGGGTGCACGTAGGTTCTTTGGAACACATATGTGGATAATTTTTCATGTAGTGGTCTCCTTGTCTTGTTGCCAAACCTGATGGGAGAGCTGTCCGTTTATGGTGCGGTGTCCAACTTTCGGATTAACTACGCCAAATCTGAGATTCGGACGATTACCATTCCCTCGTCAACTAGCAGATTTTGTAGCCATACGACAGAAATTCACAGATTAGGTCTAATCTCACTGAATTTGAATGCCTATGGGCGGCTGAAGACCCTCTACCCCACAATTTCAGTCCTCTACAAGATGTTGAAGGCAGCTGAATCTAGCCCCAAGCCTTTTTTGTTAAAAGAATGGGAACGGGACCTCCAGTGCTAATTCACTGATGAGCAGTTGCATCACCTATACCGCCTGATCCACACGAGTTCTGTGGACTCCAAGACCCAAGCAAATTACAAGCTTTTAACGAGGTGGTATAGGGTACCCTCATTCCTGGCTAGAATTCATCCCCACCGCTTCTGCCGGTGTTGGAGGGGATGTGGAATGAGGGGAATACTTCTACATATATGGTGGGCTTGCCCACTATTAACACCTTTTTGGTCAATGGTCAGGAAGCACATATCAGATGGTCTGGGCATAGATCTCACAGCCTCAGCAAAACACTTTTTGCTCCACATCCCCCCATGCCTATTTCTCGTTATAAAACGCAGTGCTCTCCCCCGCCTCCTCAATGCCGCTAAATGCCTCATATGACTGTACTGGAAAAGTCTGCGCATTCCAAGCAAGCTTGACTGGGTTGGGAAGGTGAGGGAGATCATGGAGGCGGAGGACTGGCTTGCTACTTGTAAAGACACTCGTGAACAATTTGAACTTACCCGGGCAGCCTGGAAAAACCATGTACATGACTCAATCCCAGTTTCATCTAGCTTAGACGTTGCTTTATTGGCTTTGGCAGATCCTTCTTTTCAGAGACTTGTCCAAACGAACCAACACCAAAACAGCTTACAGCCCTACATAGGTTGAATCTAATCAGCCAACGAACCAGGAGAGAACTTTTCTGTACCTTTTGGTACATTTAAAATTTTTGTTATTGAAATCTGAGCGGTTATCCAATTCCTGATAATTCATGGTATTTCAAGTTCTCATAGGTTACAAATGCATTTTGAGCCATGCATGCATTACCTTTTGACTAGCTGTGATTGGGATCTACTTACTCTCTCCCTGTTTGAGAGAGAGGTTTGGCCAAATGGACTGAATATCCGGGACAAGGGAGGTACCCCTGTTAATATAATATGTCTCACTGTTTCTACTATTGTTTTCATTGGGACCATGACAGATGTACCCCTCTTATTCCCCCACCCCTATTTTTCCCCCTCCCACCCCTTTTTTTATGTTCCCTTTGTTGTAATATGTCAAAAATAAACTAAAGAGCTAAAAAAAAAAAAAAAAAAAATTAACCCCATAGGTTCCACAGTAAGTATAACAAGCATAAAACCTTTTATTTCAACATTAAGGGTGGCCGGGGAAATTTAAAGATAGAATTTTGGGGTGAGAGTATTGGCGGTTTAACTACGATGATTCCAGTTTAAAGATATGCTTTGAGGTGCTAATATGCTATTATTTCTGGTGTAGTAAAATTACAGCTGGTATTGGTAATGTATAGGGATAACCTGCTTTGTATTAATGTACCGTTTCCCTGGATTGTGACAATTGACCTGTACAACTGAATATGTGAAAGACTAGCATTCTTTTGAATGCAGACTGTCATTCTTATTTTTACGATCTGTTCAATAAACTTTTCCTGAATAAATAAAAACAAAAAAACTGGGGTGCACTGAAAAACCTCATTTCCTCCCCTGCCAGATAGGGCTGTGCTGTGTGACAGAGCTGTGCAAGTCTCAAAACGGGATGGACAGAAATACAAATCCTTTGGCAGGTAAAACAACTTCCTTGTATGCATGTCACCTGTGTATTTAGCCAATTAGCCTGGTGGAGATCATTAACAAAATCCATTAAAATTGTGATCACTTTACCTATGATGGCTGCACACTGCGCAGTTTTTATTAGTGGCAATGCACTATCATAAGCTTCCTTCAGCAACCGGACAGAGCGGTCTTGTGGCTTCTGTTCACTCAGGAGCGACTTGAGCTCTTTCAGTACCTGAACCCATTTCTGCATGTCCACTTCAGTGTCTGCCAGCAGGAGCTGAGTGGATGTGGTGGGTGGGGATGAGAGCTGAAAGGACGTTACCTGCAATGCATGGAAATGAACATGTGAGTGCCACCAATGTCTGGAGTATTTATAATTATCAATACATAACAGTGATGTGCCAATAGTGAAAAAAAAAAAATCCGAAATCAGACCCATAAACACAGTAAATGTTTGTCAAGTCAAAATTTTAAACGTGAAATACAATATCTGTGTTGACAAAAAGAATTAGGAGTGGGGATGTACATGTCTTACCCGGAATATACAAGGGATGTCTTTGGGGTTTGCATGAATCACATCCGACTCCAAGACTGAACTGACTGAAAATTTACTGTCCCTTTAAAGAAATAAAGAATAGAAGGCAACAAACTCATTTAGTGGTAAATACTTTTTAGTGGTAAGAAAATAGTGTAAATAATTACTTCTAATTACTACCAATTGTAATAATGGGTTGCTGAGGGATTTAGGCTGACTATACGCTTTACAATCTGATCATAATACTACCTTTACTATCAACTATGTAGTACAGGGCTCAGAACAAACTGAAAAATATTATACATTATATATATATATATATATATATATATATATATATATATATATATATATATATATATATATATATATAGTCTATTATACACGTATAGTTTACTGTTTATACACATTGTCTGCATATATATGTTGTTCGAGTTTCTTCTTAAATCATTTATGTGCACTTTATGCAATATATACCTCCTTAGCCAATAGTTAGCTGAAGCTCATCATAAGTGCCTTCCTCCCTCCCAACATCATACAGGACCTCCCATGTACCGACCCATTGTTTTACAATGCGAGCAGACCTGCTGATTTTGTACGGTTTGCCCACTGACAAAGAAATGATCAGTCTATAATTTTAATGGTAGGTTTATTTTAACAGTGAGAGACAAAACAAGAATAAGCAGAAAAACGCATTTCCAAAACTTACAAATTGATTTGCATTTTAATGAGTGAAATAAGTATTTGATCCCCAATCAGCAAGATTTCTGGCTCCCAGGTGTCTATAGCGAACTGAGATTAAGAGCATTCTCTTAAAAGAAATGCTCCTAATCTCAGCTTGTTACCTGTATAAAAAGACACCTTGTCCTCAGATGCAATCAGATTCCAATTTCTCCACCATGGCCAAAACCAAAGGGCTGTTCCAAGGATGTCAGGGACAAAGATTGTAGACCTACATAAGGCTGGAATGGGCTACAAGCTACCAAGCAGCTTGGTGAGAGGGTGACAACAGTTGGTGCGATTATTCGCAAATGGAAGAAACAGAAAATAACTGCCAATCTCCCTCAGTCTGGGGCTCCATGCAAGATCTCACCTCGTTGAGTTTCAATGATCAAGAGAACGGTGAGGAATCAGCCCAGAACTACACAGGAGAATCTCATCAATGACCTCAAGGCAGCTGGGATCATAGTCACCAAGAAAACAATTGGTAACACACTATGCCGTGAAGGACTGAAATTCTGCAGCGCCTGCAAGTTACCCCTGCTCCAGAAAGCACTTGTACAGGCCCGTCTGAAGTTTGTTAAAGAACATCTGAATGATTCAGAGGAGAACTGGGTGAAAGTGCTGTGGTCAGATGAGACCAAAATAAAGATCTTTGACATCAACTCAACTTGCCGTGTTTGGAGGAGGAGGAGGAATGCTGCCTATGACCCCAAGTACACCATCTCCACAATGTCAAACATGGAAAATGGAAACAATGATTTGTTAGTGTTTTTCTGCTAAGGAAACAGGACAAATTCACCGCAATAAAAAGCGCCGATGGACAGGACCATGTACCGTCAAATCTTGGGTGAGAACCTCCTTCTCTCAGCCAGGGCACTGAAAATGGGTCACGGATGGGTATTTCAGCATGACAGTGACCCTAAACACACAGCCAAGGCAACAAAAGGAGTGTCTCAAGAAGAAGCACATTAAAGTCCTGGAGTGGCCTAGTCAGTCTCTAGACCTTAATCCTAAAATATGTGGAGGGAGTTGCCAAACATCAGCCTCAAAACCCTAATGACTTGGAGAGGATCTGCAAAGAGGAGTGGAACAAAAATTCCACCTGAGATGTATGCAAACCTGGTGGCCAACTACAAGAAACATCTGTCCTCTGATTGCCAACCTCTGTCTTGCCAAGTCATGTTTTGCAAAGGGGTAAAATACTTATAAAATACAAAATCAATTTATAAAACTTTTTTGAAATTAGTTTTTCTGTTTTGTGGTTATTCTGTCTCTCACTGTTAAAATAAACCTACCATTAAAATTATAGACCGATCATTTGTCAGTGGGCAAACGTACAACATCAGCAGGGGATCAAATTCTCCCCCCTCCCCCCCCTCCCCCCCACTGTAATGAGATTGCTGTTGAATGAACTATATGATATATATGTGGAACTTTATTTAGGCTATAATTTGAATATTGTGGTATGCACACACACACGTGGTGTATTTATTTTTGTACATTTGATTGTCATTTTGGTTATAGCTTCACAACACAAATGTTTGATATTATATTACCAAAAGTACAACACTTTCACTAGCATTCACTATTATTGCATTTGTGGGAACACAAATAAGTGGTTGCAGCAGCTTTCATGATTTATTTTACTTTAACCACTTCAGCCCCGGACCAATTGGCAGCCAAAGGACCAGGCCCCTTTTTGCAATTCGGCACTGCGTCGCTTTAACTAACAATTGCACGGTCATGCGACGTGGCTCCAAAACAAAATTGGCGTCCTTTTTTTCCCACAAATAGAGCTTTCTTTTGGTGGTATTTGATCGCCCCTGCGGTTTTTACTTTTTGCGCTATAAACAAAAATAGAGCGACAATTTTGAAAAAAATTCAATATTTTTTACTTTTTGCTATAATAAATATCCCCAAAAAATATATAAAAAAAACATTTTTTTTCCTCAGTTTAGGCCGATACGTATTCTTCTACATATTTTTGGTAAAAAAAAAAAAATCGCAATTAGCGATTATTGATTAGTTTGCGCAAAAGTTATAGCGTTTACAAAATAGGGGATAGTTTTATAGCATTTTTATTAATATTTTTTTTTTTATTAGTAATGGCGGCGATCAGCGATTTTTATTGTGACTGCAACATTTTGGCGGACACATCGGACATTTTTGACACATTTTTGGGACATTTGTCATTTATACAGCAATCACTGCTATTTAAATAGCACTGATTCCTATGTAAATGACAGTTGTAGTTAGGGGGTTAACCACTAGGGGGCGGGGAGGAGTCAGTGTGACGTGTTGTGTTTTTTTTTACAGTAGGGGGGCGTGGCTGTACGTCTGACGTCATTGATCGGCGTTCCCGATGACAGGGAACCACCGATCACTGACAGTCAGTGTAGGAAGCGCGGGGAGAGGTTTGTTTACATAGACCTCTCCCCGTTCTTCAGCTCCGTAACCCGATCGCGGGATACCAGCGGCGATCGGGTCCGCTGGTCCCGCAGCCGTGGTCACGGAGCTCCCGACCGGGTCGCGCGCGCGCCGCTGGCGGCGCGCGCCCCCCCCCCCGGCAGGCAAATTAAAGGGGACGTACAGGTACGTGCTTTTGCCTGCCCGTGCCATTCTGTTGACGTATATCTACAGGAGGCGGTCGGGAAGCGGTTAACCACTTCAGCCCCGGACCAATTTGCAGCCAAAGGACCAGGCCCCTTTTTGGGATTCGGCACTGTGTCGCTTTAACTGACAATCGCGCGGTCGTGCGACGTGGCGTCCTTTTTTTCCCACAAATAGAGCTTTCTTTTGGTGGGGTTTGATCGCCCCTGCGGTTTTTATTTTTTGCGCTATAAACAAAAAAAGAGCGACAATTTTGAAAAAAATTCAATATTTTTTACTTTTTGCTATAATAAATATCCCCAAAAAATATATAAAAAAACATTTTTTTTCCTCAGTTTAGGTTGATACGTATTCTACATATTTTGGTTAAAAAAAAAAAAAAAAAAAAAAATCGCAATTAGCGATTATTGATTGGTTTGCGCAAAAGTTATAGCGTTTACAAAATAGGGGATAGTTTTATAGCATTTTTATTAATATTTTTTTTTTTTTACTAGTAAATGGCAGCGATCATCGATTTTTATTGCTACTGCCACATTATGGCGGACACATTGGACATTTGACACATTTTTGGGACAATTGTCATTTATACAGCAATCAATGCTATTTAAATGCATTAATTCCTGTATAAATGACACTGGCAGTGAAAGAGTTAATCACTAGGGGGCAGGGAGGGGTTAGGTCTGACGTGTGTGTGTTTTTTTTTTACAGTAGGGGGCGTGGCTGATGTCTGACGTCACTGATCGGCTTTCCCGATGACAGGGAACAGCCGATCAGTGACAGGCAGTGTAGGTTTGTTTACACAGACATCTCCCCGTTCTTCAGCTCTGTGACCCAATCGCGGGACACCAGCGGCGATCGGGTCCGCTGGTCCCGCGGCCGTGGTCACGGAGCTCCCGACCGGGTCGCGGGCGCGACCCACAGCTGGGCAATTTAAACAGGACGTACCTGTATGTGCTTTTGCCCAGCCGTGCCATTATGCCGACATAAATGTGCAGGAGGCGGCCGGGAAGTGGTTAAATTCACTGTGTGCCTAAATTTATATATATATATATTTTTTTTTTTTTAATGTTAGATGTCACATAATTTAACTTAATATTGTTTAATTGGTAGTGCAGTGGTTCACACTGTTTATTACCGGTACTTTCCTTTCTAACATTTTAAAGACAGACATGCTTACAGATCATATATTTTTGTAAGATACAAGAAAAACATGTATTGGTCCCCAGTAAAACCGTGAACAGGGGGAAAACACACACAGAAAACTAATTGGTAGTGTGCACATTTGACAGCAGGATTATGCACTCTGGTACAAACCTCATGTCAATGGCCTGTAGAATTGCATTTGCTTGACTGTTGGCATCATATAAGAGGATCTTAAAATCACTTATGATTACATAGGATTTTTGCCATCCCTTCTTTACTCCAGCTGGCTTGGGGATCTAAATACAGAATGTATTAGTTATAGGAACCGACAAAGACTACTTACGGTCTTTAATTATACATTTTCTCACATCAACTCTTTTGGAAAAATTACAATAATAAAGTGGGACTGTATATGCACAAGCCTGAGAGAGGAATTCTGTGTACTTCAGATCGGTTTACATCCACTTTAAGATAAAAAAAAAAACCTGTGTGCAGCAGCCCCTCAGCCCTCCTAATATTTACCTGAGCCCCATCTCTATTAAGCGATGTGCCTTGGTCGTTCAGGACTTTCCCTCCTGATTGGCTGAGGCACAGCAGTGGTGCCAATGGCTCTCACTGCTATCAAAGTCAGTTAGCCTATCAGGAGACAGAGGGTGCAGGGCCAAACCGCAGCTCTTTGTCTGAATGGACACACAGAGCTGCAGCTCAGCTCAGGTGCCCCCATAGATAGCCGCTTTCTATGGGGACACTCGGCAGGAGGGAGGGGCCAGGAGCACCAAAGAGGGACCCGAGAAGAGGAGGATCCAGACTGCTCTGTGCAAAACCATTTTGCAGAGCAGGTAAGTATATCAGGTTTGTTGTTTTTAAAGAAAAAAAAATAGACTTTAGTATCCCTTTAAGGTCCCTTCCAATGTTTATTAAATGTTCTCTGATGTGCCAATTCCTCATTTCACACTTTAATTGCACAGTTTGCTTCAGGTTAACCAGTGCTTTACAGTGTTGGCAAATTTACATTCCAGTAAAGCCCTTCAATACAGAGGATTTACACAAGACCAATATTTTCCATAGCAACTGCATAATAGTTACACATTACATGGATAAACATGCACATATGTTGTAACATGCATGAGTCAGTCATAACTCATAGCAGCAGCAGCTATAGCTAAAACTCTATATACAAGGTTGAAAATATTAGAGCCTCATGCAAGGATGGAGGAAGGCAGCTATCTTTTAATGATTGCTTGAATATATTTAGAAGATAAAGGCACCAGAAGTTCTTTAAAAGACCTATACAGCACTATAGTAAAGCCATCTAATCTGAGGGGTTTATTATGGGAAATTTCTCAAGATTGCCATCTCTTCTGAAATGTCATAGGTGCAATAAATGCATGTCTATTTTTAAAGCGATAGTTTGGGCAGAAACATTTGTACTAGATATTCCACCCATTCTTCCAAAGTATAGTGGGCCTGTGTTATATAGTCTATATACAGTCTATAAAATTTGAAATAAGCATGCGTGAGATATTCGGTTTGTTCTAGCAATACACTTTGGGGGTTATAGATCCTTGCACTAGAATATTTTGGCAGATCTGGCCAGCTAAGATGATGCCTTACTGAGGCGAAACACGTCGGAAGATTTGCTGATGCCACTGCTGCCAATATCCTATACATGCCTAAATGTTTCTTTGTACATGCGAGTACCCATCTATTTGGTTTTAATACATTTTTTAAATTGCCTGACGGTATTACACTATATGGTTTCACTCTTTTATTGTTGGTATCACCACCGGGGATGTAACCAAAACACCATCCAGCGCCTTTGACTCATACGGCGTAAACCTACTAGTCCACGAGAGTCGGTAAGCCTTCTTCCAGTTGGTGACGGAGCACATCAGACAAGCCGCACATGTCACTTTATACTTTTACAATATTCACCTATGTCACTAGAATTTTTATTTATGTGATTTTGTGATTTATCAGTCCATTCGTGATACTCATATTGATGCTTGCTGTGGGGACACCCAGCAGGAAGGAGGAGCCAGGAGGGCTGGGCATTGGACCCCAGAAGAGGAGGATCCAGGCTGCACTATGCAAAACCCTTACACAGATCAGGTAAGTATCACAGGTTTGTTAATTTAAAAAAAGAAAATAAAGACTTTAATCTCATTTTGTGTAATGTATGAAAATGAAGTGGAGAATACACACCGATAAGTATCCTTCCAGAGCTGTTCCACTTCCAGTCACTGGATCCACTCCATACATCTTCTTAGTCTGACTAGGTGGTGAAGGGCAGATATTGGCACCCTCCCGGCATGACACATGGCACATGTAGCCACAAACTACACACACACACAGAAAACAAATATATTAGACTGGTCTCTCTTTATATTGCATTTATATTTTTCCAATGTTGCATTCCTCACCTTCACAGCACAATCCTTGCCGTGCCACACCAACCATAACAGATGTACAGCGCAGACACTTTGTTGGAGATGTAAAATTTTTCACTTTAAAAGCATGTGCCTTGGGCTGTAACAAAAAAATGTTCATACATGAAGTAAGAAATTCTGAACACCTTTTAAAGAATAGAACATTACTGAACGTTTGTAGCTAAACCCTCTGGTAGTAAAACTGTCTTGCACTTTGACTGCAGCAGCAATCAAGAAATGTATCAGCATAGAGCTGGCCTCTGAAATTGAAGTGCTAAAGTAACGATAGTAAAGGAGCTATGGAATCAATTTGGTCAACTCCATCCACCCTTGGATCAGTGGTGTGGTAGGTTCACCCTCAAATACACCGAATTATAAAGCTACAACATTTCTTTAAGGCACAGAGGGAGAAACATATTCAATAGGCAGTAAGAAATGAAGGCGGGTATATACCGAAGCTTGAGTCAACAAAGGTCAAATCAGTGAAAATATGTGTTTGGTTGCAATGCGTTACGGTGTTAATAAATAGGGATGGGCGAACGGAACGGCCCGAGCATAAGTTCTGCGAACACCAAACAATATGCAGTGTTCGGGGCAAATTCGAAAGTCGCCGAAACGCTGTTAAAGTCTATGGGCCATTAACATGAAAAATCAAAAAAGTGTTAATTTTAAAGGCTTATATATGCAAGTTAGTCATAAAAAGTGTTTGGGGACCTGGGTCCTGCAAATATTTTTTTTTACGCACGTTTTTTCAGGAGCAGTGATTTTTTTAATGCTTAACCACTTCAACACCGCTTCATGGTCATATGACGCCCACAAGGTGGATCTACCATCCTGGGTGGGCGTCATATGACGTCCTCGGATTCCCGGCCGCCTGGGGGGCGCGCGCGCGCCCGCGGCATCGCTTGGGACCCGGTGCGGGTGCCCGGCGGCCGCGATGTCCGCCGGCACCCGCGATTGCCCGTTAAAACAACGGGACCGTGCGGGACCGTGGAGCTGTGTGTGTAAACACACAGCTCCACGGTCCTGTCAGCGGCGAGGAGACCGATCATGTGATCCCAGCACGGAGGAACACATGATCGGTCTCCTCCCCTTGAGTCCCCTCCCCCCACAGTTAGAATCACTTCTATTAGGGAACACATTAACCCCTCCAGCGCCCCCTAGAGTTAACCCCTTCCCTGCCAGTCACATTTACACAGTAATCATTGCAATTTTATAGCAACGATCGCTGTGTAAATGTGAATGGTCCCAAAAATGTGTCAAAAGTGTCCGAAGTGTCCGCCGCAATGTCGCAGTCACGAAAAAAAAAAAATCGCAGATCGCCGCCATTATTAGTAAAAAAAATAAAAATAAAAAAATTCAATAAATCTATCCCCTATTTTGTAGACGCTATAACTTTTGCGCAAACCGATCAATATACGCTTATTGCGATTTTTTTTTACCAAAAATATGTAGAAGAATACGTATCGGCCTAAACTGAGGAAAAAAATAGTTTTTTTTAAAAAAAATGGGATATTTATTATAGCAAAAAGTAAAAAATATTGTGTTTTTTTTCAAAATTGTCGCTCTTCTTTTGTTTATAGCGCAAAAAATAAAAACCGCAGAGGTGATTAAATACCACCAAAAGAAAGCTCTATTTGTGGGAAAAAAAAGACGTCAATTTTGTTTGGGTGTAACGTCGCACGACCGCGCAATTGTTAGTTAAAGCGACGCAGTGCGGAATCGCAAAAAGTGCTCTGGTAAGGAAGGGTGTTTAAAAGCCCTGTATTGAAGTGGTTAAAGTGAAACAATAAAAATGAACTATTTCTTTAAATATCATGCATGGGGGGGTG
Organism: Lithobates sylvaticus; assembly: GCA_028564925.1. Classification (NCBI taxonomy): domain Eukaryota; kingdom Metazoa; phylum Chordata; class Amphibia; order Anura; family Ranidae; genus Lithobates; species Lithobates sylvaticus. Next base: position 98,839,646 of record CM053034.1, on the reverse strand, counting down.
TCAATAGTATGCCTGTAAAGTGGCACATTTTTCCTGTGTTTAGAACAGTACCACAGCAAAATTGCATTTCTAAAAGGAAAAATTGTCATTTAAAACTGATCACGGCTGTAATGAATTGTCGGGTCTCGGCAATATAGATAAAACTGATTAAAGAAAAAAGCATGGGATCCCCCCCACCCCCCAGTCCATTACCAGACCCTTTGGGTCTGGTATGAATATGAAGTGGAACCCCAAACCAAAAAAAAAATTAAAAATTGCGTGGGGGTTCCCCTAAAATCCATACCAGGATAACAAGGGGAACCCCAGATCCTGCCCCACCCTGTGTGAAATGGTACTGGGGTACAATTGTACCCCTACCATTTCACAAAAAAAAAAAGTGTCAAAATGTTAAAAAACGACAAGACACAGCTTGGGGACAAGTCCTTTATTAAAAAAAAAAAAAAAAAAATGTCCCACAATCTCCATTCATCTTCTTATATCGCTCCGCCGACGGACCCAAAAAAAAAAAAACCGCCACTGATCCGCCTCCATGGGAGGCTCCCACTGTGTGACGCTTCATAGCCTTTGACAGTTCTTATATAACTGAGGGCGGGGTCACCCAGGTACATCACAGATGGGGCCATCCGGTTACGTAAACGGGTGACCCCTCCTCCTCAGATGCCACGGGGAAACCGTGGGAAAGTCCCCATGGCATCAGAGGGGGCGGGGTCACCTGGGTATGTCACCGGGTGGCCCCACCCTCAGTTATACAAGAACTGTCATCAGCGAAAAAAGCGGCACACGGCGGGAGCCTCCCATAGAGGAGCATAGTCGGCGGATTTTTTTCTTCTTTTTCGGTCCGTCGTGGCGCGAAGAAGATAAATGGATGACATCTTGGGACATTTTTCTTTTTTTATTTGTTAATAAAGGACTTGTCCCCAAGCTGTATCTTGTCGTTTTTTTAAAATTTTGACACTTTTTTGTGAAATGGTAGGGGTACATACCCCATTACCATTTCACACGGGGGGAGGGGGGGCGGGATCCGGGACAGGATCCAGGGTTGTGGTACTGTTCTAAACATGGTAAAAATGTGCCACTTTACAGGCATATTATAGACACCCCCCAGGCACGATATTTAAAGGAATATTTCATTTTTATTGTTTCACTTTAAGTATTAAAAAAAACACTGCTCCCGAAAAAACTGCAGTTTAAAAAAAAAAAAAAAAAAAAACAACAACTTGCATTGATACATGTCCCCTGGGGCAGGACCCAGGTCCCAAAACACTTTATGACAATAACTTGCATACAGGCCTTTAAAAGGAGCACTTTTGATTATTCATGTTCGTGTCCCATAGACTTTAACAGTGTTCGTGTGTTCTGCCGAATTTTTTTGTCTGTTCGGTATGTTCTGGTGCGAACCAAACCGGGAGGGGTGTTTTGCTAATCCCTATTAATAAATAATATTCCCCTAATATGGATGCTAGTTCCGAATAATGTATGCAAATGTAAACAGCCCTATTTGCCAAAAACAAAATATCAAATGCATGTTTTTTTCCCTTGCGCTTGATTGGGTATTCTTTATAAAGTGGATTTACCCACATTCACAAAGCTCTGGCACAAATTCCCTTTGCAAAATGTAACTTCCCTGCAAAGTGAACAATGTTTTTTGCTGAATCGACAGAATCTGAAAACATGAGGCTCCACAAGAACCCTGTAATCAATAGTCTTGTGGTAGAATTTAGAAATTTGGCAGGAATGCAAACTGATATTGTCCGATAGTCACCAAAGAGGACACCTATTGCTAGAGAAAATTTCTCAAACAACTAGGCCAACAACAGACATAAATTAAAATTTTTAATTTGGAAATGTGTGGCAATAGAGACAAGTCATCTGATATCCCTGAACCAACCAGACACTTATCTGGAGATTATCCTCAATGATGAAAGAACAAGTCCAACAACATACTTACTTTGTCTGATGGCTCTTCTGTATATTCCATGATTCCAACAGACCTTCTGTTCACTTTATTCTTCACAGACTAGAGAAAATAAATATTGTTCCGATTTAATAATTCATGCCAAAAGCAATTACCAGAAAAGCAATGCCTGTCTATTAAAATAGCACTCAAACGAAATACATCAAAAACTTTTGAAATATTGTGGACAGCGACAACCATCAAAGCCATTACCCTGATCAAAGGTTGAGGGCTCCTTCACACTTACAGCGGGTAAAATAGGTATTGAACATGTCCCCATTTTTCTAGGTAAATATATTTCTAAAGGCTCCATTGACATGACATTTTCACCACTTCTGTAACACATGCAATCCATACATACAAAGAAATCAAAAGAAATAAGTTCAGAAATTAAGTTACGTGTAATAAAATGGAATGACAAAGTGAAAAAGTATTGAACACCCTAACTGAAATTTAATTTAATACTTTGTGCAAAATCCTTTGCTGGTAATGACTGCTTCAAGATGCCTCCTGTATGGAGAAACTAGTCGCATGCATTGCTGAAGGTGTCATTTTTGGCCCGTTCTTCCACACAGTCTTCAAATTTTGAAGGTTTCGTGGGCCTCTGCTTTGAACGCTGATCTTAAGTTCACTCCATAGATTTTGTATTGGATGGGCCATTCTATGATTTCTATCAGCTTTATTTTCTCTCTTTGAAACCAAACGAGAGTTTGCCATTTGACCTCCAAACATTGGGGGTCATTTACTAAAAGAAAATCCACTTTGCACTGTAAGTGCACTTGAAAGTAAAGTCGCTGTAGATCCGAGGGGGACATGCAAGGAAAATAAAAAACTGCATTTTAGCTTCCACATGATTGGATGATAAAATCAGCAGAGCTTCCACTCATTTCAGATCTACCCCTTAGATTATAGAGCGACTGCACTTTCAAGTGCACTTGCAGTGCAAAGTGGATTTGCATTTTGTAAATAACCCCCGTTGTGTGTATTATAGTCTCATCTGACCAGACTAGATCCTCTCAGTATTTCACAGGCTTCTCTAAACGTTGTGCAGCAAACTTTAAACAAGCTTGAACATGCTTTTTCTTCAGCAATGCAGTCTTGCGTGGTGAGCATGCATACAGGCCATGGCGGTTGAGTGCATTACTTATTGTTTTCTTTGAAACAATTGTACCTGCTAATTCCAGGTCTTTCTGAAGCTCTCCACAAGTGGTCATTGGCTCTTACACATATCTCTTCTGATAATTCTTTTCACTCCTGTCAGAAATCTGGCGAGGACCTTGTTGTGGCAGATTTATGGTGAAATTATGTGCTTTATGAATTTATGTGCTTTATGAAATGATGTGCTTTATGAAATTATGTGCTTTCCACTTCCAGATGATAGCCCCAACAGTCCTAACTAGACCATTCAGAAATGTAGAAATCCTTCTGTACCCAATGCCATCAGTATGTTTTGAAACAATAAAATTGCGAAGGTCTTAAAAGCGCTCATTGCTTTAACCTATCATGAGATGTTTCTTGTGTGACACCTTGGTAATGAGACACCTTTTTATAGGCCATCTGTTGAGACTGACCAGCTGATATTAACCACTACAATACAGGGCACTTTCGCCCCCTTCCTTCCCAGACCAATTTTCAGCTTTCATCGCTCTCGCACTTACAATGACAATTCCGCGGTCATGCAATGCTGTACCCAAATGAAATTTTTATCATTTTGTTTGCACAAATAGAGCTTTAGTTTGGTAGTATTTATTCACGACTGTTTATTTTTTGCGATATAAGCGAAAAAATTGCGGAAATTTTGAAAAAAAGCGATATTTTCTTTCTTTTTTAAAAGAAATCCAATAAAAACAAATTTTGTCATAAATTTAAGCCAAAATGTATTCTGCTACATGTTTTTAGTAAAAAAAATTCCGTTAAGTGTATAATAATTGGTTCCTGTGATCACGGACATATGTACGCAAATGATCATGTACAAATGTGTGCAGGTGATCACGGACAAATGTGTGCAGATAATCATTGGGACATGTTATTTTACTGGGACATATGTGGGGGACATGTGTTTTTATGTTTTGGGGACATGTGTGTTTTGGGGACATGTGTGGTGTGTTGTGTGTTTAGACTGGTGATCAGTGAGTAAAAAGCTGTAAAAAAACAACTAATACTCACTGATTACCAGCCGGCTGCAGCGATCCGCTCTCCTCTCCTCAGCGACGACTTCTGTGTGAGGAGAGCCGATTGTCTAGCAACCGGCTGCTTGCTTACATCCCATGACGGCTGTGATTGGACACGACCGTCATGTGATCAGGAGGGCCAATCACAGAGCCCTCCTGGCGATCCGAGATGCGCCGTGTCCGGGTGGCACAAGCGCATCGGGATTGCGTCGCTGCGTGGGCACGCACGCGAGCAATCCCCCTACTTCTGAAGGACGTTCAGGAACGTCCTATCAGAAGTAGATGGCTCCCACCCGGCCGTATGTATACAGTGGCCGGGTGGGAAGTAGTTAAAGCAGCGTTCCACCCCCCAGCAAAAAAATTTAAGTCAGCAGCTACACATACAGTGCCTTGCGAAAGTATTCGGCCCCCTTGAACTTTTCAACCTTTTGCCACATTTCAGGCTTCAAACATAAAGATATAAAATAATAATTTTTTGTGAAGAATCACCAACAAGTGGGACACAATTGTGAAGTGGAACGAAATCTATTGGATTGTTAAAACTTTTTTAACTAATAAAAAAATGAAAAGTGGGGCGTGCAAAATTATTCGGCCCCCTTGCGTTAATACTTTGTAGAGCCACCTTTTTCTGCGATTACAGCTGCAAGTCGCTTGGGGTATGTCTCTATCAGTTTTGCACATCGAGAGACTGAAATTCTTGCCCATTCTTCCTTGCAAAACAGCTCGAGCTCAGTGAGGTTGGATGGAGAGCGTTTGTGAACAGCAGTTTTCAGCTCTTTCCACAGATTCTCGATTGGATTCAGGTTTGGACTTTGACTTGGCCATTCTAACACCTGGATACGTTTATTTGTGAACCATTCCTTTGTAGATTTTGCTGTATGTTTGGGATCATTGTCTTGTTGGAAGATAAATCTCCGTCCCACTTTCAGGTCTTTTGCAGACTCCAACAGGTTTTCATCCAGAATGGTCCTGTATTTGGCTGCATCCATCTTCCCCTCAATTTTAGCCATCTTCCCTGTCCCTGCTGAAGAAAAGCAGGCCCAAACCATGATGCTGCCACCACCATGTTTGACAGTGGGGATGGTGTGGGTGTAGGACAACATTGGATCATTCAGAGATCCTCGCTGAACTTCTGGAGTGAGTTTGCTGCACTGAAAGTAAAGGGGCCGAATAATTTTGCACGCACCACTTTTCAGTTTTTTATTTGCTAAAAAAGTTTAAAATATCCAATAGATTTTGTTCCACTTCACAATTGTGTCCCACTTGTTGGTGATTCTTCACAAAAAATGCAAATTTTATATCTTTATGTTTGAAGCCTGAAATGTGGCAAAAGGTTGAAAAGTTCAAGGGGGCCGAATACTTTCGCAAGGCACTGTACTGTAGCTGCTGACTTTTAATATTAGGACACTTGCCTGTCCTGGAATCAGGCAATGTCGGCATCCCAGACGATGTTTCCATCCGCTCTTGGGTGCTGCAATCACCATTGCCTGTAGGGGAAATCAGCAGTGAAGCCTTGCGGCTTCACAGCCGGGTCCCCAACTGTGCGAAGTGCGCTGCGCTTTTTGAAAAGCCCGGTGGCGGGAGAAGGAAGAAGGGGGCCGAACTTCCGAGTGATCTTGCTGTGGCGAGATCTCTCGGAAGTGGGGACAGTCACCTGTCAAAAACAGGTACCCACTCCCCCCCCCCCCCGGAAAGATGCCAAAATGCGTCACCAGAGGGGGGGGGGGACAGATATGGAGAGCTTCCACTTTTGGGTGGAACTTCACTTTAATTTGGACTGACAAAGGGCAGGACTGCTTTCTAATTACTGATAGATTTTTAGCTGGTGTCTTGGTTTTCCATGCCTTTTTGCACCTCACCTTTATTCATGTGTTCAATGCTTTTTCCCTGTGTCATTCAATTTTATTACACAGAACTTATTTGTTTTGGTTTCTCCGTTACCGACATGTGGTGAAAATTTTATGTCAATAGCACATTTAGAAATATATTTACCTAGAAAAAATGGTGACATGTTCAATACCAAAATTTGCCTGCTGTATATTCTTTTTATTGGCACCCCAAAGCACTAAACACACGGTAATGAGCTACCATGTTTCGAGGCGCGGTGCATCAGAAAAAAGGTGCAGGTGCATTTTTTTTATTGTTTTCACTCATGCGTTGGCAACCAATTCAAATTCATTGGCAGTCCTAAAGAAACAAAAAATGGGATTGTACATGTGTGACGAGAAAGGTGTGCAGGGACTCCAAGTTTAGTCACTGGCATAAGGTTGATCACTGTGTTAAAAGCAAACTGCATACAGAGATAATTAAATACATGTGAGAAAAAGGAGGAGAAAAATGTGTAGTTGGGTTGGAACACATTCTTGCCCTATTGGGCATGGGGAATGGCGGCAGGAAAAAAAAAAAAAAAGTGATTGCACTTTAGGAAATAAACTTTAATCAGCCTAGAACCCTCCTTCCCCCATCCCAATGGCTGCTAATATTGGGCAGGAGCTGGATCCCACTGACCACTAATATTGCAAGACGTGGTATCCCACTGACTACTAATATTGGGGTACAAGTTTTAAACCACTGACTGCTAATATTGAGGGAAGCGTGGTATACCAATGTGGGGTGCATTGCATTGCACCCCACTGACCATAATTATGATAAATATTCATGGAAAAGTTGGACGCTACTGACCACCAACATCGGGGAATAAGTTGAACCCCACTAGACACCAATGCTGGGAACTAATGTACCCCACTTACCACCAGTGCTGGAAAAGATTGTACCCCACTGAGCACCAATGCTGGGGAGATATGTACCCACTGACTACCAATGGTTTGGGGAAAGGGATTATTCTAGCAAAGGCAGGGCATCAATTTTCTGAGAACTGATGGGGGGGGGGGGGGGGTGGAGTGGCTTTTTTCTTCCACTGACCACCAACAGTGGTCATTGCTTGCCTTCACGGACACTAGCACCAGGGCATTTTTTCCCCAGTCACTGGTTAAAAATGCAAGGTAATTTTTTCCCTCCACTGACAAGTAGGGCAGGTTATCCCTCTACTCACCAGCATTTTTTTTTTTACTCAGTGATGCCAGGGTCCCCCCCCCCCCCCCCACACATCAACAAGAGTAGATTTGCTTTCCTCTATGCCCCAACACCTGGACATCATTTTCACTTTATTCACCCACACCAGGATCTTTCCCCCTACTGATCACTGACACCAGGTTATTTTCTTCCTTTAAGCCACCAACATAATTGCATTCTTTTTTATATACTCTGAACCTTGCGCCGCATACACTACGTTGTGTGTGCTATACTCTTGACCACAGTACTTGTTGGCTGTGCCATATATTACACGCTGCTTACCAAGGTTTTTATTGTCTCAGCAGTTCATGGCTGCTAAATAGTCCCCAGTAAATTTAATTTTTCTGTGCCTGGCAACATTTCCATATTTTTTCGGCCTGTCGTTCTGAAGCATGACAACTGATGCAAAAGAGGTAATGTCCCTTTACAGCAATTAAGCCACACCCATTTTTGCTATGTCTTTGCAACACCAACGTGCCCCACTTTCTCAAGTTCTATATTTGGGAGGTAGGAGTTAAAAACTCTCCCTACGATCTTCCATTGTGCACATTAGGCACAGAAGAGCAAAAGAAAAGGCCCCAAAACTGCTGTTTGCCAGTAAAACAACCCTTTCAGTATATAAAAGTATGCCTCAAAAGGGAACATCCCCAGGTAAAGTTTGCCAAGACTGAATGTCATTAGTCCACCGCGTGGTATTTAGGTTCCTACTGACTTCTACATCAGTACAGGACTCAGCGACTTAAATGTCAGCAAAAAATTTTTTTACAGCACTCCCTTGGACGGGGCCACATGATCCAGGACAATTGGGGGGTTGGCTGGTTAAAGTAGATTACCACATAAGCATCCTTCTCTCATGTTCATGCATATCTGCACCTTCCACAGTTCCCTTCTGTCATATAGATAAAACACCACTAGTAGTGGTCAAATACCACTATTTTGTGAATGGAGATCTGAGTGTTAGGGCCCTTGCACACCGATAGATTTTTCCTGCATTTTTTCCTTGTAAGAAAAACGTTTCCCTTTAAATCCTATGGGACTTCTCACACCACTGCATTACAGGTGCAGTGCGTTTGGAAACATCTTGCATGCTGCATCTTTAGTGCAGTTTTGAAAACCACAACAAAAACATGAAATTAATGGAAATCGCAGCAAAATCACTAAAAAAACACACCACGATTTGGCATTTTTGGTGTGTTTTTGAATGACATGTCCATTTTTCAAAGTACAGGCAACCCAAAAAACGCACAAACACATGTGTAACACAGCAAAAACATTTGCTACAGAGCAGTGTGAAAGTACCCATTGAAGTACCCTTTGGAGTTCCGCCAAAAAAAAAATATAAAAAATATACAAAAAGTGTAGCTGCTGACTTTTAATAATCGGACACTCACTGTCCAGCGATGCGGGCGTATGAAGCCCCGCTCCTCTCCCTGGTGCCGGTAATCTTACTGTGGGCACCAGGCTGTGACTTACAGCCAGGCATGCACTGCGCATGCGCAAGCCACTTGTGAATGGCTGGGCAATCTTCTGGGACCTGTGACGTGTCTCAGAAGATTGCAGGGAGGGGGGAGAGGTGAACTTCCTTTTGGTGCCACAAAGCCCCGGGAGGAAGTGGGAGCTGGATGCTCCCCCCCCAAAAAATGACATGCAAAATGCGGCATGTCAGGGGGTCACCTGTACTTAAAGCGGAAGTTCCATTTTTGGGTGGAACTCCGCTTTAATAAGGTAAGGCAGTCACAAAGTTGTTATCTCTTGTTTGGGTGTAGAGTATTAGTTCTCCATTAAGAATCCTGTTTAATTTCTCATTTACCATGTTCCGCCCAAGTTTAACGAATTAGTATATGCCTAGCCTTTGCCTATCCAGCCTTAAGAAAAATTAACCCAATTCGTTTTTTTAAGTCCAAAGATGGGAAAGAAATAGGCTTACAAATGTCATGCTAACTGTAGAATATAAATAAGAATTTATTCAACACAAATAACCAGAGATATGAAGATTGTCATTTTATACTAATAAACATTTCCACATTCAGGTGAGGTAACTCCTCAAATGGGAGGGCTCCAATGCATTATATAGCCTTAATGAATCAGGGCCCCCTGCCACTTAATAGCGCCTGCAAAAAAAGAAAGAAGATGCTGGGAATGCCAAATATCCCATATCTCACAAGAAGACTGTACAGCACTGTGCAGAAAAATCTTCTTGCAAAATTTGCCATGGCTGGCTTCTCATAATCAGCATGGCTTGTCTGCACATTTGCTCCAGGTCAGTGACAAGGCAAAGGGATTAAGCCGTCAGCCCAGCAAACTTGCATTCCCAGAAGGAGAGATGAGCGCCATGGAAGCCTCCACATTTCTTAAATAACAGAATTACTTTAAAGACAAACTTGCCGCATTTTCATCTCCATGTACAGTAAATTACACTCATGAATACAGACCTCCTGGTGCACTTTTCTACATTCATTTATATTGAAAACCGAAAACAAGAACCCTCAAGTAAACTTTAGCGATTTCACCGCCACTTTTAGCTCCCAAAACAAATCCAGACATCCTTGCAATACTTAACTTCTAGGTAAGCAGGTCAGATTTTTAAGAACCACATGGGGGTAGATCTACAGTCAGGCAAAGGCACTTAGGCCCCTTTCACACTGGGGCGTTTTTCAGGCGCCTGTATAGCGCGTGAAAAAAAAATGGCCCCATTCACTCCAGTGTGAAAGCCGGAGGGCTTTCACACTGGAGCGGTGCGCTAGAAGGATGGTAAAAAAAAGTCCTGCTAGCAGCATCTTTGGAGCGGTGTATTCACCACTCCTACCCATTGAAATCAATGGGGCAGCGCGGCTATTTTTTTAAAACATAATCAAGTATGATAAAAGTTTTACCTGTTGCAACATTAAAATGAAAAATCAGTAGTGGATGTACAATTTGACATCAAACCCTTTTATAGCTTTTACAGAAAAAGATACTAGTTTTAAAATGCAACATTCTCTAGCGGATGCTTCCCACTTTGACATTTCAAAGGTTTGAAGATGGAGGCGGCCATAGGCAGCGCAGTTCGAAAAATGTGGGTACTGCTTGCACTGAATGCAGTCCTATTCAGAAAATACTTACATCAGTTCGGTCACCACGTCTCATAATAACATTGCTGAATGTTTGGGGCAGCTCAGTGGATTCTGTACCGACCAGATCCTTCTATTGAAGAAAAAAAAACATAACAGAAGCAACATTCAGACATTTGTGGACTGGAGAGACATTTTTACACAAATCCATGCTATCCTGTTAAGTATACACTTAATTTTTAAACACTTTATGATTGCATTTTATACAATTATTATTATACAGGATTTATATAGCGCCAACAGTTTGCGCAGTGCTTTACAACATGAGGACAGACAGTACACTATTACAATACAAATCAATACAGGAGGGATCAGAGGGCCCTGCTAGTTAGAGCTCACAATCTAGAAGGGAGGGTCAAGTGGAAACAAAAAAGGTAATAACTGTGGGGTGTGAGCTGATGGAGAAAATTAAAAAACAGTTAGGTGTGGGTAGGGTAGGCGTCTCTGAAGAGAAGTGTTTTCAGTGATCGTCTAAAAGCCAAAAGAGTAGGAGATAAGCGGACAGATTGGGGTAGGGCATTCCATAGGATTGGAGAGGCTTTGGAAAATTCCTGGAGGCGAGCATGGGAGGAGGTGACAAGGGAGCTAGAGAGCAGGAGGTCTTGAGAGTAACGAAGAGAAAGAGTAGGTTGGTATTTAGAGACTAGGCTAGTGATGTAGCTGGGGGTTAAATTGTTGATGGCTTTGTACGTAGTTAGTATTTTGAATTCTTTGGCCAAGCGGAAGCCAGTGGAGGGATTGACAGAGAGGTAGCAGAGAGAGCGTGATTGGTAAAGTGTTAGAGTCTGGCAGCAGCATTCTTGATGGATTGAAGAGGTGATAGACTATGTTGAGGTAAGCCAATAAAAAAGGGAGTTGCAGTAGTCGAGGCGAGAGATGACCAACGAGTGAATTAAGAGCTTTGTTGTGTCATTGGTTAGAAAGGGGCATATTTTGGAGATGTTGCAGAGGTTGAGGCGGCAGGATTTGGACAGTGATTGGATGTGGTGCTTAAAGGAGAGTTCAGAGCGCAGCACTACACCTAGAACCTTCGCATGTGGGGATAGGCTTATAGTTATTGAGTTTGAGGAAGTGGTGTGACATCCAGACTGATATATCTGATAGTAAATAAGAGCTTGCATGGAGTTCAAAATTGAGCAAAAACAAGGTCAAGGGTATTGCCTTCAAGGTAAGTAGGAGCATGTATCCACTGCTTCAGGTCAAAGGAGGCAGTTAGGCTGAGAAGTTTGAAAGTGGCAGGAGTGTTAGTATGCATAGGGATGTTGAAATCCCAGAGAATACAACTGCCTTAATACACAACTTCCCCACTTTAAAAGTAGAATTCCAGCTTTCATTTGACCTCAAGTGGCTTGGGCCAAGCAGGCTCAAACTATTATAATTACATTACTGTGTGGCTGCGGCGGGTTGCATCATACTGTTGTGACATTAGCTGCATACAATCTGCAGTGTTGTACGCCAACTTCTCGTCGTCTGCTAGAACAAAATCGAGTGGGCCTTGAATGCTTCTCTGCCATTCAGGAGAAGCTGTGTAATTAATGAATAAAAGTCTTCTTTGGATTGGCTGAGGTGGAGAGGTAGGCAGACAACATCTTGGGCAATCAGGAGAATGCTTGTATTCATTGATAAATGTACAAGGCTTCTACTTCTACTGAATAGTAAAGAAGCATTCAGGCTGATTAGTTCTGACAGCAGACAGAAATTTGCACATACTGCTGGAGAACAAAGTGCAAAATTCCTGCATGTAGCTAATGCTACTATAGTATAATACAGCATACAAATCAGCCACACAGAAATGTAATGGAACAAGCTAGTTTGGGCCATCTTGGCCAAAGCAAACCAATGTCAAATGAAAGCTGGAATTCTACTTTAAAGTGGATGTAAACCACATTCATGAAATGCAGTGTTTCATATCTCTCTCCAAAGCCTTAAGTCCTGTGCCTTTCTGCTACTCCATTCCTCTGTTATCAACATAACTTCTGACGAGTTCTGACACAAGATAAAAGTAGCTGAAAATTTATGTCAGGGAGGGTGCTATTAAAAAGATTAGCAGAGAGATGGTCTATTCACAGCACAGCTCTGCAAGTTTCTGTTCCTCTGCCTATGTGGCGGAGGGGTGTGTCTTTCCTCCAATCAGCTCTCACACAGTGTATGTCCAGACTCCCCTCCCACTGCTAAAACAGGAACAAACATTTGTAACATGAGTGCACATTCTAAAAAATATATATAAAAAAGGCAAAGACAGCAGATATACATGTAAAACTTATGTTGGGGGATTTGTTTCATCTGTGTGTCATCTGAGGCTGTTCACTTCACTGGGTATAGGAGAGGGTTTACACTTTAACTAAAAGTCAGATCTGCATGCTGATATGAAATCATCCTACATTCGTTAAACATTTTTTGCTTTTTATTTACTATTGCGGTTTTTCCTCTTCCTTGTTGAGTGAGGCACAGGTGATGTAGCCCTGGCCTCACAACTGAATACTGGAAGGCTACATCACCTGTGCCGTCCTCCAAAACCTGGGTGATGGACTCAAAGAAAAAGGCCACTATGAAAAAATTGTGAATAATGAGAAAATGTAGGTATGCACAGAAAAAAAAAACCTTTCAATTATCCATTAAAATCTGTAGATCATCATTAACCATTTCTAAAAGTGAGTTTGAGGAGGACATCAATAGACATCAAATAAAACCAAAAAGGTACATGCATTTAACCAGTTACAGTCCAAAAAGGCTGATAAGTTGTTTACCCTTATTTAAAATAGGTCTACAGCCAAAACATTTCCATTTTCAAAACCACAGGGAAGGGCTTGAATCTGTGAGGTTTTTCTTACGGTCTGTCATGTTAGGGGATTTTCCCTCTTTGTTCATTTGTTCATTTTTGTGTCATTCCTATGATGTTTTGTATAATGCACTTCTGCAACCCACTCGCATTGTCTGCGCAGAATGTCACAAGATTTCTTAATACTTAAGACTCTCAAAGTGGCAGTGTCCGTAGATAGCCCCGTCTACTCAGGAAGTTCTACTTACACATGCCACTTCTCCTCACTGCCATTGGTAATGTAGTGGAGCATCTGGTTATACATCAACCCCCTAAGCTCCAACACCAGCCAAAACTGAAGTATAGTCAGGCTGGTATGCTGCAGCAGAGAGACCGTGAGGGAGTGTGGTTGGGCAAGCATAAAAGTCCTGGAGGCGGGAAGTGCCATGTGTCTCGTTAAGAAATCCACAACTGCATCCGCATATGTATAATAGGGTCATCATCACTAATGTCTCCACCCAAATCTTTTATGAGTTCCACACAAAATTTACATCTTCTGTTATATTCTTACTTGGTGCTGTTTAAGACAATGGGGCACAGTTCAACACAATACTGATAAGAAATTATTTATGCATAAGATTTAATGTGCTTGTACCTCAGAGCGAAATGACAGAAATGGTATAAGTGAACGCTGTGGCTTGTTTTCTGAAAAACAAAACATCATCATCAAGACAATATAGAATAACCAAGCATTGCTTTCTGCCATAAGGTTTTATCACAAATGATGATCATGCATCACCTGCTGTAACCTTTGACTTGGCTTCCTCACGCACTCTCTCTAGTTCTGCTTTCAGCTTCTTGTTTTCTTCATCTGCCTCCTGTAGCTTTCTGTTTTAATAAAGAGAATGAAATCATTAACCATAGCATGCAACCTACTGCATTATTCTTCATGTCTTATGCACGAGTACGTGACACACTCATATGGCAACATACTGCCAAGACAAAAGATATCAGATTGTTAATCATCATCGTAAAAAGATCACAAAATACATTATTCTAGGAAGAGACAATGACTATAACTTGTGGATGAATCCAGAATACCACTAAAGAAAGGGGCACCATTATGTGACTTTCAGGATGTAGACATGCAGGATATACTTTAGACAACCCACCTATCGGTTTCAAGGTTCTCAGATTTGAATTTGTTCAACTCCTCCTGAATAGTCTGCTTGGCTCGGATCTCTGCATCAAGGGCAGACTGGAGCTCTAAACGTCCTGAAGCCTCTAATTTATGCAGTCTGCGTGCTTTCCACTGGCTTTCCTACAATGAAAGACAAATGCAATAAAACCCGTCTTATTGGGGCCCTGGTGTAAAAAAACTGTAGAGGTCAGCAATGGATGACATTGGTTCGTTCATCGCGCAAAGATGTCACAACCATTTTATGTTTCAAATCCACAAGTAACTATAAATATAACTGCTGATTTATGTACACATTAGCTGCACAGCTGGTTTTGCTTGAAGGGATGATTCAAAAGAGGCTCTCTGATGTTTTTGGGCCTGCACGACAACCCTACACCAGACAATTTACTTTCTCAGTGTACAACTACTATGCCACACATACATTTGTACTCACTTTGCCCCTAGATACTCCAGTGGACCATAGCTTCACTAAGTCCTCCAAGTGCCTCTTCTGAATGACTGATATCTTTTCATGGCAGCCAAGAAATAATTTCCGATAAATCTTTTTGTTTTTTCCATGCGTATAATACCAGAAACACAACAGGGAAACAGATGGGCCTACAAACCCATATGGAAGGCCAAAAGTGTGCCTTTCACCAAACATTTTCAACCTTAAAAGCTTAGGATCTTTATTTTAATAGAAAAATAATTAAAAAGTTGACCCTTGTTGCATCATACCCCTGTCTTGCCGGATGGCGTTTGATTTCCTGAACTCTTCAATGCCTCAAGCTCGTCAGTCATTTTGACAGATAAAGCCTGTAGATATATACGAGACTGCTTCTCATCATTCACCCTAAAAACAGACATAGTGGTCAATATTATGTAGTGAACTCTGTAGAAAAACAGCAAAACATTAGCAAAATTATCATTTCCAAATAAGTTAAAATCAGGACCCCTGATATAACAATGTGTGCTCCCCAATTCAGAGCCTCCCCTCTTTCTCCAAGAGTCATATTCACAACCCCTGCCAGCAAACCATTGCAATCCAGCCTGGAAAACAGGGGAATTGCAGCTTATTTTATACAAAAAAAAATGCAACTACACAAGAGCAGGCCACACAACTTCAGACACAGCAAGACAAAACAAGCCTCATAATATGAACATGGCTGTATTCTCTTAAAGTGTAACTACACTATTTGAGAAAAAAAAAAAAAAGACATTACCCTCCGGTTGATGTACATTGCAAGGATTTTGCCAAACTTTGTTGCAGATTCCTACCTTTTGTTATTCTGAAGAAATCCTGTTTGTCTGTGTCCATGTATAAAGCAAGTCTAATGAGTGGTTTCATAATGATCAACCAGCTGCTTCACCTGCAAAGCTCTAATGAGGAAAATGGTATGGCCTGCAGCCCTTTAGATACGATTTCCTATTGGGAGTATCTTACCAAAAATGTAATTTTTGTTGCAGGGGATGCATGAAATCTGACTTTTAACTTAGTGCAGACTTCTGGGAAAAAGAGGGAGCCATTCACACAAGCAGGAAGTAAGGTTTCTGGGAGGTGTTCTGTACACATTCTGTGTACAGAACACCTCCAAGTTGCCAGATTGCATTTTTCAGAAAATTATAGAGCTGCAGATTTAAAAAGGACAAGTCATTTTTAACATTCAATTACAATATGACTTGTGTGTCACAATTGTATACGCTATATTATTTTTCTTTGTTATTTATTTTCCGCGAAAATGGCGTTACACTTTAAGTCTCTTCTGGATAGCTGCTAACAGTCACACACACACGCCCCCCCCCCCTTCACCTCAGAGAACGACTTGCATCAATTGATTCGGTTAATGGTGGCAGTGCCCAGCATGTGACATCCTGTGGTCACGTTGCAGAAGGGCAGCTGCTTGGCAATAGGCCTGGAAGACTGCTGCCATCACTGTAGTAGTGGCGATAACTACATTGAATTGCAGCTTCCACAGGGTTCCGATATAAGATATGCATACTTACAATGGTCCAAGCTGAATCAATGGAACTATCAAAATAAAATTCATGCTTAAACGGCTTTAACCACTTGCCGACCGCCCCCTGTATATATACGTCGGCAGAATGGCACGTACAGGCAGAACCACGTACCTGTACGTGCCATTCTTCCGGCGGGTGGGGGGTCCGATCGGACCCCCCCCGGCCGGCGGGGACGGTCGGGATCGCTTCAGGAGCGATCCGGGATGAGGGGACGGCCAGTGGTTTCTGGCCACCCCCTCGCGATCGCTCCTGGCGAATCAGATGCTTCCTCTGTCTGTGTCAATCAAAACACAGGCAGAGGAAGTGATGTCACGCTCGGTGCGCCGGTCTATGTGACCGGAACGCCGAGCTGTGAACATCTAAAGGTTAGTGCACAAACAGTACACTGACACCAGTACACATAGGCACACAAAACACCCCCCTGTCACCCCCTGATCACCCCCCAGATCACCCCCTCCCCCCCCAGTCACAGTGTCACTAATTGCAGTGATCATTTTTTTACTGATCACTGCATTTAGTGTCAGTGTGACTGTAATAACTGTCAGGGCAGTTAGTTTTAGGTCCAAGGTAGCCCCCCACCCCCCCCTAATAAAGGTTTAACCCCTTGATTGCCCCCCAGGTAACCCTTTCACCCCCTTTTGCCAGTGTCACTAAGCGATCGTTTTTCTGATCGCTGTATTAGTGTCACTGCTGTCGCTAGGTAACCATTTTTTTTTTTTTAGGTAACCGCCATGTTTATATAGGTTCATAAATAGGTTTATAGGTCAGGTACCCCCATATTACAACCTAAATAAAGGTTTTAACCCCCTGATTGCCCCTAGAGTTAACCCTTTCACCAGTGATCACAGTATAACTGTCACTGGTGACGCTGGTTAGCCAGTTAGTTATTTCGTTATTTAGGTTCCCCGTCAGGTTTTTATATAGCGTCAGGTACCCCCATATATTACCTAATAAAGGTTTTAACCCCCTGATTGCCCCTAGTTAACCCTTTCACCCCCTTTTGCCAGTGTCACTAAGCGATCGTTTTTCTGATCGCTGCATTAGTGTCGCTAGGTAACCATTTTTTTTTTTTAGGTAACCGCCATGTTTATATAGGTTCATAAATAGGTTTATAGGTCAGGTACCCCCATATTACAACCTAAATAAAGGTTTTAACCCCCTGATTGCCCCTAGAGTTAACCCTTTCACCAGTGATCACTGTATAACTGTCACTGGTGACGCTGGTTAGCCAGTTAGTTATTTCGTTATTTAGGTTCCCCGTCAGGTTTTTATATAGCGTCAGGTACCCCCATATATTACCTAATAAAGGTTTAACCCCCTGATTGCCCCTAGTTAACCCTTTCACCCCCTTTTGCCAGTGTCACTAAGCGATCGTTTTTCTGATCGCTGCATTAGTGTCGCTAGGTAACCAGTTTTTTTTTGTATTACTGTTACGGGTGACGCTGGTTAGTTAGCTTGTTTTTTATACTGTCAGGGCACCCGCCATTTATTACCCAATAACGGTTTAACCCCTGATCGCCCGGCGGGTGATATCAATTAGGTTTTAGGGTCAAATAAGGTCTGCGTCGCCCCAGGTTAGTGCCAGTACCGCAAACACCCACGCACAAAGCATACACCTCCCTTAGTGGCACAGTATCTGAACAGATCAATATCTGATCTGATCAGATCTATACTAGCGTCCCAGCAGTTTAGGGTTCCAAAAAAAAACGCATTGTTAGCGGGATCAGCCCAGATACCTGCTAGCACCTGCGTTTTCCCCCTCCGCCCAGCCCAGCCCACCCAAGTGCAGTATCGATCGATCACTGTCACTTACAAAACACTAAGCACACATAACTGCAGCGTTCGCAGAGTCAGGCCTGATCCCTGCGATCGCTAACATTTTTTTTGTGGTAGCGTTTTGATTCAGTCGCTTCAGTCAGGAGCTTTTTTACCTGTGAATCTCAAAAAAATAAAAAAAAATAAAATAGTTGTCGTTTTATTGTTCTCTCTCTCACTCTATTCTCTCTCTATTGTTGCTCTTTTTTTTACTCCATTCTATTCTGCAATGTTTTATTATGTTTTATTATGTTTTATTATGTTTTATCATGCTTGCTTTTCAGGTATGTAATTTTGTTTACTGTGTGTTTTAGTGTTGAGCATTTTTTTGTTTTCAGGTGCGCCATTCAGTTGCAACGCGGATTTATTTATCTTGACAGCAACAGCGTTTGCTCCCACGATACATAAAGCCGCGACTCCAACGCTGTAGGAGGTGATTTCACCACCACAGTTAAAAAAAAGAGCATATATGCCGAAGCATGGGGGCAGCAGGGGGGGGGAGCGATTGGCTCCTAATGCCACGTACATACGGTCGAAATTCCGACCGTGTGTACACGGCATAACTTTTGCGGGAGGATGCCCCCATGCATCGGCATATATAAATGGTGCATGTATGCCCATCATTAGAAGTGGGTGGATGAAGGGAGGTATTCTAATGGTGGGCATACCCACCAATCAATCTCTTTTTTTCGTTCAGCCAAGAGGCTGCATGAAAAAAAAAAGATTACAATATATGTCCAGTATGTTGCTGGACTTTGAATGGTTATACCAGAATGATGCCTGCAGGTTTAGGTATCATCTTGGTATCATTCTTTTCAGCCAGTGATCGGCTTTCATGTAAAAGCAATTCTAGCGGGTAATTAGCCTCTAGACTGCTTTTACAAGCAGTGGGAGGGAATGTCCCCCCTCCCGGATATAAACCGCGCCATTGGGAAATTGGGAAAGCATTTTATCACACCAATCTTGGTGTGGTCAGATGCTTTGAGGGCAGAGGAAAGATCTAGGGTCTAATAGACCCCAATTTTTCAAAAAAAGAGTACCTGTCACTGCCTATTGCTATCATAGGGGATATTTACATTCCCTGAGATAACAATAAAAATCATAACAAACAAAAAAAATGGAAGGAACAGTTTAAAAATAAAATAAAAAAGCTAAATAAATAAAAAAAAAAACAAAAAAAAAAAAAAAAAAGCACCCCTGCCCCCCCTTCTCTTGCGCAAAGGCGTACACAAGCGTTGGTCTGGCGTCATATGTAAACAGCAATTGCACCATGCATGTGAGGTATCACCGCGAAGGTCAGATCGAGGGCAGTAATTTTAGCAGTAGACCTCCTCCGTGAATCTAATGTGGTATCATGTAAAGGCTTTTAAAGGCTTTTAAAAATGTATGTAGTTTGTCGCCACTGCGTGTTTGTGCGCAATTTTAAAGCATGTCGTGTTTGGTATCCATGTACTCGGCCTAAGATCATATTTTTTATTTCATCAAAAATTTGAGCAATATAGTGTGTTTTAGTGCATTAAAATAAAAAAAAGTGTATTTTTTCCACAAAAAATGCGTTTGAAAAATCGCTGCGCAAATACTGTGTGGAAAAAAAAAATGCAACACCCACCATTTTAATCTGTAGGGCCTTTGCTTTAACAATATATATAGTGTTTGGGGGTTCAACGTAATTTTCTTGCAAAAAAAAAATATGTTTTCATGTAAACAAAAAGTGTCAGAAAGGGCTTTGTCTACAAGTGGTTAGAAGAGTGGGTGACGTGTGACATAGGCTTCTAAATGTTGTGCATAAAATGCCAGGACAGTTCAAACCCCCCCCAAATGACCCCATTTTGGAAAGTAGACACCCCAAGCTATTTGCTGAGAGCAATGTTGAGCCCATTAAATATTTTTTTTTTTTGTCCCAAGAGATTGAATAATGAAAAAAAAAAAATATATATATTTTTTTTACAAAAAGTTGTCACTAAATGATATATTGCTCAAACATGTCATGGGCATATGTGGAAATACACCCCAAAATACATTCTGTTGCTTCTCCTGAGTACGGGGATACCACATGTGTGGGACTTTTTGGGAGCCTAGCTGCGTACGGAACCCCAAAAACCAATCACCGCCTTCAGGCTTTCTAAGGGTGTAATTTTTTTATTTCACTTCTCACTGCCAATCACAGTTTCGGAGGCCATGGAATGCCCAGATGGCATAAAACCCCCCAAAATGACCCCATTTTGGAAAGTAGACACCCCAAGCTATTTGCTGAGAGGTATTGTGAGTATTTTGCAGATCTCGCTTTTTTTGTCACAAAGTTTTGAAAATTGAAAAAAATTTTTTTTTTTTTCTTTACTTTCTTCATTTTCAAAAACAAATGAGAGCTGTAAAATACTCACCATGCCTCTCAACAAATAGCTTGGGGTGTCTACTTTCCAAAATGGGGTCATTTGGGGGGGTTTTGTGCTATTTTGGCATTTTATGGCCTTCGAAACGGTGATAGGTAGTGAGGAGTGAAATCAAAAATTTGCACCCTTAGAAATCCTGAAGGCGGTGCTTGGGTTTCGGGGCCCCGTACGCGGCTAGGCTCCCAAAAGTCCCACACATGTGGTATCCCCATACTCAGGAGAAGCAGCAAAATGTATTTTGGGGTGCAATTCCACATATAACTATGGCATGTGTGAGCAATATATCATTTAGTGACAACTTTTTGAAAAAAAAAAAAAATCTTTTTTATTTTTGTCTTTATTCAATCACTTGGGACTAAAAAAAAAAATATTCAATGGGCTCAACATGCCTCTCAGCAAATAGCTTGGGGTGTCTACTTTCCAAAATGGGGTCATTTGGGGGGGTTTTGTACTTCTCTGCCATTTTAGCACCTCAAGAAATGAAATAGGCAGTCATAAATTAAAAGCGGTGTAAATTCCAGAAAATGTACTCTAGTTTGTAGACGCTATAACTTTTGCGCAAACCAATAAATATACGCTTATTGGCATTTTTTTTACTAAAGACATGTGGCTGAATACATTTTGGCCCAAATGTTTGACTAAAATTGAGTTTATTAGATTTTTTTTATAACAAAAAGTAGAAATCTCTTTTTTTTTCAAAATTTTCGCTCTTTTTCCGTTTATATCGCAAAAAATAAAAATCACAGAGGCAATCAAATACCATCAAAAGAAAGCTCTATTTGTGGGAAGAAAAGGACGCAAATTTCGTTTGGTTACAAAATTGCATGACCGCGCAATTACCAGTTAAAGTAGTGCAGTGCGAAATTGAAAAAAGACCTCTGGTCCTTTGGCTGCCAAATGGTCCGGGGCTGAAGTGGTTAAGTAACCAACAAAGTCACAACTTGCAGTATGCATTGGCTGCAACAGTGGCATAGGGGATTCTTATTCAATTTGCTGTAGGTAACATACCCTTTAAAAAAAAAAAAAAAAAGAAGAAGGTGCTACACCTATATAATCACGCCCCATTTTTCACAGTGGCACGCCGTTGTGCCTCATGAAACCCATTTCACTATTTGAATTGTTTTACCAGTATCAATTCTGACATTCACATTTGCCTCTTAACTATGGTGAATCAGGATATCATTGGATAATCAAAAATATTATTAGAAGATTAGAAAAATGTGAACCAGAGAAGGGGTCTTCAATGGAACTATAAAAATTGTGGCCAGAGTGGCATGACACACTAGGTTTGACCCAGTTAGGCCTCATATGCAAAGGAATGCTGTATGCACAGTATAGCATTTTCCTATTCTATGAAAAAGGTTAATTGGGTGACTTACAAAATAAAAGCAGCCCACATGGCTGCAGACACACAGACAAAAAAAATTTTAATTCGTAATTTCAAGGTTTTATCTCAAAAAAGATTTTGTTCAGATGAGTTTTTTCTTTTCTTTAAGATTAGATTTAAGATTGACCAATCCTCAAAAAAAAAAAAAAAAAATCTGTTATACTTATATCAGCCAAGGACTTAAATATACTTTTCCATTCTAAAAACTATATATTAATCAGCACATAATAATTTTTTTTTAACAAGAAAATTGGCACATATTTCAAACAAAAAAGAAAAAGGAGGAAAAAGCAGAGTCGCTGATAGCTGAACATACACAAAAAACTGCTTACCACTGAAGAACGTCTGTGATTTGGGCCTCCCAGTTGGCTAACGTTTCTTTCTTGTCTTCTAATAACTGTATTTCTTCCTCCAGTTTTCTTTGAGAGGCAGCCATACTTTCCGATGTGGCAGTAATCTGCAAAAGCAAAAAATAAAATAAAATATTGTGCTAGTCATTTTTACAGCAAGTAACAATCCTACAGAGAAGAGTTTGACAGTCTGGGGCCCAGATCCCCTAGAAAACTATTCTTGATAGGTCTAACTGAAGGATGTTTTTGACTGTGAGCAATGGCAAAAAGAGTAGGGGTCTGGGAAACATTATACCTTGATAGATGGAGTATTTAAGATAAAAAAACAACAGGTAGTACTACTGGGAAAAACAACTAAATAAAAATAATTCCAAGGTCTCACCCTCTCCAGATCTTCCTTGAGTTTCTTGTTCTCTTCCTTCAGCTGATTCTTCTCCCGTTCATTTGTCTTTTTGATTTCCTGAAGTTCATCCTCTTTTGCTCTTGCACTGATTCAATTGCAAAATAATAAAGTTAATATTGCCTATAAAAATTACATTTTATCCCATCTCCAAGGTATAAGCAAAATTTAGGCAAACATGAGCGCATAATAATGGTGGGCCAAGATCACATCCCTGGAGTGGGAAACGGTCTTCAAAGACAAGCTAAAATGAACATGGACCTAGCATAGATATGCATTAATGCTGCCATCCTTGGCTCTTCAAAATGTCTTTTCGTCATCTCTACTTTAGATATCTGATATCGAGCAGCTTGATGCCTTGCTTTTTGCTTACTCAGTCTTGAGACTCCTGCCTTTTAGTGTCGATTGAATAGGGTGAAAATGAGTGAAGGGGTTGAAAGTTAGAACCTGTTTAAGGTCTTAATTGTGGTTCGTTTCCCTACTGGGAGCAGTTCTCATCACTTTATTGCTGTACGCCACAGTTGTGGTTCTATCTCCAGTCACAATTACAGGCAGTGAGTGGATATAAGTTAGGGGAAACATTTACAGGTTTGCATAAAGGCATATTTTTTAAAGCAGTGAATGGCATTCACCATGACATTGATTGGTTATAAATCATTCACCAGGATATTAGGTGCCTGGTAATCTCAGTTTTTTTTTTTTTTATTATCAAATTTTTATTGGTTTTTCTTTCACAGTTCCATTAAAAGAGTCACCTTGTGTCCTTTGTATATACACAGTATAACATCATATTTATTCTACTCTTTTATTCCCCCCCAAAAACATAACACAAAAAAAAAAAAAAAAAAACATTTTAGAAGATTAAGGGAGGGAAGGCAAGGAAAGGGTTATATATTCCTCCCCCCTAAAAAAATCACAAGCAGTCATTTTCGGCAAAGGATCACATTTATTGCTTTAAAAATATGCCCCATAACTCCTGAACAACGTCAACTTAACTTCCCAATCACTGCAATGGAAATTCAACAAGCTATAAGATATCCAGCAAACAAAACCCCAGACCTGGATGGATATCCAGACAATTTTTATAAACTATCCATTGAAATATCCCCTGTGCTAATAGAGCTCTATAACCCCAATAGTTTCTCGAATTTAACGAAGCCTATATCAAAATATTGAAAAAGGGGAAAACTCACATTCAATCCTACCACCCTATCTTGTGACTTAGCACAGAGTACAAGATATTAGTAAAAATGTCAGATAGCATTCAAAATCATAATACTACACTGTTCACCCCTGTTCAACTGGGCTTTCTTCTTAACACTCTACCTTGGGTATACAACTGCCATTGGAGCTATAGTCCAAGCAAAACTGCATTCTCCTCCTCTCTACGATTGTTTTAAGCCTTGATACCAAAAAGGCCTTTGATAAAATAAAATGGTCCCTCTTAAATCACATACTCTCATCCAGAGCTTTTGGATAAACATTCTTCTACTTTATACAATATATCCACCACAACCCCCCCCCCCCCCCCCATATAAAGCTGATTAATAATCAAACTCTCATCCCCCATACCTAGGCATAAAACTATAGGTCATAAAAACTTAAAATAGAAGCCTTCACATATGATCTGCTCTTATGCATCTCTTGCCCTACAACTTCTCCTCCCAACATATCACTTACTAAATCTTCTGGCTTTAATCCTGGTTACATCAGTTTTGACAAATCCAAAAGCAAAATCCTTTACCTTACTGCACCAAACCCCCATGTTGTAATCTTTAATGCAGAGACAAAAATTACATACCTGGGAGTATCTATTACCTAAAAATCCTCATAGCAAAACCTAACATCACTCAACTGTTGCGCTTCCTTAAAACTATGATTACTACTACTGGTTGCATTTCAATATCTCTAATATGAGCGGAGGCCGTTTAATAAAAATGGTTGCATTTCCTAAACTATTTTACACTATGTAGATCCTCCCTATTTATCTTAAACACTCCGATCATAAATCTATAGGACAGTGGCAGCTGGTGCTGGAGGATTATGGGGGGGGCGCGGGCGAGTCTCTCCAGCTAAGGATGCTTTTCCCTAGAGACTGGCTCCAACCGCCTGCGATTGGAGAAAACATGCCTGCCTGTCACAAGTTCCTATAACTGGAGTGAGTATTGTTTTCTGATAGTTTGCTCCATAATCCCAGCTCAGCTCCTATACAGATCACCCTCTCTGCAATATTCCTGCAAAAATGCAGAACAAAAGAAAGGCATTTGACAGGCTGTGTTCCAACTCCACACTCACCCTACGGGAGGAGCCCAACAGTCACAGCTTCCTTGGTGCCCTGTATCAAAGCCTATTTGTTGACCCAGTCTTCTGCCTCCTGTCCTGATTGGCCAGTAAGGGAAGCCGATGGTGAGTGTTGATTCGCAGTGAACATGAAACACGCCAATTGGGGCCTCAGTCTCCGATCATGCGCTTGTGAAGGGGTGATGGATCTGGTAGAGACCTGTTGGTCTGGCGCCCCACACAGTGCATGGACATGTTTGATTGTGCAGGCTAGGGGTGGATTGTGCAGGCTGGGGGGGGGGTGGATTGTGCAGGCTGGGGGGGGGGGGTGGCCATACCAGACCATAGGCCTGTGCATTTTACAATTCCCAATAATGGAGAACTCTTACAGACCTCCAACTGTACAACTTGGCTTCCCTCACCAGATATGCAAGGGACTGGATTCACAGAACTTCAGTGTATACCGATACAGAATTGGGATCAGTACATGTTAACTCATCAACCTGGTGTACTCCCTCCATATCCATAAAGAGCTTTTGCCTAGAGGTTACTGTAGATCCTCTCTTGTATACTAACTGGCTTGTGTGGCATAAGATTCATACCTGTAAGGTTAAATCCCCATACATCCGTTTTTCTAACTTTGTGGAAAAACTCGGACCTCACCGAAGCCACAGGACTTACCCACCATGAAACACCATCAAGGACTATATCAAATTCCTAGTAAACACCAACAACAAAAAAATGAATACCCTCAAAAGGCAGCCACGGAGATGCTGTATATACATACTTCACCAATAACCAATGTCTCTTCCTAAAAGCAAATTCTTAGCTTACCTTCACGGTTTATAAAAAAAAAAAAAATATATAAAACTCTCCCCAAAAGACTGGAAAAACCTACTGGACACACTTCTGAGCTTGCCCTGACCCAGATAAGACTGAAAGAAGTCTTACGTTTAGATAATTTCCTCCATAAATCTCTGGATTATATTTCCTTAACAAATGGAGTCAATAAATGGACGCAATCCTTCCCCCAGCTACAGATGGATGACATTCTAAAAATCCCTATGACTATCCTAGGAAACAATGAAATGTACTGTATTGGTTTAACTGGATGCTCTTTTTTTTCAACCAGACTGTGATAATGCAACTATGATGCTCAGACTCTTCCTTCATTCCTACACATCCCCACACTGATCACTCCCTTCCTCCTGTTTCTTAAATGTGTACAAACAATTTTGGACTGCAGTGGTACGGTTTGCCACCTTAGAGCCAGTCAACTATCTCCCCTTAACCCAGGAGTGGGCATTTTTCCGATTCATTGACATCACTGGAGTCAAACTGCAAATGTTGCAAACAATTGCTCCCTATTATGCCTCTTATAGCAAAGAAATCCATCCTCCATTAAATGGATTTACTCAACCCCCCCTTCTATTTCATTGCTTAAAAAAAAACTAGTGTACGTAATCTGTATCGACTGGGTAGATGCCTCCTTACAAAAACAAAAAAAGCGGATTTATCAATTCTGTGTCACTTGGGAGTCATTTATTCAAAACTTCTGTTGACACACAATAGCACAATGCTTTTGAAATAACCAACGGTATCCAACTAGACTATTAGCTAAAGACCCTGAAATTTAAATCACACTCCCACTTTAACTCCTACCTTGTTGTCAGAGGCCCCCCCCCCCCACCTCTTTTCTTTACTTCCAGACACAAACTGACCCACCCAAATAATGCTCAATACTGAACTCTTGTTTTATTATCCTAAAGCGAAACTTCCCCTCTTCCGACTCTTCCCATACGCCACATTATTTTTTGGGGGGAAATCTGGTACCTGGTTTTGACAGATACCCAGTCCCATTCTTGCCCGGATTGCCTAGGACTTTCTAAAATTGCTCAAATTGATACTCTGGTGAAGAGAAGGTAGAAGAAGTAACACCGCTACCTGTCATGTCTGGTTTTTCCGATGGACTCCTGCATTCCCTCCATCTCATGTCTTAGTGAGATCAGTTCTGCTTCCTTCTCCCCCAGATCTCTACGGAGCACTTTTGTCTCATTGGCATGTTCAGCTTCCCGACGTGCAAACTCTTCCCGCAACTGGCAAAGGTCGCTCTCCAATTGTTGGCTCCTCCTTCCAAGTTCCAATCTCAGCTGGGTCATCTCAGAAACATGAATTGAGCCACTGATAACAGGTGAAGCAACACTCTGCTGTGTCTACACCAAGAAAGGCAAATGGAATTATAAACAAAAGTTGATGTAGATATGCAGTACATAGCTTTTATCATTTATCACAAAAGAGAGATTACAGAAGAGATCAGAAAACATGCTCCTTACCTTTATTCTTTCCAGATCCTCTACAGCCTGAGCCTCACTCCTCTCTCGCAGCTTCCTCTGCCTCTCCAGTTCTACGGACAAATCTTCTGCTAATGATTCAGCCTATTAAAAAAATAAAAAAAAAATAAAAAAGCAAAAGCTTCTGGCCAAGTCAAAAGATATGGTCATCAAATAATGGAAATTAGAAGGTGGTGCCCATTGCTTGAGGCAGAGTTAAAGTAAACTCAAGGATATAATACTTAGTTTAATAAGCATATCCATCCACTCAGTTTGAGCAGCTCCTAAGCACCATCCTGCGCTCCTCTAACTCCGTTACGTGCCAATGTAATTCTCACATACTCAAATCGCTGCTGACCTACCAACTCCTATGTAATTTCCTAATTTGGTTTTAATATAGTTTTCATGAAACAAGTTCATATGCTTCCATACAATCGCTTCACAATTTTATATTTTTTCTTTTTAAAGGACAAGCCTAGCCACTTAGGTTTACATCACTCACCTCTCTTCTACTGGCTTCAGCTTTCTGCAAGTCTTTTCTCAACAGCCTCACTTTCTCCACTGCTGCCTCGGTCTCATCTTCCTTTTCATTAAGCCTGCGAGACAGACGGCCATTTTGGGAACTCAACCCTTCACACTTCTCATCCAGTGCACGCAGCTCCTCCTGCAGTCTTCTTTGCTTCTCTAGAGTTGCTCTAAGTTCCATTCCTTGAGATTTCAGCTGCTCCAACATTTCAGAGAGATCCTAAGTTGAAAAAGAACAAGATCATATGTAGAGTAGTAGCCTCATTTCAAATAATTGAATTTAAAGAGAACATGCCATAAGACACATATAAAGACTGCTGTTGATGACCTCTTATTTTGAGGATACCATTTACCTGGTTGTCCTGCTAATCCTCAACTTTAAAATTCTTAGATACACTGACACCTAAAAAATGAATTGTGACTTTTTCTATACGCGTGTCCTAGGTGTGAGAGAGAAGTACTTTTTTGTTTTTTTTAATTGTTTGTGCTGTGCAAAGCTCTTCCAAGTGCACCTTACTTCAAAAGCTAGTTATAAAATTGGGTGGGTTGCCATCTTTGTATAGCTTGCTCACTCGAATTTGTGAAGGACACAATGGAGGCCTTCAGAAGCCATTGTGTTCTTACAGGACTTCTAATGTATCCCTGGACCTCTTCCCATTTCACAAAAAATCACAGAAACATCCGCATATGAAATCTTATATTCTCTAAACATTTCTTGCTTTTACTTAAAATTAAATTTTTTATCATTTCTGGTTTCTGAAGGCACTGGTGATGTCACCATGGCCTTACAGCTGCATCCTGGAACTTCCCGTCACCAGGAGGCAGACCCAAAGTTCAAAGCTCCAGGAAGTAAAGAGATGAACTCATCTGCCCTTAGTAAAAATGGCCACTGTGGGAATAATGGTGGGGAAAGAAAAATGGCAAGCCTACAATTCCGTATAAATATCTGCTTGTACAGTGCCAGTATTAAACATTTTTAAATCTGCCTTTTGTACTGCTGCTGTACTTATAAGGGGGATTGTTGAGGGAAGTTTAAAGGAGAAGTACAGCCAAAGCTTGTTTGGCTGTACTTATGTGGATCATGGAATGCAGTTCGTTCTGCACTACTGTGACGCATTTTCAGCTGAAGCCCGCTGTCAGACGTCACAGAGCTGATCCAAGCTGGGGAAACGTGACAGCGGTGATTGACCATCACTAGCTCTCGGCTCACAGAGCACTGAGAACCAAGCAATCAGTGTTTGATCGCTTGGTTCTCAGTCTTCCACCTAGTTAAGTATGAATTTATCCATTGCTATAGAGGCCTAGATGAGGCAATGCAGCTGCCGCATACATTTGCAAATGTGTGCGCAACTTAAACCTCTGCTTTTAAAAAACGCAAAAGGTTAGAGAGTGCCGTTTTGTTTTTTCTTCCAGGATAGCTGGTAAGTGTGCTCAAAAAACTTTTGTTTGTGAAAGACACTAGAATTTTCAGGAGATGGCAAAGGAAGCTCACATATTTCGGTCAAAGCAGATGTACTGTAAATGAACACTATAGTGAAAAATATTGCACTATAACTGTATGGGTTTGAAACCTGTACTGATTATTTATAAAGATATAAAAATGGTATTTATAATTTTCCACACATTTGCATGTGCAGACCAAATTGTTCAGCAAAAGTGACAGTTACAGAGGTGAGGACAACTATACAACACTGCTGGGATGCTTACAATGGCTTACAATCTACATGCAGACCAAGCTGTCAAAGGAATGTGAGTTTCAGGGGTCGAGACAAACTATTTAACGATACCAGAGTGCTTAGAATGGTCAGCTTTTATGTGGCAACTTTTTTTTATGGAGGAAAAAACAAACTGCTTGTAAAGTGTGATCTGGAGGATAGGCTTTAAAGCTTCGGAAGTAAACCCATCCATTTAACAGTTTCAAAAAACAGTTACATTTCCAGCACGTGCCGGAAATGTAACACCTACCATTGGTTGTGCACTTAACCAAACTGTTAAACTATCCAATGGCTGGCGCCATAACTGATCACATGTGCAGCATCATGGCAGTTGTAGATCAAACAGTCAATTAAAAACTACTACGTGTCCTTTCTATCCTACCTTGTCTACAGAGGGACAGCACTGCTATGAAAAGCAAAATTAAAAATCTACAAAATCACAGCTGGGAGACTCAAAAAAACAAAACAAAACACTGCAGTTGGTTGGATGAAGGAAGATTTGGGACTTTAAATGAGGCTGGCACCAAAGGGATGCCAGCCTCCATCCCGGGTCAGGTATGATAAAGGAGCACGGTTGGGACTTTAAATGGAGCACACATCAGAGGATTGCTAGTCAAGTGACTAATTACAATTTTTTATTTCATGTAGTCCATGATAAGTAATAGAGCATTTTGAGCATCAACCTCTGAAAATGCTCTGGGCATATTGCCTCCATATAGTCAATCATGGACCAAAAATGTACAACAATTGTAATCAAATATGCAATTACAGGGAGAGCAGAAACACAAAAGGTACATACATATATAAGTTGCTTGCAAAGGTTGAACCCAAAATGGCCAAAATGACCATGATGACTATAAAACTGCCAGTTCATTATAGATAAATAAAACAAAATCTTTAAAATCTTGATATTCCATGCTTGAGATGAAAAAGTAATGGCTAAAAACTCTACGCGTTTCGCGGTGTTGCAACCGCTCATCAGGAGCATATGTCATGGAATAAATTCTAGAGAGTTGTTTGCGGCCTGGGATGCTGTTTGACTTGGCCCGCTGGTGCAGACATGAGTTTGGACGCACAGCCTCCAAATAATTTACTATGCCCAATTCAATTATTCTGCCTATTTCAATTTATTCTTTTTTTCTCTAGAATGTATTCCATGACATATGCTCCTGATGAGCGGTTGCAACACCGTGAAACGCGTAGAGCTTTTAGCCATTACTTTTTCATCTCAAGCATGGAATATCAAGATTTTAAAGATTTTGTTTTATTTATCTATAATGAACTGGCAGTTCTATAGTCATCATGGTCATTTTGGGTTCAACCTTTGCAAGCAACTTATATATGTATGTAACTTTGTGTTTCTGCTCTCCCTGTAATTGCATATTTGATTACAATTGTTGTACATTTTTGGTCCATGATTGACTATATGGAGGCAATATGCCCAGAGCATTTTCAGAGGTTGATGCCCAAAATGCTCTATTACTTATCATGGACTACATGAAATAAAAAAATTTAATTAGTCACTTGACTAGCAATCCTCTGATGTGTGCTCCATTTAAAGTCCCAACCGTGCTCCTTTATCAAAACACTGCAGTGTTAATACTGGTGACAGACTGCTTTTTATATTTAATTTTTTTATTTTGACAGAAGTTCCACTTTAAAGGCTACCTTAGTACAGCGATCTTTTTCTTGTTTGAGTGTTTTCACTTGTTTCTCCAGGGACTGGATATGTGCTCCTGAAATTGAATCCTGCTCCTTGGACTTTTCTATAGAACAAATAAGCATTTATACAATTATAGTAGTTATTGGTCAGTGCATTATGGTCATAGGATCATAAAAAATGGGAGGTGGAAATTTCAAATTCCAAAACAGATTAAAGATATTTAAATTACAATGTGGATATAAAAGCAACCACTTAACAGAGCAGTCAAGGGGGACATTTCTGTGCCTCACTACCATTACCTAAATAAGGATGGTGCCAGAAGACAATATGCAAGCTTGGCGTATATAAGCATTTATGTCTTTGCCATGATGGTTCTAAAAAATTATATTCAGCTCTTTGGTCTGTGTAGAATCCAGTACCCACCTGCCAATTTCTTTTGCAGAACTCCTATTTCGGTCTTCAAACTGCGGATCTCATTGTCTTTGTTGATTGTGTTTTGCATGAGGTCTTCAAAAACAAACATTGAATGTTCAGAATGCAGTGTGGTTCAGACAAGCTTTACAGAAGTAATATTATGCACATGTACTCACCTTGATACTGATCTTTTTCTTGCCCCAGTTTAGTTCCTACACCATTACTGACACATTCGATCAGTGTTCCAGTGTCTGACAAGGAGCTAAATTTGTATTTTAAAACAGACAAATAACAAAGTGAAATGAACTTTAAAAAAAAAAAAAAAAAACTAAGCCATTAGGTTGAACATTACTTGTCCTAAAAGATAACACACCCAAAACATCTTCCACCACAATTCCAAAGCAGAAGCACAGAATATAACCCAGCACATCAAAAAGTACATACAACATAGGAAATGAGTCAATGAACCTAAACATTTACCTAAAACTGAAAGGAAAGACACAATGTCTGCCATTGCTGGCTATTCATTCTGCAAATGCTTGTTGCCTGGTTGTCATGTTGATGTGCTGACTTCAAAACCTCAAGTCTTCTAAACAAACAAAAATCAATGTTGCAAAAAAAATTTAAAAATAATTTTAAATAGGTGTGCATCTTTCAGTAAATAAACAATTTCCGTGAGTATGTTATCAACTCAAAATGCATCATCCTACTATTAAAAGTGCTCTGTGCTACATAAAGTGCATCAAAATTCATATATATTTATTACACACACACGTATTATTGTGTATCCGAACATAGATATTTAGGTGTTTAAAATACAAAGAAACTATTCATATGCCATATATTTGGTGAAAACACATAAGTGTCTGAAAGAGCAAACAGTCAGTTCAATTAAATGTGATTGTAACTATATAGTCCCCAAAAAAACAAAAATCCCTAATGCACGTAAAAAATCTTCAAGTGATGAAACTCCTGTAGTAATTGGAATACATCCATCAAAGGGGGTTTATTTACTAAATGGTCCATATCAGTATGAAATTATGGTGTTTTGTTTGAGCACATAATATTCTCTGTATGAATATTTACACACACACACACACACACACACACACACACACACACACACACACACACACACACACACACACACACACACGAGTTGGGTGAAGTTTGCTGATTGTTCTGGATCAAACACTAAGTGATGCATTGTCGTTTTTAATAAAATAAATAATTGTTTTAAAATATGGGAGATTTCTCCGTCTATACATGACCTAATGTGGGAGCAAATTGAAGAGAAGTGATTGGAGAGGACATATGCTGGCAGACCATCGGCACTACCAACACAGAGGAGAGACGTGCCAACAAGTGTGCTTGAGCTATATGAGAATAAAGATCAAGCCCTGAGGGGAGCTGCTACCCTCACATTTGAATACACGAGGTGGATATCATTACTTTGGGAGACACCGTAATATAAAAGAAAAATGTAAATTTTTTGCATTACGGATTTATTTTTTGGAGTAATATAGGTACAATCACATTTTTATTTTAACTGATTGTTTGCACTTTCAAACACCGATGTGTGCATCATAAAATAGATGGTATATGAATGAAGTTTCTTTGCATCTTAAAGAATTATGTTCAGATTTATGATAGTGAGTGTGTATATAATATATAAAAATATAGCTATATATGAAGTTTTACATAGAGCATATGCATTTTGATGCACTTCATGTAGCACAGAGCACTTTTAATAGTAGAAAGATTATGCATTTCAAATTGAAACATACCCACGGAAATTGTTCATCTACTGAAAGATACACACGTATTTACAAATTTTTTTTTTTTTGCAACATTGAGACTGTATTTCTGTTTGGAAATTTCAACATTGTAAGCAAAGCGCCACATGTTTTTATTTAATTCTGTGTATACATGTGGGGGGGGGGGGGGGCAGATTGTGCAGATGCGAGTGGCTGCCAAAATATCTAACATCATCCATAAGAGGTAGCGCATGGGGACTATTGCACTTTATCTCAACACCTGGAGTCACTAACTAATCCAAAAAAAAAAAAAAAGGAGATAAGAACTTTTGACTTAATTTTGACTTTCCTGATCTGCATACTTTCTCTCTCCCCTCCCCCCCCCTTCTTTAGGTCAGTCACTCAAAGTACTAAAGCAAAGGGTCAACATCAAGGGTTTGTTTAGATGGGTATATGTAGCATGCATTCAGTTGCATTCCACCTGTGTTTGAAGCCGGTTTAAAAAAAAAACTTCCACGTTCCATCTGCATTCCTTTAGAAAGGTTTTTGGCCTGAAGTTGACCCCCTTCTGTCTTGCATTTGACCTAAATAAAAGTTGAAGATAGTAAGCTGGTATTACCTGTGCAACAATCTATAAATCTTGCCTGTGGGTAGCTGTGTCCTCTCGATGTATACACATCGAATAGTTAGCCAATTTGTAATTTAGACGCGCTCACCATTAGGTAAACCTAATGGAATACAATGAAAATCAATATGGTACCTTAAACAAATCAATAACCTTATGTGCCAAATTAAAGTGCTGGTGCATAATTAACCATATATAAACTACTATATCCATAAACAATCCTTCAATAAAATTATTCTGTGCATAAAGTCAACGACAATATAAAGTGCTAATGCTTAAACTAAATACCACGATACAAATTCATATATCTTGCAATCAAATAAATCAATCAGTAAAGTCCATAGTGATGAACAAGAAACCCTCTTGTTAAAAGTGCTAGTGCTTTAAACTCATGCCGAAGTGACGATTTTCTTCATAATGTAAAGTGCCCATCACTGCCAACACTCCACTCCGTGCAAGTCCCCCAACCCCAATGGGTTTAAATTAAAATGGAGGTGACACCCCCCCCCCCCTCTTTAGCTTATATCAAAAGTATATATACTAAAAACATCAAATTAAGAATTCCCACAGCGATGTGTGTGGCTGCTGGTCGTTTGCTTACAGTTTACCACAAAGCCTCAGCTTAGTACTAATGCAGGGGAAAGAGGATCAAACAGAGGGTCTCAGTGTATATCGTCTTTATTAAAAGCCATACATTTTTTTTAAATGACACTCACATTTATCAGTGTCCTCCCGGCACCCTGGAATCATCTACCAGCTAGTTTATACCATCACCGCATCCACTTGTTATGCAGACCTGAGACACCACGCTTGGCTCTACGCATCTGAGTTTCGACTAGATATGGACATCATCAGGAGGCTATGTATTGAGTTTAAGCACTAGCACTTTATAGTGTAACTGACTTTATGCACAGCACAGATTTTATTGAAGGATTGTTTTTTGTGGATAGAATTGTTTATGTATGGTTAATTATGCACTAGCACTTAAATTTGGCACAAAGTTATTGATTTAGGCTTATTAAAAAAGGTACCATATTGATTTCATTGGATTTACTTGATGGAGAGCACGTCTTACTTACAAAATTACCTATATTAAAGTGGAACTACATTTTAAACAACATGAGCAGGAAGGCTCTTTATTGCAAAAGAGACTTGCAATGTCTCTTCTGCAATAAAATAAACTTACCTGCCTGTTCGTAGTCCTCTTTAACGCACATGCACATTTCAGTTTACATCGGGGCACAGTGCTCGTGTGCCCAAATGACTGAAATCTGGGGCAGGTTCTGGAGTTAGAGTTATGTCATCCCACTCCGATAAATCCAGATGTCCACAAACTGGCACCCAGAAGAAACCAGAGAAAAGACACAGATTGTTGAAGCAGAGGAAACGTTTTGTGAATTTGAATTCTTTAAATCTGCCTCATGCTGCTGTTTTATCCTCATTGACTATGGGGAGAAAAACACCTGCGACATTAACGAAAGCTCCTTTACACTGCCCATCACAACCAGGCCACTGGCATTTGCAGAAAAAAAGACCATGTGGAAATTGCAATGGCAGACCCATATTTCTCCTAGAAAATAAAATTACCTTCAGTGATTAGCCATATATTCAGTCTTATACACTTACCAGTTGGATGTAAATGTGAATCCCACAAAAGGCAGAAGATGAGCAGAAAACCCATTAAGGTTATTTGGAGGTAATGTTTCCTGGAGAAATGTAAAGTCATATCTAATTTATAAAATGTTAGTTGGTTTATATATTAATATTTGCAGCAATATATAAATGCATTGGAGTAGGCATAGCTTGATAATCCGATGATTAAAAAAAATTAGCACAAATGTCACATGGCTGTAAAAAAAAAAAAAACTGTTGAATGCCAAAATCCCCCCCCCCCCCCCCCGTTTTGCATAATCTAGGGTAAAAACACCTCCATGTATGGCTCATTAGGGAAATTTCTATTCCCTTATTTTTGTCTGTAAACTTGACAGGAAGGATAACAAAAAAAAAATAGGGTTTGTCCATTACATTTTGGAGAAAAAAATCAGTTGCATGCATTTCTATTCTGCAATAAAGCCCTTTATTTATTCTATGCCATCTTGAATATAATTTTAGACCTGGCACACTTAACATGAGCTTACATTTTTTTTTTTAGCTAGCATAGAAATTGAACATATAAAACAGGAAATCATCACCAACCGAACTTTTTAAAGAATCATCATCCACATCAAAGTTGGAGGTGTCTGCTGGATTGTCAACCTCAGGGATGTAGGGTGGAACAGCAGTATGTAATTTATCCCAATCTACTCCGCTAAAGAATGGGTGTTTCTTAAAATCACTGACACCTCCTCTTCCAAGGCGTTTCTCTTGCCGGCATATGAGTCGCTTAATGAGATCCTTTGCATGCTCAGATACATCAGTAATGTCAGATGGAAACTGCAGATGTTCCTGCACCAGATATTAATAGTTTGACAGATTGCATCAAAATGAAGGCACTATACAAATAATCTAATGTGGAATCATGTTAATTCTAAAAACCAAACAGCTTCATTGGTAATAACATTATCTTTCACAATATAAAAAAAATTGGGCTAACTTTACTGTGGTCTTAATTTTTTATTCAAAAAAGTATTTTTTTCGAAAAAAGGTGTGCTTGCAAGACCACTGTGCAAATACGGTGTGACAGAAGATATTGCAATGACCGCCATTTTATTCTCTAGGGTGTTAGAAAAAAAATGTATAATGTTTGGGGGTTCTAAGTAATTTACAAGTTAAAAACTTTTTTTTTTGTTCGAAAACAACAAATCTCAGAAAGAGGCTCGGTCCTTAAGTGGTTAAAAACAAAAAAACACACCCACTGTGCTTTCCTGTTTTTATCAAGGTTCTGGCTGACACAAGGAATGCTCTTTTGCTCCTAAAGCATATGCAATGTCGGGCAGGGTTTTTGAATGCAAACCTGTGAAATTGGTGCCAATATTGCCAATGTCCAAATAAGCCCAATTTGATCTCATTGTTGCACTAAATTTATTAAGATTTCTTCCTCCTTGTTGCAATTAGGCAAAACTTTTGTTTTGTTTTGAGAGAGTTAAGGATTAGAACCCGTTAGGTTTTTATTGATGTCTTGTGTCCCTGTTATGGAGACCCACCCTCGCTATTTGTTTACCATTATCACAGAAAAGAGAAAGAAATTTCAAAATCCTGGGTGGTCAACAGAACAAAAATAGAGAGCAAATCTTCCAATGGGGACACTAGTTCTGGTGAGAACCAAGGATTTCCTCACATTTCGACTAATTTCCTGTTCCGACTATGGGGACTGGAAGTGAAGAAAAATCTCCACAAAAAGGACACAGAGGGTAAGAAAACTAAAAAAAAAAAAAAAAAAACCCTCCCTTGCGTTAACCAAAAAAAAAAAAAAGGAGAAGTTTTGCCTTAAATTCTACTTTAATGTTAAAAGGAAGCAAGATCTCTTAAACTGAGAAGTTAACTTTGACTAAAAGATCCATCATGTCAAGATGTCACATACTAATTACTTAGATGATATTTTGTGGGTAGAAGGCTTTGTTGGTCATATTTTTAAGGACATATTTTAATGATATATTTAAATGATACAGACCTCTTCAAGACCTGAACAAGCTCCAAAAGTAAGGTGGTATAATGTACTGAGTGTGAAAAGATTACTCCACACCACTGAGCTTCATGTAGATCATTTTTACCCAAAAAAATAATAAATTGAAAAGACTTTGCATGAAAAAAAAGATGCTTGAAATTTGCGATACCTGGGTTGGGTGGTGTAAAACCACTGACACTTAAACAGCCAGGACAACCCCTTTCAAGTTTTTTTTTTTATTAAACAAATTACTGGTAGCAATACAGTGAACGGTTTGCAGCCCCAAAGCCTCTAGTAAATCACAAAATAGATTTGGTATGCGGTCCACTATGTATACAAACTATATATGCTACATTCATTCCCAATTTATGCCACTTTCCTTTTGGTACTGCACAAGTGAGGCTGCTACCTCTTCTGAGATGAATGGTCTTATGAGATCTTTGCTAATAACACTGCCAGCAACTTCCATTTCACCAGCTGGGGAAGGGGTTCAACCCTATGCAGGGAAGGTACATTGCAGGGCCTTGAAAAAGTATTCACACCCCTTGAGATTTTCCACATTTTGTCATGTTACAGCCAAAAAGGTAAATTTTATTGGGATTTTATGTGATAGACCAAAACACAAAAGTGGCACATAATTGTGAAATGGAAGGCAATTGATAAATGGTTTTCAATTTTTTTTTACTAATATGTGAAAAGTGTGGCATGCATCTGTATTCAGCCATCCCCGACCAACCCACCCCCCCCCCGCTCCCCCCTGAGTCAATACTTGCAGCTGTAATTGCAGCGAAAAGGTGTTTCTACAAGTGTTTTCGGGGATGTCTCTACCAGCTTCTCACATCCAGACTGAAATTTTTGCCCATTCTTCTTTGCAAAGTAGCTCTGTCGGATTGGATAGAGAGCATCTCGACAGCAATTTTCAAGTCTTGCAACAGATTCTCAATTGGATTTAGGTCTGGAAGTTGGCTGGACCAATTTAGCACATCAATATGCTTTGATTTTAACCATTGCATTGTAGATCTGGCTGTATTTTTAGGGTCCTTGT
Organism: Lithobates sylvaticus; assembly: GCA_028564925.1. Taxonomy (NCBI): domain Eukaryota; kingdom Metazoa; phylum Chordata; class Amphibia; order Anura; family Ranidae; genus Lithobates; species Lithobates sylvaticus. The sequence continues at coordinate 98,801,082 of CM053034.1, read as the reverse complement.
CCTGCTGGAATTTTAACCTCTGACCCAGTCGCAAGTATTTTGCAGACTAACAGGTTTTCTTCTAAGATTGCCCTGTATTTGACACCATCTATTTTCCCATCAACTTTGACCAGCTTCCCTGTCTCTGCTGAAGAGCATCTCCACAACATGATGCTGCCACCACCATGTTTCACGGTGGGGATGGTGTGTTTAGGGTGATGTGCAGTGTTAGTTTTCCGCCACACATAGCATTTTGCTTTTGGGCAAAAAAATTCAATTTTGGTCTCATTTGACCAGAGCACCACCTTACACAAGTTTGTTGTGTCCCCCACATGGCTTCTCGCAAATGGGACTTCTTATGGCTTGCTTTCTTCTTACCACCCTTTCATAAAGGCCTGATTTGTGGAGTGCACGACTAACAGTTGTCCTGTGGACAGATTCTCCCACCTGAGCTGTGGATCTCTGCAGCTTCTCCAGAGTTACCATGGACCTCTTGGCTGCTTCTCCGTTTAATGATCTTGACCGGCCTGTTAGTTTAGGTGAACGGCCATGTCTTGGTAGGTTTGCAGTTGTACCATACTCATTCCATTTTCAGATGATGGATTAAACAGTGCTCTATGAGATGTTCAAAGCTTGGGATATTTTTTTATTTATTTTTTATAACCTAACCCTGCTTTAAACTTCTCCACAACTTTATCCCTGACCTGTCTGGTGTGTTCCTTGGCCTTCATGATGCGGTTTTGTTACATAGTTAGGTTGGAAAAAGACACAAGTCCATCCAGTTCAACCACAAATAAAAAAAAAAAAAAAATATATCCTACAATCCCATATACCCCATTCTATACCCACAGTTGATCCAGAGGAAGGCAAAAAAAAAAAACAGCAGAGCATGCTCCAATTTGCTAAAGCAGGGGAAAAAATTCCTTCCTGATCCCCCGTGAGGCAAATCGGATTTTCCCCGGCTCAACTTTACCTATAAATGTTGGTACCCAGTTATATTATGTACATTTAGTAAAGTATCCAGGCCAGAACCACCTCTGAAGGGAGTCTATTCCACATTTTCACAGCTCTTACTGTGAAGAACCCTTTCCATATTTGGAGATGAAATCTCTTTTCCTCTAGACATAAAGTGTGCAACCCTTGTCCTCTTTGTTGACTGTAAAGTGAATAACTCAACACCAAGTTCACTATATGGACCCCTTATATATTTGTACATGTTGATCATATCCCCCCTTAATCTCCCCTTATCAAGAGTGAATAAATTCAGTTCCTCTAATCTTTCCTCATAGCTGAGCTCCTCCATGCCTCTTATCAGTTTGGTTGCACTTCTCTGCACTTTCTCCGGTTCCCCAATATCCTTTTTGAGAACTGGTGCCCAAAACTGAACTGCATATTCCAGAGGGGGTCTTGCTAATGATTTGAACAGGGCCAAAATGATACAGTGGTGTGAAAAAGTGTTTGCCCCCTTCCTCATTTCCTGTTCCTTTGCATGTTTGTCACACTTAAGTGTTTCGGAACATCAAACCAATTTAAACAATAGTCAAGGACAACACAAGTAAACACAAAATGCAATTTGTAAATGAAGGTGTTTATTATTAAAGGTGAAAAAAAATCCAAACCATCATGGCCCTGTGTGAAAAAGTGATTGCCCCCTAAACCTAATAACTGGTTGGGCCACCCTTAGCAGCAACAACTGCAACCAAGCATTTGCGATAACGTGCAATGAGGCTTTTACAGCGTCCTGGAGGAATTTTGGCCCACTCATCTTTGCAGAATTGTCCTAATTCAGTAACATTAGAGGGTTTTCGAGCATGAACGGCCTTTTTAAGGTCATACCACAACATCTCAATAGGATTCAGGTCAGGACTTTGGCTAGGCCACTCCAAAGTCTTCATTTTGTTTTTCTTCAGCCATTCGGTGGTGGACTTGCTGGTGTGTTTAGGATCATTGTCCTGCTGCAGAACCCAAGTTCGTTTCAGCTTGAGTACACGAACAGATGGTCGGACATTCTCCTTCAGGATCTCTTGGTAGACAGCAGAATTCATAGTTCCTTTTATCACGGCAAGTCTTCCAGGTCCTGAAGCAGCAAAACAGCCCCAGACCATCACACTACCACCACCATATTTTACTGTTGGTATAATGTTCTTTTTCTGAAATGCAGTGTTCCTTCTACGCCAGATATACTTGGACACACACCTTCCAAAGAGTTCCACTTTTGTCTCATCGGTCCACAGAATGTTGTCCCAAAAGTCTTGGGGATCATCAAGATGTGTTGTGGAGAAATTGAGACGAGCTTTGATGTTCTTTTTGCTCAGCAGTGGTTTTCTCCTTGGAACTCTGCCATGCAGGCCATTTTTGCCCAGTCTTTTCCTGATGGTGGAGGCATGAACGCTGACCTTAACTGAGGCAAGTGAGGCCTGCAGTTCCTTGGACGTTGTTGTGGGGTCTTTTGTGACCTCTTGGATGAGTCGTCGCTGCGCTCTTGGGGTAATTTTGGGCAGCCGGCCACTCCTGGGAAGGTTCACCACTGTTCCATGTCTTCGCCATTTGTGGATAATGGCTCTCACTGTGGTTCGCTGGATTCCCAAAGCTTTGGAAATGGCTTTATAACCCTTTCCAGACTGATAGATCTCAATTACTTTCTTTCTCAATTGTTTAATTTCTTTGGGTCTCGGCATGATGTGTAGCTTTTAAGGATCTTCTGGTGGACCTTACTGTGTCAAGCAGCTCCTATTTAAGTGATGCCTTGATTGTGAACAGGTGTGGCAATAATCAGGCCTGGGTGTGGCTAGAGAAATTGAACTCAGGTGTGGACAACCACAGTTATAGTATGTTTTAACAAGGGGGGCAATCACTTTTTCACACAGGGCCATGATGGTTTGGATTTTTTTTCACCTTTAATAATAAACACCTTCATTTACAAATTGCATTTTGTGTTTACTTGTGTTGTCCTTGACTATTGTTTAAATTGGTTTGATGTTCCGAAACACTTAAGTGTGACAAACATGCAAAGGAACAGGAAATGAGGAAGGGGGCAAACACTTTTTCACACCACTGTATCTCTCTCTCTGGAGTCCATACCTCTCTTAATACAAGAAAGGACTTTGCTCGCTTTGGAAACCGCAGCTTGGCATAGCATGCTATTGAGCTTATGATCTACCAAAACCCCCAGATCCTTCTCCACTATGGATCCCCCCAGTTGTACTCCCCGTAGTATGCATGCAAATTCTTAGCCCCCAAGTGCATAACTTGACATTTATCAACATTAAACCTCATCTGCCACATAGTCGCCCAATTAGAAAGAGCACTGAGGTCGGCTTGTAAATTGGAGAGACACTGCATAGCTTAGTGTCATCTGCAAAGACGGAAATTTTACTTTTGATCCCAGACCCAATATCACTTATAAAGGTATTAAAAAGTAAGGGTCCCAGCACTGAACCTTGGGGTACACCACTGATAACCTTAGACCATTCAGAGTAAGAATCATTAACCACTACTCTGAATTCTGTCTTTTAGCCAGTTTTCTATCCATTTACAAACCGATATTTCCAAACCTGTAGACTTTACCTTACACATGAGCCGTGTGCGCGGCTCTTGCAAAATCCAAGTACCGTATATACTCGAGTATAGGCCGTCCCGAATATAAGCCGAGGCCCCTGATTTACCACAAAAAAAAAAAAACTGGGAAAACTTATTGACCCGTGTATAAGCCGAGGGGGGGAAATGGAGAAGCTACTGTAAGTGGAAAAGAGGCTCAGCAAATGCCCATCTGCAGCTGCATGTCCCCTGTGTCCTATACCAACCCCCGTGTCCCGCCGATCTGCCACCTGTGTCCACCAGTCTTAGAAGCGATCGTTAATGCCTCCTGTGCCGATCGCTGGATGTCCGCTGTCCTGTGTCCCCCCCATTGCTGATCCTGGCGATCAGCATGTAAGGCGCCATTACACGTTTAAAAGCCGCGCCTCCTGCTGGTCCGTGATAGGAGGAACACTCGGTTTTCCCAGCAGTCAGTGTGCAGTGTTCCGCCTATCACGGACATCCTCTCATCCTCGTCCATGAGATATGAGAATGACAGGATGTCCGTGATAGGCGGAACACTGCACACTGACTTACTGCTGGGAAAATGAGTGTCCGCCTATCACGGACGGGCGGGAGGAGGCGGCGAGGCTTTTGAACACTGCCGTCTGTCTGCATGACAAGCTGTTGATGTAGGCAGACGGCACTCGAGTATAAGCCGAGGGGGGGACTTTCAGCCCTAAAAAAAGGGCTGAAAATCTCGGCTTATACTCGAGTATATACGGTATACCACGTCCACCGCCACCCCTCTGTCCAAGGTTTTACTTACCTCCTCATAAATAAAAAAAATCAGGTTTGTCTGACAACTTCTGCCTTTCATGAATCCATGACAACAGACAGTTGCTTAAAATATTTTTTTCCTGCAAGAACTCGTCTATGTGGTCTTTTATTAATTAATCTCTCCAGTATCTTCCCAACTATAGAAGTTAAACTAACAGGTCTATAGTTACTTGGTAAAGACTTTGTTCCCTTTTTAAATTTAGGCACCACATTAGCCCTGCGCCAATCCAGTGGTACTATTCCTGTCATTAAATGAGTCCCTGAAAATTTGATACAATGGCTTTGAAAATTACAGAGCTCAATTCTTTTAGGATCCGTGGGTGGATGCCATCAGGTCCAGGTGCTTTATCCACCTTTATTCTGTCTACATATTTCTGGACCATATCACTTTTGAGCCATTGTGGATTTGGGGCTGTGTCACTACCACCCCCATTATGGACATGAGCTCCCCCATGCTCCTTTGTATACACAGAGCTGAAGAAAGTAAATAATTAGCCTTCTCTTTGTCCCCAGTCACCCACTCTAGATTATTTTGTAAAGGGCTGTTCACTACGGTTCTCTAACAAACCTCTGAGGGCTTCACAGAGCAGCTGAATTTATACCGAGATTAAATTCAACACAGGTGGACTCGATTTACTAATTGGGTAACTTCTGAAGGCAATTGGTTCCACTAGATTTTAGTTAGGGGGATCAACAAAAACAGGGCTGAACACAAATGCATGCCACACTTTTCAGATATTTGTAAAAAAAAAAAAAAAATTGAAAACCATTTATCATTTTCCTTCAACTTCACAATTATGTGCCACTTTGTGCTGGTCTATCACATGAAATCCAAATAAATATTTACGTTTTTGGTTGTAACAGGACAAAATGTGGAAAATTTCAAGGGGTATGAATACTTTAAGGCACTGTATCTGCTTACTTATTTTTGCTGTTGGTTGCTTGTTAAAGCGGTTCTATCCACTCCTAAAGCATGTAAGTGGAACCTTCATAACCTGCTCCCATCAGCTTTTTAATGCACTCTTGCTGCAAAACATGTAGCCTTAGCAGACTAAACAGTGCTATTACAATTTTTTTTGGTTAAAGGTCAGCAGCAAGGCTCTCATTGTCATCTCCAACTACTCCCCCTAGCTGCTGATGTACCTAGTGTACTGTCACAGAGGGATAGTTTACAGACTCTTTACATTCTGTATGCTATACAAATAGCGAGGCGCAATGGGGAGTAACTGGGGTACAGACTGCAGAAGAGTTTGTTTACCAATTATGCATCACTTACTGGCTGACTAGTTTATATAGGTCTGCATTTTTTCTTTGGAAAGGATAGGGCTTCTTTAACGCAGAAAAACAAATGTAAAAACTGAAAATTTTATTTTAAAATGTTTTTTACAATGCACTAAGATGTACCTAGAAATAAAAAGTGAATGAATTCATAACATTTGTAACAATCATGATTTAAATATACAAAAAAACACCCCCATTTACTATCTCAAATGACAAAAATATTCTGTGAAGAGGCTGTGAAGCTAGGGGACTAAAAAAATATTATATTTACCTCATGATTCATTATTTTTCCATATGTCTCTACAAGAGACTCTGCATAGAAAGGAGTCTCCCCAAAGAGAAGTTCATACATGGAGACTCCTAGAGACCACCAGTCACATTCTGTTCCATACTTCCCCTTGCCATCCTCCATAGCTTGTAAAATTTCTGGTGAAATATAGTCAGGTGTGCCAACAGCCACTGACGATTCAACCTATAAAAAGAAAAAAAACAAGACAAAAATACAAAAAAAGTAAAATTCCAGAAGTCTAAGGCAACTTGACTCCTACAACATTCTACATCCTCCGAAGCCACAATAAAAGCCTTCTTCCTTTATAGACTAGTAAAGCCCCACTGTGGAGAAGTAATGCACTTTGGCTTTGTGTCAGTGTACATCTTTCTAAGGCCAGGGATTATACCAGGGGTCGGGAACCTTTTTGGCTGAGAGAGCCATGAACGCCACATATTTTAACCACTTGAGATCCGCGCTATAGCCGAATGATGGCTACAGAGTAGACCTGTATTGCCGGGGCGACATCCATAGTCTTCCTATGCACGTGCGGCCTGCACGCCCCCTGAAGGGTGCGCGCGGCGTGCTCTGATCAGTGAGTCTATGAGGCTTGCTGGATCACAGATCGGAGTAAGGAGTCGATCCCTGACCCCTTACCACGTGATCAGCTGTCAGCCAATGACAGCTGATCATGTGATGTCAACACACCCAGTAAATCGGCAATTTTTTCTCCCAAGCCGATCACTGGCTGCAGTGAGAGGGACACCAGTCCCGATCACTGCGAGCTGCCGCCAGCTCCTCAGTGCCCCCCTGTGCCCCCTACAAGTGCCACCTAGCAGTAGACCACCAGAGCCGCCTCATCAGCGCATACCAATGAAGGAGACAAACTATTAAACATGATTTTTTTTTTTTCCAAAAAAATGGTTTAGCAAAAAAAAAAAAAAAAAACCCCAGCTGCGATTAAATACCACCAAAAGAAAGCTCCATTTGTGGGAAAAAAAAAAAGATACATTTTATTTGGGTACAGTGTTGTATGACCGCGCAATTGTCTTTCAAAATGAGTCAGCGCTGAAAGCTGAAAATTGGTCTGGGCAGGAGGGGGGGTTTAAGTGCCCAGTAAGCAAGTGGTTAAAATGTAATCCCGTGAGAGCCATACAATATGTTTAAAACTAAAAATACAAGTAAATGTGTGCATTTTATGCAAGACCAACACTTTTAAAGTACAATAAGTCTCTGCATTATTTTTTTTAACAATCAGGTGTTCTTTATTAAGGGATAAATCACAGAACAAAGAAATACGGCAAAGTTGCAGAACATGACATGAACTCTGAATTCTTTTTAATAACGCTGTTATGCTGTTGCTAACCAATGATGAATAAAGTACTTCTTACCATTAATGCAACTTCTGATGCTGCATGGTTTTGCTGGTGGCTTTGTAGTCTGGTTGATGCGTGGTGAGGTTAAGCTTCATGCAGGCGTTGAGACTTCCATCCTTTAAACGTGATCGTAGGTTGGTCTTAATGTTGTTTAGATGCGAGAAAGACTACTCACATGCATACCTAATGCCAAACATTGTCAGTATAGCAATACTCACACGCTGCAGTGTGTGGTATGTGACGGGAAGCGCGTTCCAAGTTTTGACAATCAGCTGGTCTGCGGGTTAAAGTTTTTTAAATTTCTCCCCACTTGTGTTTGCTCGCCAACTCTGCTTGCTGTCGTGCAAGACTTTCCATATCTTCATTCGGTGACCACATGTCTGAGGCCTTCAGGTCAGCAGCTTGTAGCTCAAAATCTGATGGAGACACCGGGGATGTAACTCAGGTCGGCGCTGTCCACTGCACACTCGTGTGGATGGGTGAACTTAAAAAAAGATGAGTGTGCTCATGAAATTCTCCAAAGTGCGCTTTGAATGACTGCAGGAGATTAGATGTGAAGCCCGCTAGCTGTTGAAGATCAAGATGTTGAGCAGGGTCACTTGCTGTGCATGCATCTTTAAACTCTCACACTTTTTCAAAGTGTAGTAAACGACCTGTTTCAATGGCGGCGATGAAGAGTTCTAGCTTGTTTTCAAATGCAAACACTGCTTGTTGAAGGGATAAGACTATTTCCAACGTCTTGCATTTTCACATTGAGCTGGTTCAGATGTTCAGTCATGTCCATGAGATAGAACTTCAGGAGTCACTCAGTGTTAGTTAACTCAGGATGCTCAACGTTTTTCATTTCAAGAAAAGTCCGGATTTCACTCAGACAAGCCGCAAAACGACTGAGCACCTTCCCTCTTGACAACCAACGCATATTGCTGTGCAGAAGCACACCAGGATAATTATTCCCAACTTCATCCAGCAGTGTTTTAAACTGGCGATAATTTAAAGCTCTGGAAACAAAGTTGACCACCCGAATGACAAGCGACATCACCTCACCACGCTGCTCGCCACACATCTAAGCACAAAGCGTCTCCTGATGTAGGATGCAGTGAAAACTTAGGATGGGTCTCTTTTCATTTTCACGAAGAAGCGCTACAAATCCTGTTTTTCCCCATCATGCACGGAGAACCATCAGTACACACCAAAATAAGTTTATCCATCAGTAGATTTTGTTCTTTAGCGAGCTCAGTGAAAGACTTGAATAAATCCTCCCCTCTTGTTGTCCCTTTCATAGGCAAAACAGCAAGACTTTCCTCACGTAGTGCGTCACCGACAGCATACCTTGCAATCACACTGAACTGGGATAAATGGCTTACGTCTGTTGACTCATCCAAAGCAAGAGAAAAGAAAGGTGCTGCATTTATGTCCATCACTTGTGTTGCCTCAATTTGATTTGCCATCATGATGGTACGATCGTGAACATTTCTTGCCGACAGAGGCATGTCTTATTTGTTTGATTATTTTGTCTTTATCTGAAAAGTCGTCAAAAAGTTAACTGGCAACATCAAGCATGAATGTTTTGGCATACTCCCCATCTGTGAATGGATTTCCGTTTCTCACAATTGCTAAAGCACCAACAAGCTAGTAGAATTCCAGTCACCTTGTTGGGTCCAAACACGGAGTTGCTGCTGACTAGCTTGCACTCTGCACAGTAGCTCTTGACATGCTTTCTTACTGCTGTCCCCAGCAGGATATTTCGATGCAAATGTAGTATGGAGTGTGTCGAAGTGCCGCTATATATTTGACCGTTTCATCGATGCAATTTTATCATTGCAGATTAGACACACTGCATAACCTGCTCTCTCCACAAAGGCAAATTCCTCTGTCCATTCCTGCTGAAAAGTACGATACTTCTCATCTTTTTTTTTCTTTTAGCCATCTTCCTCGAAAAAAGGGTTTCTGCAATGAGCTAGTTGACTAGTTGATTAAAAGGAGAGAAGTTTACTTCCTGACCTCACAACGACCCATGTACGTTACGCAATATCCAATAAAAATGTAGTGTTGTCCCGGAAGACAGCTGTGATTGGCTGCAGCCACCCGCAACCATGAACATGAGCGGTAGGAAATGAATGGATTGAAATACATGAGAATGTTTTATATTTTTAACGTTAATTTTTTTTATTAAAGAATTGTCTGCGAGACAGATGCAGCAATCAAAAGAGCCACAGGTTTGCGACCCCTGGATTATACCGTCAAACATTTTGGGAAAAAATTAATAAAGTTAAACCAACTGCATAACAGGTTATGAAAATGTATAGCTGCAGCAGTTTAACGTGTACTATAAAAAAAAGTGCACACATTAAATCCTCAGAACAATTGGGTCACCTATGACTAAAGTAATGTTATGATGAGTAGTTGACATATGAGGGGTAAAAATCAAGCTTTAACGCCAAAGCCCAGCTACTCATGAGTGTAAGATGTTTCATTGCATTGGCAGTGCCTCACAGGCCTAATTTCTGCTGAATGAGATCAAATAGGAGCCATGGGTGGTCCTGGGTCAGGGTGAAAAAAGTGTTGAGAAAACAGTGACAGCATCCAATCACAGGCAGTCACTATTCCAATATTCAAAAAGGTTAAGGTGATGGTTATCTAAATACAGCCCCCAGCGGGGGTTAAGCATGGAAAGAGGAATCTATTAGAATTCTCTCACTCTCTGCTCAGACCCCGTATCATACAACCTAGTGCTCGTGAGCCAAAGCCATCACAGACACACCCATAGGGACATGTCATTACGCCAACCTGGGATCATAGTACTCTTGGACAGAATGGCAATCGCAGATCAAGGACCAGCCACTGCCTCATGTAGCGATGAGAAGGACCTGTGACATCACTGGACTGACCAAAAAAGACTATAGGATTTAAAATGTGATCAATAGAATTTAAAATATTTATGTGTGCACAAAGTATTAATCTTTAAGATGGATAGAAAAATCAAGCATCGAATCAGAGAGCAAGACGTTATAACTTCAAAAGAATAGGTCACTCATTTACATACAGGGCCACTATTACAATAATTTGCACCAAGAGTACAAGTACTTTTCAATGCAGTGGAGAAATGTTAAAACTTCAGTCCGGTTTCTCATGCTGTCTCTATTCCCGTTTGAGAAAATTCCCTAGTTTCTTTTCCTGGTGACAAGCTCTCTCAGCGTTATTTAAAACGTGAAAACGTTTTGGCTAGAGTTACAATTTAACTACAAGTATAAACATATATCAACCTTTAAAAAGTTCAAGAAGTCTCTTGAAGACTTCCTATTAGACAAAACAGAGGCAGAGCTTATGGGACATCATGCCACTGCATGCTTTCAGTTTGCAGTGGCCAGTTATGCAAGTTATACAGCCATATATGGAACTTTTACTGGTGTTTCTAATGTAGGAAGTTTTAATAAACATGGCTACACTGAGTATTTCTGGCTTGCTTTTTCCAGGAGCTTCTTTTATGAAAGCTTGGTGCAGCATCACTGTTTGACTGCAGAGGGTTCCATGCATCGCTGTTTGAGTGTAGAGCATTCTTGGATATAAACCCTATATGGGAGCGGATATTGAAAAGCTCAATTAGGAGATCGTGCTATATGGGCTACATATATTGTAGCAGGTCCATATGCTGGCGGATTTATATTCAATCAAGATCTAATGGATGGAGGATTGAACCTTACCGACACTATATGAATGGACTTTACACAGACTTTTGGATCATTTAATTTTATCCTTGATTGCGCAATTTCATTTTTATCACGGTACATTTATATTTGTAATACTATGTGGTTTCGAAGTTTGTTAGAAAATGAATGCAAACATTTGATTTACAACAGATTTTGTAAAATTTGTATATCTGCCTACTTTTTGCTTGCAGCCCTTTCACGCCACATATTTATTTTATTATTTCTATATGTCCACCTTACCATTGATATCTTGAGGTCAAATGGACCTATTCTACAAAATCTGGCGGCTATAAGAATAAATGGGATGCTGTCCCCCCCTTTTAGGCTATATAATGGCACCAGGCAGGGGTGTCCGTTGTCACCCCTCCTGTTTATATTGACATTAGAGCCACTACTATCGACAGTAAGAAGGTACGTAGATATAGGAGGGGTACAAGTTGGAAAAGAAACCCACAAAGTAGCTGCATTTGCAGATGATCTTTTATTCTATATTACTGTAATGGAAATTTGTAAGTTCTGTATATAATTGTATTCTATTTTGTATGTATTGCACACTGCCCTCACTGTGCACACGGCACTAATAATGTTTTCAGTACATGTTTACATTCTTTCGAGTCCTGATTAGAATTAGCCTGCCTATGATACGCCCCTTGTTACCATAAATGTACAATTGTAATATTAATGTGATACCTACGTAATCATGTGTATAAAAACCTTCAATTGCGTCATAATAGAGGAGAACGGTTATTTGGAAAGATGCTGAGCGTATCTTTTGTGTCTGTTCCCTACTGCAGTAGTTATTAATTTGGAACCACTAATCAATATGAGGATAGGAGTTGCCCATCTATAAATTCCCATGTCGGGTGGCGAGCCAGCCAGGAGGGGTTAAAAGGTGACCCTGAGTGTCCGAAACGAGGAGCTTGAGACGATCCGGGAAGTTCTGATAATCAGCCGGCTGAGGTAAGCCTTTTGCTTACATTTGAGTTATCAGACTTCCTTGATCGGTAAGGCATTTTCGGGACAAAGGGTACCCATTTTACTCCCCTTAATCGAACTGTATTGATTGGTGGTTATATGTTATGTTGTCACTGTCTACTGTCCATCGGAGTATTATAGATAAGGGGAAGAATAGTGCTGTTCACAGGTCAATGTAGTACACCACTTCTTGTTTTACCTGTTACCAAAGGTGTTACCAAAAGCTGAACATCCCTTCCAGAGATTACAAAAAGATATATCAGATGCCCAAGTCAGGAACTTATGAGTGTGCATTTTGTCTGTATGGACATATTTTCTGGATGTCCAGTGGCCAATGCTACTGCAAAGGCCACAGTAGAAAGTGTTATCAGAAGTAGTTTGTAAGTACATAAAGTAACAGAGGAGATCTTTTATAGGAGAGTCCTTACTAGAAGTTTTGAGGTTTTATTTTTACACTCCCTACTGTCTACAATGTAGCGGACAAAGTAGAGTAAGAAACTTTTGCCTGAGTGTTTTCTTATAATTTCTCAAGCCCCTAAGGGGATGATTGACTCTCTCCCTATGGGATTTGGTTTGGGAGTGTGTTATTCACTTGCTTATATTTTGTCTCAGCAGCTGAAGTCCTCCATTCGGATCTCACAGAGAATGTTGCTGATCTTTTAAGGTTTTTGACAAACTCATTTATGCGTTTTCTTCCCAATTCCAGATCCTAAAAGTTTGGAAGGATCTAAAACTAAAGCCAGGTGACTTGTGGATTGTTAAGAGACATTTATATATAAGGAAATGTTTGGAGACTCAATACAGCATCTATTTAATGTACAGTTTTGCAAAACTTGAAAGAAAAGTCACCTGGATCCCCACCAGACACTGCAAAAATGACTAAATTAAAGAAATCTCTGAGTTTGATTTGTTTCCCTTTTGCAATCACAGTCTAGGATACTTTTTGATTCAATTACTTTAATTGTAAGGGATATATATTTGAAAAGTAGTTTAGCCATGTTGAAGTCATATTTGTCTTTTGTACCTCTTCCATTTTATGTAGAATTGTCTGTGTTTACATATGCTGATAAATCAGCATACCAACAATTAAGCTAGAATGCCATTCTGGCCACAGGAGTGTACAGACAGTACTCTGTAAATATGTCTTATCAATCATTTGTTTTTCACAATGAAAAGTCATTTTGTAATGAAAAAAGCTGCTCAGCTATTATTTTCTCCACAATGGAGTTTTTGCCTCTTTTGCCAGGACTACCTCCACCTAAGCGTGTGGAGGTTCCAGGTTAAAGGTGATAGCAGGTATGGTTAGTGATCAAAATATTGATCAAAAGAGGGGAGACTGTAATGGAAATTTGTAAGTTCTGTATATAATTGTATTCTATTTTGTATGTATTGCACACTGCCCTAATAATGTTTTCAGTACATGTTTACATTCTTTCGAGTCCTGATTAGAATTAGCCTGCCTATGATACGCCCCTTGTTACCATAAATGTACAATTGTAATATTAATGTGATACCTACGTAATCATGTGTATAAAAACCTTCAATTGCGTCATAATAGAGGAGAACGGTTATTTGGAAAGATGCTGAGCGTATCTTTTGTGTCTGTTCCCTACTGCAGTAGTTATTAATTTGGAACCACTAATCAATATGAGGATAGGAGTTGCCTATCTATAAATTCCCATGTCATTACCAACCCCCGAATCACTATGCCCAATCTATTGAACACATTAAGAGAATATGGAGAAGTATCAAACTTTAAAATTAACCCAGACAAGTCGGAGGTATTAAATATTAACATTGGTCCGAGAGAAGAGCAGAGTTTACAAAGAGAATTTAAATTCTCCTGGAAAAATACAGAAATAAAATATTTGGGAGTAAAATTAACCCCTTCGATAGATAAGATCTACCAGGCCAATTATATCCCATTACTAGAAGAAGTGAAAGTGGAAACTAAGAGAATAGCAGAAAGACCCCTGTCCTGGATAGGGCGTATAAATGCGATGAAGATGATCATCCTGCCTAAAGTACTCTACAAACTTCAAATGCTCCCCATTTACATACCCCCAGCATATTTTAAAGTGATTAAAATATTAATAACAAGACTAATATGGCAGAATAAAAAACCTAGGATAGTGCCAAGTATTCTACAAACAGAGAAAGATCAGGGAGGATTAGGAGTAGCGAATTTTTAAAAATATTATGAAGCAATAAACTTGACTAGGGTGGTGGAATGGACTAAGTCAGAGAGTGAAAAAAGTTGGGTAAAGATAGTTCCAGCCGTGATATGTTCTAACTTAGGAAATAATATATGGATACCACCCAAGTACAGAGCACTGGGGAGAAATACACTTACACTTAAGAAATGCAATGAAGGTATGGGACGGGGTACACAAGCACAATAAGTGGAAATATAACTCACCTTTAATTGTTTTAAAAAGAGAATAATTATTTTGCACCAGGTAAAAGACAAGTAGGAGGAAATTGGATTAAGAGTGAAGAGGCACAATTGAGACACATTTTGCACAGAGGGAAAACAAGCACAATACAAGATTTAAAGGAGAAACAAAACCTATTCCAGACTGATGAATGGCGTTATCTCCAGCTGAGTCATTTTGTCCTCTCTCTTCCCCAGCCACTAAGAGGAGGGGAGGAACTGACGGCGATAGAGAAGATGTGTGAATCTGAGACAAAAAAAGGGAGGATATCTCACATCTATAAAATTCTGCAGCAGAGGGACGAGTTGGAGATACCGTCATACATAAAAAGCTGGGAAAGGGAAATAGGCACATGGGGGCATAACCAAGAGTTAAAGAAAATATTAAAATTGGTACAAACATCCTCAGTTAATATCGGAATAGTAGAGACAAATTATAAATGCCTATCAAGGTGGTATAGGGTCCCGGTGACTGTAGCAAAGTTCCAAGGAGACCAGGCTCTTGGCTGCTGGAGGGGATGTGGTCAGAGAGGGACCATGGCACATATATGGTGGAGCTGCCCCAAGATTGAATTATATTGGAAGGAAATATTAAGATACAAAGATATAACGAATACCCAGGTACCGTATGACCCCTGGGTCTGTCGTTTCATGGAGTTGAAACCCCATATGGAGAATACACTAACTCTCTGATAGTGCATCTTATGAATGCAGCCAAGACCTTGATCCCTAAAAAAATGGAAAACAGTAGATAGACCAAAAGTAAAGGAATGGTTTGATAAAATAAACAAAATATTTGAAATGGAGGGGCTTAGGGCAGGCGAAGAGGGGGGAAGAGAATGCCTCAATATCAGGTGGGAAGCCTGGAAAAAATTTAGGTTAACGGAGAGGTACAGTGAAGTAATTGGACTGCAGAGTTAAATTGAGGAGATAAGATGGTGGGACCGGGGGGGGGGGGGGGTAGATTAGTAGGGCGGGGGGGTAATGAATGGTAAAGGGTAATTAAGATAGATAAGGGGATAGAAAGAGACGAGTATGTAAGAAGATGGGAAATTAGAAGTAACATTTAATGTTTATGAAATATTTACATAAAATGTAAACTGCGAAAGTTTGAAATAAAGAAAGCCACAATGATGCCAAGATGAGATGGGACAGAGATGAATGGCTAAGCTGACATAGGTCCCCGATAAAAGTTTTGCTGATGTGGCTAAAAAAAAAAAAATAAAAAAAAAAAAAAATGGACCTATTCAAGCAAAGAATAATTTTGTGATAATACAAAATGCATGATTACCATGCCATCTGGTTTCATCTTCAGACATGATCCAAAGTCCGCAAGTCTGATGTGGCCTTTCATGTCAATGAGAATGTTATCTGGTTTTATATCTCTGTGTAGAAGAAACAAAAAAAACTCAAAATTACTCAAATTACTCCACATACAATTACTTGCAAAGTGGTTTATAAAGACACAGTAAAGCCCCGTACACACCGAGAAAAATCGGACGAATGATTGGCTGGTTTTCCTCGAGGTTTCATAGCAAGTCGGAAACGAGGTAGGAAATGTACGAAAATTCTCGTACGACAAAGGCTTTTTTGTTATTGTTGCTTCTGATCATGCGCAGTCTTTCGTATCTGCCATTTCTCATACGAAAATGGCACACATTAAAAACGAAAATCTTCTGTTCCCATACGAGAAGAATTTTGGCATTTGTCCCTTTGGAAATTTTAGCTCGGAATGTCGGAATCTGCTGTCGAACATTGTGTGCACATCAGAAAATCGCACAACCGTTACTGGGGTGAAAATGTTCACCCGATTTTCTTATAGTGTGTACGGGCCATTAGTCAAGTCTGCTCAACAAAAAAAAATAAAAAAATCGAAATGCCAAGGTGAAAATTCCATTCAATTGTTGTAAATTTCATAGATAAAAGGATTGCAAACTGAACACAAGAAAAAAGAAAAACATGCTTGGATGTACATCAGGTCCTTACGATTAATAACAAAACACATTTACAGTGGAATAGTAAATTCAGTGCAGATAAGGCAATTTTGAAAAATCATCTCTGGTGTCAGTGGCGGAATTATAGGGGTCGCCAAGATCGCCATGGCGACCGGGCCCCTTGCTGCAGGGGGCCTTTGAGGCCCCCAAGTACTCGTTGATAGGAGGGGAGGCTGTGAGGAGCTCCCCGATCGTCAGCCGAATTGTAATCTGTGCAGGGAGCTCCTCACATACCTCGTGTGCTGTGCTGTGCAGAGGATGTGGGTGAGTGATTAGTGTCCAGCTACACAATGCTATAACTGATATCAGTGCTGTGCAGGGCGGGCAGTGTGTTCTGCTCTCTTTATGTTTCTTCTGCTGGTGACCACCCTGGAAAACTCTCCCTTCCACCAGCAGTCAGCAGCTGCAGGAAGAAAATACAGACAATCAGTTCTAGTAAATGCGCCCCCCCCCCCCTGTTCCCACCATCCCTGTGCTGAGTTCCCGGGTCTGTACCCCCGCTGTGCCCAGTATGAGGGGTTCCCACCATCCCTGTGCTGAGTTCCCGGGTCTGTACACTCGCTGTGCCCATTATGAGGGGTTCCCACCATCCCTGTGCTGAGTTCCCGGGTCTGTACCCCCGCTGTGCCCAGTATGAGGGGTTCCCATCATCCATGTGCTGAGTTCCCGGGTCTGTACACTCGCTGTGCCCATTATGAGGGGTTCCCACCATCCCTGTGCTGAGTTCCCGGGTCTGTACCCCCGCTGTGCCCAGTATGAGGGGTTCCCATCATCCATGTGCTGAGTTCCTGGGTCTGTACACCCGCTGTGCCCATTATGAGGGGTTCCCACCATCCCTGTGCTGAGTTCCCGGGTCTGTACACCCGCTGTGCCCATTATGAGGGGTTCCCATTGATAGGTTGCACTGATGGGGGTGACACTCAGTGCCCATGGGCACTGATAGGTGCCTTGATTATCTGTGTACATATCCCTATGTACATGGCCGGCCTAGAGCACACATCAGTCAGGGGCGCCGTACCAATGCCCCCCCACCACCTTCAGGCTCAATGACTGACTCTGCCCCCCCAAAATGGTAGCAATCTATAAAAAGGTGGGGTATACATGGGCAGGGCAAAGGGGGTGGAGTCAAAGGGGGCGGCAAAATGAGGTTTCGCCTAGGGTGTCAAAAATCCTTGCACCAGCCCTGTGTGCATGTGTGTGCATGCATGTGTGTGGGGGTGTGCATGCATGTGTGTGTGTGGGTGTGCATTCATGTGTGTGTGTGTGTGGGGGGGGGGGGGGTGCATGCATATGTGTGGGGGTGTGCATGCATGTGTGTGGGTGTGCGAGGCGGGCGGTTGGGATTCACAGCGGCGGCATTTGATGGCACAGTGGCGGCATTTGATGGCACAGTGGCGGCATTTGATGGCACAGTGGCGGCATTTGATGGCACAGCGGCGGCATTTGATGGGCACAGCGGTGGCGTTTGATGGTACAGTGGCTGCATTTGATGGGCGCAGTGGCGACATTTGATGGCACAGTGGCGACATTTGATGGCACAGTGGCGACATTTGATGGCACAGTGGTGGCGTTTGATGGTACAGTGGCTGCAATTGATGTTTTTATTTCTGAATTTTTCAGTTTGCTTGCGCCCCCCTAAAAATTTGGGGCACCAGCTGTTACTGGTTTATGTGTGTGTGTGTGTGTGTGTGTGTGTATATATATATATATATATATATATATATATATATGTGTGTGTTTTTATATAAAAATGAAGAAATCGGTTCCTTTATATGCAGCCACCCACTTGTGACCGGGCCCTGGTGTTCCAACATCGGGCTCGGAGTAAAGAGCTTTGTCCGGAGGTCGGGGGGGGGGGGGCCCTCCATGGTTTCTTGCATCGGGGCCCTGAGGGTTCTAGTTACGCCACTGTCTGGTGTCTACACATTGTAGGGCCGGGAACACCCAGCTTTCAGATATAGATGTGTACATAAAAAGGACATTCCGCTTTCCTTACAAAATGGATAAAAATGTTTTGTAATTGCTAAACAAACCAATTTTACAATTATATCAGAACTTTTTCCATATCAAATTGGAAACCAGCTACAATTTCTCCAATAACACAAAAAAATATTGCTTCCTTGCAAATACAGCAAAAGTTTTCTGGGGTTAACCTCTACACAAACTGTGAAGCAAATACACAAACAGGATACGATTAAGGGGCTTAATGTACACAGCTTTCTTTAGAAGTTTGCAGAGACCTTTGGATAACATTTTTGGCATCACCAGTGCTTTCCTAGGTTTACTACACAGAGCCTTTCACCTTTGAAAATAATTTTGTCCTAACACCACACGCTGTTAGGCATTTATTGCTGCTCTTTTTACAAAATTTAGGACCTCCAACTCTGCCCATTTCCATCTGTCTGGTCTCAATAGGCATTTTGGGGTTAAATTACTGGTTCTCTTAAGTGATTGTTAAAGATAAGTTGTCCCAAAAACACATACCATGCCCCAACAGGGGAAGGAGGCAAGGTGGGAGGTTAAAGCAGTGAGCACCAGATGAGGTTTACCCCTGGTGGCATGCATGGTGTATGAATGAATACAATTAGCCATAACACAACCATGGGCAACAGCAAGGGAGAAAAACTCGGGAAGGACTTCACTCGGGTAGCCAATGATGTGCCTTATACACCAAGGCCCCTTTCACACTGGGGCGGTTTGCAGGCGCTATTGCGCTAAAAATAGCGTCTGCAAACCGACCCGAAACAGCTGTTGCTGTGTCTTCAGTGTGAAAGCCCGAGGGCTTTCACACTGAAGTGGTGCGCTTGCAGGACGCTGGAAAATATACTGCACGCCGCATATTTGGCTCGCTATAGGAGCAGTAAATTTACCGCTCCTATAGCGCCCGTTCCCATTGGAAACAATGGGGCAGCGCTCCGAACCCGGCTGCCGCGGCGGTTTGCGGGCGGTATTGACCCTTTTTTCGGCCGCTCGCTGGGGGTAAAACCACCCCGCTAGTGGCCGAAATGCGCTGCTAAAAGAGAAGTATAGCCAAAGTTTTTTTCATCATACTTTTCCAAAATAAGTGCACTCTTGTGGGCTAAAGTCCACCGTTAGCTGACATCACAGAGCAGGTCCAGACTCTGCAGAGATTCCGACAACGTCAAGATCCGCCCAAGCGCCTGATCAGCATCTGGCTCAGCCTCTCAAGAGTGCCTCAGAGCCTGAGCCAACCACTCCCACCTGCCAACTGCACAGCCTAGAACTCCAGTAAACGTTGGAGGGGCAGGGTAGAGAGCCAGTGACTGACAATTACTGCTCGCTCAGTTCTTAGTTTGAGTCAGCGAGGGTCATAGGATCAATGCTGCAGCCATCTAGGTGAGTATGCACTATATGTGTATATTTTTCCAATCCCACACTTCTGCTTGATTATTAAAGCAGATGTATACCCGCACATAAGAAAAAAAAAATCCTGTAAGGCAAAAGGCATAATGAGCTAGTATGCACCACATACTAGCTGATTATGAAATACTTATCTTAGAACGAGGTCCCCGTATCACAGCCCGGTCCACGCTGAGGGAGCTGACATTTTGCCCTCAGCGTTTCTTCCTGGGTTAGGGTCTTGGCGTTGTGAGTGGCCGGGGCCGCGATGTCACTCCAGTCTTCTTCCTGGCAAGGTCCGGCAGCGTCTGCCAGACCTTCAGCCGGCATTCACAGCGCATGCGCCGCTGACGTCAGCGGCTGCATGCAAAGTGAATATCTCCTAAACCGTACAGGTTTAGGAGATATAAATTTTACCTACAGGTAAGCCTCATTTTAGGCTTACCTGTAGGTAAACATTAAATAAGAGTATACAACCACTTAAAGATTTTTTGCACGATTGTGCTTTGTACTGTGCTGCTCTTTAATATTTCCCAGAGTCAATTTTCTTTTATTTTTTAAGAAGGATTCTTAATTTTATATTTTTTTTATTTTAGTTTTTTTCACATTGCAATATAGGAAAAAAAAAAGTACTTTATGTTAAACGATTTCCATTAACAAATAACTTTTGCAATGTGAATCGGTCTAATCATATTCCGGTTTGCCTGCACATCAGTGAATGTGGAATATCGGTCTACATGGAAAGCAAAAATTATGTTTCTAGCCAGGGGGGACAAATCTTACCAAACTTGCGTGAGCAGGCTCTTGCCTTATATTTTAAATTTTCATCAGGGGAGTGCTTAGTTTATTAGACTTTAGCATTGAGCAATTTTTGGAGAATCTGAGGATTTCCACTGTACAGCTGTAACATTTTCATCATCTTTTCGGCATTGAATAGTAGTTTAAAAATACGTTTTTGAGCAGGTGGGCATTTCAGAATCTTCCCAATACCCTAAGGCAGGGGCGTCAAACTCCATTTCATCACAGGGCGCAGCAGCAGTATGGTTGCCTTCAAAGGGCAAGTTGTCTCTGGGGTGCGCAACGTATAGAGTGCAGAATTTAGGATTACGCTACAGAGTACGGAATTACAGAGTGCAGGGTTCGGGGGTGCGCTACCTAAATAGTGCAGGGCTCTGCTATGTACAGAGTGCAGGGCTCCGGAGTGCTTACATACAGAGTGCAGCATTCAGGGGTCTGGCATGTACAGAGTGCAGGGTTTAGGGATGCGCTATGCAGTGTGCAGCCTAACTACCCCCCAAAGCTTCTTCGCATCTCTCTCCTACCAGGCCCAGCTTTAGAACCACTGTGTAGGTGACTCTGCCTTACCTTTCAGGGAGATAGTTTTCTCCTCGCAGAGCTTTCCCTTGTAAACACAGAAGGGAGTGGAAGCGAAGGGTGAGAGTCAAAGGTGGCAGAATAAGCAGAGTTCTACCACATTCCGGCTGCAAAACTTGTTGCAAGGACCACAAGCTGAGT
This sequence comes from Lithobates sylvaticus, assembly GCA_028564925.1. Lineage (NCBI taxonomy): Eukaryota > Metazoa > Chordata > Amphibia > Anura > Ranidae > Lithobates > Lithobates sylvaticus. Next base: position 98,779,837 of record CM053034.1, on the reverse strand, counting down.
TTCTCAGAGTAGTTTTAGAAAACATCTCCTAGTTTAATAAAAAGGCATACCTCTGCTTTCTCTTAGATCTTTTATTTACTTTATTTCAGACTGAAATGGGAGTCCACTTCTGACTTGCTAGTATTAATGTTTTATTTTTTTTAAAACATTGGTTCCACTGTTGAGTTGGCTTGTCTCATGCAGAATTGCTTCAGGTAAAATACGTATTAAACATTATTTCATTAGCCTAGTGCCTTTTGGAGGACTGCACAACATCTTGCTGTTATAGTTTTCCAGTTGAAATATGAATTAAATTGTGTTTTAAATAAATCTGAGCACACATTTAAAAAAGACATTAATGCAAATTCACAGGCATTAAAGACCTTCAGGTCCTCATGCTTCTGCTTAACTTACAGCTGTCATGGCTGTACTAGATTTCTACATTCTATAACTTTTTCAAACATTATCTTACCTATGTACATAGTTCAATTTATGTATGGAGTCTATGGCTAACACCATTTCCGCCAAGTAAAAGCGAGACATGTCTTCTGGTAGACGGTCCTCAAACTTGCTAAGCAGAGTCAACAGATCTCCTCCAACGTAGTAATCCATCACTAGGTACTTTAAAAAAAAAAAAATGTATTACATTCAGATCAGAGCAAAAATGGATATTCCACTGTTCAGTGTAAGGATCGCATATACCCCTGTACAATGGGCCCCCCTCCACCACAAATGCACTAGAGAACATAGCCTTGGGAAGCAGCATATGAACAGGTTTTCCAGGAAATCTAGGGGGGTCCGCACTTTCCGGCCCCTATAGGACAGCAATGCAAAGGTTAATTTCGCCGATTTCTGTTTTTGGCATCTTCAGCTCTGGCCTCCAAGGCTTTGACCTTGAGCTTCAAGGTATGCAGAGTGCCATCGTGGTCTCTAGTTGCATCAACATCCCCCACCTGCTGCTCAGCCATGGCCATCCGGTCCTGGAAGCCATGCATATCATGGTAGAGGAGGCCAATATCTGTCTGCAGCTGCTCAATTTTGTTTGTGAGCACTGTTTGGCAGTTATTAATTGCAGTCATGACAGCTGCGAGGCCCACTGGAGAGGCAGCAGTCACAGGTTCCAGCACAGGCTGTCGCCATGTGGCCGGAGGGAGAGCAGCATGCTCGCACTCACGAGGTTGCAGCAGATTTCTGTTTCCCCGCTTTCTTTCCGAGAGGTCCTAGCTTGCCTCTGGGCATACCAGAGGCAGCAGGGGAGAAAGGAGTCGGATGGTGGTTTGTGGATGTCGTCTGCACCACGGGAACAAGCCAGATCAGATAGAGCTCCTTTCTACAGCTCTGGACCGGTCACCATCTTGAACACCTTTAAATGATTCAGATCAATGTTCTCAACCATCACAGCATAATGTTTACTTATAGCTTGGTCTATAAAAAAAAAAGTTTCTTTTCTTTCCCTAACCTCAGTAAAATGGCGAGAACATCTAGAGTTTGGAAACATTTCAACAGCGCAATGTCTGAGAGCAAAGCTGCAATATGCAAATATTGTGGGAAAAAAAAATATATAACATTTTCCAAATGCTACAAGGATGACAAAACACATCCTTGCATGCCAGAGGTGCCCTAAAGACATTTAAAAATATTTTATGGAATTAAATGAGGACCATAATGAAAGCGTAAGTAGATTATCCCTCCTCATTCCAGAAACACTCTCTTTCTGCAGCTTCTGGATCACAAAAGTGTTTCTTCACCAGCAGCATCCTTAAGTATGGAAGTGATCCTCACAAAAATACAATATATGCTTCTGGATCAGCATAGTCAATAACTAAAAAATACATACTGGCAAGAAGCTTTCAAATTTTGAGGGAAAGGGGGTGGTAACCTGTTCTCAAATGTTATGAACATATACAGTCCTTGTTATTCCGTTTGTAATATAAAATACAATTATAAAAAAGGAAGTTTAATTTACTGAATAAGCTGTACTTTTATATACACTGCATTTTACATCCCCAGTGTAACAAAATGACTTTCAATTTGTAAAACTTCTCCATGCTGTTTTTTTCTCTGGAAATTTAAATAGATTTTTTTCCCAGAAAAAAAAAAAAAAAAAAAAAAAAAAAAAAAAAAAAAAAAAACACACACACACACACACACACACACACACACACACACACACACACACACACACACACACACACACACACACACACACACACACACACACACACACACACAGTTTCCCATGGCTTCAAAATTTCAGGAAATTTTTCATCTATAGCTGGAACAGGTTTATATGCATACAACTAGAACTGCCCTTCTTTACACCATACCAAAATATTTGGTAGCGGTTTGCAATCAGGGGAAATCACACACTAGAATACAGAGCCTGTTTACTACATTTTGAAAAAAAAGAAAAAAAAAAAAAAACAGGAACAAAAATGGAGCTGTAGCCCACAATGGTCAGATTTTTTTCTTCACCAGTCCCCCCCAATTGAAAGAGCACAATAATCACTATAGGCAACAATTCTTCCCATTTTAATATTATATATGCATAGATCATCTCTTCTACATCTGAACTATTGACACTGTAAACTGTTAGGATCATTAGAATTCTATCATCAGGTCAGCCTATGCTATCTTATTATCTGCAAATTTACATATACGGTGTTCTGTATAGCCTCCACACTGCTCCCTACTTAACTGCATTGCCTCATTTGCTGTGCTTCAGAAATCACCCAGAACTCTTGGCTATGATGTATGGGTGTGCCCTTCCTCCTGGCTCCCACAATGCACTGCTCTGTGCCTAACAAAAGGTTAGGCCCTTACACTGCCAAAAGCCATGGACCCCAACACAGCCAGAAACCAGGCACCCCTACCCTTCTGAAAATACGTTTTAGGCGATTCAGTTCTAGTATTATCAGGCGACCAAAACATCAGATGTATAGGGAAAGTCAGCACCGTTATGGTGGAATCTAGTACAGGATTCTCACTATACACCATCAGTTGCCAATTAGTTTGCATTTTAAAAATATTATACAGGTGTTTTTTAGCACAGTATATGGCAGTAGAATACTGTGTTTTGCTGGTCAACTATGTGTACCTAAAAGATGAAGTGTTGATTATGGTACAAAACACATGATTCATAAACCAAAAAAACAGACAAAGCAAGCGGAACATCTTACCAAGTAGCTATCATCATGAAATGCATAGTGTAAGCTTGGAATCCACTGTGTGTCTCCTTTCACCAAAACATCCCTTTCTTCACGGAAACAAGCTGTCTGCAGAACAGAACATAGTTATTTTCTTTTTTTTAATTGTATAGAATTTGACTAAATGATTACATTCTTGGTTAGTTGTGATGACCTCTTATTTGCTAATAATCTTCATCATCTCCCTTCCATTATCAGCCCCAATGTTTAGTGGTTAGTTAGTATTTAGCTGGTCTGTACCCTACCAGATATGTTTTATTGAAACAAGGTACAGGGGGTCCCCGGGTTACAAACAAGATAGGGACTGTAGGGTTGTTCTTAAGTTGAATCTGTTTGTAAGTCGGAACAGGTACATTTTTTAAGTGTAGCTCCAGACAAAAAATCTATTTTTAAGTTTTTTAGATAACATAGAGAAGGGTTATCACCCCTGTAACATTTGTTTTGCTGTCTGTGCCCCTGTTCAGAAGATTTCACCTCACCTTCTGTCCCAATGACAATTGGATTTTGAACATTTTGGGTTGTTAGGGAAACATGGACTGGTGATAAAGCATCAGTGGAGACACCTTTTTCCCATATTAACTCTTACAGGAGTGAATTTCCCTTTCTAGGGGTAGATTTCCTCTCACTTCCTGTTGTCTTCCTCCGTTTGTAAGTAGGAGTCGTTTGTAAGTCGGATGTTTGTAAGTCGGGGACCCCCTGTATTGTGAAGGCACGGTTATTCTTGACCACTGAAGTACACAAAAAATGTACTTTCCTCATTTGGTTTTCTTGCAATGTAAAGGTTTAGTTTCATGCATAAATAGAAAAACAAAAATACCCAAAATCGGGGGGAGATGGGGTGAAGGGATTGCAAGCAAAACACGTTGACCAAACTATGAATTTTAGTTACATCTAGTCAGTAATAAAGTGTAGATGAATTTGCACACAAATGGTTAGTTCATCTTCACAGAAAATCTGTAAAAGGTGACCTAACACTGGTCCCCTTCCCCACCCTTGGTCCCTGTTGCGCTGGCCTTTGGCGATCCTGAACTGTCAGGGTTCTTGGAAGCCGGTCCACTGGTTTGGGGGATGTGAAATGTCCACTTTCTCCCCTCTCCTCCATCCAGCACTGCAAGGAAAGACCAGGAAAATTCGGATTAGTCAGCACCATCCATGTGATGATGCTGACCAATTCGAATCCATCTGGTTCATCCTGGACGAAGAGAAGAGAGAAAGCAGGGGGAGGGGGGATTTCAAATCCTTGTACAGGTGGAGTAGCTTGCAGGAGCCCTGACAGCTCAGGATCGCCAGAGACCATTACAGCAGGGATCGGGAGGTGCGGAAGGGGTCCAGTGTTGGGTCACCATTACAGATTTTCTGTAAAGATGAATACTTTAAACTAGGTTTTAAAGAGTAGGAGGAAAGCAAAGCATACAGAAAACACTCAGGCACTTCTGTGCATGTTCACATTGGCACTCCCTTGTGGGTGCCAGTATTTGTGTTTTCTAACCTAATTCACCCACAGCCATAAACATGTAAATTTATGTCTAGATGATGAATGCATGCAACTGCCATTACTGGTTATGAAAGAACAATTGTGTCAGGTAAGGCATTATGTAGACTCAATGATTTACATGTAATAGATCATCTTGATGTAAATAAACTTATTGTGTACATGTTGCAGTCATATTTGCTCATTACATAAGCAGGGTCTGCAAAAATATGGAAGACCCAGCGTATAAAAATAAAAAAAAAAAAAAAAAAGCGTCACACCAAAAATGTCTAATTATAAGTGTAATTAAACCCCACATTTCCCAATTCTTAGATACGATTGCATTTGTTTTCTTTTTATAGTTTTTATTTTTATTTTCACCTAGCGATCTGACCAGTAAGTGTAATTTTGCAACTTACTTTAACAGACCAAGCTGTCCAGACAAAGTGGCAGTTAGAGGGTTGTGAAAAACCTTTTAACACAGAGGGGTGCTTACAATGAACAACTTTTATTCATGTAAAACCTTTATCCCAAGAGGATAGTTTGCTGTAACTGCTTATAAATCTCATCTTAATCTGCTAGTCTAACACTATTCTCTCCCCAGACTGACAATGCTGCTATCCAAAAGGGGTCTGCTTTACTACTTTATCCAGGATGCAGACACCTGAAGACAGGAAGCGTCTTACTGGCAGGATCACCAGGTGAAATAAAAGTAAAGAAAGCCTAAAACAAAGAAAACAAAAAAAAAAAAATCAAAAAAAATTAGAATAGTGTGAAAAAGTTCAATATTGTAGACTCATGGTGTCGCACTAATCAGCTAATTACTGTATATAAATCGGCGTATAAAAACACACTTTTCCCCCCTGGAAATCAGGGGCCAATCACGTGTGTGTTATAAAGGCGATTCAGTTTGCAGTTGCAGTGCTATACAAATCTTTCATTCATTCAAACCGATATGTTATCTAAGGGGGGGGGGGGGGGGGGGGGGGGGGGGGGAGACGAGCACGGCTGGAATTCACTGAGCAGTCATCTGTTTATTCAGCTCTCACTAGGCAGTCACAGTCCTGCCACCGGCATTGGACCAGCTCCTATGATAGACATAACACTGGTCCAATGCCAGTGGCGGAGACGGCAAGAGCCGAGTAAACAGGAGATGACAGCTCAGTGAATTCCAGCACTGATCAGTCTACATTGCATGTAGTCTGCTGCTGGGCATTGATCAGGCTGCATGGAGTCTGCAGATGGGCATTGATCAGGCTGCATGGAGTCTGCAGATGGGCATTGATCAGGTTGCAGATTGGAAAAAAATGTTTTTTTCCTGAAACTTCCATCTTAAAATGAATGTAAATTTTACACGCCAATAAATGTGGTAACTCAAAACACCTGTAAAGGTTTCCTGAGCCTTTAAAATGATCTGTCTTTTTCAGTAGGTTACACAATCACGGGGGAAGACCACTGACTTGACACTTGTCCAGAAGACAGTCATTGACACCCTCCACAGGGAGGGCAAGTAATAAGGTCATTGCTAAAGAAGCTGGCTGTTCACAGAGTGCTGTATCCAAGCATATTAATGCAAAATTGACTGAAAGGAAAGTGTGTTAGAAAAAGGTGCACAAGCAACAGGGACAATCGCAGCCTTGAGAGGATTGTGATGTAAAGGCAATTTAAGAATTTGGTGGAGAATCACAAGGAGCAAACTATGGCTGGTGTCAGTGCTTCAAGAGCCACCACACACATACATATCCAGGACATGGGCTACAACTGTCGCATTACTTGTGTCAAGCCCAGTGGCTGCTGGTGGGGACAAACTGCCACCCCCCCCCCCCCAGTTGGCAGCGGCAAGGGTCGGTCGCGCATCCTGATTGGCGGATTCAGTGTTAGAAAAGCGAATTTTCATTTGCTTTTTTAAACACACCTGGGTGGGCTCCGAGCGCAATGCTTTGCGCCATGAGCCCACCTTATTTTGAAGCCTAGAGCCTCTGTCTCTAATCAGGTGCTTAAAAAAAAAACAAAAAACAACCCGCTGCTGTAATTCATGCGCCCAGCAACGCATGAATAGGGGGTGGCAGCGGCGATTGAAAGGGGAGGAGGCGCCCGTACGCCATTAATGGATGGGCCGCCCCTGGTCAAGTCGCTCCTAAACCAGAGACAATGTCTTACCTGGGCTAAGGAGAAAAAGGACTGGGACTGTTGCTCAGTGGTCCAAAGTCCTCTTTTCGGAAAAAAAAAGTACATTTTGCATTTCATTTCGAAATCAAAGGTCCCAGAGTCTGGAGGAAGAGCAGAAAGACACAGAATCCAAGTTGCATGAGGTCCAGTGTGAAGTTTCCACAGTCAGTGATGATTTGGGGAGCCATATAACCTGCTAGTGTTGATCCACTGTGTTTTATAAAGTCCAAAGTCAGCGCAGCCCTCTACCAGGAAATTCTAGAGCACTTCATGCTTCCCTCTGCTGGCCAGCTTCATGGAGATGCCGATTTCATTTTCCAGCAGGACTTGGCACCTGCCCACCCTGCCAAAAGTACTAATACCTGGTTTAATGATCATGGTATCTATGTGCTTGATTGGCCAGCAAACTGTCCGGATCTAAACTTCAGAGAATCTGTGGGGTATTGTCAAGATGAAGATGAGACACCAGACCCAACAATGTAGACGAGCTGAAGGCTGCTATCAAAGCAACCCGGGCTTCCATAACACCTCAGCAGTGCCACAGGCTGATCGCCTCCATGTCACGCCGCATAAATTGATGCAGCAATTTATGCAAAAGGAGCCCTGACCAAGTATTGAGTGTATACTATACTGTACATGGACATACTTCTCAGTAAGTCAACATTTTTGTATTGAAAAAAAATCAATAATTTTTCACCCCTATTGACTCAATACTCCAAAGTGAGGTTTATTCTAGTTATATCTGACACCGGTATTTGTTTAAAGATTTTCTTTTGTGGCTCTCCACCCTACGTCGAAATGATTTTTCCCCACTCAGTTAGAGCGATCCCTCTCCCCAGAGGGAGGGCTCATTTACAACTGAAATGCAAATTCATTTATTTTTTCATAAATCTGGTTATATCACTTTTTCATAAAAAACTTAATTCGCATTTGTAAGTTGACAAAACTTTGTTTTGGACCGATAGGTCTCAGTTTACTTTGCAGTCGGTTGGGAAACAACTTTCTTTCCAACCCCAAATGTTTTTTTCATCTTTGCATGGGTTTTAGTTTATGTAAAGTTTCAGTTAATTCATTCAGAATAATTTTATTCAAATATGGTACAATATATGTATTAAACAACAAACCAGACACGACAAAATTTGAGTCATGCTTGCACAGGGTTCCGTACGTCCTACACCCCTTAAACAGGCTTATAACATATGTATTTTTATTCTTCCGCCACTTTAAAAGATCACAGGTAACACCCATCCTGTTGCTAACCCAAAAATATACAGCCACACCATGACGATTACAATAATATCACATTAGGAAGAAGGCTTTTTTACAATATAAAAAATGAAATGCGAAAATAGTAATGTTACAGGAAACACATTTTATGACAGATGCGCATCCTACATTTTTCCATAAAACATTTAACCAATCATTCTACACCACTTCCACCACTAAAACTAAAGGAGTAGCGATATTCTTTCATCACTCTTTCCCCATAGAGGTTTAGCAAGTCTATAAAGATCAAGAAGGCGAGAGGTGCGGGAGCATGAAGCTCAAAGCGAGTGAGTGAGGATGCGAATGGGCTCTCTCTGATTTCCCCCACTGAAGCCCGCTATCTACGAGAGCTTATGTGGCGCGATTTGAGGCTGGACCCAAGGCTAGTGGAGGGGGTCCATTGATTATATCTCTCGGCTGACCGTCAAGGCACCGGACCAATCCACTCACTTTTTACCCGCTGTGGGATCGTAGAACTATCCGGAGGCTCCCGAGCGCAGTGTGAGGCGGGGAGGCGGCTTGTGAGATGACAGCCTGCCGGTCCCTGTGATTGGAGGAACGAGTCACCTGCCCTCGAGTACCATCTGACCACCCGGCGCTACAGCGGGACGGAGCGAGGTGCATGGGAAGCCGAGCGCACAACGCTCCAAAGTAAAGACAGGCTTCGGCTGTGAATCAGGAGGCGGCTTAGTAAAGCAAGCCGTTTCTCAAGAATTGGAGCAGAGATGCCTTAGGGGGTGAGTGGCCTAATTTACTGCACTTATAAATTGTGCTGGGACAATGTGCTACAATAACCTGCAATAGCCTGCATTTTTCTGAACTAGTGACAGAAGTTCTGGGATTGAGAACCTTAATACAACTATCCCCATGCTACCTGGAAATAGTACCCCTCTAATATCAGGTGTGTTTGTACCCCTCTGCATAGTCCAGCTGATTGGAGACAGGCGACTGGGTGACACCTTAATTAGCTTTGCTGAGCTGTCCTTTCATCAATTTTACTAAAACTGCCTAAATGAACACTATACCTGCTAAAATATATATATAACACCAGTGGGCATCAGCGACCTGTGCTGTGATCTGTGCTGGAGACCAAGGGCTTTGGGATTAAGCTTTGCATGTGATGACCCCTACCCCTTGCAAAGATTGGAAGGAGAGGGGAAAGATAGGGAAGGGAGAAGATATTAAATCTGCTTCAGGTCTGCTCCTTTTTTCCTTTCCTTTCTATATCTGCGACTACACTAGTAAAAGGCGGCAGCCCAGTAAAGAGAAGCAATTGAAAAAGTGCCCCTTTTTTCTTTTCTGCAGACTATACTAGAATTAAAGACTGTGGGGCTCATTGGTTAATATATCTTTATTTTACATCTTTTGCCTATTTTGTTCCACTGTGTGTTCATATTTAGAACCAAATAGGGCTTGGGCTCTGTCTTTTGGCCTGTCGGCACCTCTTGCTGGATAGACCAAATTTGTAGGACAGAAGTGCCTTATTAGGCCGTTTGTGGTCTGTGCCCGGCTGATACAGAAGGGAGAAGGGGTTAACTCCACTCTGCTTAGTAAGGCCGCTATGTCGAGAAAAAGGCCGCCAGACGAGCACTTACCCCAAGAAGCTCCCCAAAACACACGGGCTGCAAAAGACAGAAATAACCAGGTTGCAGCTGCCGCTGCCACAAAACTGGAGAAATTCGCACACTCCACAGCTGCACCAGCCTCACCCAGCAAGCTGAATTCTCATCAACCAATTAATCAAACAACACTGTCTGAAAGAGCCAGGGAGGCACAGCTTCCAACTCACCTACCCCCTCTGCTACTAAAAAAGCCACAAATAAGGGATCAGGGGGGCTGAAAACATCTTTAATTAATTTAAATGTAGAAGAAAGTTGCATTCTAACTAGTATGCTAACTACAGCTCCTGCTATCACTTCGGAGGATATGGAGAGAGAACCCTCACTAAGAGAGGTATTAAATGCAATAAACGATTGTAAGCACTCAATCTCTAACTTCGATAATCAACTAAGGAGTATCAAGGATGATCTAGTCTCCATAAAACAAGAGTTAAGCAAAACAACACAAAGAATAACAGAACTGGAAGAGCGAGTAAGCTTTATAGAAGACGAGTTGACCCCAGAAAAGAATGAAATTCAATGGCTTAAAGATACCATAAAACGCACAAGTCGCTAAATTGGACGAAATGGAAAACAGAAATCACAGAAATAACATTAGAATAATAGGTTTGCCTGAACGTAGTGAAGGCCCTAACTTAATTAAGTTCCTGGAAGACTGGTTCAGGGAGATCTTTGGGGGGCCTTCTTTTAGCCCCTTATTTGCTATCGAACGGGCACACCGCACTATTTCAAGAAACCAGCATGTGGGAGACTGCCCTAGGCCCATACAGGCGGTCCCCGGGTTACAAACAAGATAGGGACTGTAGGTTTGTTCTTAAGTTGAATCTGTTTGTAAGTCCGAACAGGTAAATTTTTTAAGTGTAGCTCCAGCCAAAAAAATCTATTTTTAAGTTTTTTAGATAACATAGGGAAGGGTTATCACCCCTGTAACATTTGTTTTGCTGTCTATGCCCCTGTTCAGAAGATTTCACCTCACCTTCTGTCCCAATGACAATTGGATTTTGAAAATTTTGGGTTGTTAGGGAAACATGGACTGGTGATAAAGCATCAGTGGAAACACCTTTTTCCCATATTAACTCTTACAGGAGTGAATTTCCCTTCCTAGGGGTGGATTTCCTCTCACTTCCTGTTGTAGTTTGTAAGTCGTCGTTTGTAAGTCGGATGTTTGTAAGTAGGGGACCCCCTGTACTTCTAAAAATCCTTAACTATAATGATAAGATGTCCTTGTTGCGGAGGGCTAGAGAGCTAGGCGACATTAGGTTCCAGGGTGCCAGAGTGTCATTCTATCCGGACTTCTCGCCTGACCTCCAAAAATGCAGAGCTGAATACATCCCAATTAAGCGCAGCATGATCAACTACAAGTTAGACTATGCCCTTCTATACCCGGCCCGGTTAAGAGTGACCGCCCTTGGCAAGACTTTTTTTTTTTAACTCTCCGGCTGAAGCGTCCCAATGGCTCAAAGAGAACAAGAAGGACTTATAAGGAGAGGGGGATGTTTAAATTTTGGGGTGTGGGGTTTTCCTTTTTTTTTTTTTTTCTCCTCTCCCTCCTGCTTTTTGCGGGAGGGGAGGGAAAGGTCAAGATGGTACTAATGTTTCTAAGAATTGTTATGCGGGGGGGTGGGGGGTTTCTCCCCTTTTTTTTTTTTTTTTTTCCCCTTCTCTTCTTCCTCTCTCCTCTCTTGCTTTTTGCGAGAGGGGAGGGGAAGGATAAGATTGTATTAATGGTTGTAAGAACTGTCATGTGTCTATAGGTTTATGCATGGTAGAGGGTGGGAGAGGTAAGAGTAGATAGATGGAAGGACATGATTATATGACCACGAGATATGTCACGTAAGGAGGGGAGAATAGAGAGAGCCCACGGGTAATGGGGAAGTATAAATGAATCTGGGTATGTGTGGATGGGGCCAGTTTAGCCCCCTAGTTTTGTTCAAACATGCACTAAACACTTTAATGAAGAGAGTTTTTGAGGTAAGAAGTGAGGAAGTTGGGAAGGTCACGAACGCACCCGCTAGGGGTTGCCCTGATGGGCTGGGGAGGAGAGGGAGGGAAGGGCGGGGGGACGAGGGAGGCTAGGGAGCAAGGGGGGGGGGGTGGGTAAAGGTCAAGTATAAGGTCCAGATTTGCACTATTCACTAAAGAGAAATTTAACTAAATTAAAGATTAAGGGGAAGTATAAGTATAGGGGCAACAAGTTCTTTTTAAGAGGGTTAGTGTTTATCATTGCTACTTTTGCAACATCACTTTTACTTCAGCGAGAATGGTGTTAACACTTAAATCACGTTGTAATGCACGAGTTATACATCTTATTGGCAGGACTGGAGGGGGGGAGGGGCATGACTATTAGGGTTCTGAGGTCTTTCCCCACCCTTCCCGTTTTATCTGCATGGGGGTTTCCTTTTCTTCTTTTTTTTTTTTGTGTTTGGCCTCTGCCTCGCTTAGGAATTATGTATTTAACTCCACCCCTCGATCAGAATTTTCCTGTTGTTCTGATATTTTGTCCGAGAGCTAATCCACATGAGGCGGCATATATTTCCAAATAGCTTAGATGCAGGGTAGGAAACTTGACCTTGTCTCCTGGAATGTTCGGGGTCTGGGAGACCCGGCCAAGCAAGCCTTGGCCCTGTCACTACTGGAGGGAAGGGGGCCAGGTATCCTTTGTCTCCAGGAGACACATCTTGTGGATGACACGGTGCCCCTGCTCCGTGGTCGGAAATGGCAGGCCCAGTATCACTCAACATACTCCTCCTATTCGAGAGGTGCGAGTATCTTGATAGATAGGGGAATACTATTTTCATGCTATAAAGCACAAATAGATCCGCTGGGTCGTTATGTTTTTCTACATTGCTCCCTGGAAAATAAATCATATGTTCTAGCAAATATTTATGTTCCACCGCCATTTAAGCTGGAGATTTTGTACGAATTAATTTCATTTATTATAGATAAGCCTGGGACACCGGTGATAGCAATGGGGGATTACAACGAGGTACTAGATAAACTTATTGATAGGTTCCCTACTCCGCATCAAATAACCCCCGGGGAAGAAGGTAGGTTAGCCCGGTTTCTACAAGAAACAGGGCTAAGGGAAGCCTGGAGAGTACGGCACCCGTTGGAAAGGCAATACTCTTGCTTTTCAGCTTCCTTTTCGACCCTATCTAGACTCGATATGGCCTTTGTTAACCCTGAAGCTCTACTTCTTATAGGAGCAATAGAATACGGCCCAAGGGGGATATCGGACCATTCGCCTTTGACCTTAACTCTGAACACGGGAAGTAAGCCTTATCGTAGGGAGTGGGAAATAGATCCAGCTTGGCTGGAGTTAATTGATCCTGAACAAATAAAAATGGCTTTAAAAGAATTTATTAGCATAAATACTGATACGGCACCGGCGGTTTGGGACTCTTTAAAAGCATACCTCAGGGGCCTCCTTAAACAACAAATCGCTAGAATTAAAAGTAAGACGCGAGAAAGGGAGGGGGAAGTTAAAAAGGCTGTAATGCTGGCAGAACAAAAATACATTCTCAACCCAAACCCGGAAACCCAAAAAAAATGGCTAGAGAAACAGCAAGACTATAAGACAGCCACCATTAGGATTAATGAAGATAAACGTATATTCCAGAAACAATTAAACTTCGGCGAAGGGGAGAAAGTGGGACGTATGTTGTCCCAGTTGGTCAAAGTAAATACTTCTCCCTCGGTGGTCTTGGCGGTGAGGACCATACAGGGAGAGATTTCTTTAGATCCAATGACTATAACGAAAACATTTAGTGACTACTACAACTCCCTATATAAATCACAGATAGATGCCGATAGAGGGGAAGCGATCCCCTTTCTCGACAATATAAATTTTCCAATTTTGTCTGAGAGGGAACGGCAATTAATGGAGGCCCCAATTACCCTGCAGGAGTTAATCAATGCTGTGGCTGGTATGCCAAACTTAAAATCACCAGGTCCGGATGGATTACCAATTGAGATCTACAAAAAATATGGCAAAGTTTTATTGCCAGAATTGCTTAAAACTGAGCCAGGTGCATTCCATTGGGTCTCTTCCAGCTTCAATGACGGAGGCGGCTATTGTCGTTATCCCGAAGGAGGGAAAAGACCCCATGGACCCCTCTTCATATCGCCCGATTTCTTTACTATGTACAGACGTAAAAATTCTGGCTAAAGTTCTGGCTGCCCGATTAAATACATGTGTGCATAATCTAGTCCACCCTGACCAGTCAGGGTTTATTCCGATGAGGTCAACCAGTACAAATATACGTAGAACTTATCTGAATATACAACTACCAGTAGATGACGAGGGTCCAAGGGCCATTATGGCATTGGATGCCGCCAAGGCATTCGATAGCCTTGAATGGGTCTATCTATTTAAAGTACTGGAAAAATTCTGCTTCGGATCAAATTTTACTAACTGGGTAAGAGTACTTTACACCAACCCAAAAGCAAAAATAAAGATCAATAATGAACACTCAGATTTTTTCAGGTTGGAAAGAGGAACGAGACAGGGGTGCCCCCTGTCTCCTCTCCTTTTTGCTCATGCAATAGAGCCACTGGCCATTGCTGTTAGAGCCAACGTGGATATACGTGGATTTAGGCGAGGGCCAGTCGAAGAGAAGATAGCATTATTTGCTGACGACGTCTTGTTTTACTTAGGAGACGTCCATTCTTCACTTAAAGCAGCAATAAAAATGATGAGCGAGTTTGGGAACATCTCTGGATTGACAATCAATTGGGATAAGTCGGCCCTCTTGCCAATAGACCCAATCCCAGGGGATATAGTACTCGACAATTTTACTTTTAAAACAGTCGAGAATCTGAAGTACCTAGGGATATGGATCACAAGAGATATAAACTCATTCTTTAAGTACAACTTGGCTCCGCTACTTTTAAAACTTAAACACAAGGCTGAGGTGTGGGGTCGCCTTCCCCTTTCGGCGGCTGGGCGATGTAATCTTATTAAAATGATATGGCTGCCCCAGATCCTGTATTTGCTCCACAATGCCCCCCTATGGATCGGTCAGAAGTGGTTCAGGAGGATGGATTCCCTCTTCAGAGACTTGATCTGGAAAAGAGGACAGCCTAGGATAGCTCTGACTACGCTCCAGCTTTCGCCGGAGGAGGGTGGATTAGCGATCCCCCACCCCAGACGGTATTTTGTGGCATCCCAGCTACAGCACCTAGCGGGGGGGGGGTTCTCTAGGGGCCCAGGCGCTAGCCTGTTGATAGGCTGTCCGCATAATACACTCATAGATGCTCTCGAGGCTAGTTCTTTCTATACAAGCTGCCCAACGGTAAAATTAATAAAAAAGCTCTGGCAAACAGCTAAGGCAATGTTGGGTTACCAGGGTATATCAGATCTCGCCCCTTTATGGTATAACAATAACTTAGAAGAGCTAGCTAAAATTATTACCAAGTCTAGGGAATGGGAAAACCAGGGTCTTACTCGGTTAAGTCAACTATATGCTGGGGATAATTTGAAAACTTTTGATGCTTTGAAACAGGAATTTTCTCTTTTCAATAAAACCTTTTACAAATATCTCCAGGTAAGGCATGCAGCCCAGACCCAATTTAGACTACAAATACCGCATTGGACACAAATAACTGTCCTGGCGCAAGTTGTGTCCTCGGATTCAATTAAAGGAGTGATCTCTGGGCTGTATGCCAAACTGGGGGATAAAATAGGGGAGCGTAGTGGACCAACGAAGATCAGGGTAACATGGGAAAGCGAGGTGGGCCCACTGTCATCAGAAGAATGGGAACGGGTTATCGGTCAAGTAAAACGGGTCTCAATCTCACCATCACATAAAATGTCACATCTCTATTTTTTATATAGAGTATACTATACTCCTAGGAAAATGTTTAATTTGGGCTGGCGGGATAATGACCGTTGCCCCAGATGCAGCTTGGTTGGAGACTTTATTCATATGCTTTGGAAATGTCCGAAGCTGTTTAGATATTGGACACAGATCATTGAGGCAATGAACAAAGTTTTGAGGCTAAATCTAGAGGCAACGGTCAAAACCTGCCTTTTGGGTCTTTTGGAGAGGGAAAGGGTTCCGAATAACACCATCGACTCTGTTTTAAGGGCATTATTCCAAGCCAGGAAGCTGATTGCTCAGCACTGGCAGTCGCCACTACCCCCGATATTAGAGGAATGGCATAGAAACATGAATACAATAATAGGTAATGAGAGAGTATTTTTTATTAAACAGGGCAATTACAGGAATTTCCTAAGGGTATGGGGACTTTGGACGACAACCCCGGTAGACACTGAGTGATATTCTAGTTATATCTTTATTGAGGCTCTATATTAGGTTTCAATTTTTGCTCTTTTCTGTGTTTATTTTGTCAATTTTTTTCTCCTTTCCTTCTTTTCCCCTGCCCCCTCTCCCCTCGCTTCCCCCCGGCTTCTTCCTGCTAGCTTGCGTGGGGGCGCCGGGGGGGGGGTGGGGATTGAGATACACGGGCTGGCGTCATAGTAAAAAATGGGGCTTGACCAAGGGAAGGGGGAGGGTTAGATCAAATAGGGGGAATATAGTGACATTAGCGCTGTTTTATTATATATCCCAGCACAAATTGTCGGTGGTTAAATTTGTAGTGCATTAAGTTGGGATGTTAAATGTTGTTTTGATGATGTAAATGTCTTTACTATAAAAATAAAAAAGGAATTGTTAAAAAAAAAAAAAAAAAAAAAAAGATCAAGAAGGCAGATTCATTATTATTATTAAAGGCACACTAGCTGGTAGAAACATCACATTTGCAAACGTATATGCCCCTAATGACACGCAAACCAAATTTTCCACACAATTCTTCAACAAATTACAACAATATCACTCCTCTCACAACATTGTAGGAGGAGACTAACTCGGTACCTCAACCGTGCCTAGATGGAAGCAAACAAAATCAGAACTCCAAAACATTCTCTAAAAACAACCACCACACATATAAATGACTTACAATTGATAGACTCATGGAGGGCTTTAAATATAGGAGCTAGAGAGACTACACATTTTTCTCACACCCACATGCCTCATACTCGCGTATAGACCATATTTTTTGCACCCCTATTATTCTAGCTAATGCCTTAAAACGCAGCAATACACCCGTGCTCTTGGTCAGATCATCATATGGTTACCCTAAGTACTAAATTTATTGGCCTGATCTCCACCCCTTACTCATGGAGACTAAACGAATCTATAATATCTGACCCCATTCATCAACAAGAGATAGCATCAGAAATTAAAGAATACTTTACTACTAATGTTACTCCGGATATCTCCTCTTCCACATTATGGATGGCTCATAAAGCCGTAGTAAGGGGCCACCTCATCAAAAGGGCAGCACAAGGTAACAAAATTAAATGGGAAAAAATCCACGCCCTCACTAAAGACCTCCACAATCTATACAAAGACCACAAACACACACACATGACCCGGCCATCTTTAAGTTGATCACAATTAAACGTAACGAGTTAGACTCTCTAACATTTAGAGCAGAAAAAGCACTCCGCTGGTCGAAAGCAAAATTCTTCCTATCCAGCAACTCCTATTCTACGATGTTTGCTCGTAAACTTAACCAATCAATAAAACCTACCCACATATATAAACTTAAGAATAGCGTAAATCAACTGGTCACACACCCACAGGAGATACTTTCAATATTCAAAAGTTTCTATCCTGACCTTCTCGCAACACCAAATACATCAATCCCTCCCTCATCACTTTCTTTTCCAAAACTAAACCAAACACAAAAGGATACCCTGAATTCACCATGCTCAGAAGAAGAACTAGCTCAAATAATTAAATCCCTCAAAAAAAAAAAAAAACTCAGCACCAGGCCCAGATGGTTTTTCATCCCTATACTATAAACAATATCACCAACTCCTAATCCCCCACTTGGTAAAATTATACAATAAGGTTCTAAAAGGTGAACAATTCCCAGAGGAAATGTTACTAGCTAACATGTCTCTTATCCCAAAACCAAACAAAGATCACACATTACCCCAAAATTATAGGCCAATTTCGGTTATAAATAACGATCTTAAAATTTTCAGTAGACTCCTAGCTAATAGACTTGCCACAATTCTTCCAACAATCATCTCCCCATTCCGATCCGGATTCATCACTGGTAGAAAGATCACTGACAATATCAGACTAGTTACAAACATCATCCAAGATGCGAATATACATAACAGACCACTTCTAATGTTGAGCCTAGACATTAACAAGGCATTTGATAGTGTCTCTTGGAAATTTTTATATTTAATACTCCAGAGATATGGCTTCGAAGGAGATTTTGTACATGCTTTTCATGCACTCCATCATAATCCCTCCACCAGAATAAGGCTACCATGCTGCAATTTAGATTTTTTCAGCATAGGCAGGAGGTAAACGACAGGGATGCCCTCTCTCACCACTGCTATTCGCCTTAGCGATTAAACCACTAGCTACAGCAATACTACTTCATACAGACATCAAAGGTTATACAACAAATAACAATACATACAAGCATGTACGCAGACGATATGTTACTATTCCTATCCCATCCTAACACTGCACTACCTAAATCTTTTACACACCCTCAATATCTTTTCATCCCTATCGGGCTTAACGGTCAGTGTATCCAAATCAATAGGCATGCCAATCAATATTCCACCCTCCACCCTAGAGTCTCTACGCTCCTCTTTCAATTTTTCCTATGCATTAGTGTCCCTCCCATACTTAGGGATTCACCTCACCCCCATCTTCAATGATCTTGCTGCCAAGAACTATATACCATTGATGCATAAATTAAGAGCAACACTAAAAATGTGGAAATCCTATAAAATATAATTTTTGGGCAGGATTACAGCAATAAAAATGATGTTACTCCCTAAGATTTTGTACCTATTCAGGGCCCTCCCCATCAGACTGAATAAAGCGCTGACCACGAAATTCCAATCTGATGTTAATAGATTTATATGGTCAGACTCCCACCCGCGACTTTCAAGACTAATTCTATATAGATCCCAAAGATATGGAGGCCTAGGCCTCCCAGATTTCTGGTTATACTATCTATCCGCTAGATGGACCCAAATGGCACAGTGGCATATCCCCAACCCAAAAGTTCCATGGGTTGAATTTGAAAAAAACTCCATCTTGCCATTCTCCATCTCAGGTTTACTGTGGGGAAACTCTATAACCAAAAAGGTAATCTTACATCCAAAACTCCTCCACACGCATCCATTATAGGTGACCCAAAATTCCATAGTACTGCACAAGACCCTCCTGACCTCACTTGGTGGATTAATAATAATCTTACGTCCCTTTTCAACTTTATAGAAGGCACAAATTTCATTTTTCTCCTCCCTTACCACTAAACACCAAATCCCTGACACAGAACACAACAAATCTATCTAGATCAAACAAATTTTCAATACATTTTTTCAAACCACTAATATACAACCCCTGTCCTTTTATGAAAACCTTTGCCTAAAGTCACCTGGAAAACAAGGTTTTATCTCTGAGGTATACAACACAGACACAAACAAACTTCCATACATGATTAAATGGGAACAGGAGGCAAACTTCACATACTCTGCTGTTAGTTGTACATAAATTTGCACTAAATTCATTGCCATTAAGGAGACCGCGCTATAAATTTTTACAAGATGGTACTATACCCCAATTAAACTCCACACAATTTTCCCTACCTCCTCCCTATTATGCTTTAGAGAATGCAACTCCACTGGATCATTCTTACACATCTTTTGGAATTGCGAAAAGATCACTTACATCTGGAATCAATTAGAAAAATGTGCCTCTAAAATATCAGAGAAAATATTACATTAACCTTACACAACTGCCTTCTCTTCTCCCGCATTGTGTGTCTCTGTACTACTACTACTACTTATGTATGTTATAGTGTCTATCTTTATATCTGACACTCTGTAATTCTTATATTACTTATGCCATGTCGGTTTTGTACCAAATAAAAAAGTATGTAAATTAAAAAAATAAAAATCAATATTTTTTTATTGGTCTTATGTAATATTCCAATTTTGAGATACTGAAATTTGGTTTTTCACTAGCTGCAAGCCATAATCAAAAATTCAAAATAAAAAATACTTGAAATATATCACTCACTGTATGTAATGAATCTATAAAATATATATGAGTTTCCATTTTTGAATACTGAAATAAATTAAAGTGGCTGTAAAGGCAGAAGTTTTTTTTCTTAATAAAAAGATAAAAAAATCTTCTGTGTGCAGCAGCCCCCCTCATACTTACCCGAGGTCCATCTAAATCCAGTAATGTGCACGAGTGCCTCGGCTGTCCAGGACTCCCCTCATTGACTGAGACAGCAGCACAGCACCATTGGCTCCCACTGCTGTCAAAGTCAGTGAGCCAATAAGGAGCGAAAGGGGCCATGGCTATGTGTCTAAATGGACACAGGTAGCTGCGGCTCAGGGCGCCCCATAGCAAGCTGCTTGCAGTGGGGGCACTCAACAGGAGGGAAGGGCTAGGAGCACTGAAGAGAGACCCGAGAAGAGGAGGATCTGGGCTGCTCTGTGCAAAACCTTTGCATAGAGCAGGTAAGTATAACATGTTTTTTTTTTTTTTTTTTCATTTAAAAATAACAAACATGAGACTTTAGTATCACTTTACCTTTTTGAGGATATTCAATTTTTTGTTGAGATGCACTTGTTTTTGGGGTTAAGGGTCCATGCACACTGGGCTTAAAAAAAACACTGCTTCTACAGGTGTTTTGCATTTTTTCTCCTGCCTGTAGAAGCAGCTCAATGTTAGCCTATGTGTCCATGCACATTAGGACCTGGAGGCATTTTAAGCTTAGCGTTTGGAGGCAGAAAAAAAAAAAAAAACCTTCTGGGATTGCGTTTTTGAGGGGAGCTATCAGGCAGAAAAAACAAACACTTAACACTCATAAATGCAGAGACGGCTCTCCAATTAGGTGGTTGCCTAAGGCCTTGCGCTCACACGGCCTTGCGGCTTCCTAATTTGCCTGATGTGTGTGTGGGAGAGTGGGAGAGAATGTACCCGGTCAGTGTCCACAAGCTGGCAGGATGAGCAGGCCGGACTGGTAAAGTGTCTTTCGTATCCAGCGCTGCCTGCTGCATATTGTAGAGGTGGAGGCGGAGCTGCCAGCCGCTGCTGAACCAGTCAGGAGTGGGCTGGGAGGCCTCTGATGCCTCGTAAAAAAGGCTGCTTGCACCGCACCGCTGCAGACAGGCGTGACAACCACCGGCCGCCACTACACCGCATTCTATCTGCAGCAGAGCAATGCTAGTATGCTGTGTGCACCAGCACTCCTGCACACGTTCGACAAAAGTCCAAAGCAGTCAATTCCCAGCTTACTAGTCCTGCCCCGCGTAATGTCAATCAGAGGCCGGGAGGTGGGATGAAAGAGCAGAGGAGAGCGCTGCTGCTAAGACCTGCAAGGAGCCAGTGAAGCCCCATGCTACAGCGTTTGCAGAGGCCAATAACCTTACCTAAGGCACTATTGTGTCAGTGTCTTATGCCTAAAATGATTAACTCTGGGGGGGGGGGTGTTACGTTACAATGCTATTAGTAATATGCAGCATGGAGGGAGTTAAATGTACTGCCACTGATGCATTAGTATTTAGTGGCAGTTAATTAACCACTTTGTGCTGGATTAGTAGCACCAGTGTCAGGGTTAATTAACCACTTCAATACCAGGCACTTACGCCCCTTCCTGCCCAGGACAATTTTTGAATGACAATTACGTGGTCATGCAACATTGTACTCAAAAGCACATTTTTTAATCATTTTATTCCCACAAATAGAGCTTTCTTTTGGTGGTATTTGGTACACTGGTTGCCAGGTGATTTGTACATTTGAGGGGGCTGTGCTGATAATGTGCTGATCAGCACAGACCCCCCCCCCCCCCCCACCCCCGACAGGGAGAGCCGCCAATCGGCTCTCCCTGTCAGCGCGAACCGAGAAATGCAGTTTACCGGCACTTCCTGGTTCACGCGATGATCAGCTATGATTGGTTACAGCTGATCATGTGGTAAGAAGCCTCTGACAGAGGCTTCTTATCATGATCGGAGATGCGGGGTGTCAAACTGACACGCCGCAATCCCCCATGGGCATGCGCCGGCATGTTATCAGAAACCAGATAACAGAACCACTTCCCGGCCGTCATTCTGCATGCGGCGGGCGGGACGTGGTTAACCCCTTTATGCTGCAGCATGAAGGAGTTAAACACTGACCACTGCCACCAATGCAGCAGCAAGGGGTTAATTAACTGCCACTGGTCACTAATGCATCAGTGGCCAGTGGTGTATTTTATTTTTGTGCTGCCCTAGGCAAGACTAAAATTGGGTACCCCCCCATCCAAATTTGTCCCACCCCAGGTGTAGTATACTGTTCTCGTCTCGGGGAAGCCACAGCCGTTTACAGTGGACAGCTGCGGCTTCCTCATCAGACCCCGAGACATGAGGGCAGAGAATGGGGTTAGCAGGACAGAGGATGTGGCAGCACTGGTGGGCACTGATAAGGAGACAGTGATGAAGCTGCACTAATATGCAGCACTGTGAGAGCACGAGGAAAGGAATATTGATAACAGGAAGGAAGGAATTCCCCCTCTATGGGGTTTTTAGGCAGCATGCAACGCATGAAGTCAAGGGAAATGTATAAGATAAAAATAGTTTATTCAAAAATATGTATGGCAACTGAATTAGAACATGAGCTCCAGTGCAGAACAATTAAAAACTCGGATATATATAGTGCAGACTTATCAAAAATATTAACCACATGTACAATGCAAGTCACGGGGTAGAAGGATAGCACTGGCGCGTTTCAACCCACATGGGGTCTTCTTCAGAGGGGCACGTCCACTAGAAGAAACATAATGTCAATGTATTTAACATAATGCCATTGCAGGTAAGCAATAATCTATAATACAAGGTGTTTAGTATAATTACCACAGGGGGCATATATCCAAAAGCTAAAATGTAGAAAAAGTCCTCCCACATGGAGAATCCTTGGTGTAGAAGTGTTTCTCGTCTCACCCGGGAAGTGCCAGAATGTTCTTAGTCCGTCAGCAAACCATATGGGCCAAAGTCGCCAAGCATGTCTTGCAAGTAGTCACACAGACACTCCCCCTTCCGCCTAAATAGGCGGAGGTGTCAGAGGGAAAGAGGTGCAGCCAGGTGGGGGTAGGGGATATACACGCCCGACCTAGATGATGGGGATTGGTGACACAAATGGCATAGCCCACTGTTTCTAAAGATGTATATATAGTATGATAGACGGGTTGCTGGTGATCAAATCCAGATTATAAGTCACCAGCGCAGTGGCCCCTAAGGGACATTGGTCCCAAAAGTAAGGGTAGAACAATCTCTTGGAGACAAAAAGACTGCGTACATCCTCTTGCTGGAGCAGTGGGAATTGCTCCAGCAAGAGGATGTACGCAGTCTTTTTGTCTCCATGAGATTGTGCTACCCTTACTTTTGGGACCAATGTCCCTTAGGGGCCACTGCGCTGGTGACTTATAATCTGGATTTGATCACCAGCAACCCGTCTATCATACTATATATACACACATCTTTAGAAACAGTGGGCTATGCCATTTGTGTCACCAATCCCCATCATCTAGGTCAGGCGTGTATATCCCCTACCCACACCTGGCTGCACCTCTTTCCCTCTGACACCTCCGCCTATTTAGGCGGAAGGAGGAAGGGGGAGTGTCTGTGTGACTACTCGCAAGACATTCTTGGCGACTTTGGCCCATATGGTTTGCTGACGAACTAAGAACATTCTGGCACTTCCCGGGTGAGACGAGAAACACTTCTACACCAAGGATTCTCCATGTGGGAGGACTTTTTCTTCATTTTAGCTTTTGGATATATGCCCCCTGTGGTAATTATACTAAACACCTTGTATTATAGATTATTGCTTACCTGCAATGGCATTATGTTAAATACATTGACATTATGTTCCTTCTAGTGGACATGCCCCTCTGAAGAAGACCCCATGTGGGTCGAAATGTGTCAGCGCTATCCTACCCCGTGACTTGCATTGTACATGTGGTTAATATTTTTGATAAGTCTGCACTATATATATCCGAGTTTTTAATTGTTCTGCACTGGAGCTCATGTTCTAATTCAGTTGCCATACATATTTTTGAATAAACTATTTTTATCTTATACATTTCCCTTGACTTCATTCGTTGCATGCTGCCTAAAAACCCCATAGTGAGGGAATTCCTTCCTTCCTGTATTCTTTAAGGGTGAGCAGCGCTCTCTACACCTTTGGGCATGTGTCTTTTCTTTAAAGAATATTGATAACTGGCAAGTTTACACCATGATCAGTGATGATTGGCCTCTGTGATTGGCTGCTGCCTCGCAGCAGATACGCCCCTGCCAGTGGCAGTACATTAACTCCCTCCATGTTGCCTATTACAAATAGCATTGTAAATGAAATAACTTACACTCTCCTCCCTCCCCCCCCCCCCCCACAGTTATAATGGTTATAAAAGCTGTAGGTTTTTTACTTTCAAGCATGAAGATAAAAAACCTTGTGTGCTACCCCTTGATACTTACCAGAGTCCTTTCCCAGCACTGTGCACAGGAGCCTCAACTCTCTAGGGTCTCCCTCTCCTTACACACTTCACACCCCTCTCATGTACATACTACCCCTGCCGAAAACTCTGCACTCCTCTCATGTCATACTACTCACCACCATACACTCCACACCCCTCTTATGTACATACTACCCATAACCATGTACGCTGCACCCCTCTCCTGTACAAACTCGCCTCCATAGACTCCGCACTCCTCATGTACATACTACCCACCAAACCCTCCACTTTCCAACTCAGGTTTACAGCCATTTTAGAATGCCATCATAATAGCATCATGGGCAAAGTAATGCACTGGGTTTCCTACTAGGAGATGACCTGTGCCATACACAGTGCACTGCAGAAAAAAAACAGTGTGGCTATATTATGCTACATATTGGGCATGGCTTTTTAGTTTGATTAGAAATTTTAGTCTGAATTGTTATTTTTTTTTAATTTTTTTACACTATTTTTTTTTTTATATTTTAAGTTTTTTGGTGAGTTTTTTTGGTTTCTTTGGTGAGAAGACCCCTGAAGGCTCACTTTTGAGACCAGGAAAGGGACTGAGGAAACATTCCCCAGTCCTTCTGTTGCCTCAGCTGTACTGCAGTTGAATGAACAGGAGACAGAGGCTCCTGTTAATTTATAAACAACAGCATAGTAAACAGTTTACTATGCTTCAGTTATGAATGAACACAGTGAGCGATCAGTACTGATCACTCACTGTGTTCATTTAGAATAGTTAGGGGCTGATAAATGATAATTATCAGCCCTTTTTCCCAGCCTCCATCCTGAAGATCCCCACAACAGTCAGCAGGAGAGAAGAGGAGAGAGGCCAGCAGAGCTGTGGAGGAGGGGCACACAGGTATTTAGCGCTTGAATTATTTTTCTCTATTATGGGCGTGAGTAGGGCCTCATGTCTAAGTTTTGCCTAAGGCCTCACAAAACCTAGAACAGTCTCTGCATAAATGCTTCTAAACAGTGTTTAGGAGCCTTTGCATTTTCACGTGTACACTGAAAAAGGAGCAGAGGGGAAACACACTTGTAAAGATAAATGCCTATAAACTCTCCTAAACATGTGCGATATGTGCTCCTAAAAGCATTTTTATGCTGCTTTTTCTGTCAGAGTTTCTGGCATTATATATACACACTAGTGTAATACATTGTGCAAAGTATTTACTTCCTATAGCCCACTCACTGCATAAAAATTTGAGACATGCATGAGATTGCCTGCACGATATACACCACATCTAGAATATATAATTATATATATATATATATATATATATATATATATATATATATATATATATATATATATATATATATATATATATATATATATATATATATATATATATATATATATATATATATATATATACATACATACATACATACATACATACATACATACATACATACATACATACATACACGCAATAAGAACGCCAGCTTCAGAGTCACCGAAATGGTATAAGATATGCTTAGATGCTTGTCTGTACTTGCTCGATCTCTGGAAGGCATCCCAGACATGTCAGGGAATAGGACCAATGACACATCTTGGCATTCCAGTTTGACATAACCGGAGGGAAATGGAAGGTCAGCACTGCATATCTCAAAAACCACAATAGTTCACAATATTTGTGTTCTCTGCAGAAGGCAAATCACCATAACCTACTGGAGACACATAAAAGCTTTAAATTTCATACAAAAACAAAGAATGTGGCCATTCTCCAAATGCCTGCAGAGCACTTCATACATGTAGTATTCCTGCAGGATCAGCCTGTTTTGCTTTATTTTGCTGAGATTTAGAATACATGGCACCTTAGCCAGCTATGAACTGAACTAGCAGACAAACATTTTTTATTATAATTTTTTTTTTTCAAAGAACATGGAGTGTTCATCTTTTGTGATGCTGGCCATACAATCTTAAAGCGTTTGTTACCCCAACACTTCATATTCCTGATTTGTACCTGTATTTGCATGAGAAAGTATCCTGTTCTCTTTGTATCGCTTCCTTTGTGTGAAATACCTGGTGATCCTGTAAACCCCCCGATTTTAACTTTTACCTATAGGTAGACCTAGAAAAAGGCTTACCTACAGGTAGCGGAAATATCTCCTAAACGTGCGCCCTTTAGGAGACATTTACCTTGCAGTTGCGCTGATGATGTAATCGGCGCATGCACTGTGAAGAAACGGACCGCGTGCCGTTTCTTCACTCGCAAGTGCCGTGACTGACGTCACGCAGCTCCGGGCAGTCACAGTACCGGAGTTGGCGGCCCCGGAAGGAAGGCGGGGGTGTATGCGGCCACCAGCAGGGACAACGTGGACTTTGTTTGTAGGCAAGTGCATACTAGCCCATTATGCTTTTAATTTGCAGGGGAACTAAAAGGAAGTAAAACCCCTCAGGGTTTTCTTCCTCTTTAAAAATTGACCACACTAAGCAATGATCAGACTTGTCCTGACACGCCCCCACTGCACAGCCATTCACTGGAAATCTCAGTGTGCTGCTGCTTCTCCTACCCCCAGCTGTTATGCAGTTGCAAAAAAAAAAAAGCAGTGGGAATGTGATCATTTATAAAAAAAAAAAAAAAAAAAAAAAAAAAAGTGTTTGGTTATTTAGATCAAATGTTTTGCCTTTCATTTCTATTTTAGACCCCTTTAACACTGAGGCGGTTTTCAGGCATTTTAGCGCTAGAAATAGCACCTAAAAACCAGCTTGCGGACGTTAGGAAAAAAGTCCTGCAAGCAGCATCTTTGGGGTGGTTGGTATACAGCACTCCTAAAACACCCTGCCCATTGAAATGAATGGCCAGCGCTTCGGAAGTACCGCAACATGAGCACATTTAACCCCTTCTTCGGCTGCTAGCAGGGGTTAAAATCGATAAAGCACTACTGAAACGAGCAACGCTTTATCGCCAACGCTCGGGCGGCCCCAGTGTGAAAAGGGTCTTAAACGGAATGGGTTGATTTACAAGGTGATCATTTACAAACACTTTAACTAGGAAAGCAGCAGGTGTATGGATTAAAGAGTGTAATTAGCAATAACAACCACAATTAACCCCAATTAACATCTGTACAAATCCATTAGGCCCCTTTCACACCGGGCGTTTTTCATGCGGTACAGCGCTAAAAATAGCGCCTGTTCACCGCAGGAAAAAATCCGGTCCCTTTAACTCCAGTGTGAAAGCCGGCGGGCTTTCACACTGGAGCGGTGCGCTAGCAGGACGGCAAAAAAAGTCCTGCTAGCAGCATCTTTGGAGCGGTATAGGAGCGGTGTGTTCACCGCTCCTATACCGCTCCTTCCCATTGTTTAGAATGGGACACCGCGGTAAAACCGCGGCAATACCGCCGCAAAGCGCCGCTACGGCGGCGCTCTGCGGGGGTGTTTAACCCTTTTTTCGGCCGCTCGCAGGGGGGTAAAAAACCGCACCACGAGCGGCCGAATACCGCGGTTAAAACGACGGTAAAGCAGCGCTAAATATAGCGCTGCTTTACCGTCACCGCGGCTCCCCGCCCCAGTGTGAAAGGGGCCTTATGCTCAATATTTCCATTTGTTTAAACTGACAAGTCACTAAAACCAAACAATTAGGAAGAGAATAAGGGCTCGTGCTGTAGCAGTTTAAATAGATCTCAAACAACAAAAATGGAAGAATCATTGTTCTGTTTTGTACAACAATGAGCACTTTGCTGTATTACACTGGTAGACAGAACTGCAGTCTTGAAACATTTAGTACACACAGTAATGATTTACTGTCAACAAAATAGATGGTTGTGGGCTGCCTCTGGCAAACTAGCTGTCCGTGTCCAGCCCTATGTACAGTGAATACTTTCTGGATGCACAGCACTTCACTTATTCTAAAAAGGATTCAATTCATTATTTTCCTAAAAATACTACAAACAATACCCCATAATGACAACGTGAAAGAAGATTGTTTTGAAATCTTTGCAAAATTTATTGGAAATTAAAAAACTAAAAAAAATCCCGTGTACAGAAGTATTCACAGCCTTTGCCATGACACTCAAAATTGAGCTCAGGTACATCCTGTTTCCACTGATCATCCTTGAGATGTTTCTACAACTAGATTGGAGTCCACTTGTAGTAAATTCCGTTGATTAGTCATAATTTGGAAAGGCACACACCTGTCCAAGGTCCCACAGTTGAGAAAAACTCTGGCCTGATGAAACAAATATTGAACTCTTTGGCCTGAATGGCAAGCGTCATGTCTGGAGGAATCCAGGCACCGCTCATCACCAGGCCAATACTATCCCTACAGTGAAGCATGGTGGTGGCAGCATCATGCTGTGGGGATGTTTGCCAGCAGCAGGAACTGGGAGACTATTTAAGATCAAGAGAAAGATGAATGCAGCAATGTATAGAGACAGCCTTGATGAAAACCTGCTTCACCTTGCAACAGGACAACAACCCTAAGCAAACAGCCAAGATAACAAAGGAGTGGCTACAGGACAACTCGGAATGTCCTTGAGTGGCCCAGCCAGAGCCCAGATTAGAACCTGATTGAACATCTCTGGAGAGACCTGAAAATGGCTGTGCACCGACGCTCCCCATCAAACCTGATGGAGCTTGAGCGGTCCTGCAAAAAAAGAATGGGAGAGACTGCCAAAAAAAAGAAAGAAAAAAAAAAAAAAAACACAATAACTCATGACTGAGGCAGGTCCAGGTTGACCTGGGCTTTGGGGAAATATGTTGAATAATGCCGAATAAGACTAAGGACATCTAACAGAAGAACAAAAGAAAGAAAATAAAAATAAATAAAAAATAAAAAAAAAAGCACTACCGGGGGTAAATCTCTGAAATAAAGCTGGTTGAGTTATTTATTCTTTTAATACACTATTCACTTTATATTATTTTTGGCTGGAGTTGTTGCATTAATACTATAAAAAAAAAAAAAAAAAAAAAAAAAAAAGCTCATGGAAACTTATGGGGACTTGGTGAACTGTGAGGTTTTGCACATTTTCTCATTACAGAAATACTTGTCGGTGTGGGCCATTCTTGCAAACGCAAAAGCAATTATTAGAATACAAAACAAGTAGACAGGCAGGCATCTCTACCCAGAAGGGCATTTTAGCCTTTTCAGGATAATTTGAAGTTTTTGTGGGCTGAGAAAATTATGCAGCCAGTGTCTGCTAATCTCCTCCTGGAATGACAAGTTGCCTACCTGTCTTTGGCTGCAACAGTTTTTGGTCATTGACCAAGAAAGGATTTGCTGGAAAATTAATATAGAACACCCCATCAGCACACCTGTGCGCAAACATTTTAAAAATCTGATCACCCATGGCAGCACCCATATTTCTCTCACATTGCCATAAGTTGTCAGTTGTGCAGGTAACTAAATGCCAAGGCTACATTTTACTTTAAGTCTACTCCCTACTGCAGTGGCGGCCCGTCCATATGGGGTGCCGCCCCCCAATCTACATGCATTGTGCCGGACGCATAGATTCCAATTGGAGGTTTTTTTTTTTTGTTTTTTTTTTTTAGAAGCACATGATTAGAGCTTGAGGCTCTAATTGGCTTCAAAAACGGGAGGGCAGAGCACTGCATCCTGAGCCCACTCAGTTGTGTTTTGTCTTTTGCCTGTGACCCAACTGACCAGATTTTGTAG
Source organism: Lithobates sylvaticus (assembly GCA_028564925.1). Classification (NCBI taxonomy): domain Eukaryota; kingdom Metazoa; phylum Chordata; class Amphibia; order Anura; family Ranidae; genus Lithobates; species Lithobates sylvaticus. Next base: position 98,749,914 of record CM053034.1, on the reverse strand, counting down.
GATATCAAAAAGAATAGTCAAATCTCTTCAAGGACTGCATATCCTAAAATAAATAAATATCCTCCAACGTGTTTGGCAGGCCAGCCTGGTTATATGGTCTTGTCATAAAAATCACATAATATATTTAAAACACTTTTAAAAACATACAGACGGCAAGCAAAGTGGTTTTCCTTTATGAAAAATGCAAGCGCCTGGCAAGGTTATGCTACTATTGGGGTTGACTAAAATTGGAGTGTAAAATCTGGTGCAGCTCTGCATAGAAACCAATCAGCTCCCAGTTTTTTTTTTTTTGTCACAGCTTAAAATTGAACAAGCTGAAGTTCGAAGCAGATCGGCTACCATGCACGGCTGCAGCAGATTATGCACGCTCCAGTCTTAGTAACTAAACCCCATATCGTGTCTACCATCTTGAATAACTGATGCCTAATTAAATGGCACATGGCAACTATTTTCTTTGAAGGGCATTTAAATGGCACATTGCAACTATTGATATAGAAGGTATGTTTTAGAGCACTGGCTGAGCTCAGAAGAGTAAAGAGTACTGTATACTAATCTGACATACAAATTAGGAGAAGTATTATGGTTACTAACGCTTAGGACATTTTAAAATTGTGCATCTGCCACCTAGTAAAATGTATTTGTAAATGATATATTCCTTTTGCCATAGGATCTAAAGAGTTACATAACATGCCCTTTAGTCCAATATTCTATCAAAGATCTGCATTGACAACAGGTTTCTTTGTGCTATATGTGGGCTAGGCTTCAGAACTAGCAACTTACAAGGGTTTATTAAATCACTTCTAAACCATGCTTTCCTGTTCGAATCTGATTTATGCTGACTCATAAACAAGTCTATAATCTACACAAGTGTCTTTTCAACAAGCTGTCATCCTCCCTTTTGCCATTTTACTTCAAAGGAAGTATTCAGAATTACAAACCTTTGGTTCCTTGACAAACTAGAGAAAAAATAAGAAAATACTTTGGTATATTCATATGTATATTCAGCACTAAGAACTCCATGTTTACACTAACAGCAATTAGACATTGCAAATGTAGCGCCGGGCTCCTGACGAGCACATGATAAGTGTTTTGTAAATTTAATATTCCTAAAACCACAGTTGGGTTTTAGGGTTAATTGTACTAAATTATGGTTTCAGTGCCAGTCTGGCTGGATTGCACTGTTCTGCTTGGCCATAGGTGTCGTCACCTCTGGCAAGTACGAGAACGCAGTTTGGCTGGATGCATTGGGTGCCAATCTCTCTCGGAACCAACCAGTGAGAGTGTTGTCTCGCTGTGAATTCTGGGAGAGGGTACTTAAGGTACTGAGATCACGTGCTTCTGGGTTCCAGTCCAGAAGATCTTTCTGTCTGTTTGGTCCTGGTCCTCCAGATCAGCCCTCAGGGGCCCTCATGGCCTGGGGTGCGGATCCATCCAATTCCGGGGCCGGCTAGCCCGAGGCCAAGTAACTGAAAGGAGGATTCCAAGGTGGTCCGGTGCCGTCTCGTCTGTGGAGAGGCCCAGCAACTGAGAAAGCAACCAGGGGAGGACTCTTCGGGAGAGGGCCATGCACAAGGCTGGTTCCTCGGCAAGAGCCTGGAAGCCAAGTTGAAAGACACCAAGTGAATCCACGCTCCTACAGTATCGCCGGACCAGCTGCAAGATACTGGTACCGTATGGGGGTTCTCCATATCCTTCAGTTACAACCAAGTCTGTGGCAGAGACTTTCATTTACAAGCTTTACAACCAAGTCTGTGGCAGAGACTTTGCTCTATCTGAATAATCTATCTGCTGCTAAGCCTGGTGAGGGAAGGTTTATTCGATGGCTGTGAAAATCCAGTTGAATGGCTATTCTCTGGATTCTATAGTGAGAGACTTAGTTTTAAGCAGTTCCAAGAGTACTTCCTACCTATACACTCTATCCCTATTGAGAGACTGTGTTTGTCTACCATTTTTACAAATAAAAATCCCAAAGTAGATCCAGTGTCAGTTTCTGCAATTCTTTGGGCCATCTACCTTGGGAAACCCCTAGACATCTATGAGGTCAAGAAGGTAACGGTAAGCCCAAATTAAACCAGCAGCTCTTTTGGGGGTTAGTGCTACACAAACATAGCACAACATCAGTGATTCTGGCACCTACATATGGCAATCTGAAAGACAAATAGCTTTAGATGTGGTACTTCAACTTTATGCATCTTAAGTACAGCCCAACATAAAATTCTGAATTGTTAAAGCACTGCACTTAAACGGGATTACCAAATTAAATCTATGCGTACACAGATGTATAGAAAAAAAAAGTTAAGACACATGCTTCTCTGGCCCAAAATTAAAGGTTTGCTGAAATACTTTTCTAGAGACACAAATGGCAATTAAAAATGTTGATTTTAAACTTGTAAATCTATTTGATGAGAACAGCGAAGAGGTGCTTGTAAAATCTTACTACCACAGTGCACCTATCCTTTAAGAACATGCTTCCAGGTTAACCTCATATTGGCTGCCATTTCATTAGAAACACATTGAAATTGATGTGTTGTACATGAGGCTATTGCCAAGATTGCAAAATGCACAAATCGCCAATACAATATAGCTGTAATGTTTTAACACAAAGCTGATGTTCAAGAATGTGTTTGTCCTTTGTACCCCTCTCTGGTTGGGAAGTTATCAGTAATAAATGGCTGGCTGCAGGATGAAGCAAAAATGGGCCAGGACCTAAACTAAGCTGAAATCCTCATCATCACACTTTCACATTCCTTACTTGATCCAGACATCTTACAATCCTAGAGATCTTTTTCAAATATTGCAGTAACTATAATCTATTGCTAAAATACATGACAAAAATATCAAAGAAGAGTACATAGCTGCTTTAGATGGGAGTTAAGGGAGAATTACTACATTTGCAATGTAGCATACCTCAAGTTATAAAAAAGAGCCGTCATTTATGCAATATTTAGCCCACAGAGCTTCTTAGAAAATAAAAGACTAAAAATATATATACATAATTACATTGAAGGCAAAAAAAAAAAACAAAACAATGCACTGACCTAGTGCAATATAATTAGAAAAAAAAAAAAACACTCCCTGTGGCCTTTAATCTAAAAATGTACATCCTAGGACGGTGATGGTGTAGCGTCACGTATGGCGACCCATCACATTTGGCTACCGGCTGGACTGCACATGCGCAACACTGCCATATGCATTCCAACACTGTTGAACCACAGGGACCCTCGCGGGCTCGCTACGCTCGCCATGCTTCGGGCACGGCCGCGCTTCGCTCGGCATAAATTATAGTCTAACTCTATGTCCACTTGGATGGTGGGGCTTGACCTGGGGTGTGGCCACAAAAATTCTGCACAAGCGCAGATCCCCACAGTGTTGGAATGCATATAGTGGCGTCTCGCATGCGCAGTCCAGCGGGTAGCCAGATGTGATGGGCGGCCATATGCGATGCTACACCGGCGAATCTTGGCACCCCAGATGTTTTGGAACTATATTTCCCATGAGACTCAACTACACTGCAGAGTGCATGAGCATCATGGGAAATGTTGTTACAAAACATCTGGGGTGCCAAGGTTTGCCATCACTGTCCTAGGATATCAGTATCCTTGAGGCTAGGGTCACATGGACAATTTTCAGGTCTGTTTTAACTGGGTCGCTCATCAGGCTGCATGCTTGGATAAGGGCCTGGTATGGATTGGGAGGGGACAGTCACTGAAATTTTTAATCAATGTGTTCAAAACTGACATGAGCGATTCAGAAGCATTCCCATAGAAGACAATGAGTCTGGAATTCACACCTGAATCACACAGCAGTGCTCAGAAAACACACAGGACTCTTTAAATTTGCACTAAAATCACTCTTCTGCTGCTCCGCAGATATGTGAATGGGCTCCATAGAAAGCCGGTTTGGTTCACATGTAATGCAAATCAAAATCCAATCCAAAATGGATCCAATTTGCATACATGTGAACCGAGTCTGAATGTGCATGTAGGTATGGCAGATGTTTCTCAGCCAAACCTACAAGAGCCGCAAAACCAGTGTGATGTGCTATGCCTAAGAGAAGTATGGGTTTGCACTTTTTTGTAGAATCATACTTACCTAGGTGCTGCATCTGTCCCAGACGCCTCTGCACTGAGAACCGAGCAATCGAACATCGCCAATCACTCAGGGTTGTCAGGCCTTCCAGAGCAGAGAGCTGCTGACTGTCAGTCATGGCGCTTTGCTCTGCCCCCTCCTCGCTCACTGGAGCGCTGGGCTGTGGAGGGGGCATTTGGCTGTGTGTCTCAGCAGTTCGCTGAGAGGCTTAGATGGGTGTCAATCCAGGCACCTGGCAGATCTAGACTTTGTTGCGATGACTGGACTGACTCTCCAAAAGCGGACTTCACCCCTCTCTCTGCTGAAAACAGGTCACAGGAGTGCAAAACGAATTGCACTCCTGTGATCTAAAGGAGTACAGCCAAAACGAGCTTTAGCTATACTTCTCCTTTAACCGGTTCCAGACCAGCCGCCGCAGTTATACTGCGGCAGGTTGGCCCAGCTGCGTGAAGCATCTCACAGGCCGCCACGACGATCGGATTCACTTCCGAACCGATCAATCCCCAGGCCAATGGGCCTGGACCTGGTGATCGGTTCTGGCGAATGAAATCATTTTCCCCTGCATGTGTACGTGTAAACACAGCAGGGGAAGTGATGTCCTCTCTCCTTGTGGAACTCTTTTCCATGCCAGAGAGAGGAGAGAAGACACATCTCAGAGTAAGTGCACCAACACTACACTTGACACCAGTTCACGTAGGTAGACTAGTCTAGGGACCCCCCTCCCTATTAAAAGGTTTAAGCCCTTGATCACCCCGTCACCAGTGATAACTGTATTAGCTGGTAACAAATACCTGCACACCTAATAGAGTTGGTGTATCTTGCTCAGGTTGCGAGGTGCATGTAAAGGCCCATATATTGCAAACCAGAGTGTGCTGTATTGATTGCGAGTTCCAAAGATGGAATGCCCAGTTGTGTTTGTATGGCATGGTTCTTGGATCATCACATGTGATGGTTTGCAATATATGGGCCTTTACATGCACCTCGCAACCTGAGCAAGATACACCAACTCTATTAGGTGTGCAGAACAGGGGACCTCAAGGAATCCCATTTTCATCCCTTCCTCCCCCCCCCCCCCCCCTCCCCTTCCACCTCCCTTCCTCTGCCCGTTTGGCCCACGCACTGATCCGTGGGCAGCCTATCCATTGGATGTGACCCCTCGTGGGTCCCGTTGCTGGATCGCCTTATCTGCCGCGCGCCCGCTGGGGGGCGCTATAGCGGGACGCTGTCTAGGATTTGGAGCACATCGACCTAGAGGGAACCCCATCACATAGGAGTAATCTATAGAAATTTACACACTAGACAAAACCACCTTTGAGGAAGACCCTCACTAAAACGGGTCGAAACGCGTCAATTCACTTTTACCCCCAAAATTTGGTTATGTAAACTATATTGTTGTAAAAGCTTTTTGTCTGTCAGTGTAAATCTGTTTTAAATTTCTGTATTGTTTTATCCATTTGGGACCCATGTCTCCTATTTTTATCTTCATTTATATGTCACATGCGATATCTTTAATCTAATAAAGATTCATATTTTGAATATAACAATATCTTTCAGAGAACTTATTTTCTAAACGCTGCCTAAAAACCCCACCAATCCCTCTTGGGAGGACCTTTTCTTCTTTTTTGTTTTCACATCCCAGGGGTGAGCAGCAAAACATCTCCAGTTAGTGTCTTTTTCCCTTCTTACTGTATTAGCTGGTTAGCTAGTTTCTTTATAGTGTCAGGTCACCCGCCGTATATTACCTAAATAAAAGTTTAACCCCCTGATCACCTGGTGGGCGATATCAGTTAGGTTCTAGTGTCAGATAGGGTCTGCGTCGCCCCAGGAAGCGTCAGATTAGTGCCAGTAGTGCTAACACTCATGCACACACCATACACCTCCCTTAGTAGTACAGTGGAACCTCAGATTTTAAGTGAGTAACACGGTTAACGAGCGTTTCGCAATACGAGCACTGTATTTTTAAAAAGTGTAACTGTTTGCGAGTGGTCTCACAAAACGAGCACGAATCAGGCCAAAGCGGTGTGCAGTACCGCTTTTGGCCTGAGGTGGGGGGGCGCTGGAGCCGAGCGTCACGTTCGGAAAGGCCCGAGTACAGCGCGGCTGACCTCGGCAAATCTCGGGTAGGAAGTCTCTGAGGTCAGCCGAAGTGTCCTCGGGCCTCTTTGGCCGTTTCCAAGGTTCTCTGGCGCCCCCAGCCTCTGGACGCATGCGGTATTGCATCCCATTTAAGTCAATTCAGAACTAATTATTTTCGTTTACATTTACTTCAATGGGAAAACTCGCTTTCATATGCAAGTACTTTGTATTACGAGCATACTCCTGGAACGGATTATGCTCGTAATCCGAGGTTCCACTGTATAGTGTCTGAAAGGAATCGATATCTGATCAGATCTATACCAGTGTCCCCCAAAAATGCAGTGTTAGCGGGATCAGCCCAGATACCTGCTAGCACCTGTGTTTAGCCCCTCTGCCCAGCACACCCAAGTGCAGTATCAATCGATCACTGTCATTTACAAAAAAAAAAAACAACACATAACTGCAGCGTTCGCAGAGTCAGGCCTGATCCCTGCGAAAGCCAACCGTTTTTTTGCAGAGTTTGAAGCAGTCGCTGACAGTCAGGAGCTCTTTTTCCTGTCTGACTACTGTACCAGTAAATTTAGGAGACCAAAATGTCAAATCGAAGGTACAGTAGTGAAGAGGCCTACACGTTTGAGCATGACAGATAGTGAAGAGGAAGTCACCCATCTGTCAGATTCAGGCTCAGAATACGAACTGGTAGACAGTAGTGGCACCCTGACAGATGGCTCAGACGACGGATCAGTGGTCCCTGCCAAGGTCAGGCATACCCGACCCCATTCGTCTGCTGTCGTTGAGGTGCAAGAACCGCAGGGCTCTCATATGGAGCAGAGAGCCAGTACTAGTGCTGCTCATACTTCTGGTGAACTGGCAAGCACCAGCGGCCTCGTACAGCCTGGTCGTACATCCAGCACTGCAGTAACACTTGGTGACGTGGCGAGTCCCATAAGTGCAGTTTAAGATGGTGAGGTGGCTATCACGAGTAGTGTCCCGCAACCACCAAGAAGACCATAAATACAGGCCCTTCGAGCCCATAGTGCCCTTCCTGCTGCATTTGCCAATCCTAATTGCAAGCCCACCACTTCTGCAGCACCTGTACTTCCCCTATTCACTGGCCAACCTGGAATTCAGGTGGAAACAGTTGATTTTACGTCACTTGTTTTTTATTCACTGTTTTTCACGGAAGATCTCTATAGATCTCTTGTGGACCAAAGCCATTTGTATGCTGGTCAATTCATCCCCGCTAATCCCCAGTTTACCCTTGCCAGAGATTAGAGACCTATTACGGTCTCCGAATTTAAGACGCTCCTGGGCATAGCCTCCCTCATGGTAACTATAAATAGAAAAAAATTGGTGTATATTCGCGCTGACATATCTAGTAGCAGCCAGCACAACACTAAGACAAGTGTAAGTCAAGGCATAAGTAAAGTTATGTGCAGCGCTCAAAACATGGAAATACACATGTATACAAATTACTGTACACTGACCATCAGAAAATAGCTTGGAGTGTCTACTTTCCAAAATGGGGTCATTTGCGGGGTTTAGCCATCTTGGCATTTTATGGCCTTCGAAACTGTTAGGTATTGAGGAGTAAAATCGTGATTTTACGCCCTTAGAAATCCTAAAGCCAGTGCTTGGTTTTCGGGGTCCTGTATGTGGCTAGGCTCCCAAAAAGTCTCACACATATGGTATCCACGTACTCAGGAGAAGCAGCAGAATGTATTTCGGGTGCAATTCCACATACAACCATGGCATGTGTGAGCAATATATCATTTAGTGACAACTTTGTGTAATTTTTTTTTGTCATTTTTCAATCCACTTCAGTAAAAAAAAAAAAAAAAAATATTCGATGGGCTCAACAAGCCTCTCAGCAATTTCCTTGGGGTGTCTAATTTCCAAAATGGGGTCCGTTGGGGGGGGGGGGGGGGGGTTGTACGGCCTAGCCATTTTAGCACCTCAAGAAATGATAGGCAGTCAAACTAAAGGCTGCGTAAATTCCAGAAAATGTACCATAGTTAGTAGACGCTATAACTTTTGCACAAACAAATATATGCTTATTGACTTCTTTTTACCAAAGACATGTGGCTGAATACATATTGGCCTAAACGTATGACTATTGGATTT